>CM060360.1:127833803-129033803 GCA_030545235.1 Helianthus tuberosus
TGAGAGGTAACCTTAATAACCCCTGCCCATGACAGGTGCTGAGTCCAAACAAATAGTACTATCGTTGCTAAGGCGTCAGTCAACAATCACTGTGTTAACATAACATACAAGCATTCATCGAGTAACAAGTAACATGCAATAGCGGTCAGCGTATAAATAGTGTTTGTGTTGTGTCATTGATTGTGATTTAGAATAAGTAAAGTATGTAACACCCAAAAGTGCGTAAAGCAAAAAGGGATCGAGTATACTCACAGTGATGGAAAATGGATAGAAGGGAGCCCTAGAGTTATTAGCCTGAACAGTTAACGATAGCATAAGCAAAGAGCGGTGCATAAAACAGTAAAAAGTGACCAAGTATCGAACGGTAATCCAATCGGATGGCAATCCGATCGGATGGTCACTCGATCGGATGTCAATCCATTCGGATGGTCATCCGATCGGATGGCCATTCGGTCAGATTGACATTCGTTTAGTAAGGATGTGTTTGTGTATGATGGATTTGAAGTTTTCGTTGTAGCATCTTGAAAACATAGAAGTATCTCTACCCTTCAGGTCGATCGATCGAACGGCCGTTCGATCGGATAATGATCCGATTTGTAGGACACTTAGTGAGAACAAGTTCATAGCAGGACGATCACTTGATCGGATGGCAAGCCGATCGGATAGCAATCGGTTGGAAACTCAAGTGCAATCCGATCGGATTGCAGTTCGATCGGATGGCAATCCGTCCCAATGCATCTGATCATTTTGAACTTGATTATTTTTGAAATTTTGCGGTTTGTTCGAGACAGTTTGATAACGTACTAAACCACAGAACCTTGTCAAGTCCCAAGTCGTCCGATCAAACAGGAATCACCCAAATCCGATCAGTTTACTGGTTTGCGACGTTTGTTCTTGTTTAACCCGAAATCGGTTGTCTCCTCGATAGTAACCAGATCTTGAACCAACTCATCACTAAGAAAGAGTAGAAGATCAGAACGAGCTCTGGTTCAACCAATTTTGAGTGCTTTAAGTGTAAATGTCACGACCCCCGTCCCGGTTTTACCTGGTTCAGGAGCCGCGGGACAGAAATCCAGTGGTATTTATTAATTGAGTTGACAGCGGAAGTTTAACAGGATCTTTTAAAACTTGAAAATGCCCAATTATTTCATTTCATAAATTGGGACAAACCCCATAATTTACAATAGAGGAATTTCACGAGGAAATTCCCTGTTTTACAAAACATGTTTATTTATTTAACTGAGCCACCACTTCAAGCTTTATTAGTGCTCCGTGTCACTTTTCCTTGATTCACAGTAGGTCACCTGAAACATGTTTTAAAAATATTTTATCAGCGGGGAAATACTGGCGAGTCACTCAAGTTATACAAAATGACATATATTTATAAATTATAGCATAAGAGCGATTACAATGGCTTCTATCTTATTTTTATCTAGCGCCCTGTCACAGCCTTGTGATGATGGTCATACCACTATTAGGTCCTTTCACCCAAGTAGTGATGATTATCACTGTTAGGTTGATGAACCTAACCGTGAGAAATTAGTAATGTGCACAATACCCCACTTGCCAGTGATTCAAGATAACCCCGACTTAATCCCTGTAATTATAACTTTTTAAAATGATTGGAGTATTGTAAAACATTATTGATAAAAAGAGAATGACTCACATTGCAGATTTAGACGGGCAGCGTTTAGCCTACTGATTTTAGCCTGATTAACCTAATTCAAATAACAATGCACAAGAAAACTAGGTCAGAAACTTAATATAACTTTTACGACCAGTCACGAGATTAAAACCCTCACGACGAATGACAAAGTATAGCCCAATTATGGGCAGCACTTAAACATCCATCGGACCGGTTTCAATTGATCGGACATTAAATCATAGCAGTAATCGAGTTATTACCCTGTTATCGCGGCATAATTTCGTGATTGTGTGTGTGTTTTGAAGTAAATAGACGATATCTCAGTGTAGGAAACGAGTTTTTACATCGAACCAACGCCAAACTTCAAGTGCCAAGGCCCTATATTTATACTGGGAAAAGGTCTCCCTCGCGTGGCGCGACAGCCTGTCGCGTGGCACGAGGGGTGCGGTTTTAGGGTAGGTAGCCACGTTTCCAACTAGCCTGGGTGAGTTAAAATCTCGACGAAATTTGATTTATACAGCAAACTATAATGATAATCGTCAATGGGGGAATACCCCCCCCCCCTGAGTTTTAGGGGCCCTGATCCTGATTTCAACTGCTCTGAAAATTTTAGGGGTTATGCAATATTTCTTGGGGGTCTTAGTTAGGGTTTTCTATTGGACATAATAACATAAGAAATAGTAATTTTAATGAGAGTTGTTACATCCACCCCACTTAATAAAAATCTCATCCTCGATATATACTGAAATAAGTAGGGATACTTTCGCTTCATCTCTGATTCCAGCTCCCAAGTGTATTCAGGTCCTCTCTTTGAATCCCACTTGACTTTGACCAGCACTAGTCGTTTGTGTTTGAGAAACTTGACCTTTCTGTCTTCTATCCATAGTGGCTTCTCAACAAATTTTAACTTTTCATTTACCTCTACATCTTGAAGAGGTACTATCAAGGATTCGTCAGACAAACACTTCTTGAGGTTGGATACATGAAATACATCATGTACCCCAGCTAACTCTTCTGGTAATTGTAATCGATAGGCAATTGGTCCTATTCGCTGAATTATTCGGAATGGTCCTACGTACCTTGGACTTAACTTTCCTTTCTTCCTGAATCGAACTACTCCTTTCCAAGGAGAAACTTTTAAGAGTACCTTATCTCCGACTTGAAATTCCAGTGGTTTGCGTCGATTGTCTGCATAACTCTTCTGGCGATCTCGAGCCGTTTTCAGTCTTTCTTTAATTTGAGTGATCTTGTAGGTGGTTTCTTGTACGATTTCGGGACCTGATAATTGACTTTCTCCTATTTCTGCCCAACAAACTGGAGTTCTGCATTTTCGTCCATACAGTGCTTCGAATGGGGCAGCTTTAATGCTTGCATTGTAACTATTGTTATAGGAGAATTCAATCAAGGGTAGGTGGTCATCCCAGTTTCCACCAAAATCTATCACACATGCCCTGAGCATGTCTTCCAGGGTTTGAATCGTCCTTTCACTTTGTCCGTCTGTTTGCGGGTGGTAAGTTGTACTTAAATTCAATCTTGTTCCCATTGCTTCTTGAAAACTTGTCCAGAAATGTGAAGTAAAGCGACTATCTCTATCCGATACAATGGAGAGTGGAACTCCATGTAAGGAAACTACTTCATCTATGTACAATTTTGCTAACCTTTCCATGCTAAAGGTTTCTTTCATAGGTAGAAAATGAGCTGATTTGGTTAATCAATCCACAATTACCCAAATCGCATCATTACCTTTTCTGGTTTAGGGTAACTTAGTAACAAAGTCCATTGTTATAAGCTCCTATTTCCATACAGGCATTTCTAATGGTTGTAGTAGACCTGAGGGTTTCTGGTGTTCTGCCTTAACTTGTGAACAAGTTAGACACTTAGATACATATCTAGCTATGTCCTCTTTCATTCCTATCCACCAGAAATTATTTCTTAAATCTTGGTACATCTTATTATTTCTCGGGAGCATGGTATACCTAGATTTATGGGCTTCCTCTAAAATCTTATTTCTTAAGTTTCCTTGCTTAGGTACCTAAATCCTCTTCTTGTGGAATCTCCAAATTCCATCAGATCCTTGCTCTAATTCCTTTGTTCTTCCTTTCATTCCTTCAGCATCATCCTTGATTGCTGTTTCCTAAACATTCTTTAATTGTTCCATTAAGTCTAATTGTAAACTTAATCTAAGAGCACGAACTCGCTTTTGCTTTTCATGATACTTACGACTTAAGGCATTTGCAACTACGTTTGCTTTTCCTTCGTGATATTGGATATCACAGTCGTAATCACTCAAAATTTCCATCCATCTTCTTTGCCTCATATTCAATTCTTTTTGCCCAAATATGTATTTTAAACTCTTATGATCTGTATAGACAGTAAACTTACTTCCATACTGATAATGTCTCCAAATCTTAAGAGCAAAATTATCGACCCTGATTCTAAGTCATGCGTCGTATAGTTTTCCTCGTGCTTCTTCAATTTCCTTGAGGCATACGAATTACCTTTTTGCGTTGCATTAGCACACATCCTAATCCTAGCTTAGAAGCATCACAGTAAACTTCAAAATCTTCTGCCCCTTCGGGTAAGGCAAGAATTGGGGGGTTAGTTAACCTTTGTTTTAAAATTCTAAAGGCTTCTTCTTGCCTAGTTCCCCATTCAAACTTAACTGTTTTACAGGTTAGCTTAGTTAATGGCACAACTATCTTAGATAAATCCTTAATAAAGCGCCTACAGTATCCAACTAAGCCTAGAAAACTTCTAACTTCTATAGCTGATTGCGGGACCTTCCATTTGGTGATCGCTTCTATCTTTGGAGGGATCTACGTGAATACCTTCATGATTCACCATATGTCCTAAAAATTGCACCTTCTGTAGCCAAAATTCACACTTCGAGAATTTGGCGTAAAGCTTTTCTTTTCCTAACAAAGTTAAGAGTGCATGCAGGTGCTCACAATGTTCTTCTTAACTCTTGGAATAAATAAGTATATCGTCGATAAAGACAATTACAAATTTATCCAAATACGGTTTACAGATTCTATTCATCATGTCCATGAATGCTGCCGGAGCATTTGTTAACCCAAAGGGCATGACTGTAAACTCGTAATGACCATACCTAGTTCTGAAAGCGGTTTTAGGTATGTCTTCTTCTTGTACCTTCAGCTGATGATATCCGGAGCGTAAATCTATCTTAGAAAAATATCTAGCTCCCTGAAGTTGATCAAAAAGATCATCAATCCTAGGTAATGGGTATCGATTCTTGATTGTAACCTTATTTAATTCCCTATAATCGATACACATTCGAATCGAACCATCTTTCTTCTTCACAAACAACACTAGAGCTCCCCACGGGGATGAACTAGGTTATATGAATCCTTTACTGGGCAATTCATCTAATTACTTTTTTCAGTTCTAACATTTCAGTGGGTGCTAATCGGTAGGGTGCTTTAGCTACTGGTGTAGTTCCTGGAATCAAATGAATTCTAAATTCTACGTCCCTATCTGGTGGTAATCCTGGTAATTCTTCCGGGAATACATCTGAGTATTCTGCTACTACAGGAATTTCCTTAAATTCCTTACCCTTAGTGCTAATGATTACCGAAATCATATGCACTATTCCTTGCTTTCGTTCATAACTAGCAACTTTCATTACCGAAATGAACTTCATTGGTTTACGCGGCTTATCCCCTGTAATCATAATTACTTCTCCTGTGGGTGCACGAATTTCTATGGAATTCTTATCGCAAAGGATTCGAGCATGGTTGGCAACTAACCAATCCATTCCTAACACGACATCGAATCCAGCTAAATTCATAGGTAAGAGGTTTGTAGAAAATTTATGACCTGAAAGTTCTATCTTTCCTTTTTGCAAAACCTTATCTATGTTAACAGAATTTCCATCTGCCGTTTCTACCGTAAAAATTTGTCTAATGTTGGTTAAGGGTAGGTTAAGAGCTTGGCAGAATGAAGTATTTATAGAATTTTGGTTTGCACCAAAGTCAAATAATACTTTTCCATAGACATCGTGAACTATGAACGTACCAGCTATCACATCAGGGATTAGCTCTGCTTCCTGAGTGGTCAATTGGAAGGCTCTTGCGTTCTTCTTGTTAGTTCCTTCAGCAGGTTTGGCCTTGTTATCTGCTGGTTTGACCAATTTGGGGCAGTCTGGTCTAAAATGTCCAGCTTCTCCACAATTGAAGCAAATTGTGGATTTCTTTCTTCTGCAGTCTTCTTCTTGATGCCTTGGAATTTTGCAGAAATTGCAATACCCTTTGCATCTTCCAAAATGCTTTCTTTTACAGGTACTGCAAAATGGAACAGTGGAAGATTGCCCGGTGCCCTTTTTCTTGAAATTACTATTATTACCCACACGGAATCCTTGGGTAATCTTTTGGGCCACTTCGTTCTTTCGAGTTTCTTCTCGTGTGCGTACCAGCCCGTCCGTCAAAGTGTTAGCTAATTCTACTGCATCGTCAATTGTGCGAGGTCTCGCAGCTTTAACGATATCACGGATTTCACTAATCAACCCCCAAATATAGGGGGAAATAAGTACCGGTTCTGGTGAAGCCAGGGTTGGTACAACTCTAGCACACTCGAAGAATGTCGAAGTATACCCTCGACAGTCTACATCCACCATTCGGTGGTTCAGAAACTTATTTACCATTTGTTCTTTTTCATACTCTGGACAGAATTTTCTTTCCCCCAGACTTTTAAATTCTTCCCAATTCATGGCATAGGCCACATCGCTTCCCTTGGCTTGTAGTATCGTATTCCACCATTCTAGCGCCCCTTCTTTAAAAAGATGCGAAGCGTACATGACCTTGTCTTCCTCGGCACATTTACTTATTTTAATCACCGCCTTGGTTTTCTCCAACCAACGTAGTGCAGCAGTCGCCCCTTTGTTTCCTGCAAATTCAACAGGTTTACAAGAAAGAAATTCCTTGTAAGTGAAACCAGGCGTTGCAGCTTTCATTCTTTTAAGGAATGGGGCTTGCATCCCATCATTATCATTATTATTAATATTGCCGCCTCCATTTATGCTATTACTGAAGTTGTCTTCATTAGTACGTTTTCTAGGAATAATTGCTTGAGGTCCAACTGGATTTCGGGCAGCAGCAATAATTGCTAGAATAGCATTGGCTATTCCTTGAGCAACGATGTTTTCTATATCTTGTCTATTCAGAAAATGGTCCTCATTGTTTTGCTCGGATTGGTTACCTTCGTTAACTGGTTCATTACCAGCGTGTTCCATCTGGTAATTAATATATATTTGTTATTAGCACAAAATAAATAACAACCAAGCATAATAAACAATCGCACATAATCACATCAACACATATAGCCAAAATTGTCGATTTTTCGACTTCCATATTTTATATATTGTAATATGCATCCGTACATTACCAGATATGTTACAAATTTTTATTTTTAGTTACTTTACATGATTATATTTTTATTATTATATTATTATTTTACTATTATACAACCACAACCACACAGTCACACCATCCCCGTCAGCTGGCATCTCAGAAACGACGTTCCCTTTCGCCGTATTTCCATGATATCCTCCCCCCCCACATCTCGGATTCTATTTCCTGCGTCCACCAGCTCCTCGCCATAATGGCGAAGTTTAGCCAAGTTCTCGGTACTCATTGGTGGGTGTAGTGGAGGCTCAGGGTCAAATTGAGTGAAAAAGGTATTAGGGTTATTCAAGAGATTCTGAAATTGCCAGTCAGTTGTCCACCATTCTTCTAGCTCTTCTGGTAGAGGTCGGGGGTGGATAATAGGATCTGGGATGACAGGTTCTAGATTAACTGGAAGTTGTATTTCAGCTGAGTAATTAAAGAGGGTTTCATCGGTAGGTCCGATGAGGTCACTAAGTCCCAATCTAGGATCCAGCTCCTCCCATGATGGCATTTCCTGAGCTTGCCCGGAACTCTCCCCGATCTCCTTTCCTTTGCCTTTATCATTTGGATCCTCAGTCTTTACAACTTTCTGTGTTACTGGTTTCTTCCTACGCACACGCCTCCAGCCTACGAGTCTTCTTCTTTTTTTCGGTTTTGGTTTCTCCTGAGGTTGGGCTTGAAATACCATTGGCTCTTCAGTATCAGCCTGGTAGCCAGGGAAGGTATCGGTGGTATCCATATCTGTGGTATGGATAGTAAAGTTTTGAAGTGCTTCTGATAGTTCATTCATGCTGTTAGCATACATGAAGCAACACACAACATTCGAAGTTAAAACTTTGTAAATTGAATTTTCACATAATAACAGAATGGCAATCAGAAAAATTAAGTATGTCTACATACTTAATTGGCTTAAATCAGTGGCTCTGATACCACCTTTTTCTGTCACGGCCCCCATCCCAGTTTTACCAGGCTCAGGAGCAGCGGGACAGAAATCCCATGGCATTTATTAATTGAGTTGACAACGGAAGTTTAACGGGATCTTTTAAAACTTGAAAATGCCAAATTATTTCATTTCATAAATGGGGACAAACCCCATAATTTACAATAGAGGAATTTCACGAGGAAATTCCCTGTTTTACAAAACATGTTTATTTATTTAACTAAGCCACCACTTCAAGCTTTATTAGTGCTCCGTAGCACTTTTCCTTGATTCACAGTAGGTCACCTGAAACATGTTTTAAAAATATTTTATCAAAGGGGAAATATTGGCTAGTCACTCAAGTTATACAAAACGACATATATTTATAAATTACAGCATAAGAGCGATTACAATGGCTTCTATCTTATTTTTATCTGGCGCCGTGTCACAGCCCTGTGACGATGGTCATACCACTATTAGGCCCTTTCACCCAAGTAGTGATGATTATCACTGTTAGGTTGATGAACCTAACCGTGAGAAATTAGTAATGTGCACAATACCCCACTTGCCAGTGATTCAAGATAACCACGACTTAATCTCTATAATTATAACTTTTTAAAATGATTGGAGTATTGTAAAACATTATTGATAAAAAGAGAATGACTCACATTGCAGATTTAGACGGGCAGCGTTTAGCCTATTGATTTTAGCCTGATTAACCTAATTCAAATAACAATGCACACGAAAACTAGGTCAGAAAGTTAATACAACTTTTACGACAACTCACGAGATTAAAACCCTCACGACGAATGACAATGTATAGCCCAATAATGGGCAGCACTTAAACATCCATCGGACCGGTTTCAATCGATCGGACATTAAATCGTAGCAGTGATCGAGTTATTACCCTGTTATCGCGGTAGAATTTCGTGATTTTGTGTGTGTTTTGAAGTAAACAGACAATATCTCAGTGTAGGAAACGATTTTTTACGTCGAACCAACACCAAACTTCAAGTGCCAAGGCCCTGTATTTATACTGGGAAAAGGTCTCCCTCGCGTGCGAGGGGTGCGGTTCTAGGGTAGGGTAGCCACGTTTCCAACTAGCCTGGGTGAGTCAAAATCTTGACGAAATTTGATTTATACAACAAACTGTAATGATAATCGTCAATGGGGAAATACCCCCCCCCCCCCTGCCCGGAGTTTTAGGGGCCCTGATCCTGATTTCAACTGTTCTGAAAATTTTAGGGGTTATGCAATATTTCTTGGGGGTCTTAGTTAGGGTTTCCTATTGGACATAATAACATAAGAAATAGTAATTTTAATGAGAGTTGTTACAGTAAAAGAGTTGAAAGAAAGTTGGAAAACCATCTTTCAATCCTTTCCACTTTGAAAATGTTTAGATCTATGCAAAATCATTGTTTATCCATGTGGAAATCTTTCAGATCTAAGTTGTTCTTGGTGGAATGAAGCCAAATCTTGAAGTTCATAGGAACTCCATGATGACATCACCCTAGAAAAACTCAAATCCATGGATTTCACGGTTAAAAGTTGAGATTCAAAGGTGAAAAAGATGAAGGAGTGCGTGTAGATCATAGAAGTACAAGGTTTGAGTTGAAAACTTACAAGAATCGCGAGGAATCGAGAGAATGAAGGCTTGGAGCGAGCTGGTCGAGTGAGAGGGCTGATGTGACAGGAGTGTATTTATAGGGTTTCCAAAAGAGGAAGTGCACAAGTGTCGGATTGGCCACCGATCGGATGGCGATTCGATCGGATAGGAATCCGATCGGATGGCCACTAGATCGGTTGGCCATTCAATCCAGGTGTCCGGCGTGTTGAGTTTTGTCATTTCGATTCGCGTGTTGAGCGTTGCGATGCGATTTGAGTGAGCGATGCAATAGTATTACCCGTTAGTTACAAAAATTAACTTAACTACTATATCTAACATACAATCACTATAAATGACTTGCGTTTAGCGTTTGCGATTAGATTGCGATGCGATAGAATTGCGATTGCGATTAAACACCTCAACATAAACATAACATGCACAAGTAACACATAATAGCACACACACGTAACACAATATCCAGAACACATAATTCGAGTTGCGATGCGATAGCGACGCGATTAGCGACAAGTCGATTAGCGGTTAAACATGCGATTAAATAACGATTAAACCTCGATTATTAATAGATACTCCACATAATACAACTAAAACAAATAAATAATAGAATTCGATTACAAGTCAAAAGTACGATTTGATGGTTAAGCAAGGAGTGACATATCACAATTAGCAATATTTTCTTCCTCTGACTTTGACTTTCCAAAAAGCGGGTTGTTACAGCCTCCCATACTTTAGGAAATTTCGTCCCGAAATTTAAGAAGCAGGCGTAACAAACAGTTGCGGGTACTTTGCCTTCATGTCACTTTCGAGTTCCCAGGTGAACTCGGCACCGCGTTTGCCTTCCCAGCGATCCTTCACAATGGGAATGCGCGAGCGTCTGAGTACCTTGGTTTCTCGTCCCATGATCTTGACAGGATTTTCCACGAAGTGTAATGTTTCGTCCACTTGTATATCTTCAAGAGGGACATTTAATTCCTGGTAGGCTAAGCACTTTCTGAGGTTCGAAACGTGGAAAGTCGGGTGGAAATTACTATGTTCCTCCAGTAGTTCGAGTCTGCAGGCCACTTTTCCAATCCTTTCCATAATTTTAAAGGGTCCAACATATCGAGGCGTGTGCTTTCCTTTCTTTCTGAATCCGATCACCTCCTTCCAGGGTGCAACCTTTAGGAGTACATGATCGCCAACGTCAAATTCAAGGGGCTTGTCGCGTCTATCGGCGTAACTTTTCTGATGACTCCGAGCTTTCAGTAGATTATCTCGAATTTGGAAGATTTTGTCAGTCGTTTCTTGCAACAGCTCAGGACCGGTAATTTGCGTGTCTCCGATCTCGTGCCATACAATAGGCGATCGACATTTCCTTCCATATAATGCCTCAAATGGTGTCGTTTGTATACTAGAATGATAACTGTTATTGTACGAGAATTCGACTAAAGGTAAATGCGTGTCCCAATTACTACCGAAATCTATGACACACGATCGGAGCATGTCTTCATGGTTGCGAATCTTTCTTTCAGTCTGACCGTCGGTTTGGGGATGGAAGGCGGTACTTAGATTAAGAGTAGTACCGAGAGCATATTGGAATGTTTCCTAAAGACGCGGGCTAAACCAACCATCGTGGTCAGAGATGATGTCACAAGGCATCCCGTGTCGACAAATGATCTCATCGGTGTAGATTCGGGCTAATTTTTCTATCTTAAAGTCTTCTCGTATCGGCAAGAAGTGGGAGGATTTAGTCAAACGGTCAACGACAACCCAGATGCTGTCGTGGCCTGATGTCGTGCGTGGGAGTTTTGTTATAAAGTCCATAGCTATACTCTCCCATTTCCACATCGGGATCTCGGGTTGTACGAGTAAGCCAGAGGGTTTTTGTTGCTCAGCCTTGACCTTGGAACAAATCAGGCACTTCGAAACATAAATAGCGATATCCTTTTTCATGCCCGGCCACCAGTACTAGCAGCGCATGTCTTGGTACATCTTGTCAGCACCGGGATGAATAGAATACCGAGATTTGTGAGCTTCGTCCAACAGAAGTTGTCACAAATTCGTACGCTTGGGAATCCAAATTTGGTCCAAATAATGAAATATACCATTCGATTTATTCTCGAGTTGGGCGCCATCATGTAGCATCCTTTCCTTCTTCAAGGTACGTTCGGTAAACAACATGCTGAGCGTCGCGTATAAGGGCTTCGAGATTATGCTGGGCTTTAACATTACGAACGCTATGCAAATAGCTTCGTCGACTGAGAGCATCGGCAACGACGTGTGCTTTGCTTGGATGGTAATGGATCTCACAGTCGTAAACGTTGAGGAGTTCTACCCACCGACGCTGATGCATATTCAGTTCCTTTTGGTCAAAGATGTGTTGTAGGCTCCTATGATCGGTGAAGATCGTACACTTGGTACTGTAAAGGTACTGTCGCCAAATCTTTAACGCAAAAACAACTGCGCCAAGCTCAAGGTCGTATGTGGTGTAGTTCTTCTCGTGGATCTTGAGCTGTCGAGAAGCGTACGCGGTAACCTTATCTCGTTGCATGAGAACACAACCAAGACCAAGGTTTGAGGCATCGCAGTAGACTATGAAGTCGTTGTTTCCGTCGGGCAGTGAGAGCACGTGAGCATTGCAAAGCATAGCTTTGAGAGTTTGAAAGGCTTCCTCTTGTTTAGTTCCCCAAACAAAAGGTTTGTCCTTATGCGTAAGTGAGGTAAGCCGCACAGCGATCTTAGAGAAACCTTCGATAAAACGACGATAATAGCCTACCAGTCCGAGAAAAGAACGGACCTCAGACGGGTTCTTGGGTGTAACCCAACTCTTAACGGCTATGATCTTCGCAGGATCAACATGAATTCCTTGACTATTGACAATGTGACCCAGAAGATGTACCTCCTCCAGCCAAAATTCGAACTTGAAGAACTTGGTAGAGACGGTTTCCCTGGAGTAACTCACGAACCAAACGTAGATGTTGCGAGTATTCGGCTTTTGACTTGGAATAGATCAGGATATCATCGATGAACATGATGACGAAGCGGTCAAGGAAGGGTTTGCACACTCGATTCATTAGATCCATGAAAACTGCGGGAGCGTTGGTCAAACCAAAAGGCATGATAACAAACTCATTGTGACCGTATCGAGTTCGAAATGCAGTTTTGGGTATATCATCCTCTTGAATGCGCAACTGGTGATAGCCTGAGCGTAGATCGATCTTCGAAAAACACGTAGCACCTTGTAACTGGTCAAACAAATCATTGATTCGAGGCAAGGGATAGCGATTCTTGATAGTCAGCTTATTCAACTCCCTATAGTCGATGCACATCCTGAACGATCCATCCTTCTTTTTGACGAAAATGACATGCACACCCCAAGGAGAGGTGCTAGGGCGGATAAAGCCTTTATCAAGAAGTTCCTGGAGCTGACTCGAAAGTTCGCACATTTCTGAAGGAGCAAGACGGTAAGGCGCTTTAGCAACAGGATTTGCTCCAGGAATGAGGTCGATTCGGAAATCGATATCACGAGTGGGAGGTAATCCCGGAAGATCGTTAGGAAACACGTTAGGAAATTCACGAACAACGGGGACATCTTTCACTCCTGTATCCCCTTTCTTTTCCTTCTCCGCTACTACAATGTTATCCAAGAAACAAAGTTGATCACCATGAGCGAGCGAGAAACGAATCATCTTTTCGAAGCAAACAACTTCAGCATAATTTTCGCGAAGAAAATCCATGCCTACTATGATGTCAAAATTACCGAGTTGCATCAGAATAAGGTCGATAGGGAAGACATGTTTGTTGAGTTCAAGCGTACAATCACACATAACAGAATTGATGGTGACGGTTCTCTATAACCAATGGCTCTGATACCAATCTGTCACACCCCCAAAATCCACACGCGGAGTATCACCGCTTGGAGGCGTGACTGACCAGGATCAAACCATCAATCATATTGAACAAGCAATTAATTAATTGTAAAAGTCCAAACAACACAATTAGTGAACAAAACAACATAGTTTAAGTTATGAGCGGAAGCATAAGGTGTAAAACCAAAACGTAGTTTAAATATCCAAAAGTTTAACATGGCACACAACTGTCCATGTTCCACAACGACTCTCCCTTGTGCAAGCTCCAGCTAAGTACCTAATGACCTGCAAGGCATGTAGCAACGAATCAACAACAAAGTTGAGCGAGTTCACAGTTGGTTGTTTAGTTAACTTATTCATTTCATAAATCGTATGTATTCGTTTGGTAAACCATGTATCGCGTTAATCCTTGCTGCCAGTCCAGGCATGCGTGCGATGATTAGTGGGGGCTTCCCATGTATTACAAGACCACGCGTATCGACTGCTACGAAAATATAATATGTGCCCTAAGTCAATGTCTATCAGCATTGACCCTTTGCCCATAGTCCATTAGTACACGCCCGTCCGACTGGCACGGTGTGAGGTTTGTTAAACCTAATAGCGCTATTAACTAATGACCCGCTCGCCCTAGGCCTCGGCGATTAAGTCGATAATTGAGGGACTTCCTTTGATAGAGGTGATGGTCTTAAGATGGTGTACGTAGGCTTTACGTACGTGTCCTTCAATCCGAGGACAGTAGTAAGTATATCTGTACGTAGGTTTTACGTACGTACCCTTCAACCGAGGACAGTAATAATTTGTTTAATAGTAATAGTTGTACGAGTATGTTTTCATCCCATTCCCAACCCCTGGGAATCCCATGCCTTGGCTAGTGTGAACTCACATTGGTTTGCTCGGCAGATTACACAGATAGGTCATGTCTAGCAGCTAGTGGTCAACCACGTCCTAACATGGTTATCATACAAGTCAGGTTTTGGTGTCAAGTAGCGCACACAAGTATCACATTGATAACATACAAGCAACACATACGAAACATGGAAAACAAGTAACATCATGTTAACCCATTTACTTTGTACGACCCGAAAGGTTAAGCCCAATAATCAAAACAGTCCAACAAGTAAGCGGCCCAATAATTAAGCAACTAAACAGTTTGTGCGATCCATTATCCCTTGTGCGATTGGACTCATCCGGCCCAAACACATACACCCGGCCCAACAGTTAATCCGAATTACACCTTGTGCGATCAGCTTTAATACCCAGCCCAAGTCTACGGCCCAACACATTAAACAAACAAAACCACTTGTGCGATTCAATAAGGCTTGTGCGGTTGAAGACATCTTGTGCGACCAAGATGTCTTGTGCGGTCCGTCTTGTGCGCCCGACACTTGTGTGATCGGATCAGGTCTTGTATGACCTGATCTTATGCGAATGGATTAAATATTATCCCTAAAATCTTGTAATTCAGTTACATATTCCAAACACTCATTTGACCATTTTAACAATTTCCATAAATCACAATTTATCAAATAAATGCTAACAACTTTCAACCCCAATAGAAATCGATCAAACAAGGATTTTTATTATCAATTTCTTATGAACCCTAAACATGCTTCAAGAACACATCCTATTAACATTCAATCGGACCTACCCTATGATCATCACATATCATTCGAGTTCAGCAAAACATAGCCGACTTTCCTACCCTCGGTTCTAATCATCACTTAATGTTGTTTGATACTGATTCACATATTGATCTAAACATACACATGCAAGCCGATTTCATACACAACAACTATTAATGATTTAATACACATCCAATCATAAGATATCATTAACTTATCATGGAAATCAATTTCAAAAGCAAACATGGTAATCGATTAACATTATCATCTATATATCCGATTCATAAGAACATCACATAATCAGCATGATTCATCATACTATACAACACTTAATCAACAACGACATGAACACTAACCGATTGAGATGAATGAGGGTGATCCGAACAAAGAAGAATCTTCGATGGAGATGGTGTTTGGCTGCCTTCGGTTCGTAAGAGAGAGAGGGAGAGGAGAGCTAGGGTTTTTGTGTGTGAAATGATTTGCAAAATATAAGGAGTATACCCTATCCTCTAATGTTATGTGACAAGAGAAAGAGTGGGCCGAACCCCCAATGGGCTGTCCATGCTCCGAATGCAAATGGTGGCCCAAATGGGCTTGTGCGATTGGGTGAGCGTTGTGCGTTTGAGTCGTTCATATACATACATACATACATACAACAAAACATATATTCACATAACATTTAACACAAAGTCACATATAATCTCATTAATTCAACATATCAAATAATTACACCAAGTTCAAATACGTTACATCAAGTACGTTGATAAGTTCGAAAATACGAGTTGTCACATTATCCCCAAGTTGAAAGAAATTTCGTCCCGAAATTTAGCACGTACTCACTGAGGAAGCTAGTTAAGTTGCATGGTTTTCCTGGTTTTCCTGGTTTTCCTGGGGTGTCACATCCTTCCCCCGTTGATCTGGAATTTCGTCCCGAAATTCCGTAGCTTCAGTCTCAGTAGTGGTTGTACCGTTTGCGAATAGTTGGGGATACTTTTGTTTCATCTGATCTTCGCGTTCCCAGGTGAACTCTGGACCGCGACGTGAGTTCCAACAAACTCGAACGAGAGGTATCCTAGTATGCTTGAGGACCTTAGCATCCCGGTCCGTGATTTCAACAGGTTCCTCGACGAATCGTAACTGCTCGTCGATCGTGAGCTCCTTCAAAGGAACTACATGGGTCTCATCCGACAGACATTTCTTCAGATTCGACACGTGGAAAACATCGTGAACTGCACTGAGTTCTGCTGGTAAGTTCAGTCTGTAGGCCACCTTGCCTATTTTCTCAATGACTTCGAAAGGTCCAACGTATCGTGGGTTAAGTTTGCCCCGTTTCCCAAAACGAACCACACCCTTCCAGGGTGAAACTTTGAGTAATACTCGCTCCCCAACCTGGAGCTCTAGTGGTTTTCTGCCCTTATCGGCGTAGACTTTCTGATGGTCACGAGCCGCCGCCATTCGTTGTCGTCTCTGAGCAATTTTCTCTGTTGTGTCAACCACATGTTCTGGACCAGTAATCTGACTATCTCCCACCTCTGCCTAACAAAGAGGTGACCGACATTTACGCCCGTACAATGCCTCAAACGGAGCAGCTTTAATGCTGGTGTGGTAGCTATTGTTGTACGAAAATTCCACAAGTGGCAGATGCTTTTCCCAGCCGTTGCCAAAGTCAATTACACATGCCCTAAGCATGTCTTCGAGGGTCTGGATGGTGCGTTCAGACTGCCCATCCGTTTGCGGGTGATAAGCTGTGCTCATATCTAGTCTTGATCCAAAGGACTTGTGCATTGCTTGCCACAGTTCTGATGTAAAACGTGCATCTCGATCCGAGATGATAGAGATGGGCACCCCGTGCCTCGAAACCACTTCCTTGAGATATACTTCTGCTAGAGTGGAGAACTTATCCGTTTCTTTGATCACCAGGAAGTGAGCAGATTTTGTGAGTCGATCCACGATCACCCAAATAGTATCGTTACCACGTTGTGATCTAGGCAAGCCAGTAACAAAATCCATGGACATTTGCTCCCATTTCCATTGTGGTATCTCTGGTTGTTGAAGGGGGCCTGAAGGTTTCTGGTACTCCGCCTTGACCCTCGCACAAGTCAAGCACTTGCTAACGTAAGTTGCTATGTGTGCCTTCATGCTAGGCCACCAGTATGTGGTTTTGATGTCGTGGTACATTTTATCCGAGCCAGGGTGCACTGAGTAACGAGACTTGTGTGCCTCATCCATCACAAGCTCTCGTAGGTTGCCATAAAATGGGACCCAAATGCGTCCCGTGACGTAATAAGCGCCGTCTTCCCTCTGTTCTAAGCGTTGTCTCGATCCGCGTAGGGCTTCAGCCCTGACGCTTTCTGGTTTCAATGCTTCTACCTGAGCATTTCGTATTTGGGAAGGGAGACTAGACTGTATGGTGAGTTGTAGAGCTCGTACGGGCTTAGGCGCAGTGTCCTTTCGACTGAGGGCGTCAGCCTCAACATTGGCTTTGCCCGGGTGGTACGTGATCGAGCATTCATAGTCGTTTAGTAGTTCGACCCATCGTCGCTGTCGCATATTGAGTTCCTTCTGTTTAAAGATGTGCTCGAGGCTTCTGTGATCAGTGTAGATAGCACACTTGGTGCCATACAAGTAGTGTCGCCATATCTTAAGCGCAAAAACAACCGCTCCCAGCTCTAGATCATGTGTAGTGTAGTTCTTTTCATGAATTTTGAGTTGACGTGAGGCGTAAGCTATAACTTTATCCCGCTGCATCAACACACAGCCAAGACCCTGAATAGATGCGTCACAGTAGACCACGAAGTCGTCTGTGCCCTCTGGCAATGAAAGGATAGGTGCACTACAAAGTCTATCCTTTAAGTGCTGAAACGCTAACTCTTGTGCGTTCCCCAACGATAAACAACGCCCTTCTGCGTTAGTGAAGTAAGAGGCTGAGCAATCTTGGAAAAATCCTTGATAAATCTCCTGTAGTAACCTGCCAATCCCAAGAATTGGCGAATTTCCGTTGGCGTGCGAGGTGCAGGCCAGCTCTTGATCGATTCTACCTTGGATGGATCAACGTGAATCCCATCCTTGTTCACAACATGGCCTAAGAAATGGACTTCACGAAGCCAGAAGTCACATTTCGAAAACTTGGCGTACAGTTGTTCCTTTCGAAGGAGTTCTAAAATAAGTCGTAAATGTTGTTCGTGTTCCTCCTGACTCTTCGAATAGATCAGGATGTCATCGATGAAGACAATAACGAACTTGTCTAGGTACGGCTTGCACACTCGATTCATCAAGTCCATGAAGACCGCTGGTGCGTTTGTCATCCCAAAAGGCATGACCAAAAACTCATAGTGGCCATATCGAGTTCTGAAGGCTGTTTTGGAGACGTCCTCTTCTCGGACTCTCAGCTGGTGATACCCTGATCTCAAATCAATCTTTGAATAGTAGCTCGACCCTTGCAGCCGGTCGAACAAGTCGTCAATGCGTGGGAGGGGGTAGCGATTCTTCACAGTCACCTTGTTCAGTTCACGGTAGTCGATGCACATTCTGAACGTACCGTCTTTCTTCTTTACAAATAGCATTGGAGCTCCCCAGGGAGAAGAGCTAGGATGAATAAAACCCTTATCTAAGAGTTCTTGTAGTTACGTAGATAGCTCTTTCAACTCTGATGGAGCTAGGCGATACGGTGCACGAGCTATGGGCACTACTCCAGGAGCTAGCTCGATTTGGAACTCGAACTAACGATGAGGCGGGAGGCCAGGTAGTTCCTCAGGAAATACCTCAGGATAATCACGTACAATCGGAAAGTCTTCTATCTTTTTCTCTTTCTTCGAGGTGTCGGTATCGAGAGCCAGAAAAGCAGTGTGGCCCTTACGCAAACACTTTTGGGCCTTAAGGGAAGAAATGATGCTCACAACAGCACCACTCTTGTCGCCACGAATCATGAGAGGTTCACCACCTGGGCGAGGAATACGAACAATCTTCTCGTTGCAAAGAATCTCTGCCTGGTGTTGGGATAACCAGTCCATCCCAATGACAACGTCGAAACTACCCAGAGTGATAGGAAGAAGGTCGATCGAGAAAGTGTGATCAGCAAGTACTAGGTTACAACCCTTGACTACGTGTGTGACCTCTATACTTTTACCATTAGCTAACTCTACATCGTGTTTGGGGTTTAAAGCTGTTGGGGTACGCTTAAGCAGTTGACTAACTTTTTGGGACACATAACTAGTATCAGCACCCGAATCAAATAAGACTGTAACGTAAAAGTCGTCAAGAAGGAACTTACCCGTCACAACATTGGGATCATTCCTCGCTTCTCCATTACCAATAACGAACGCACGACCCCTTGCACCATTGCCATTATTACCCCCGTTGTTTCCATTCCCTTGATTGTTGTTGTTATTGTTGTTCGGGTTCCTGTTTAGCTGGGGACAATCTCTCTTGAAGTGGCCTTCAGCTCCACACTGAAAGCATCCCTTGTTGTCTCTTTGTTGCTGCTGCTGGTCTTGTGGAGCTGGTGGCTGTTGTCGCTGGTTCTGATTTGCAGGTCGTAAGCTCCTACAATCCTTAGCTTCGTGACCCAACTTAAGACACCTCTGACATCGAACTTTGTTGCACTGACCGCTATGATGTTTGTTGCATCTGTTGCACTTTAGAAGGTTCCCTCGATACCCACTCTGCCCTTGGCTACCAGAGGATTGCTGACCAGGGCTCTTATACTCTTCAGTTCTTCTCTGTTGCGACTGGGACTGAACAGAAGTTGAACCTCTGCTTGATGCCCCATCCCATTTACGTTTGTTGTCGCTCGGAGTTTCAGAGGTAGTTGTAGCACTAATACGTTTTGGTAACCTGTTTTGCTCCACCGCCTGATCAGTGAGACGGTGAGCCAGCTGGACAACCTGCTGGTAGGTGGCGAGATTTGCTGAAGTCACATGACTTTGGATCTCTGGCTTTAGACCCTTAAGATATAGTTCGATACGCTTAATTGGAGGGTCCACCATAGTAGGACAGAGTAATGCAAGCTCATTCGATCTCTTTGTAAATGCCTCAATTTCTGACCCTGTCATCTTGAGGTTGAAGAACTCAACTTCCAGCTTATGAATGTCGTCGCGGCTGCAGTATTCTTCCTTGATCATCTCTTTGAAATTGTTCCATGGGGTGGCGTTAGCAGCAACCAACCCCAGCATTTGCACCTGGGCGTTCCACCATGTGAGGGCTAAACCCTCGAGAGTGCCGGTAGCATATTTCACCCTGCGTGCCTCAGGGCATTCACACATTTCGAACACAGATTCTAGTTTCTCAAACCAGTGGAGGAGACCTACTGCTCCTTCAGTGCCACTAAAAGTAGTGGGTCGGCAGTCCATGAAAGTTTTGAAGGTGCACACAGGTGGCTGAGCATTCTGACCTATTGTGGGTATAAGAAGGACAAAGTTTAACACAAGGATAGATTCACGAGAGTAGGATATAAAGATCCTAGAATGAGTTTTAAACTGCAGGGTATACCTCCTGCCTGGGCTGCTGCAAGTGCCGCAGCAACCTGTTCATTGATCAGAGCCGTCAACTGGGCTTGAGTCATGTTAATGCGTCCAGACATGATCTTCATATCAAGGAAACACGAGTGAGAAGAGTTCGCGAAAATGCGATGACAGGAGAGAGTAAGCACACACGTGTTCAAGCAACAGTAGCTATACTAACTAAGCATATCATGAGCAAAGTTCTATGTAATCTATCATGTAGGTAATATAACATAAACCATATCACCTAGAATGTCGAGTCTTGCACGTGGAGTGAAGCGTCGTTGTGGATGGTAGAGCACTGTACAGCTTATAGTCTGGTTTTAACAAAAACGTTTTCCCTTTATTAAAACCAAGTTCTCTATAACCAATGGCTCTGATACCAATCTGTCACACCCCCAAAATCCACACGCGGAGTATCACCGCTTGGAGGCGTGACTGACCAGGATCAAACCATCAATCATATTGAACAAGCAAGTAATTAATTGTAAAAGTCCAAACAACACAATTAGTGAACAAAACAACATAGTTTAAGTTATGAGCTGAAGCATAAGGTGTAAAACCAAAACGTAGTTTAAATATCCAAAAGTTTAACATGGCACACAACTGTCCATGTTCCACAACGACTCTCCCTTGTGCAAGCTCCAGCTAAGTACCTAATGACCTGCAAGGCATGTAGCAACGAATCAACAACAAAGTTGAGCGAGTTCACAGTTGGTTGTTTAGTTAACTTATTCATTTCATAAATCGTATGTATTCGTTTGGTAAACCATGTATCGCGTTAATCCTTGCTGCCAGTCCAGGCATGCGTGCGATGATTAGTGGGGGCTTCCCATGTATTACAAGACCACGCGTATCGACTGCTACGAAAATATAATATGTGCCCTAAGTCAATGTCTATCAGCATTGACCCTTTGCCCATAGTCCATTAGTACACGCCCGTCCGACTGGCACGGTGTGAGGTTTGTTAAACCTAATAGCGCTATTAACTAATGACCCGCTCGCCCTAGGCCTCGGCGATTAAGTCGATAATTGAGGGACTTCCTTTGATAGAGGTGATGGTCTTAAGATGGTGTACGTAGGCTTTACGTACGTGTCCTTCAATCCGAGGACAGTAGTAAGTATATCTGTACGTAGGTTTTACGTACGTGCCCTTCAACCGAGGACAGTAATAATTTGTTTAATAGTAATAGTTGTACGAGTATGTTTTCATCCCATTCCCAACCCCTGGGAATCCCATGCCTTGGCTAGTGTGAACTCACATTGGTTTGCTCGGCAGATTACACAGATAGGTCATGTCTAGCAGCTAGTGGTCAACCACGTCCTAACATGGTTATCATACAAGTCAGGTTTTGGTGTCAAGTAGCGCACACAAGTATCACATTGATAACATACAAGCAACACATACGAAACATGGAAAACAAGTAACATCATGTTAACCCATTTACTTTGTACGACCCGAAAGGTTAAGCCCAATAATCAAAACAGTCCAACAAGTAAGCGGCCCAATAATTAAGCAACTAAACAGTTTGTGCGATCCATTATCCCTTGTGCGATTGGACTCATCCGGCCCAAACACATACACCCGGCCCAACAGTTAATCCGAATTACACCTTGTGCGATCAGCTTTAATACCCAGCCCAAGTCTACGGCCCAACACATTAAACAAACAAAACCACTTGTGCGATTCAATAAGGTTTGTGCGGTTGAAGACATCTTGTGCGACCAAGATGTCTTGTGCGGTCCGTCTTGTGCGCCCGACACTTGTGTGATCGGATCAGGTCTTGTATGACCTGATCTTATGCGAATGGATTAAATATTATCCCTAAAATCTTGTAATTCAGTTACATATTCCAAACACTCATTTGACCATTTTAACAATTTCCATAAATCACAATTTATCAAATAAATGCTAACAACTTTCAACCCCAATAGAAATCGATCAAACAAGGATTTTTATTATCAATTTCTTATGAACCCTAAACATGCTTCAAGAACACATCCTATTAACATTCAATCGGACCTACCCTATGATCATCACATATCATTCGAGTTCAGCAAAACATAGCCGACTTTCCTACCCTCGGTTCTAATCATCACTTAATGTTGTTTGATACTGATTCACATATTGATCTAAACATACACATGCAAGCCGATTTCATACACAACAACTATTAATGATTTAATACACATCCAATCATAAGATATCATTAACTTATCATGGAAATCAATTTCAAAAGCAAACATGGTAATCGATTAACATTATCATCTATATATCTGATTCATAAGAACATCACATAATCAGCATGATTCATCATACTATACAACACTTAATCAACAACGACATGAACACTAACCGATTGAGATGAATGAGGGTGATCCGAACAAAGAAGAATCTTCGATGGAGATGGTGTTTGGCTGCCTTCGGTTTGTGAGAGAGAGAGGGAGAGGAGAGCTAGGGTTTTTGTGTGTGAGATGATTTGCAAAATATGAGGAGTATACCCTATCCTCTAATGTTATGCGACAAGAGAAAGAGTGGGCCGAACCCCCAATGGGCTGCCCATGCTCCGAATGCAAATGGTGGCCCAAATGGGCTTGTGCGATTGGGTGAGCGTTGTGCGTTTGAGTCGTTCATATACATACATACATACATACAACACAACATATATTCACATAACATTTAACACAAAGTCACATATAATCTCATTAATTCAACATATCAAATAATTACACCAAGTTCAAATACGTTACATCAAGTACGTTGATAAGTTCGGAAATACGAGTTGTCACAGTTCTTCCGGTGGCAACTTCAAGATCGAACGTCGAGGGGAGATGGGCGCGCTTACGATTAAGGAGCTTTTCAAAGTCAAACGATACAAAACATTTATCGGCTCCAATATCAAATAAACATGAAGCATATATACCATTCACAAGGAACGTACCATTGACCACATTGTTGTCTGCTTGAGCTTGATGGGCGTTAATGTTGAAAGCACATCCGCGGGCTGATGGCTGCTGCTGCTGAGGCTACTGCTGTTGTGGCTATTGCTTCACCACTCGATTAGGGCACATGTTTGCAAAGTGGTTGGGATCACCACACGCAAAGAAAGCTCTAGTATGAGTCGCGGGTGCAGGAGCTGCTTGATGGCCTTGAGGAGCAGGAAGTAGAGCTTGTTGAGCAGGAGCTTGACTTTGAGCTGGAGCTTGACGTGGACCTGTACGACAGTTTGCGGTGAAGTGGCCGTACATATTGCGATGAACACAGAACTGGCATGCGAGACCCCACCGGGTGATGATAAGTACAAGTAGGGCAAAGTGGGTGTGGTCCAGTGTATGCACGCTTAGCAGGCGGTGCATTGACCACAGGTGCCGCTACTTGGCGGGGTTGAGGTTGCGGTTAGGCAGGTACTGTTTGGAGCGGGGCAGTAGTAACTGCACTGTTCTTGTTGCTGGAACTGCTGTTGTTCTTCCTCTTGCGGCGTGAGAGCTTCGAAGATTGCGGTGCGGCGGTGGTTTCAGCGGTTGAAGCAGCGGTAACTTGATACAAATTCTTGGCAGCTTTGTCAAAATAACAAGCCCTGACTCGCTTATCGTTGATCTCAGCGGTGAGCAGGTAGTTTTCCTTGAATGTTGTCGTCTTTACAGCCTGAACAAAATCTGTGAAGCAATCCGGAAGAGCACGGATATACTTCTTGATTGTAATGTCCGGGGTAGTAACCTGACCAGGGCAGATAATACTCAACTGCTTGAAGCGAGCAGTTAAACCAGCGTTATCTCCGCCATCCTGCTTTAGGTGCCAGAATTCAACCTCAAGCTTTTGGAGTTCATGGGGAGGACAGAACTCTTGCATCATTATGTTCTTCAACTCATCCCAAGACAATCCGAAAGCTGCATCGTTTCCTCGTTTGTTCCTCTCGGCCGTCCACCAATCAAGAGCACGGGATTGGAAGACGCCGGTATCATTGACGGTGCGCAAGTTTTCTGGGCAGTCACTCTTGCACAGGGTGACTTCGATAGAATCAAACCATTGAAACATGGCTGTAGGACCATCTTCTCCGGTGAATTCCTTTGGTCCGCAGGATTTGAACTACTTAAAGCTAAAAGCGGCTTTAGGGGTATCGGTCCTGGACTCCTCCGAGGACTTGCTTGCATTCTCATTCAGCTCACTGACAATTTGAGGGGTGACTTTTGCCATTTGCTTAGAGACGAGAGCGGCGATGCGTTTGTCATCATGGTTTCAGAAAGCTGCGCGGGAGTGGAATGATCCAAATGACGACATTGTCTGCAACAGACATCGCCATAGGACTCAAACACAATTTTGATTAATCCTAGTATAGTCTAGTGATTCAACTTAAAGCTCAGGAACACATCAACTCACAAAATCACGTAGGCACATAATCACAGAATCACATAAGCACATAGACACATAAGCACATAAGCACACATGAACTAACCTAAACACATATTTTTCACGTATTCACGTATCCTTCACAGCACGTATAGCGATTAAGTATAACGCTTGCGATTGGCGAGCTGCGATTGCGAATAAAGACCAACGATTCGTTGGCGTGGTGTGTGTTGTGCGTGATTTGAACGGAGCGAGAAACGCGAAATCGAAATCATCAGTACCACCATATTGTTTACCTCGAAACGCAAACAAATAATCATATAAAACACATAAGTTCACATAAAATCGATAAATCACAGAGTCAGCGGCGGCAATTCCAGAATCGAAACACATAAAATCGAGGAGAGATTGTCTCGGGTGTGTGTAGACATCGACTACCCAAA
Organism: Helianthus tuberosus; assembly: GCA_030545235.1. Lineage (NCBI taxonomy): Eukaryota > Viridiplantae > Streptophyta > Magnoliopsida > Asterales > Asteraceae > Helianthus > Helianthus tuberosus. The sequence goes on from CM060360.1 coordinate 127,859,153, forward strand.
GCGATTTGACTATTCACAAAGACTCGTAAGTGCACACTAAGGCCCTCTAGAATTTACTCTCGCTTCAATCTGAGCGATCGGCAGGCATCCTTCCAGTCACAGCGCAATTTCAAGTCGTTGGATTCCGTCGAGAATTTGGTGAGAGTTTTGTAAAACCAAAAGTATAGGGTGGAACGAGTCATCAAGGTTCGGGTTTCACCCCTAACTTAGTGACTTCATCCCTGTTTGTATGATAAAATCATGAGATAGATAAGGAGATTTGCTTCAAGGTATGGATTTCACTCCTAATTCAACGCAAACAATAGTAATTCGAACGAGTAATCTGGTCGAGAGTTTGCGGCTTTCACACCTAATCCCAACCAGATCATCCATTTGTGTGAGTAATCAGCCTTAGGAAAGGCTGATCTTTGCGCAGAACTATAGTATGCGATGTTCGCGCAAGTGTGTAGTGTACAACGAGTTCGAGCGAGAAATAGCAAGTAAACTCGTACGAAACCCATACCGGGCATGCACAAGTCGATCTGTTGGTACCTAGGCTATAGACTAGGTCGTTCCTAAGACGTCGACCTAGACTAGGTCGAGTCTTGCCTAATTCTCTATAGTTATGGCCCTGATACCAATCTGTCACACCCCAACTGATGACGAAAACATCGGGGCACAACACTGAGCGAAACAGATTGTCCAGGAGAAATCCGTAACAACTAATTTACCAGATATTTAAATATTATGTCCCATACCATAACATACCAAAGTAAATAATTATTACAGACCAAATATCTCAAAGACAATTAACATGTTCCGATAACTCAGATTTAAATTGTTTGTTTCTAGACTCTCATTCCTACTTGATTCCACAAAAGCAGGTAAAGCACAGCATCCTAAGCAATCAAACACCTGTCACATACGTTAAAATAGAGGTCAATACACATAGTGTAAAGGTGAGCATACAAGTTTAATAGATTTTTTTTGGGTAAAGGGTTACCCCGGTTAAATTTCATTCGTCAACCAAAAAAACAAGTGAGGAATAATGTACACCTCAATTCTCTAGAATGACATGCCATTACTAGAGTTCTCTCGCAAACAAGAAACAAAGAAACTAACACGCAACACAAGCAAACAAGTCAAAAAACGACAAACAAGTAACCAAAACAGTTACATCCAGACGCTCTCAGGAATTAGCCGCATTCATCTTGATCCATAAGCAAATCTTGAGGTAGACTCCACTCGAGCAAAACTTGGTTCAAAAGTGCGTAAAGCAAAAAGGAATCAAGTATACTCACAGCGATGGAAAATGGATTGAAGGGAACGCTAGAGTTATTAGCCTGAACAGTTAACGATAGCAAAAGAGAAGAGCGGTGCGTAAAACGGTGAAAAGTGACCAAGTGTCGAACGGTAATCCGATCGGATGGCAATCCAATCGGATGGTCACTCGATCAGATGTCAATCCGTTTGGATGGTCATCCGATCGGATGGCCATTCGGTCGGATTGACATTAGTTTAGTAAGTATGTGTTTGTGTATGATGGCTTTGAAGTTTTCTTTGTAGCATCTTGAAAACATAGAAGTATCTCTACCCTTCAGGTCGATCGATCGAACGGTCGTTCGATCAGATAGCGATCCGATTGTAATGACACTTAGTGAGAACAAGTTCACAGTAGGACTGTCACTCGATCAGATGGCAATCCGATCGGATAGCAATCCGTTGGAAACTGTTGTTCTTTGAAAAATTGAAATTGATTGAGTGTTGATCGGATTGCAGTTCGATCGGACGGCGATCCGATCGGACGGCGATCCGATCGGACGGCGATCCGATCGGACGGCGATCCGATCGGACGGCGATCCGATCGGACGGCGATCCGTCCCAACGCATCTGATCGTTTTGAATCCGTCCCAACGCATCTGATCGTTTTGAACTTTATTATTTTTTAAAGTTTGCAGTTTGATAACGTACTAAACCACAGAACCTCGTCAAGTCCCAAGTCGTCCGATCGAACAGGAATCACCCAAATCTGATAAGCTTACTGGTTTGCGAGGGTTGTTCTTGTTTAACCCGAAATCGGTTGTCTCCTCGATAGTAACCAGATCTTGAACCAACTCATCACTAAGAAAGAGTAGAAGATCAGAACGAGCTCTGGTTCGACCGGTTTTGAGTGCTTTGAGTGTAAAAGAGTTGAAAGAAAGTTGGAAAACCATCTTTCAATCCTTTCCACTTTGAAAATGTTTAGATCTATGCAAAGTCATTGTTTATTCATGTGAAAATCTTTCAGATCTAAGTTGTTCTTGGTGGAATGAAGCCAAATCTTGAAGTTCATAGGAACTCCATGATGGCATCACCCTAGAACACCTCAAATCCATGGATTTCACGGTTAAAAGTTGAGATTCGAAGGTGAAAAAGATGAAGAAGTGCGTGTAGATCATAGAAGTACAAGGTTTGATTTGAAAACTTACAAGAATCGTGAGGAATTGAGAGAAATTGGAGCGAGCTGGTCGAGTGAGAGGGCTGTCACATCACAAGTTGTAGGATCGTTTTCTGACCCGAACGAGTCGTTCAGAAGAGTTTTTCTCGATACGAAAGGCGGAAACAATCGTATCAAGTTCAATTCAGCTAGAATATCACATTAAACTGTCTTTTGATTGATTTGACAAAGAATTACAGCGAGTATACACTTCGGCAGCACTTTGACTCAGTGACCGGAAAGTTACAAATGAAATCAAGACACCACTATATATAGGCTTTGTAATTTCGCTTGAACCTGGCTCAAACGAAATCACTTTCAAGCGGAATTACCACTTCAAACGAAATTAGCCATGTGATTTTGTTTGAAACTGTCTTGATGATTTCAAGCGGAATTACCTTCTAACCTAGATTTGACATTTTTCTCGTATAATGTGCCCTGATCTATCTACAAACATACAAGACTCGATACAAGATGAAGTCGATAGACGCATGCACTAACAAACTCCCCCTCGAATGTTGACGAGTCTTCAGTGTCGAGTCATCAACATCTTCAGTCTTTATCAGTCTTCTCGACCTTTCTTCCAAAATATCTAACAATGTAAGGTAGCCTCAATCTCTGTCTTCTCTTTATCAACTCATCTCCCCCTCAAGTTATGCTAGGATCATAATCTGATTTTCACAGGTTCACAGGATCGAAATCAGGCTCACTTGTTTCAGGATCAGAAACTTGGCTTTCAATTTTGTATCCCAAAATCTGTGACTGGCTCTTATCCTGTTTCCTACACAAATCTTAACCCAGAAATAAATTACACAAATTTTAAAATTTGACAAAATTATTCTCTGCTCACCCCTTGTAAACACCAATTAATAAATGATTTTACAATGTTAATCACTGATGAACCACTTTTATGAATAACATTTTCATATTTAAACACTTTTGATGACCACTAGTAAACAAGATTTTCAAATCTTTTTCAAACTCACTATCACAAACCTGTTCATCCTGTTTAGCACTTAGAATTTTGAAAATCAGCTTTTCAACACCAGTTGTCGAAAATCTTTTTGAATTTTTCAAAAATTATGCTAAAACACACGAATTTTTTTTTATTTTGAATTAGAATGAAATGCAGAAAAAAATTTACAGACAATATTTTTGTGAGTTTGTGTAAGAGGATCATATCAGTTTTTGAGACAAATCACCAACACCATTAAGCTTTATACATTTTAAGTTCTAAACGATTCACTTAGATTGTCAGTATACTGGTCCACTTAAATTCTCACACAAAGTTCATCTGTTTCGAGATACGAGATTAATATTTTAAGCACTTAAACTTATTCGCGTGTTCCACCTCAGTATATACTCCCGTATCCAGATCCCAATATTCAGTCTTACAGGTGAGTATACCATAGATGATATCTGTAAGGGGTTAAATGCAAGGGTCGTGAGAGCTCAGGCTATTGCTTCCGCAAAATCAGAGAGATGACGGCTTCGGCTTTTGGTGTGTTCCCTTTAGAGAATCTTTTCTTCAACAGCACATGATTAGCATTTTTCAATGTTTCATCATTTTTTATGCTGAGGGTGGTGCTATATTTCAAGCAAGCGTAAAGTATTCTCCGGGGACTAGGCCATTGCTTCCGCAAAATCAGAAGTCCCGGGATAATACCCAGATATCACTGAGCATAAAGACCTAGTATCTCAGAAAGAGGGACCTTTCAAACAAGATTTCAGGGGTTACCCATATATCCGAGAGATGTTCCCCACGATATAAGTAAGTTTGAAATTTAGGTTTATATCTCGTCACAATCTACTAAATGTGTTAAAACCTACTGGCACATCATCAGTGAGATCGTTTATCACATTTTGACTTTCCAATTCTTTAGCGTGCTGTGGTCGTCCACTGATGTACTATCATTTTCTCTTTTTACAACAAAAACTCATTTTTGAATTTTATCATGTTTTTTATTTTTTCAAATTTTCAAATGTTTTTGGATTTTCTGAAAATTTTCTTACTCCCCCTAAGATTCAAAATCATTTAAAGAAAATTTGAAACCAAATTATACAAGTAAAGTGACAACTGATATCGAATCACTTCAATTCGCCATCCACTTGGTATAAACAATCAGAACTCCCCCTCACAACAAACTATTTTCCGATTGTGATTTCAAAACACTTAAGTTTGTTTTAATCAAATGGTTTTTCCGAAAAATTAGTTTTGTTGATACCACTTGTAAAACTGGGGTTTTGTTCATCATTTTGTCTTTCAACTTCAACCTTTTGAAAAATATAACAATTTTGTATTCAAACAACCAATACCACTTGTAGAAAATCAAGTACAAATTAATGTCCCTGATTTACCACTTGTAAGTCGAAATATCACCAATGTGAATTTCTCAAGAAAGATGCCGATTCCTGCTCCACTCTTACCAACCTCAGAGCTCCGGCAAGTCCATAATTTAATCAGAATAATAGGTTCCATCCCAGTCACAAACCTGGGATGACTTACCTTTACCTGGTTTCTTCAATTTTTTCTCATAAAATTCTTTTACCCCTTTGACCTTCCTGTCAATTATTTTTTCAAAAATGTTATGAACTGTGGGGTTAAATGCCTTTTCAACATCAAAATCTTTCTTTTCAGAAAAGAATTGATTTGAAATTTCAACTTTGCCAATTTTTTGTTTAAAATTTTCAGCCTGCAATGGTGGAAAATTGACATCATCCATTGGCGGCACTGATGTTTCCAATTTTAACCCTACTTGTGGCTCCTCTAACTTTGTGGAATCAGATTCATCACCAGACAATAGCTCCTCTGATTTTGACGAATCAGGATCATTGCTAGAACTATCATCAGATTTCTTAACAACCCATTTTTGGTTGTCAAGATTTGCTTTTCTCTTGTAAAACTTTTTCGAACATTCACCAACCTCAAACGTTGAATTTTTGAAAACTTTGAATTGTTTAGTTGGTGGTTCATTCTTAACAATCTTTTCTTTCAGTTTTTTAGAAACTCCCTGTTTTTGTTGGATTGCCTTTGGACAATTCCTGGTAATATGACCAACTATTTTGCATTGAAAACAAGTTCTCGTTTCCTACTTTTGAGCAACTTCTTTCTTCATTTCCTCTTGCTTCTTTGCAAGGAATTCTTTGTTTATCTGCTTTCTAAACAATTTCTCCTTTTATTCCTCGGTTGATATTCTTGAAACAAAAACAGTTTTTGGTTTATCAGTTTTCTCATTTTTATGATTTTTTGTTGGAATAAATCCAAGACCTTTTCTTTTGAAATTACCGTTATGGTTTGGTTTCTTTTGAAAACCCGAACCAGAACTATAACCCTTTTTCTTGTTTAATCGTTGTTGATCTCTTGAGGTATACTTTTTAGGTTTTTTAGAAAGATTTACATCATTTATTTCAGAAAAATCAATTTCTGTTAGTTTGAAAACCTTTTTAATCATTTCAGTTTTAACACCTCTTATTAGAAATCCTTCATCAGAATATAATTTGTCAGAATCATTCAAAGTATATGCTACTTTAAATGTTTCATCATTCAAATTAGATTTTGATAACAAAAACTCTTTATTGTAAACCCGTTTGTCCTTTTTGACTGTTGACTCTGATTTGTTAGACTTTGACTCTGAGTTTCACTCCGACTTTGACTCCTCAGTTTCATCGTTATCCAACACCTGATCGACCACTTTCTTTATTAATTCGGACTCATGATCACTGTCAGACGATGTGAAAATGACATCAATATTATCTGGCAAATTATTAGTAGCCTCAGACTCCCACTGTAAATTTGTTGCCTTTTTTACTCTTTCTGAATTTGGATTTCGCGGTGAATATCCATTTTCAAGCGTGGGTGGACACTGGTTGTAACTGAAACCTTGTTTCTTACCAGAATCATTTACTTCAGTATCCTTCTTCTTTTCAGAAATCTTTTCATCAGATTCTTTCTCTTCAGATGCCTTAATGCCTTCCACCGTTGGATAAATCCTGTCAATAACATAAGAAGTACATGAGTAACTTTTTAACAACCTATTTACTCTCTCTGTTTCAATCCTCTGAGTTTCCAATTTCTGTTCTAACACAGCACACTTCTCAATGTAATTGTTGACGAGTTTTTGCTTTGTCATGAAAGCTCCTTGAAGTGTCTTCATAGCTGTTGCTTGTTCACTGCTTGATTGATTGTATTGATTCATTGCTTTGTTCAGAACATCATAAGATTCTTTCAATCTGTTCATGTTATGAATCAAAGTACTATTCTGCTTTTTCATTGCTTCACAGTTTTCACATTTCACAGGAACTTTTTGTGCATTAGCTTCTTCATCAACCTTGAAAGCTGGAATGTCTTTTACCTTTTTCCTTATCACACGAACTTCTTCATCATCACTGCTGGCAGGTTTTTTAACCTTTTTCTCTTTCTTTTTCTTTTGAGCCTTTTCATCATCATTGTCACTCTCTTCCATCATTTTTAAGTGCTTTTCCATTCTTCTTGCATAATAATCATCATCATTATCACTGTCTTCAACAACTCTAGCAACAAAAGCTTTATGATTTGACTTCTTGTTAGGATCATAATTATCCCAACTGAAATTATTCCAATTAAACCCTTCTGGTAACTTTTCATCATCTTGGTTTATCAGACATGCTTTACTATCAGCTGAGATATATTTGTCCCAACTGAAAACTTTTGTTGAGTTTTTATCATCCTGATTCACCATACAAGCTCTCTTTGATGATTCTTCAATCTCCTTCCTGGCATGAGCAGTTTGTGGTTGTTGTTGATGTGTTTGTTGAGCAACTTGATGATAAATTGCTTTTCGATAATAGTCATTGTTGTTGTTGAACGGATTTTGAGCGCCACTTGCTTCGTGATTCTTGCACTCCCTCTTGAAGTGTCCTTTTTCCCTGCAACGAAAACAAGTAACTTTAGATTTATCAAATCCTAAAGTAGAAACATTTGCATCACGGAAATCATCTCTTCCCGTAATTTGTTTAAACTTTTCGGCTCTCCTCAACACACTCGCCAAACACCACTTTATATCCATTAACTCCATCTCCTCAGCATGGATCTGATCGTAATCCTCTTTTGTCAACATTGGATTCCCAATTCTTCCTGCAACTAAACTCCCATATGACTCCAACACAGTCCCTAACAAAGACATGTGACTTTTAGCAACCTCTTCCGAGAAATTTTCATCATTCTCAAGGTTTAAAACAATGTTGCATTGCAGTCTCTTGCCATTCTTGGTTGCAGAAAAATTTGGATCAAATGATGGATATGAAGAAAAACTCGTTTTGCTGTTTGATCCTTTAGATGACCCTCCGGATGAACTCTTAGCATTGAAAGCAGTTTCATCCTTTGGTGACATGTTGGTCTTCTCACTGATACCTCCTTTGTAATAAAGACCGATATCTTGTTCACCATCAAAGACTTTCATTCTTGAAATCTTGCGTTGTTCCATTTCCTGAGCTTCAAGTTTTTCAATAAACTTGCTAAGTGTTAAACTGCTAAACCCTTTCTTGTTCCTTAACATCATAAGGTATGTGCCCCAAGACTCATGTGGTAATGCATCAGCCAATTTCTCCATCAATTCTTCATTATCTTTTGTGATGCTCAACCTCTTCATATTTGCTAGAAGATTGCAATATCTTTCTACGATCTGCTTTGTGTTTTCATTCTTTAAACCACGAAATAAGTCGAATTTTTTTTCAACAACGATTTTTTGTTCTTGACCATCTCTTGACTACCAACAAACTTCGATCTTAAAGATTTCCAGATTGAATATGCAGTTCCATTGTGTTGCAATAAAACCAAGATATCTTCCTTAACAACTTGACGCAACAAACTCGTCATCATTTTCTCATCTTTGTATTTTTTTCTATCTTCAGCACTAAGATCTTTTATTGCAATTACCTCCTCATCATCATTCATCGGTCTAACATATTTCGTTTCAACACATTCCCAAGCATCCAACTAATTTGCTTGCACCCAATTTTTGAATCGTTCCTCCCAACCCTTATACTCCTCAATGTTCATAAGTTTTGACGGTTTTTGCATGGTGCCCTTTTCATTTTCTAACATTGTATTCTATGCAAGAGTAATCGGGGTACTTGAAGTAGCAAATGCGTTGTAAAATTCCTCTTCCATGATTCGGTTTTCAAGAAATTTACAAACAGTCAGTTTCAAACGGAATTACACTCTCAAACGAAATATCTCTTTCAAACGAAATAACAATACAAGCGAAATACCAGCTTCACGCAAAATACCCAGTTCACACGGAATCACCCTTTCACACAAAATCACTAATTCCTTGTGAAATAACAGACTTTCAAACGAAATATCTAATTTCGTGTGAACTAAAACCCCTTTCAAACGGAATTCCTGATTTCGTATGAAATTTTCAAACGGAATTATAAGTTGGAGCGGAATAGTGATTTCAACCGGAATCACTCAAGCGGAATACCGGTTTCAAGCGAAATTAACCGTCTAATTTCGTGTGAAATGCTGCTGACATCATCATCTCGAGCTGTTTTTGAAGCGAAATTACAAATTTTTACCAATTTTAGATTAAATTTGAGTCCAATTCTTTCAAGGATTCATTAAAACACAATTGCGCACATAATGCGTGAAATTCAAGACATTTTGACCGTGAAAACTTGTTAATTTTGAAAAAGAAGGTGTAGAAATTAGAATTTGCAGTTGAATTGGTAAGAACTCTTCCTCCTGAGCTCTGATACCACTTGTAGGATCGTTTTCTGACCCGAACGAGTCGTTCAGAAGAGTTTTTCTCAATACGAAAGGCGGAAACAATCGTATCAAGTTCAATTCAGCTAGAATATCACATTAAACTGTCTTTTGATTGATTTGACAAAGAATTACAGCGAGTAGACACTTCGGCAGCACTTCGACTCAGTGACCGGAAAGTTACAAATGAAATCAAGACACCATTATATATAGGCTTTGTAATTTCGCTTGAACCTGCCTCAAACGAAATCACTTTCAAGTGGAATTACCACTTCAAACGAAATTAGCCATGTGATTTCGTTTGAAACTGTCTTGATGATTTCAAGCGGAATTACCTATTCTAATTCCGTACGAAATTACCTTCTAACCTAGATTTGACATTTTTCTCGTATAACGTGCCCTGATCTATCTACAAACATACAAGACTCGATACAAGACGAAGTCGACAGACGCATGCACCAACACAAGTGATGTGACAGGAGGGTATTTATAGGGTTTCCAAAAGAGGAAGTGCACAAGTGTCGGATTAGCCACCGATCGGATAGCAGTTCGATCGGATGGCATTCTGATCGGATGGCCACTCGATCGGTTGGCCATTCGATCCAGGTGTCCGGCGTGTTGAGTTTTGTCGTTTCGATTCGAGTGTTGAGCGTTGCGATGCGATTCGAGTGAGCGATGCGATAGTATTACCCATTAGTTACAAAATTAACTTAACTACTATATCTAACATACAATCACTATAAATGACTTGCGTTTAGCGTTTGCGATTAGATTGCGATGCGATAGAATTGCGATTGCGATTTCGATTAAAAACCTCAACATAAACATAACATGCACAAGTAACACATAATAGCACACACACGTAACACAATATCCAGAAGATTAGCGGTTAAACATGCGATTAAATAGCGATTAAACCTCGATTATTAATAGATACTCCACATAATACAACTAAAACAAATAAATAATAGAATTCGATTACAAGTCAAAAGTATGATTTGATGGTCAAGCAACTAGTGACAGATCGCAATTAGCAATCTTTTCTTCCTTTGACTTTGAGTTGTACTTTGACTTTCCAAAAAGCGGGTTGTTACAACCTATAACTACAAATACAAGATAGGGAATAGTGTCAGGCACCTGCATGGCACTCTCATATTGGTCCAACCGATTTACGATTGTATCCCCGTTTTCAAATTACGATTTTGTCATTAGCTCAAACTTACGTTTTTGCCCACAATTCAAAATAAAATTATGCTTTTTCCCCATGCTAAAAATTTCAATTTTTCCCTCGGTCAAGATTACGATTTTGTCCCGTTTAAATTTACAATTTTTCCCTTGGTTTTTTTTCTCCAGGCCAAATTACGATTTTGCCCTCAATTTAAATTTACATTTTTTCCATCGTTTCTGTTTGTTTTCCGAGTCAAATTACGATTTTCCCCTAGTGTAAAATTACAGTCATGCCATCGTTTTAGTTTTTTTTTTTTTTTTACAAAATTTTGGTAGTGTTTTGTTTTAATTGGTTGACTCGGTGTAATTTTTATTCGTGTCAAGCAGCCCCTATAACTATAAATACAAGATGGGGGAATAATGCAAGGCAACTGCCTAGCACTCCCCCATTGGTCCAACCAATTTATGATTTTATACCCGCTTTAAAATTACGATTTTTCCATTAGTTCAAAATTACGTTTTTACCCCTAGTTCAAAATAAAATTATGCTTTTGCCATCAGCTAAAAATTTCAATTTTGTCATCAGTTTAAAATTATGATTTTGCCCCATTTAAATTTATGATTTTGCCATTGACTTTGTGTTTTTTTCTTCCAGCCAAATTACGATTTTGCCCTCAATCTAAATTTATATTTTTCTATCGTTTTTGTTTGTTTTTCTGGTTGAATTATGATTTTGCCCCCAGTGTAGAATTACAATTATGCCATCGTTTTAGTTTTTTTTTTTACAAAATTGTGGTAGTGTTTTGTTTTAATTGGTTGACTAGGCGTAATTTTTATTCGTGCAGGCGACTGCCTAGCATACGCTTATTTGACCTGAAAAATTACAATTTTTTTCCCCAGTTTAAAATTATAGTTTTTCTATCGTTTTTGTTTTTTAAGCAAAAGTATGATAATGTTTTATTTTAATTGGTTGACTCAATGTAATTTTTTTAGATTGTGTTATGAGTAGTATGTACAAGTAATCAAAACACAGACGTGCATGTTCTGAGAGAGAAATATTCAGCTTACTAACCCGCAACACGGGCGGGGCAAAATCTAGTTTGGATACATTACCGGGTTGATTTAGATTGTGGTGAGATGAGTGTGTGTGGTGTGCATCTATATAAGCATTTATTATCAGTTATTAGGGCTGCAAACGAACCAAACGTTCGCCGAACAGTTCGTGAACCGTTCAGCGGAAAGTTTCGTTCGTTTAGTTAAATGAACAAACATGAACAAAGGCCGTGTTCGTTTGTTTATGTTCGTGAACGTTCGGTAACGTGTTCGTATGTGTTCGATAGTTCATTGGTGTTTTTAGCTTTTATATTTATTGAAATACATCAAAATTCTGACAAATTAAATATCTAATAAGTGGCAGTGTATTATATATTTTTTTATGAACGATTGTTTGTGTTCGTTTGTTTCTATCACCAAATTTATCACCAACTCAAACATTATTTCATCAAAAAAAGCCATATGAATCAATAATATCACTTTCTAAATTAAGCAAATATTATCACCAACTCAAACATTATTTCATCAAAAAGGCCATATGAATCAATAATATCGCTTTCTAAATTAAGCAAATAAAAAAGTACCAAGCCAGGGATGACGTAGACGATAACCACTACTAAAGTTCCCCTGTATTGGATCTTATCTGCAAGTAAAGGCAACCATATATCAAATTATCAATGCTCTTGGTTTGGTAATAAAGTAAAAAACTTAAAATCCATTATTTGTATATCAGAGCTTTTCTTATAAAACAAGAAAATTCGACAAAGTTAACCAATTGCGTACAATGAAGACAAAAAATTAAAATAAAATAAGTGATTGCACATTTATTCAAAATGCAACACGTATCTTCTTACAAGTAATGAAACACTACTAAACTCAAATACATTTTTCAAGTTTCAAAACAAAAGTTGAGGTTAATGGAAATAAATAACTCCAGTTTTTACTTGAACAGTAGTAGGGTCTGGTATGCAAAAGTTTTTCCTTTTAACTGACATAAAAGAAGATCTATTCCCAACATAAGCATGAAGGTTGACCTTGTAAGGTAAGCATGCCTTCCCGAAGCATTGAAACGACTTCATCTCCGTCTCTAAGCGGTAAGGTTGACCTTTTAGCACAAATCTTGTCGTTGAGTTTGACTGCGCCTTGGCACCAGTATATTTAAGTAAAATAATTGATGCACCTCCTTGCTGCACGAGACAAGAACATCCGTATTAATAATAGTAAACTAACTTTGATAAAGAATGAGTGATGAAAAAAAGAACTAATTTCAGTTTCACAAATTACAAACCCTAAATTATGAAATTTACGGTACCTTGGATCTTTTTCCTTGTAGGAAATGGAGAAGAACAAGGTTATGAAAGCATGCTTTTGGATGACTGCGAACTCCACCTTGTTTCCCCAATTAAATATCTGTCTCCACCAATTCGAACTCCTCAGTAAAAATCTGTCTCCACCAATTCAAACTCTTCGGTTCCGGCGAGTTAAGGTGGCGGCGGCTCCGAATGGTCGTTGACTTGTTGATTCGCGGGAGAGGCATGTGATGGTGAGAGGCAATGTAGTGTGCGATGGATTTTATGGGATTAGATGGGTTAGGGGAAGATGAAGTGAAGCGAAGTGGGTGTCTCGTTACTTTCCGTTGGAGAGGCTTAAATAATGGCATTTAATTATTCAATGTGGGAGATCTGTTGAGTGATGAAGTGAGTAAGGATAGAGATGGAATAAAATGGTAAAAAAAAAGGTATTTAAACTTGACTCTTTGTCTATCATCTTAATATTTTATAGAAACAACTTCTGTTGCATGTTTTGGATGGATTGTAATAGTAGATGTTGCATGTTTTAGATGAGTTGTAATAGTAGATGAATGACTCAAAGGTTTACTACTTTAAAATATCTAGCCAAAAAATCAAAGATGTCAAGACGCATACATGAGTGAACCAATAACGATTTTTTTTTAGAAAAACCCACCTATAACACGTAAAGGTTTTTTCTTATCATTTGAGTGTTCTTAATTTTTGACCGACCTCAACACGTAAATGATGTTGATGATATTCTTGTTGATCGATTTTGTAACATGAAATAGAAAACAAGAGATAAATTTGATTTATACTTGACAATCCAACAACCGCAAAGAGGGAAGTAGACATGTTTTTGATGCTAACTGAGTTCTCATTTATGGTTAGATGGCTGAGGTGAGATTGAGTCTCACGAATTTAGAGAGGCCAGAGGTATAACGAATTTGTGTTGTGGTGTTGGTATTGTAGGAACCGTTCGCGTAAATAAATAAAAATAAACAAATTTTATTCAAACGATTACAATACAGAAATAAGAAAGCTAAAAATACTAATACGAATACAACTGAAATAAACAAAATACAAGAATGGGGTAGAAGCAGAGGGGCTGAGTCACGTGTTCACACGCTTCCATTAAAACAAATTCCGAGTCTCCCAGGAGTACTCGTTTTGTTTCCCAGGGTACAATAACCAGAGCAGTAGTACTGCCGGAGTTGGCCTACAACCCGAAGGTTACCTTGAGAACTGCAAGAAAAGAATCAGAATGCTGTAGAGAGAAAAGTTGAAATGTTGTTGTGTAACTGGTGTGTTCTGCAGCAGGGTATGGAGCTGTATTTATACAGCTCCTAAGTCGAAACAGTAAAAAAGGAATTAAAGAGAGGTTTAAATTGCGTTAAACGTCTTCAATGCAATTTCATACGTCATTTAATTCACAGTCAAAGACCACTAACTCGTCAGTTTCGAAGCTGAATTGAAACTGCACTGTCATTCATTGCTGCAAGCTTCTGCGCGCGCGCGCGCAGGTCACAATGGTGCGCGCGCGCCCAGGTCTGCACGCCCATGCGCAGTGCGTCCTTTTGGCTCACTGCCATGCGCGCATGCGCCATAGTGACTCAAGTCCATGCGCAACCGTGCGCATTCATGCCACTTGTACTCGCGCGCGGACTGCCACGTCACGCGCAAAGACCTGCACGCCACTTCACCACTTGGTCATTGCAGCCTCTGTGATCCACCACGCGCACGTGGTCAAAAATACAAAGGCGGCTCTTAAGCGGCTCGCGGCGATGCGAGCGTGCGAAGTGCGTCATCAAAGCGCCACATTGCGCCTCATCGCCCACCCCACGCGCGCGCAAGCGCGAGTCAGGGCGCTCTGCACCCTTCGCGATGACACTTAGTGTTTGCTTCCATGAAACAATGAGGAAGGAGAGTTCCACCTTAAATACCCATTTAAGTTCCATCTCTCCTCCGATGTGGGACAAGGTGCTACTTACTCTTTTGTTTCAGCATTGAATGTTCCAAACACCCAACTTTGAGCATCGATATCTCATTCATCTTAGCTCCGTTTTGGACGTGGTTTAGTTCGTTGCGAAGCTCTTCCAACATAGAACACAAACCCACAAATAAATATATAAAACCCGCTCATTTTATTATATTTATTTCTAGTCCAAAATAGGAAAAAATCATTTTCTTATATTTGTGAAAAATGCTATTTTCACCTATTTTTCCAACAATCCCCCACATGTATGGAAATGGATCTTTTCCTTACACTTTTCAACGATAAACTTCGACAGTTGAGTATTGCAAGATAGGTAGGTTTTAACCTTTGAACCTACTTTTGTGAAACATACTTAGCTTACTAGCGGTTTTTAGATGCGATGTCCTTGAACATACCCCCATTTGTGTAAACGACAATACACTTCACACAATACTCTCCCTGATTTGGCCAACTCCTCATTGTCGTGTCCTATTATGGTCCTGGAACACTAGCCAGGTTCTGCGAGAGCTCTAGGATTTGCGCACCCCACAATTCGAAGCGACCCTACTTCTCTCTAACATAGGTGATTCCCATGAATCATTAAAAGCATCATGGTTATTTGATTTCCCAAAATCGTTAGCCTTAATATGCTTAGCCTCACTTCAATGTCACTGATTGGAATGGACTAGGAAGTATATAACTCCCTTTTATTTAGTTTGGGGTACTCCCCCATAGTGACTTCGTTTTGGTAATATGATTAAGTTGTCCTATTGAACTTAGATCTTGGGATCTCCAGTCAACAAAGTTAGGTTTCCCTCATATTCCCATGTATCACGGGCTTTAGTCCCATTCCTCTTGACGACGTTTCTACTAACTCTCTGCTTAAGCCTTTTGTAAACAGGTCTGCAATGTTATCCGTTGATCTCACATAATCAATTGTGATAACACCCGTTGAGAGTAGTTGTCGTATCGTGTTATATCTACGTCGCATATGCCTTGATCTGCCATTGTACATCAAGCTTTGAGCTCTACCAATCGCTGATTGGCTATCACAATGTACACATATGGCTGGCAAAGGCTTTGGCCATCTTGGAATATATTCCACGAATTGACGTAGCCATTCCGCCTCCTCGCCTGACTTATCCAAGGCGATAAATTCAGATTCCATTGTGGATCTTGCTATGACCGTTTGCTTAGAAGACTTCCAAGCAATGGCAACTCCTCCAAGTGTAAACACGTAACCACTTATTGATTTGGAATCTTTATTATCCGATATCCAGTTTGCATCAGTGTATCCTTCGATCACTGCTGGTTGTCGGGTAAAATGCAGTCCATAATCTCTTGTGTATCTTATGTATCTAAGCACCCTCGTGATAGCCTTCCAATGATCCGCGCACGGATTGCTGGTGTATCTACTTAGCCTACTCACCGCGTAAGCCAAGTCAGGTCTAGTACATGTCATTAGATACATTAGACTGCCAATAATTCTTGAATACTCTAACTAAGCAACTCCCTCTCCTTTATTTTTCTTGAGATGTTGGGAGGTATCAACTGGAGTTCGAGCTACCGTCGTATCTCCCGAGTTGAATTTTTCAAGAATTTTCTCCACATAGTGAGATTGACTTAACACATGACCATCTTGGGTTCTTATGATCTTTACTCCAAGAATCACATCCGCTAAACCCATGTCTTTCATGTCAAATCTCGCTTTCAACATGCTTTTAGTAGCTTTGATAATTTTCTCACTACTCCCAATGATAAGCATATCGTCTACATAAAGGCATAAAATCACATAACCTTCATTTGTGTCTTTGAAATAAACACATTTGTCACACTCATTTATTTTGAAACCATTGTCAATCATGACATGATCAAACTTTTGGTGCCATTGTTTTGGTGCTTGCTTTAAGCCATACAAAGACTTGACGAGTTTACATACTTTACCCTCTTGACCTGGGGCAGAGAAACCTTCAGGTTGCTCCATGTAAATCTCTTATTTTAAATCGCCATTTAGAAATGCGGTTTTAACGTCCATTTGGTGAACTTCCAAATTTCTTAAAGCCGCTATAGCAAGAACCAATCTAATCAAGGTTATGCGCGTCACAGGCGAGTAGGTATCAAAGTAATCTAGACCTTCCTTTTGTCTAAATCCTTTAATCACCAACCTAGCCTTGTATTTATCAATACTTCCATCAGTTTTCATCTTCCTTTTGAATATCCAACAATATCCAAGTGGTTTGCAACCAGGTGGAAGATCTACTAACTCCCAAGTATGATTTTGCAATATAGAATCAATTTCATTCCTTATTGCTTCTTTCCATTGAGGTCCTTCTGAAGAGGAAACCGCTTCGCGATATGTATTGGGCTCGCCCTCAACCATATAGCTAACGAAGTCTGGACCGAAGGATTTTTCAACCCTTGGCCTTTTACTTCGCCTACGATCACTTTCTTCAACCTCAGGTCATTCATGTGTCTTATCATGAACTACCTCATCAACTAGTCTAGATGAGCTTTCACGTACTTCAAAATTAGGTGTTGATGACGTTGCATGTGTTTGTCTTCTCAAAGGAAACACATTTTCAAAGTAAGACACAACGTTAGGATTAACCTCCATGATAGTGTTTACGTGTACATCAGGATTCTTGGAGTCATGTACAAGAAAGCGATGTGCACTACTTTGATGCGCATACCCAATAAATATGCAATCAACAGTTTTGGGTCCTATCCTAAGAGCCTTAGAAGGTGGTACAATCACCTTTGCTAGGCACCCCCACACTTTCAAGTATTTATATGAAGGCTTTTTGTTTTTCCATAACTCATATGGAGTCTTGTCCCTCTTTTTCATTGGTATCTTGTTCAAAAGATAATTGGTCGAGAGAATGGCTTCCCCCCACATTTCCTGGCTCACCCCAGAACCTATCAACATGGCGTTCATCATTTCTTTCAATGTGTTGTTCTTTCGTTCCGCCACGCCATTTGATTGTGGAGAATAAGGAGGTGTACACTCATGTACAATGCCACTTTTTGCGCATAAATCGGCAAAAGGTGCAACATATTCGCCTCCTCGGTCGCTTCGCAAAGCTTTTATCTTCTTTTGAAGTTGATTCTCAACTTCATTTTTATACAAGATAAATTTACTTAGTACTATCATCAATAAACGTGATGAAGTACTTATTTCCACGTCTTGTGGGTACCGCTTTTAAATCACAAATATCGATGTGAATTAAATCAAGGGGTTCGGTTATTCGTTCAACCGATTTCGATGATGATCTTGTAAGTTTGGATTCTACGCAAGTTTCACATTTATAGTGTGAATCAATATGGAATGTTGGTATACAATTTAAATTGATTAAACAGCGTATTGAATTAAAATTTATGTGACCTAATCTACCATGCCATTTATTCGAATCAAAAAATTCAAGCATATAAGTAGAAGTAGTAGCAATTTTATTCATGTTCTTGACAGCTATTACATTTAATTTGAACATGTCGTTTTGGGCATAGCCCTTACCCACATACATTCCTCGTTTAGTTAGTACAAATTGATCGCTCTCAAAAACTAAATGAAATCCAAACTTGTTAAGCAACCAACCCGAGACTAGATTCTTGCGCAAGTCCGGGACATACAACACGATGCTTAGAGTGAGCTCCTTCCCCGAAGTCCACTTCAAGATCACCGTTCCTTCACCCATGATGTCAGCGGTGGCTGCATTTCCCATATACAACTTCTCTTCTCCAGAAAGCGCCTTGAAGGTGGTAAAGAGGCTTTTGCCTGCGCAAACGTGACGGGTCGCACCCATATCAACCCACCATCCTTTTGGAGTGTTGGTCACAGTATTGACCTCATCCATCATTGCGCTTTTGTCGGAAGTCATTGCCACCAAAGGCATTCCGTCTTCATCCACCATGTGCGCACGCTCACGCTTTGGTTTCTTGCATTGGTTAGCCCGATGCCCCGGCTCGTCACAGTTGTAACAAGTTCCTTGAAACGTCTGAGGTTTCTTTTTCACAACCCCTTTCTTTGGTCCAAGTTTGCTAGCCTTTGCTTTCCTTTTGTCCTTTTTCCCCTTGCCCTTATTGCCCTTAGAGAATTGCCCATGCTCAACCAGATTTGCGCTGGCACTAGTCTGCACAAGGCTACCTTTTTGGGCAATTCTATTGTCCTCTTCAATCCGAAGATGAACAATAAGGTCCTCTATAGTCATCTCCTTTCGTTTGTGTTTAAGATAATTCTTAAAATCAACCCAACTAGGAGGTAACTTTTCAATCATCGCTGCTACTTGGGATGTCTCGCTAAGTGTCATGCCTTCCGCAAAGATGTCATGAAGTATAATTTAGAATTCTTGGACTTGATTCATAACTGTTTTAGAATCAACCATTTTGAAATCGAAAAAACGGGCTACCACAAATTTCTTTGTGCCCGCATCCTCCGTTTTGTACTTCTTGTCCAAGGAATCCCAAAGGTCTTTGGAAGTCTTGACGTTGTAGTACACATTATACAACGCATCCGACAGGCCGTTTAACACATAGCCACGACATATGAAATCCGAATGCTTCCACGCATCTACCGCGCACTGTCTTTGCGCGTCGGTCTCCCCTTCCACAGGTTGGGGAGCGGTTTCCGTCAAGAACCTTGCAAGGTTCATGGTGGTCAGGTAGAAGAACATCTTCTGCTGCCACCTTTTGAAGTATAGACCCGACAACTTCTCGGGTCGTTCAGCGTGATTGGCCACTGTGGACGCTCCCACAGTAGTGGCGTTAAAAGGGGTTCCCATCACAACATTTGTAGTGTTGTTAACGTTGACGTTTTGTTCGACATGCTGAAAACAATAAAAATTTTAAAGTTTAGTCAAAAAAATCTGATTTACGCAAAAACCAAAAGTAAACTAGTAAATTTTAATTTTACCACAAATTTACTGTTTAGGCTTCTAAGTCCAACTTTGAAGACCAAAAACAGAAATTTTTTAATAATTAAAACTTACTGATTGGCTTCTAAGTCCAACTTTGAAGACCAAGGCAGAAAGTTTATTACCAATTTTTAGGACAAATTCTGAAGTAATAAAAAAATGTTTTCAACCAAAGTCGCTCCTTTGAAGATGAAAACACAAAAAAATCTGTTTTTAAAACACAAACTGTGTGAAAACAAAATTGGTTTGAATCACAAGCAGGATAGTTTTGACTACACGAACGGTTTTAAACTTTTGTTTTAAGATTGTAGGAATCGTTCGCGTAAATAAATAAAAATAAACAAATTTTATTCAAATGATTACAATACAGAAATAAGAAAGCTAAAAATACTAATACGAATACAACTGAAATAAACAAAATACAAGAATGGGGTAGAAACAGAGGGGCTGAGTCACGTGTTCACACGCTTCCCTTAAAACAAATTCCGAGTCTCCCAGGAGTACTCGTTTTGTTTCCCAGGGTACAACAGCCAGAGCAGTAGTACTGCCGGAGTTGGCCTACAACCCGAAGGTTACCTTGAGAACTGCAAGAAAAGAATCAGAATGCTGTAGAGAGAAAAGTTGAAATGTTGTTGTGTAACTGGTGTGTTCTACAGCAGGGTGTGGAGCTGTATTTATATAGCTCCTTAGTCGAAACAGTCAAAAAGGAATTTGAGAGAGGTTTAAATTGCATTAAACGTCTTCAATGCAATTTCATACGTGCTCCGCACCCTTCGAGAGGACACTTAGTGTGTGCTTCCATGAAACAATGAGGAAGGAGAGTTCCACCTTAAATACCCATTTAAGTTCCATCTCTCCTCCGATGTGGGACAAGGTGCTACTTTCCCTTTTGTTTCAGCATTGAATGTTCCAAACACCCAACTTTGAGCAACGATATCTCATTCATCTTAGCTCCGTTTTGGACGTGGTTTAGTTCATTGCGAAGATATTCCAACATAGAATACAAACCCACAAATAAATATATAAAACCCGCTCATTTTTTTATATTTATTTCTAGTCCAAAATAGGAAAAAATCATTTTCCTATATTTGTGAAAAATGCTATTTTCACCTATTTTTCCAACAGGTATTAAACCTCTGTCTAATGATCTCGATATGTAAACCTAAAGAGAAACCTTAATCAGATAGCAAGGGTAATTACAGTCTTTGAATAATTACTAATCTAATTTTAATAAAGGATTCCAAATAATACCAAATTTTTTTTGAAGGGTGACTTTCAATATGTACATGGACCATTGGTCACCGGGTCCCCGTCAGCCCAGCTTTCGCAGACGCGATGTTCGATCGTGCCCCGGCTGCCGCTCTGACTGAACTTCGCCCAGAAACCATACTGCCCCCACACGAGAGACTCGCTGGAGTAACAGCTAGAGGAAAACCAGGTTGCCCTCAGGACCACACCATGCCTCGGTAGGAACGATCCATCATTGGGACGTTCTCCCCCCATAACGCCGCAGCCGTGGATCGAACCGGTGACCTCCAAGGAGGAACCGGCCCAACCCCACCACATGGGACCAACTGGGCTTGGGGTTCGGATCCAATTATTTTTAGTTATATTCTTTTAATTAATATATTTTTTTAATAAGTAATACATGGATATCACTTATTCTTATCTCACTTCTAACAAATGATTACTGTGACACCCCGTCAAAAGATTTGAACGTACTGGCTTGTCAGTGGCTTTGCGCAAAATTTCGGGACAAAATTTCTTTAAACTTTGGGATAATGTGACACTTCGGGATTTCCCGCACAACTTTATTGTATGATGCAATTATGTGAATTATTAATTGAAAACTTATGTTATAGTCATTGTGTATTATCTGGTTATGCGCAAACCAAAAAATATAATATAATTATTTAAGTTAATGTAGGAGCAAATGTGTATGTATATGTGTGAATCGAAAATTGTGACACTTCGGGTTTTCCCGAGCAACCTCATTGCTAGCTTTATGTGTACATATACTATTAAATGAATATTTGCGATTACGTTGAAGTATTATTTGATGCTTGTATTAAACTATGTGTATGTAATATATATATATATGTACGTATATGTGAACCGAGACCATGAACCCGACTCGAGACCACTCGGTCTCGAGTGAACGACTGGGCCGGTTGGGCCGTGCACCCCTAAAGCCCACTCGAACCCATTAGGGTGCACTAACTTGGATTAAGTATAAAACCTCATTAACCACCATTTGCACCAAACTTTCCCCCACACTCTCAACCTCTTCCACTCACTAAAACCCTAACAACACAACCTCTCCTCTCCTTCTCTCTCGGATCGGACCGGCGACAACTAAAGGGCTCTCGGACTAGCTCGAGATTATCACTCGGAACTTGGTTCATCGATCCTTCAAACCCTTTCATCTAGCCGGTTAGTTCCTTGTAGTTGTTTGATCAAAAATGATGATTTATGAATGCATAACAATTGTTTTGATAGTTGGATGCTTGAATGAGTATCCTACTTATTAGATATTAGATTTGTTATCAATGTTGAAATAACTTGTGTGAAACAAAGTGCTTCTTTTAAACCGAATGAATGATTGGAATAATGAGTAATAAATGGATGAGCTTAGTGTGTTCAAATAATGGATTCATGCTAGAAAGTGTAAGAAAATATTATTTCCATAGTGTTTTTGCAAGATTGCCTTGATAGCTAGATTATAAACCTTGAAATGAATAATGTGTGTTTTAGTGTTCAAGACATGTTATTATGCTTTCAAGATCATATTTTGATAAGCCAAATAAACATGAAGATGTATGATGAAAACCCTAAAAAGATGAACAAGTTTGAATGTGAATATGAATATTTGAACATGCTATGAATATTAAAAGATGCCATGTTTAATCTGATTTGTTTGGAAATTAGACAACAAAACATGTTTATGAAATCATATTGGCTAGTACACAATTACATGAAATTGCAATTCCATTGGTTAGTACATCAGAAGTTCTAGAAGAACTTCATGTGCACGTATCCGGGGTTGCGAGTCGAGACCCCCGGTTGCGACTCGAGACCAACACGTGACAACTCGAGACTATAGTGATTACGACTCAAGACCATGTCCAAGCAACTCAAAAACAGACTTCAGGGACTCGAGACCATCAAGGTCTCGACTCGAGATCTTCTGATTGCGACTCGAGACTAGACTCGAGATCCCTGAGGTTGCGACTCCTACCTGCACTACTCGAGAATAGAGGTCCATGACTCGAGACCATTGAGTTACAACTCGAGACCTCCCGGTTGTGACTCGAGACCGCGTGTTCTCGAGTCGAGACCACCTTGTCTCGACTGGGCTGCTTACTTAAGTTATTGGGCCACAATGGGAATTGTCTGGGCTGCACGTCTGACTGAACCATGTGTTATCTGTAACTGTTTAACCGATAGGACAGGCCCAATGACGTGATTTGTATGCTATGTGTTAGTTATGTGTAAAGCCTACGTGACTTATCTGTATTCGAGCCTGACCCAAAACTGGTAACCATGTTAGGACGTGGTGACCAGCTTGCTTGACTAAGTAAACTAAACTGCCGAGCAACCCAAGGTGAGTTCACAACTATTAAAGCATGCGTTCCCGGTGGTTTTGGGAAACGGAAACTTAATCAACGCTATCCCCGCGTAAGGGATACAAACTTACTTTTCTTCCCTTGTTACTGGGAACAAACTTACTTTTCTTCCCTTGTTACTGGGAACAAACTTACTTACTTCCCTTGTTACTGGGAACTCTTGGTTAATTATTGTTTATACGGAATGCAACAAGCAACACTGAACGAAACTCTATCACTTAAGTCCCTACCATTTAATACCGATTAGTCGCCGGGGCCTGGCGAACGGGTTATTAGTTAATAGCGCTATTTAGGTGTAACCAGCCTCACACCGACCCTTGTTACTGGGAACGGGAGTGAACTAATGAACTCTGGCAAACCGTCAATGATGATAGAACATTGACAACGGGGTACTACGGAAACGTACGGTTAAGTAAGTATTCGGTATTGGAAAAACAGTTTAGTCGCTTACTTATGGGGTTGCTCCCCATCGCATGTATAAACGGATACATTAACTGGTGAAACAAGTTTTTGGTAATTAAAAAACTGGGCAACTCGTGGACTCGCCAACATTTTTGTTGATACCCTACTGCATGATTTGCAGGTACCCAGTGACTCAGGAGCTTGCAGCTTGGGAATGTGTAGTGGTCGTTTAGCCTGTGTGTTGGGTTTTAAATAATCTTGAACTATGAACCTTGTTTTGAAACTGTTTGGTTTATGCTTCCACTGTTTACTTAAACTGTTATTTGAACTTAAACTTTTAAAAACTTAAAACTATGGTGCTTACTAACTATTGTGGTTAGTGAACATTTCTACTTTTAATCAATGCTCAGTATAATTGGTGGCTGGATCCTGGTCAGTCACGCCTCCAAGCGGTGGTATTCCGCACGTGGATTTTGGGGGTGTGACAGATTGGTATCAGAGCCATTGGTTATAGTGAACTTGGTTTTAAAAAGAAGAGTCTTTTTGAGAAAAAACAGACTATAACCCGTGACTCGTGACGACACTTCACTCCAAGGGCAAGACTCAACATATTAGATCTCAAAGCTCGGACTTGTGTTTACTTGCTTGTTTATCTGATGTTGACTGTTCTACTATACATACTAGTGTGCCTAATTAGTTAGATACGTATCCCTCTTCTATCTCATTCTCGCTACATTACGACATCACACTCATACTGTGTTTTCTGGTTATGAAGACAATGAGTGGACGCGGAAGAGGAAACGTTAACATGACTCAGGCTCAGTTCACTAACTTGCTCAACACGGTGGCTGCAGCTTTCGCAGCTCACCCTGGAGGTAAACTCGTTACTTTAGGATGTTTAGATCCTACCCCCACATCGTCTTTTCACCTCTAAACCCATTCGCTTCGCTTCTCACAACAGGTCAGCCTGCACCTGCGCAGCCACGTGTTTGTACTTTCAAAACCTTCGTGGATGGTAAACCTCTCCCTTTCAACGGCACTGAGGGTGCCATAGGCCTTCTGCACTGGATTGAAAAGGCCGAAGCTGTCTTTGCTGTCTGCGAGTGTCCCCCTGCTAATTGGGTTAAGTTCGCGACTGGTACGCTTGAAGGAAACGCGCTTTCATGGTGGAAAGCACAGATTCAGATGCTGGGTCTGGAAACTGCTAATGCTACTGCGTGGGAAGATTTCAAGGACATGATCAAAGAGGAGTACTGTCATAGGGATGACATCCACAAACTAGAGAACGAGAACTATGAGCTCAAGATGGTTGGATCAGAGATTGAGACCTCTACCAAGCAGTCCAACGACTATGCTGCACTTTGCCCAAACATGTCCCAACCTATGTATCGAAGGATCGAATTGTACATCAAAGGCTTGGTCCCAGAAATCCAGAGCCATGTAACCTCAGCGAACCTCAATACCATACAGCCCGTGGTTCGTCTTCCTCACAAACTCACCAATCAGGCTGTGGAGGAGGGCAAGTTTCCCAAGAGGATCGGTGCCACTACTGGAACTTCTAGCGATAACAAACGAAAGTGGGATGGAAGTAAGGGAAAGGATGCTAACCCCACTCAGGCCCCAGTTCAACAAAGGAAGACTGAAAACAACAAAGGCCCTCAGCAACAGGGTGGTTATCGAGGAAACCACCCCAAGTGTAACAAATGTAACCGACACCACAGTGGGCCATGTGGAAAAGGTCAATGTCAGCGATGCAACAAGATGGGGCATGAAGCCAAAGACTGCCGAAGCCAGTTCCCAGCTAGGCAGAATCAGCATCAACCACAACAACAGCAGCAGCAAGGAAACAATCATGAATGCTACAAATGTGGGGCAATAGGGCACATGCGAAAGGATTGCCCTCAGCTGAACCAGAATCGCAACAACAATAATCGAGGTGCTGGAAACAACGACAACAACCAGGGAGCTGGAAATAATGCAAGGGCATTTGTGATTGGGGCTGCTGAAGCAAGGAACGACCCTAACGTGGTGGCGGGTAAGTTCCTACTTAATGATCGCTATGTTTCCATATTATTTTATTCCGGAGCAGACACTAGTTATGTGTCCCTACGTATTAGTAAGAAACTTAACTCCACTCTTACGCCGTTAAGCTCTAAGCACATCGTTGAAATAGCTAATGGTAGAAACCTCGAGGGCTCACATGTAATTCGTAACTGCAAATTAGAGTTGTCTGGTCAGACCTTCTGTATCGATCTCTTCCCCATCATTCTCGGAAGCTTCGACGTCGTCATTGGTATGGATTGGTTATCCAAGCATCGAGCCGAAATCCTCTGCCAAGAGAAAGCTATTCGTATTCCCCGTCCTCCTGGCAAACCCCTTATTATTCAAGGTGACAAAAGCGGAGAAGTCACAGGCATCATTTCATTCTTAAAAGCCCAGAAGTGTTTACGAAAGGGGCACACCGCTATCTTAGCACTTGTTGCCGACACGCAGAAAAAGGAAAATAGGATTGAAGATTTTCCAGTTGTACGCGACTATCCCGAGGTATTCCCTGAAGAACTACCTGGACTCCCTCCTCACCGTCAGGTCGAATTTCAAATCGAGCTAGCTCCCAGAGCAGCACCTATAGCTCGTGCACCTTATCGACTAGCCCCCGCAGAACTCAGGGAACTTTCTACTCAATTACAAGAACTTTCGGACAAAGGTTTTATCCGTCCTAGCTCATCACCCTGGGGAGCCCCAGTCCTCTTTGTTAAAAAGAAGGATGGCACATTCCGAATGTGCATTGACTACCGCGAACTAAACAAGGTTACCATCAAGAATCGTTATCCACTTCCCCGTATCGACGACCTGTTCGACCAGCTGCAAGGGTCGAGCTATTATTCCAAGATCGATCTGCGATCGGGTTATCACCAGCTGAGAGTCCGCGATGAGGATATCTCTAAGATTGCTTTTAGAACCCGCTATGGTCACTACGAATTCCTCGTTATGCCTTTCGGAATGACCAACGCACCGGCGATCTTCATGGACCTCATGAACCGAGTGTGCAAACCCTACCTCAACAAGTTCGTAATTGTGTTTATCGACGACATCTTAATCTACTCGAAGAGTCAAGAGGAGCATGAACAACACCTGCGTCTTATTCTCGAACTCCTTCGCAATGAGCAACTGTACGCCAAATTCTCGAAATGTGATTTCTGGCTTAGAGAAGTCCATTTCCTTGGGCACATAGTCAATCAGGATGGGATTCATGTCGACCCCGCTAAGATCGAGTCCATTAAGAATTGGCCTTTACCTAAGACTCCGACCGAAGTTCGCCAATTCTTGGGATTGGCAGGATACTATCGAAGATTTATCAAGGGATTTTCTAAGATCGCTCAACCAATTACGACCCTCACTCAGAAGGGTGTTGCTTACAAATGGAGTGATGCTCAGGAATCTGCCTTCCAGGAACTAAAGAAGAACCTTTGTAGTGCTCCTATTCTTTCCTTACCTGAAGGTACCGACGACTTTGTTGTTTACTGCGACGCTTCTATTCAAGGGCTTGGTTGCGTGTTGATGCAACGCGAGAAGGTTATTGCTTACGCTTCGCGACAACTCAAGATCCACGAAAGGAACTACACGAAACACGACTTAGAATTTGGAGCTGTGGTTTTTGCGCTCAAGATTTGGAGACATTATTTATACGGTACCAAGTGCACGATTTACACTGATCACAAGAGTCTCCAACACATAATGGAACAAAAGGAGTTGAATATGCGGCAACGCCGATGGGTCGAGCTTCTAAACGACTACGAGTGCGCAATTAAATACCATCCGGGCAAGGCTAATGTGGTAGCTGATGCCCTCAGCAGGAAGGAAACCAAGCCTAAGCGTGTTCGTGCCTTACAGCTCACCATCCACTCGAACCTCCCTAAGCAAATCCGTAACGCTCAGGCCGAAGCATTGAAAGCCGAGAACGTCAGGGCTGAGTCCCTGCGAGGATCAAGGGAACGGCTAGAACAAAAAGAAGATGGTGCCTACTACGTAAACGGGCGTATATGGGTCCCACTTTATGGGGATTTGCGCGAGCTTGTGATGGATGAATCCCATAAGTCCCGTTACTCAATACATCCTGGTTCGGATAAGATGTACCACGACTTAAAGACTACATACTGGTGGCCTGGCATGAAAGCCCACATAGCAACCTATGTCAGAAAATGTTTGACTTGTGCAAGAGTCAAGGCTGAGTATCAGAAACCATCGGGCCTACTCCAACAACCAGAAATCCCGCAATGGATATGGGAGCAAATTTCCATGGATTTTGTCACTAGCCTGCCTAGGTCTCAACGCGGGAATGACACCATTTGGGTAATAGTGGACCGATTAACTAAGTCTGCACACTTTTTGGCTATTAAAGAAACAGACAAGTTCTCTACCTTAGCAGAGGTATACTTAAAGGAAGTGGTTTCGAAGCACGGAGTGCCAACCTCTATTATTTCCGATCGAGACGCGCGTTTTACTTCTGAGTTGTGGCAAGCTATGCACAAATCTTTTGGCTGACGTTTAGACATGAGCACCGCTTATCATCCGCAAACGGGTGGGCAATCTGAACGCACCATCCAAACCCTCGAAGACATGCTTAGGGCATGTGTGATCGATTTTGGCAAGAATTGGAAAAAGATTGCCCAGATTAGGCAACGCATGGCGGCAGCTCGTGACCGTCAGAAGAGCTACGCTGATAAGGATAGGAAACCGCTAAAGTTCCAGGTTGGTGACTGGGCTCTACTTAAATTCTCACCCTGGAAGGGTGTGGTTCGTTTTGGAAAACGGGGCAAGCTAAATCCGAGATATGTTGGACCCTTTGAAATTACCGAAAAGATCGGTAAGGTCGCTTACAGATTTAATCTGCCTGAAGAACTTAGTGCTGTGCACAACGTCTTCCACGTGTCTAATCTGAAGAAGTGTCTGTCAGATGAAACACTCATCATTCCTTTCAAGGAACTCACTATTGACGAACATCTACACTTTACTGAGGAACCAATTGAGATCACGGATCGTGAGATCAAAACACTCAAACGTAGCCAGATACCTCTCGTGCGAGTTCGTTGGAACTCACGTCGTGGCCCAGAGTTTACCTGGGAGCGGGAAGACCAGATGAAGCGCAAGTATCCCCAGTTCTTCTCAAATGAAACTCCCAGCACTGAAGTTACAACCGAATTTCAGGACGAAATTCCAAACTAACGAGGGGATGATGTGACACCCCGTTGAAACGTTCTCACTTACACTAGCTTGTCAGTGGCTGCCTTAACTTTCGGGACGAAAGTTCTTAAAACTTGGGGATAATGTGACACTTCGGGTTTTCCCGAGCAACCTCATTGCTAGCTTTATGTGTACATATACTATTAAATGAAGATTTGCGAATTACCTTGAAGTATTATGTGATGCTTGTATTAAACTATGTGTATGTAATATATATATATATATATATATATATATATATATGTACGTATATGTGAACCGAGACCATGAACCCGACTCGAGACCACTCGGTCTCGAGTGAACGACTGGGCCGGTTGGGCCGTGCACCCCTAAAGCCCACTCGAACCCATTAGGGTGCACTAACTTGGATTGAGTATAAAACCTCATTAACCACCATTTGCACCAAACTTTCCCCCACACTCACTCCCACACTCTCCTACTCTTCCACTCACTAAAACCCTAACAACACAACCTCTCCTCTCCTTCTCTCTCGGATCGGACCGGCGACAACCAAAGGGCTCTCGGACTAGCTCGAGATCATCACTCGGAACTTGGTTCATCGATCCTTCATACCCTTTCATCTAGCCGGTTAGTTCCTTGTAGTTGTTTGATAAAAAATGATGATTTATGAATGCATAACAATTGTTTTGATAGTTGGATGCTTGAATGAGTATGCTACTTATTAGATATTAGATTTGTTATCAATGTTGAAATAACTTGTGTGAAACAAAGTGCTTCTTATAAACCGAATGAATGATTGGAATAATGAGTAATAAATGGATGAGCTTAGTGTGTTCAAATAATGGATTCATGCTAGAAAGTGTAAGAAAATATTATTTCCATAGTGTTTTTGCAAGATTGCCTTGATAGCTAGATTATAAACCTTGAAATGAATAATGTGTATTTTAGTGTTCAAGACATGTTATTATGCTTTCAAGATCATATTTTGATAAGCCAAATAAACATGAAGATGTATGATGAAAACCCTAAAAGATGAACAAGTTTGAATGTGAATATGAATATTTGAACATGCTATGAATATTAAAAGATGCCATGTATAATCTGATTTGTTTGGAAATTAGACAACAAAACATGTTTATGAAATCCTATTGGCTAGTACACAATTACATGAAATTGCAATTCCATTGGTTAGTACATCAGATGTTCTAGAAGAACTTCATGTGAACGTATCCGGGGTTGCGAGTCGAGACCCCCGGTTGCGACTCGAGACCAACACGTGACAACTCGAGACTATAGTGATTACGACTCGAGACCATGTCCAAGCAACTCAAAAACAGACTTCAGGGACTCGAGACCATCAAGGTCTCGACTCGAGATCTTCTGATTGCGACTCGAGACTAGACTCGAGATCCCTGAGGTTGCGACTCCTACCTGCACTACTCGAGAATAGAGGTCCATGACTCGAGACCATTGAGTTACAACTCGAGACCTCCCGGTTGTGACTCGAGACCGCGTGTTCTCGAGTCGAGACCACCTTGTCTCGACTGGGCTGCTTACTTAAGTTATTGGGCCACAATGGGAATTGTCTGGGCTGCACGTCTGACTGAACCATGTGTTATCTGTAACTGTTTAACCGATAGGACAGGCCCAATGACGTGATTTGTATGCTATGTGTTAGTTATGTGTAAAGCCTACGTGACTTATCTGTATTCGAGCCTGACCCAAAACTGGTAACCATGTTAGGACGTGGTGACCAGCTTGCTTGACTAAGTAAACTAAACTGCCGAGCAACCCAAGGTGAGTTCACAACTATTAAAGCATGCGTTCCCGGTGGTTTTGGGAAACGGAAACTTAATCAACGCTATCCCCGCGTAAGGGATACAAACTTACTTTTCTTCCCTTGTTACTGGGAACAAACTTACTTTTCTTCCCTTGTTACTGGGAACAAACTTACTTACTTCCCTTGTTACTGGGAACTCTTGGTTAATTATTGTTTATACGGAATGCAACAAGCAACACTGAACGAAACTCTATCACTTAAGTCCCTACCATTTAATACCGATTAGTCGCCGGGGCCTGGCGAACGGGTTATTAGTTAATAGCGCTATTTAGGTGTAACCAGCCTCACACCGACCCTTGTTACTGGGAACGGGAGTGAACTAATGAACTCTCGCAAACCGTCAATGATGATATAACATTGACAATGGGGTACTACGGAAACGTACGGTTAAGTAAGTATTCGGTATTGGAAAAACAGTTTAGTCGCTTACTTATGGGGTAGCTCCCCATCGCATGTATAAACGGATACATTAACTGGTGAAACAAGTTTTTGGTAATTAAAAAACTGGACAACTCGTGGACTCGCCAACATTTTTGTTGATACCCTACTGCATGCTTTGCAGGTACCCAGTGACTCAGGAGCTTGCAGCTTGGGAATGTGTAGTGGTCGTTTAGCCCGTGTGTTGGGTTTTAAATAATCTTGAACTATGAACCTTGTTTTGAAACTGTTTGGTTTATGCTTCCGCTGTTTACTTAAACTGTTATTTGAACTTAAACTTTTAAAAACTTCGAACTATGGTGCTTACTAACTATTGTGGTTAGTGAACATTTCTACTTTTAATCAATGCTCAGTATAATTGGTGGCTGGATCCTGGTCAGTCACGCCTCCAAGCGGTGGTATTCCGCACGTGGATTTTGGGGGTGTGACAAAAACCTCTTGGTTTTGACTCAGGATTTCTCCGGTTCCAAACACCCCTATTTCTTGTACAAATGGACCATGTCTACATGACCAGGCCCAACGTATTGAGCCCACTCGAAACCCTAATGTCACCACACAATTGATGTGTGTATGCGGCATCTAGGGAATGCTATAAAACCCTCACATGAGCCGACATAATGAAAGGTTTTGGGTAGCAATCATCCTAGCATCAATCCCCAAAACATTCTCCTTCTCTCTATCTCCTTATCCACTTTCTCTCTCTAGAAAACCCTAAAAACACACAACACCCCCTCCTTTCTTGTTGACTTTGACGGCAGCAGCAGCTCAGCGACGGCAGCCAGAAATCATCGATCCAGAGCTTCCTTTCCTCATCTATTCTACACCCCTCTCACTCTACTTGTACCGGTTAGTCAACTATCTTTTATATGATGATAATATGTGATAAGATACTTGCTTGAATCATGATATGAGTGAATGATGGTGCATGATAGTAATACAGCTTATTTGTATATGGATTTAAATGCCATGGTAGAGAAGAATGCAAGGATGTTGTTTAATAATGACTGAATATGAAAGAAGCTAAATCATTTAATGATTATACATGATAAAGTTTCATGCTTGTTGAGGATTCGAGAGATAGATCATTGTGCAAAATGACTGATATTCATATGATTGATGTGCTTAGATGTTATAATGAATGTGTTGGTGTTTCTTAATGAAACAATGTTAAATGATATTGTGTTAGATCTGTTTTGATGGATGATGAAACCCTGATGAACTGTTTGAATAGCCTAAAATATTTGAAATGGTGTACCTTTGATCTGATTTAGGGTTTGTACGGATAAAATAAGTGATAGTGGAATTTGATTGGTTTATGCTGAAACAAATAAAGGTTTATGAGGTTCCGACTCAGATTTCGAGTCGAAACCGGTCCGGTTGCGACCCGAAATCTTCTTGGTTCCAACTTGAAACAAGACATAACACATCAAGGGACTCGAGACCAGCTTGGTTGCGAGTTGGAACCTGTCCGGTTCTGACTCAAGACCTGACTCGAAACCTTGAGGTTTCGACTGATGTTTAGCAACTCGAGACCTCATGGTTGCGACTCGAGATCCTTTTGATTGCAACTCGAGATCTCTTGATGTCGAGTCGAGACCCCTGGGTTTCGACTGATGTTTTCTTATCTGGTCCCACTCACAACGCACACACTAAGTTAATTGGGCCATGTATACTGTTAGAATACCTGTGTATTGGTACCAATTTGCTACTGTTCACAGAATTAAGTTGTATTCGTATGATTTGCCTTGTGTTATAGAATGCATACTACCTATGTGCTATGTGCTGGATACATGTGTACATGACATTTTTGAATAAAAAACCTAACTTGTTATGGTAACAATAATAGGACGTGATTGATCAAAGTTGTTTTAATAAGTAAATTACCTGCCGAGCAAACCGAGTTGAGTTCACAACTTTTTCTAAAAGCATGCATTCCTGGTCGTTGGGAAACGAAATGAAAAAAAAAACACTATCTCCTTGGGATACAAACTACATTATCTCCTTGTGTGGGATATGGGTAAAACTATCTCCTTGTGTGGGATACGGGTACATTCTCCCCTTATGTGGGACGCTAAGTTAATTACTATTTATATTAGATGTAACAAGTGTAATAAATGAAACTCTATCACGAAAGTCCCTACGTATGATACCGATTAGTCGTCGGTGCCTGGCGAATGGGTTCTTAGTTGATAGCGCTATTTAGGTCTCACCAACCTCACACCGTACCTGTAGAGGATCGGTCATGAACTAATAGACTCAGGCAAAACCGTCAATAATGATATACATTGACAAAACAGGGCAAACAAACATGAGTTCGTAGAGTATTCGGTAACTTACATTCGGGGTAGCTCACCATGGCATGATATCAATGAGTAACTTAACTACTTAAACAAGTTTTATGGGATTAAAACTGGAAAACTCGTGAACTCGCCAACTTTATGTTGATACCTTACTGCATGCTTTGTAGGTACACAATGACTCAGGAGCTTGCAGCTTGGGAAGTGTAGTAGTTGCCTTAACCCGTGTTGGGTTCTTTTAATAATTATGAACTATGAGCTTACGTTTGAACCATTTTACTTATGCTTCCGCTGTTACCTCCTTAAAACGTTGTTTTGAACTTAAAACTTTGGACTTAAACTTTAATTATCACTAATCGTATTGGTTTGGTGAAACTATTTTATTATTATTATTGTTAATATTATAACTGTTCAATATGATTGGTGGCTTGATCCTGGCCAGTCACATACCTCGCGGTAGCACTCCGCATGTGAAAATTTGAGGGTGTGACAGATTGGTATCAGAGCCATTGGTTATAGTGAACTCGGTTTTAAAAAGGAAAACCTCTTTGAGAAAAACCAGACTATAACCCATTTGTACTAAGCAACTCGCAACGACACTACACTCCAAGTACAAGGCTCAACATATTAGACCTCATGGCTTGGGCATATGCTTATATATATATATATATAGGGTAGGGATCCTAAGAGAAGTCCACCCTATTTGAGAAACTTGAGAAGCAATCTGGACTACACATTTTCCCTAATAAAAAAAATGCAAAAAAAGGTGAAAAAAATGCAAAACTTTTTTTTTTTTTTTTTTTTTGAAAAATCGCAGCTTTTTCTTTAAGGATTAAAAAAAAATTTGGATTTATACACATGTGTATATTGTTAATCTTTTAATTATACATATATGTATATACATGTTTAAAATTGAAAAAATGTGTATATTGTTAATCTTAAACCATAAACACTAAAGCTAAACCTTAATGCTAAACCCTAAACTCTAAACCCTAAAGCTAAACCCTAAATCTAAACCCTAATGCTAAACCCAAAAGCTAAAACTAAACACTAAAGCTAAACACTTAATGCTAAACCCTAATACAAACCCTAAAGATAAAGCTAAACCCAAAAGTTAAAGCTAAACCCAAAAGTTAAAGCTAAACCCTAATGCTAAACCCTAAATACTATTGCTAAACCCTAATGCTAAACTCTAATGTTAAACCCTAAAGCTAAACCATAAACCATAAAGCTAAACCCTAAACCCTAATGCTAAACCCTAAATACTAACGCTAAACCCTAAATAACACTTATTTTTCAATTTTAAACATGTATATACATATATGTATAATTGACAATATACATATATGTATAGTTAAAAGATTAACAATATACACATGTGTATAAATCCAAAAAAAAAAATTTAAAAAATTAATTCTTAAAGAAAAAGCTGCGATTTTTCCAAAAAAAAAAAAAAAAATTTGCATTTTTTCACCTTTTTTTGCATTTTTTTGCTTAGGGGAAATGTGTGGTCCAGAATGCTTCTCAAGTTTCTCATTTAGCCTACTACTTCTCACATGATCCTTATCCTATATATATATATATATATATTTGTGTGTGTGAGTATATGTGTGTGTACTCGTGTGCAATGGTCAATCCTCCTTCTACTTATTCTCACGACACTACAACGTCTTTCTCATTCTGTGTTTTCTAGATATGAATACAATGAGCGGACGCGAAAGAGGCAACGTTAACATGACTCAGGATTAGTTTACGAACCTGATCAACGCCGTGGCTGCGGCTTTCTCAGCCCATCCTGGAGGTAAACTAGTCGTTCAAGGATGTTTAGATCATACCCTCATATTGTCTTTTCGTTCTTAAATATGTTCGCTTTGTGTTGAAACCCAGGACAACGTGCACATCCTCAACCATGTGTTTTCACATTCAAAACTTTCATGGATCGCAAACCTCTCCCTTTCAAATGGCATTGAAGGTGCCATAGCCTTTTGCACTGGATCGAGAAGGTCAAATATGTGTTCACGGTGTGTGAATGTCCTACTGCTAACTGGGTTAAGTTTGCCACTGGCACTTTGGAGGGAAACACACTTTCCTGGTGGAAGGCACAAGTTCAGATGCTTGGATTGGAAACTTACAACGCCACTCCTTGGGACGACTTCAAGAATCTAATCAAGTAAGAATACTATCACAGGGACGACATCCACAAACTCGAGACCGAGTACTATGAGCTAAATGGTTGGATCTGAAATCAAGACGTACACTAAGCGATCCAACGACTATGCTGCTCTCTGTCCCAACCTGTCCCAGCTTGTATACAAAAGGATCGAGCTATGTATCAAGGGTCTGGTTCCCGAAATTCAGAGTTTTGTAACTTTAGCTAATCTCCCTACGATCCAGCAAGTTATTCGACTAGCTCACCGACTCACTGATCACGCTATGGAACAGGGCAAGCTGCCCAAACGAGTCAATGCTTCTGCTGAAGCTTCTGGTGACAACAATGAACAATCGCAAGGGGGATGGTAACCAGGGTAAATATGCTAACCCCACTCAAGCCCCAACTCAGTAAAGGAAGTTTGAAAACAACAAGGGTCCTCAGCAACAGGGTGGTTACCAAGGAAACCGACCAAAGTGCAACAAGTGTAACCGACATCACAACGGGCCGTGTGAGAAAAATCTCTGTCAGAGATGCAGCAAACTGGGGCATGAGGCTAAGGACTATAGAAGCCTGTACCCAGCAAGGCAAAGCCAGCCAAAACAACAACGACAGCAACAACAACAACAACAGGGAAACAATTTTGGCTACTACCGGTGCGGAGCAATGGGGCACACGAGGAAGAAATGCCCCCAACTGAACCAGAACCGCAACTACAACAATCCGGGCGCTGGAAACAACGATGATAACAACAACAATAGCGATAGCGGTGCAAGAGGCAGAGCATTCGTGATCGGAGCAGGTGAAGCAAGGGATGATCCCAACGTTGTAGTGGGTAAGTTCCTACTTGATGATCGTTATGTTTCTATACTATTTGATTCTGGAGCCGATGCTAGCTATGTATCCCTACGTATTAGTAAGACACTTAAGCCTACGCCAACACCTTTAAACACTAAGCACGTTGTTGAACTAGCTAATGGTAGAGACATCGAGGCCTTACACGTTATCAACAATTGTAAACTCGTACTATCTGGTCAGACTTATCTCGTCAATCTTTTCCCCATCATTCTTGGAAGCTTCAACGTCATAATTGGTATGGATTGGTTATCCCAACATGTAACACCTCGTAAAAATCGTGCCCAACGATGTGTTGACACGTGTACTAAACCCTAATGAAGTCAAACGTTGACTATTAGGGACTAATTTTGCGAAAAATCAAAAACTTTGAATGTGGAAGGACTGAAAGTGTTAACATGCTTAAACTAAGTCTCTGAATAACAACACACGGTATTCATAATTATATTTGAGCCACTTGTTCATCGAAAGGAACCGTTTATGTAATTAATTAAAAGTGACCTTTTAACAAACCCGGAGTGTTATAATATCTGATTGTAGTATGGGGAATACATAATATTGGCCATATAGGGCTTTAATGCCGATAAATGATAATACGCACTAGTTTGTGCGTTAAAAGGATTAAAAGTGTCAACATGTTAATTCTTACCTCTGAGTGACCTTTTAACAGACCCGAAGCATCGTGATATTTGATAATACTCACGGGAATGCCTAATATTGGTCGTTTAAGGCTTTGATGCCATTAAACGATAATACGCACAAGTTTGAGCGTTAAAAGGACTAAAAGCATCAACGTGTAAATCTACATCTTTGACAGACCTTTTAAACGAACCGGGAACTCCGTGATGCTCGGTCATACTCCCGGGTGTGCCTAATATTGGTCACAATGGGCATATATTATTATTATTGTTATTATTATAATTATTATTGTTATTATTATTATTATTATTATTTTTATTCATTACTTAAAGCCCACACATAACTAAAACCATTTGATGAATCTATGGACTTGTTAATGGTTTTAAAAACCTAGTATAACACTTGTATTCATCTCATGATTTCCCTAAACACATGGTATTGTCTTATCTTTTCTCAAAAACTATATAAAGGCCTTGAAATTTCATTTTCAAAGTGCACCATTCATTCTTTCTTCCTATCTTCTCATCTTGGAAGATCCTAAGCATTTGGGAACCACCTTTGAGTTTTCTTCAATCCATAGGACCACTTGTAAGTGTTCCTTTCATGACTAGTTCTTTTATTTGGCTTAAAAAACCGAAAAGTCAAGCATTTACGATAAACGCTTTGACTTCTAGTTAGACCGTAAACGGTCAAGCCATTGTTTGCAACGAACATGGCTACATGATTGTAATTAGTTAGGTGTTAAACCCTCAAAAGGGCACCTTCTATGAATCACGTTTGCTTGGTCAATTGACGAGTCAACGTAATATTGTTTTAAAAAGTCAACGGGTCAGTTTTTGAAATAATTGTGATATGAGTTTAGAAATGTTCTAAAATACGTTTTATCACTTAAGAAACTTGGTAATAATTATTAGAACATGTGTAAACATGTTCAGCTCGTCAATTCCAGTTTTAGGGTCAGTTCGCAACCGAAAGTCGCGAAGTTTGACTTCTGCGTTGACATTCGATTATGAACCGAATTAGATTAGTTTTATACTGATTATAGGTTTCGTTATAATCGTAATATAATGTAGCATAACCCTATAAGGTTATATTGCACGATCGTATTAGAAATCTGAGTTTTTGCACATGTTCCGTTAATATGCCCTACTTTGACTATTATGCCATTTTTATTAAAAATAAGGTTTTAGACATCAATAAGCTTTCAAACAACTTAGGTGCTGATATGTTAACATGTTTAACATATTTTGATATTACAAATCTGATCATAAACTGAGTTTGCATATAATATCGTAAATTATGCTTTAAATTGACCAAAATGCCCTTTATGCGCGTAGATCGGTTTTAAGCATAATTTTTCATACCAAACTCATTGTCCACCGATGTAATATCACAATTAGGATAATTTGGGATGGTCATTCAATTTACAAGCTGAGTTTACGCATACGTTCTTGAATTACGTCCTTAAATGACGATAATGCCCTTTTTACACCTAAAATGATTTAAAAGCACAATTTTCATACAAATCCTTTTTATTACTGATATGTTATATTAATTAACATATTTTGGTCATATAAACCTGATCATAACATTAGTTTTCCTAAAAGATCACAAATATCGTCATTTAACGACTTTAACACCGTTTCGGCGCATAGTAAGATTTTAAACCATAACTACCAATCAAGACTTGTTACCTACTGATTTTATAAATCATTTTAAATATTATTACGGTAGGTATATATTATAAACTCAGATTTCCAAATTAGCCTTCAAAACTATGTGTGAAATTACCAAAATGCCCCTACGGAGCATAGTTTGGTTTTAAACTATAAAACAAACATATGTTTGGTATCATACTGATATTATATCATAAATAAAGTGTTTTCAAATATTGTTTATGATCGCAACATCAGTTTGTGCTCAACTTTCTTTTATACGTCGTAAAATGACCAAAACGCCCTTATGAGGCATAGTTTGCTTTTAAAACCTTAACGGGCATACGAGTTGATATCCTACTGATATTATGACTTGTCTAAAGTATATCGGCATATGGAACTTGTTCATGACTTATCCGGTTACTCGTTATCGCATATACGCGTACGGTTAGACTTATGTAACTAGTTTGCGTAAGTTTACCGAAGCGGATTAAACCTTATCATTTTTACTTTAAAATCCAGAATGTATTTAGTTTACCCATATTATAGAAGTATTCATATTTTTTGGGTCTAAATTACATTCCATTCCGGTCATCGCTTAATCTAGCGTATCGTACCGTTTCTAATACTTTAAGTTAGCCGGTCTAGGTCTATGACCTAAATAAGACCCGTTAGCATTATAAATTGGTTATTTATACCATCATTCCAGACTAGAGCCTTCCGGTAAATTGTACATACTCTTACTTAATTGAATACGGCTGAGCTATTATAAATATTGCAATTTAAGACATGAGCTAGCTCAGGTAAATACTCTTAACCTATTTTCCCTTATACGGGCTTGGGATACGGTAATATAATTACCGCATGGTCAGGTATGGGATTCAAAGATCAATAAGTCGGGAAATTCAAATAACCTGTTGTAGGTCGTATTACTTAACTGAAATATTAGGGGTTAATGCGACCGTGTCCTGGATATCCTTGACTCATTAATTGCAAATGGCCACTACCTAAGCACTGGGTGTAGGCATACACCCGACAGATGCAATATGGTTTATTAAATAATTTTATACTCAATATGGGTTTCCCAATAAAGGAATAAGTGGTGTGTTAGTTAATCATGAACCGACATAGTACCGAGCCCCGTATGAAGAGCAAGTTATGTAAAAATGATAACATGAGATATAGTTTGTCCCAAGTTTAAAAGATTTTCGTGCCTTGTGCACCTAAACCAATTTTCATAAACATTTTCAAATGTGTCGGTTGATTGTATTTACCAGTGAAAACTGACGTATTTTCAAAAGTCTAAATGACAGGTACAAACACATAAATAGGTTGGAAGCTGCTCGGGATTGTTAGACGTGGAACTTGCAACTCCTTCGCATAAGCCATTAGTCTGATAAACTTCTTTTGTTTTGATGATTCGCCTGCGGATTATTACAAGCCTGTCTGTACTAAATACTTTGATATTTTTAGACATTTGTGTTTGTAGTAATATTTTATATTCCAAGACTTCCGCTGTGCTATTCTGTGTATGTTTGACCATGACGATACCAATCTTACGTCACGATACTCCCCACCGGCCCACCGGGCTGAGCTGTAAATATCGGGGTGTGACAGGTTGGTATCAGAGCCAACATTTGAGTGAATTAAACACTAGCCCTTAGTGTTTAATCTCAAATGACACAGTAGCAAATTCCTTAGACCTTCTAAGTCTAGACTTAACATAGGAGTGCTCTGATCCCTATTAAGTAAACATTGTTTTCAATTTTATGTATTTTGAATATGTCGCCAGGCAAAGAAGCCATTGATGGAAATTCTCCACACCCAAAGCCTAGAAATGCCAAGCTTCGTACCACGGCAAGGATAAGCGTGCAACCGGTTGGAGGAAAGACCTTTATGGACCTATTTCCAAAACCAAATTTATTGAAATTTTTAACCAGACTCCGGAGTCCATACCGAAGGTCCTTGAGGCTCAAAATTTTGGGGTTTGTACCAGTGGAGTCCATACTAGGAAAACCCTAAGGCTCCCATATTGAAGATGATACCAATAAATGCCACTGATCAATAAATTCTTATCTCCAACTTTTGGAATTCCAAACTTGGACTATGCTTATTAAACTACAAATCCGTGATCCAATTTAAAATTTTCAAATCATTAATCCTTGGATCCTACTCCTAGCAACAAATCCTGAACTGGAATGCTTATTTAATTCACTAAAATCTTCAGTGTCGCT
The DNA here is from genome assembly GCA_030545235.1 of Helianthus tuberosus. Lineage (NCBI taxonomy): Eukaryota > Viridiplantae > Streptophyta > Magnoliopsida > Asterales > Asteraceae > Helianthus > Helianthus tuberosus. The sequence goes on from CM060360.1 coordinate 127,900,081, forward strand.
ATAGCATACGACAAACAAAGAAGAGAAACAATCGGAGTGAAGTAAGGAAGGCATTAGAAAATCGATCTTTCATTATATTTCGTTTTTCCTCTAAATCCTTGTATGGGCATTTAATTATTATAGTCCCTTCGTGGACACTGTACTTCAACATAGTCCCTTAGAGGACATTATATTTCAATAAAGTCCCTTTGAGGACATTATGTTTCAAAATAGTCTCTTCGTGAGCATTATATTACAATATAGTCCCTTCATAGATGTTATATTTCCATATAGTCCTTTCGTGGACATAATACTCTGTTATAGTCTTTTCATGGACATGTCATTTCATTAAAATATTTTGTAGACATGTTATTTCATTAAAGTTTCCGGGCGAATATAATAATTCATCATAGTCCTTTCGAGGACATATCGTTTCACTATTGTCCCGATGTTGACATGTCTTATAGTCCCTAAACGGACTTATATTTTTCCCTTTCATCCCCGCTTGGACAGGTATTGCTTCAAAGTCCCTATAAGGACCTATCTCTTCTATATAGTCCTAGTATGAACATTTGTTTATTATAATCCTTACATGAACATATCTTTCGAATTGAGTCCCTGTGAGGACATCTGTTCAGCAAAGCCCTTTAGTGTGCACGCTGTATCAATATAGTCCTTTTATGGACATGTTATTTTATAAAAATCCCTTTGGGGATATACTATTTCGAAATAATCCCTTGTGGACATGAGATTTCACTATAGTCCCTTAGCGGACATGACATTTCATTATAGTCCCTTCGTGGGCAAACTGTTTTAATATAGTCCCTATACGGACTTATGAGATTTTTAGTCCCTATACGGAATTATAATATTTTATAGTCCCCATACGGACTTATAATTTCCTTTTAAGTCCTCTGTGGACAATAAGATACCAAAAGTCCTGATAAAGGCACTTTTGTAGATTTCTAAATGGTTTATGGAAAGTTTTGAAAATTTTATACAGGTATTCATTTCGTTCTTTATCAAACAATAGTATCAATTTTATTCGAACTTTATCGATCTGCTAAATAATTTCAAAAGATCTTCTTAATGGTATAACCTAGCCAATATGTCAATACAGAGATGCTATGATGGTAAAACCCTCTTAAGACAATTAATCCTTGTTAACACCTAAGAACATGTTAACACTCCTAGCAGTATGACTTCAGAAACCACATCAGCCGTCAAGGTATTTGGACTATGTCCAAGCCTTAAAGCCAATATGATCGAATTAGATCATGGCAGGTATCATCAATATGATGATCATAATATAAACATCCATTAGTGGAGAAGTGTCTACGGGCTAAACTTGTTGTCCAATAAGACAACGACAGTTGTGGTCTACGACCCCCTGTCTAACAATGTTGGACTATGTCCAAGCCTTATAGTTTAAAAGATCAATATGATCATGACTAATATCATCTAATATGATGATCACATTATTTAACATCCTTTAGTGATGTCTCGCCCACGGGCTATATATATTATTGTCCAATTAGTGACATTGACAAATGTGACCGTTATGGTTTACCGTCCAAGGTGATGGGCAATGTCCAAGTCTTATAATCTATAAGATCGATAAGATCATGAATAATATACTCAATTACGATAATTATATATATATATATATATATGTATATGTGTAAACATCCATTAGTGATGTCCATTGATTAGTCTATGTGCCAAAAATGAATCGTCTTTCATAAGGATGGCAGTTGTAGTCTATGATTCCCTATCCAAAGGTGAAGAACTATGTTCAAGCCTTAAAGCACCTGATCTAAGAAGATTGTGGTTTATAAACTAATGTCCTTTGCGACAAGGCTTTTATGCCATATGAATATTTATGTCCTTCACGACTAGGCTTTATAACACATCGTTTTACGTCCCTGTGACGGGCCCCTGTGCCATATATATATATTAAAGTCCTTTAAGGCTAGCCTTCAAGCTATTTATAATCGTCTATATGACAAAGAAAGTTGTGACATTGTGATCCCAGTCAAAAAGGCAATGGACTCGGTCTAACCCTTAAATGCCATTAATGGTCCCTTTTGTGACCTAGGCCAAATATAATTGATATAATTTCAAGTAACATACTATAAGAAGTTAAGACCTAATAGCCGATATGGTTTAATGATACCATAGTTTGATAATCATCAAATACGATGATTCACTATTATTTTGTAACTAAGCAGTTGTTATTATTGGTGTTTAGTAACAAAGCTTCAAAATGGTGGATTCTGAAGAAGCATACAACAGTACTGCAAATAGAAACAATGATGCAAATGTAAATGTTATTGGCGCTGATCTTCAGGCCATGATTGACGCAACGATTAATAAAGCTGTGGGTAAAGTTCTTGAGAACAATAAGGAGTCAAGTGCTACTCGCTCAAAGTCCCATACAAAACCAAATACATCAGCTCGCAAGGAGAGCTCCGTTCACTCTTCAAATGCAAAGAGCGAACCTCAGAAGTTAGTGCTCCATGATAAGCCTCGTTCAACTGAAGACGGGTGCACATACAAATACTTCGTCTCATGCAAACCCAGGGATTCCAATGGAGGAAAAAGGGGCGATCGATGCCATGAAATGGCTTGATGAAATGGAAACTATTGTGGACATCAGCAATTGTGCTGATAAGGATGTAGTGAAATTCGTTTCACAATCTTTCAAAGGTGAGGCCCTTGCATGGTGGAAGGCCATGGTACAGTCCATGGGGAAAATTCCCCTATACAATATGGGATGGTCCAAGTTTGTGGATCTTATTAGAGAAAATTACTGTCCACAACACGAAGTGGAAAAAGTGGAGACAGATTTTCTGACTCTCACAATGAAAAACCTAGATTGTCAACAATATGTTACTGACTTCAACTCCCTGTCTAGATTGGTACCCTATTTAATTACCCCTGAACCTAAATGCATTGCGCGTTTTATCGGTGGTCTGGCACCGGAAGTAAAAGGGAATGTTAAGGCTTCGAAGCCAACCACATTCAGATCAACTATGGATCTATCCTTGTCCCTCACTCTAGATATAGTGAGACAGAAATCATTAAAAACTGATACTAATGAGAAAAGACAGAGGGAGGAGGATAACTCCCAGAATTCTAAGAAGAAGGGCAAATTCGAGTTCGACAGGAACCAACAAGATTCCAACAAAAAGCCTACATGCAAAACCTGCAGAAGAAGACACTGGGGACAGTGTCGATCAAACTAAAAGTTAAAGCAATGTGGCATCTTTAAAAGAACTGGTCACCAGTCCCACGAATGTAGGGACATAAAGAATGCAGTCTGTTTCAGCTGTGGCGAGAAGGGCCACATCAGTACTAATTGCCCTAAAGCTGCCAAAGAAGGTACAACTAAGTCTAGAGAGGCTAAGAAAGGAAACACCTGAACTACCAGATGAATGCCAGAGACAGTACATATCAATAATAGCATCAGGTACATTCCTTATCATTTATCAATGATAATATCTGCTGAGTGTCTTGTTTTAATTCAGGGAATAATAAGCCTTTGGTAGACCATAAGCTTAGCAAACTTTTAATTATACTCATAAGAACTCCGGATATTAAATATAAGGTAGAACTTACCAATGAAAACTATAAAGACCGTTTCTTCCATTCTCGACGATGATCCTTTCGTAAGAATCTAGAGTACTCTTTCCCCAGATAGAGTACGACAATATATGTTATTTTAATATTATCTCATTGATTTCTATCAACTGCGAATGCCGAACTATGTATAATAAAAGTGCCATATGAGGATTGGCGTATCCTAATATGTCCCATAGATTGCTTCCATGCCTGATCAGTATGGAGGTTTAATGCATGGAACCACTAAGATATTTCCAATGGTCATTGTACCAAAGTCAGCTAGTGGTATTCTAAGAAGATACCCATATTAGAAATGCATGAGTAGGCGTTTCTACTTAAGGCATCCATGTACTCGTGAATCAGATGTGTCATTTGCATGGCACAAGTGACGAACTACCTTGTTTACCTCCAGAAAGGCAAAGTGAAGTTAGGATTGACATCTTATTAGTAGCTGGATCTGTTACAGAAGCTCCATATCGGTTAGTACCAACAGTAATGGAAGGATTGACACCCCAATCAAATGAGTTTAAAATAAAGGTTCATAAAGCCTAACTCATAAGTCTAAGAGCTCCGATATTATTATTTAAGAAAGACGGGTCATTAAGCTTATGCATTGATTACCGCAACCCTATCTAAATAACGATTAAGAATCACTATCAGTTGCTTAGGATCGTCGATTTGTTCGACTAACCATATGGATAGCTTATTCCCTTAAGATTTAATTGGATAGTAGTTGGAATGACCATCTCACCCTAATTAAGTTTTCCTATACTAATAGAAATTATATAGGTATCAAGGGTGACAAACGCCCGTTTACGTTTATCGGGCAGATGTTGGGAAAGCCCAATCATTAGTACCTGAAATTATCCTAGAAAGAACAAATAAGATCATACGAATCCGTAATCGTCTTAAAGCTGCCAGTAATCGGTAGAAAATCAATAATTGATGATAATCGCAAACCTCTTAAGTTCTCGATAAGGAACGAAGTTCAACGGAAAATATCACCCTAGAAAGGTGTGTTGCATTTTGATGTAACGGGCAAGTTAAGCTCTAGTTATATAGGAAAATTTAAGAAAATTAATTACGTCAATATCAATAGCCTATAAGCTAAAAACTTATCTAAGAAACTTGGTGGAGTTCACAATGTGTTCCACACTTGTGAATTAAGGATATGTCTAGCCGATAAATCGATAGCATTATCACAGAATGATGTACGGATTAATGAAAACTTATGGTTTGTTGAGAAACCAGTATCGATTAAGGATCAATAGGTTAAGAAGCTCCGAAAGAAAGCATGTACCTATTGTATAGGTCAACTGGGATGTCGTAGAGGCCCTATTATGCTATAGAGGTTAAGCCCATTATACGTCAGAAAGTACTTCCATCTTTTGAGCAAATCTTGAGGTCTAGATTTCTTTTAAGGGGGTGAGGATATAACACCTCGTAAAAATCATGCCCAACAATGTGTTGACACGTGTACTAAACCCTAATGAAGTCAAACGTTGACTATTAGGGACTAATTTTGCGAAAAATAAAAAACTTTGAATGTGGAAGGACTGAAAGTGTTAACATGCTTAAACTAAGCCTCTGAATAACAACACACGGTATTCATTATTATATTTGAGCCACTTGTTGATCGAAAGGAACCGTTTACGTAATTAATTAAAAGTTTGCGCAACGAAGGGTTAAAAGCGTCAACATGTTTAATTATACCTCTGACTGACCATTTAACAAACCCGAGGTGTTATAATATCTGATTGTATTATGGGGAATACATAATAATGGCCATATAGGGCTTTAATGCCGATAAATGATAATACGAACTAGTTTGTGCGTTAAAAGGGTTAAAAGTGTCAACATGTTAATTCTTACCTCTGAGTGACCTTTTAACGGACCCGAAGCATCGTGATATTTGATAATACTCACGGGAATGCTTAAAATTGGCCGTTTAAGGCTTTGATGCCATTAAACGATAATACGCACAAGTTTGAGCGTTAAAAGGACTAAAAGAGTCAACGTGTAAATCTACTTCTTTGACAGACCTTTTAAATGAACCGGGAACTCCGTGATGCTCGGTCATACTCCCGGGTGTGCCTAATATTGGTCACAATGGGCATATATTATTATTATTATTATTATTATTATTATTATTATTATTATTATTATTATTATTATTATTATTATTTATATTCATTACTTAAATCCCACACATAACTAAAACCATTTGATGAATCTATGGACTTGTTAATGGTTTTAAAAACCTAGTATAACACTTGTAATTATCTCATGATTTCCCTAAACACATGGCATGATCTTATCCTTTCTCAAAAACTATATAAAGGCCTTGAAATTTCATTTTCAAAGTGCACCATTCATTCTTTCTTCCTATCTTCTCATCTTGGAAGATCCTAATGTCACACCCCAACCAATGGCGGAAACATCGGGATGAGACGAAGTGTGAAGATTGCTCGAGACATCATAACGCTAATTGTGACAATAGAATTAAAGATAAATTGATTTCTTTCATAAATAAATGTTACAATACATGAAAGTTGAAATACAACATGTTAAATACAAGAAAAACCATACGATAACAAATATGACATTTATACAATGTATTTGACCTAAACGTCTATATGTGTATCTAGGCATCAACGCTACTTCATTTCATAGCATCATCATCCTCAACCTGTAACATGTTTAAAATAAAGTTCAAAGCAAAGGCGAGTATACAAGTTTGGTACGTACATAGCAAAAGATAAGTTTTGAACAATTCCTCATAGCAAGCATGTGATTCAAGATAAACATAAAAACATGGTATGTGTCTAACATATCAAACCAAGAAAACGCAATATGCTCATGACATAACCACAAGTTACGGGCGGCGGGTCGTTAATCCTATAGCGCTACATATGTCACGGTTTGGCTCGTACAAGTTAATGATAAGTTCAACACATAAGATTAATCCAAGTTTAAAGTATCAAGCCATCACGTATACAAGCATGTTAATAGGAATGTTCATGTGTTTAAGCAAAAAGTTCATGTGTAAGTTGTTGATAGGTAAACATGTTACACCCCAAAAGTGGTAAAAGTAAAGAGGGGAAAATACGAGTATACTCACAAAGTTTGCATATGCTTTCCAATTATCCAATTATTGACGAGTTGATGTGGTTAAAAGATTGAATGTGTAAGGGTTAAAGTTCAAGTATGCTTAGAGTCGAGATTCGGTGTTTAAAACAACATAAAAGTAAAATATGAGAATAACATGTGAAAATAATCATCTTCAACACCTAACACTTGTATGACACTTGGTAACCACAAGGGTTATGATAATGTTTTCATGAGTTGAACACCCATAAGAATCACAACAAGGTTTTGGTTTTAGATGATGTTCTACTACTTTAACATATAAACACAAGTTCAACATCAAAGGTTCGAATGAGTGTATATATATATCTAGGTTACATATTATTTAGTCCAATAATCCAAGTAGGAGGTAGAAGATTAGGATCTTCATTTAGGCACCTCGAGTTATCATAGATGTCATGTATGGGGTAGGAAGAACTAGCTTCCGTTTAGGAACCCCTTGAATGTTCACCACTTCACTTGATGTAAAAACAACCAAGGAGGGTCACGAACTAGGATTAGTACAATAATATAAATAATCTAATCTATGAGAAATCATCAAATCATGTGAGGATTGTATGTAGGACAACCCAAGTTGTTCCATAATCACTCATTCATCAAGAACTAAGCTTGAACATGACTTGTGGGTGAAATACCCTAACAAAACAGAAAGTATTTGAGGTTTTAACCTCTGATTTAACATGTCTCAACCTTGTTTTTAAGCTTAACTAACCATAGATGAGGTTATAAGCATTAGGACATAGGTTTGAGATGAGAAAACTCAAGTTTGGTTAAGTTTAACAAAGATTTCATGAAAGCACAAAAAATCAGTGGACTTTGGAGCCTTTTTCCGGAGTTCCAGGGACTTATTTACTGTGAAAAACCCATGGAATTGAAGGTAAGGAAAATCCAAGCACATAGGAAAAAGAATGGACCAAAACGGATAAGAAATGAAGAAGTTATGCCCATTTTCGTGAAGCTTGCTGAATATGGCCGAACATGGAAACTCAGCTACGGTTTTGAGATGTTTTTGAAGTGTTTAAGGGTTGTAAAAATGGTAGAGAGGCTGGACATAAGTTGGTATTTATAGGGAATGATTAGGGTTTCAATGGGTTGGGCTTTGGAAGTGTTTAGAAGGGGTTAACCCATTAAACAAGCCCACAAAACTCAATCATATGGGGCTGAATTTTTGTTGATTTGGGCTGCCATATTTCTTTATTTATTTTTTTATTTTTTTACATTATAATGAGTAATTTTGTTAATTAAGTTGTGTAATAATATGCAACAATGTTTCCCCTAACTTGTAACAAGGTATAATATGAAATAAAACATGATTTAACTAGGTAAAAAGTGTGATGTATAAGTATGTAATATGTTTGTAAGTGACAAGTATATGTCACATATTAGATGATTAATCGTTGTGTAAATACGCATATTATTAGGGGTTTTTTTAAGTGTCAACAATTTAAGGACAAGCATGGACACGTATCACAAATAAGTACCGTATGCGTATGAATTACGAATAAAGATTCGATGTACAATGAATCCGACGTATGAGTATGTATGAATATGTAGAATGTGAAAAGAAATACGAATTTTATTTATGATCCAAGTATTTGATTTTACATCGCTTTTAATGAAAGAACGATTTCAAGACTACGAAGTTTCCAAAAATAGTTTTACAAACGATGGTTTCTAAATTTAGGAAGTATGAAAACGCGGGGCGTTACAGTCTCCCCTCCTTTAGGAAATTTCGTCCCGAAATTTATTCAAGAGGTAGACTTGAAGAGTTTTAGTAAAAATTTGAGACTTGAAATTTTTGAAATATTTTGAAAGGCACAAAACTTTGGAGAATGACAAGGTAAATTTGGGAGTGAGTTTATTGCAAAAAATTATTTGAGGTGTCTGACATAGTTGAAAATATGTAGGTGTGTATACAAGTGAAGTGAGTCTAACAACTTTGAGTAACTTAAATTGGCGACGTATTTAAAAGGTGACTTATTAAGAGAGAAGATGTTGACAAACGGTTTGTATTTTGATGGGATGTGGTAACGAAATCACATTTGTAGTAGATTGTTTATTGAGTGAAACGAGAAGGTTTGGCACTTTAAATAAAGCTTTATAGGTATACTAAGTACAGTTATACAAGAATCCAGAATAGGAAGATTATTTTACAGGTAGCGAGGTAAGTTAGGACTCGAATGTTTAAACAAGCTCGATTGCGAACGAGGTTTGTATGAACTAAAAGGATAAGGAGAATAATACGAGTATAGAATGAACGAATGACTCTTAAAGAGTACCAGTATGAGAATAGCATAAGTGTTGGATAGATGAACGTAGTGTGTTAAGGATGAAGTCTCGTCATGGATAATCGGATATAATGCGTTTGTGAGTTGTGTGAAGTTGTATTAGGTCCAAAAGGTCTGCAAAACACTGAATTTCTCATGGTACGTTTTACGAGAGTTTGGTAACATGGTGAAAACACTTATATATAGGAAGTACCAGCGGGGTATCCACCACGTTTTGACCATATTACGTCCATTCCGTATTCGGTGTCATGTTACGTTCCGTGTCTTACCATACACAGTAGTACACTCTATGGTTCTCATACGCCTATCACTATAATCCCGTGTGCACCCGTGATTATATTGATCGTCGCCTGATCCGCATAACTTGTACTAGTTGTGTATGAATTGGGGTATCCATAATTTGAAAATTAAGAACGTGCACGTGTAAGAATGTAGTATGTAAGCAAGTCCATGCTTAAGTATGTATGGGACCCACGCAAGCGAATCACTCGGATTACGCTCGCGTATGGGTACGAATGTATGGATCATGAGTATGAATGAAAGTGTGAGCATAAGTATAAGTTTAGGTATGAATAAGCACGCAAGTATGTGTATCGACATAACACGTACAAGTAGTATGTGTATATGTATAAGCACGCAACGTATGAGTATAAGTGGAAACATGAAATATATGAGTATAGGTAAAGTCATGAAACGTATGAGTATAAGTAAAACATGAAACGTATGAGTATAAGTAAAACATGAAACGTATGAGTATAAGTAAAACATGAAACGTATGAGTATAAGTATGAATACGATTATAAGTATAGGCACAACATCACGGATTTAGGTGTATAGGATCGTCCAAAAGGTTAAGTATGTAAATACGAATGATTATACGTGAAAGGTAGAATATAGTTGCATATGTAAAAGGACATAAGGTACTCATTGGTTAAGCTTAATGCATTTTGTAATAAATGGAAATGCTACTTTGTTTTAAAAGAGTTTACGAAGTCCAAGGATGGTCGGTCTCCAAGAAGTCTTCTTGCCCACGTGTTTTGGTGAATTGGTAAAAAAAAAAAGTTTTCAATCAAAAGTAATTTCATTTCATTAAACAAGAAGTTATGAATTTAGGGGGTTCTTGTGAAAACGAGGATCCTTAGAAAAGAATTTTAGCAAAAGGACTTTGTGATTGTTAAAAGTTCTAACAAATGATTTGTTGATGTGAAAGAATCTTTGGTAAAACGATCACATAACATCCATAAGATCTTATAGGTGTAAAAGAGAGGTTGGTTTGATCCTCCGATTGAGAATGAAAGTCTTTAGTTTGGTGATATATATCATGAGTGCATTTTAGTGATTAAGTCGAATATGAAGTTCATGGGCAAGAGGTTTGTTTGACCGATTAAAGTGATAGGTAGCATTTCATAAGGTTTGGAAATTTGTGTAGTAAAACGTTTAGGATAAGTTAAGAATCCGTGTATGTGAGTTAAGTAAGAATAGGTTGTAGGATAGAAAGTATGCTTGATGAAACAATGTATTTTGAAAGCGTATACGTATGTATTTTGAATAATGATAAATAATTTAGGTATAAACATGACCGAGTTTTCATAATAAGATATTTTGAAGAGGCGTTTTGGTAACGATCACCTAGGTAAGGGAATCACCCCTAACTCGTTGGTGAGGTCATTTTAAGAAAAGGGGAGTGGAGTTAATCGTCAAGGTAAGGAAATCACTCCTATCTCGATGATATGTCTCCACTTATCGTTTCAAGGATTATGAATTTAAATTATATGAAATCGTACATGTGCATAAGTGTATGAAAAAGATTTAGCATGATGCGTGTGTGAGAAGAAATATCGAAAGCAAATTCGAATTTGAAAGATTGCATCGCGTAAAATAAATAGTACAACACGTTTGATTAAAATTCGGATGGTTCCAAAACGGAACCTTTGACTAACCAAAGTAGTCGAAAAGTCTTTCGAACTTGAGGAGCATGCTTTGGCCTAATAGGTGAAATACTCTCGCCGACAAGTCGGTTGACGGTATTTACCCTTCCAGTTACTACATGTCCCCAATTCAATTGAAATTTCGAGACTTGGCGGGATTAATGAAAATCAAGGAGTGGAACTAGTCGACAAGGTGCGGGTTTCACCCCTAACTTGGCGATTTAGTATCCTAAGTGTGGTTGGTACTCGTCGGGTCAAAAGTTAATTTCGACACTTTGGCGAGGGTCCACTAGAATTTGAAATTTGAATTTCTCCATCAAGGTGTGGATTTCACTCCTAACTTGGTGGTGACTTTCGTGTAAGAAAGAAAAGTAGAAGGATCGAGAGTCATTCACCAAATTGTGGGTTTCACGCCTATTTTGGTGTAGTCGTCTCGTTTTTTGTAATATGAGTGTTGTCGGATTTAGAATAATCGAGTAAAATGCATGAGGGAAGTGTATGTCAAAGGAAATACATGAACAAGTATAAACACATAAGAAAGCATATCAAGAATGGTGCTTGGATAACGAAATGATAAAACATGTATTAACACATAGAGAAATATGTTTAGAGTAACACGTAAAGAATCGAACGATGAAGCAAGTATTAACACATAATAAGACAAGCATTAATGCATAAGAATAACATGTTGAATATTTCTCACGAGTGATGCATATGTCTAAAATAGCATAAATAAGAAACAAATAAAGTATCATGTAGTTGTTCAAGCAAAACATACGAATAAGGCTCTAAAAACTATAGACTAGGTAAAAGCATGGCATTTCTACCTAATTCCCTATAGGTATGGCTCTGATACCAATCTGTCACACCCCAACCAATGGCGGAAACATCGGGATGAGACGAAGTGTGAAGATTGCTCGAGACATCATAACGCTAATTGTGACAATAGAATTAAAGATAAATTGATTTCTTTCATAAATAAATGTTACAATACATGAAAGTTGAAATACAACATGTTAAATACAAGAAAAACCATACGATAACAAATATGACATTTATACAATGTATTTGACCTAAACGTCTATATGTGTATCTAGGCATCAACGCTACTTCATTTCATAGCATCATCATCCTCAACCTGTAACATGTTTAAAATAAAGTTCAATGCAAAGCAAAGGCGAGTATACAAGTTTGGTACGTACATAGCAAAAGATAAGTTTTGAACAATTCCTCATAGCAAGCATGTGATTCAAGATAAACATAAAAACATGGTATGTGTCTAACATATCAAACCAAGAAAACGCAATATGCTCATGACATAACCACAAGTTACGGGCGGCGGGTCGTTAATCCTATAGCGCTACATATGTCACGGTTTGGCTCGTACAAGTTAATGATAAGTTCAACACATAAGATTAATCCAAGTTTAAAGTATCAAGCCATCACGTATACAAGCATGTTAATAGGAATGTTCATGTGTTTAAGCAAAAAGTTCATGTGTAAGTTGTTGATAGGTAAACATGTTACACCCCAAAAGTGGTAAAAGTAAAGAGGGGAAAATACGAGTATACTCACAAAGTTTGCATATGCTTTCCAATTATCCAATTATTGACGAGTTGATGTGGTTAAAAGATTGAATGTGTAAGGGTTAAAGTTCAAGTATGCTTAGAGTCGAGATTCGGTGTTTAAAACAAAATAAAAGTAAAATATGAGAATAACATGTGAAAATAATCATCTTCAACACCTAACACTTGTATGACACTTGGTAACCACAAGGGTTATGATAATGTTTTCATGAGTTGAACACCCATAAGAATCACAACAAGGTTTTGGTTTTAGATGATGTTCTACTACTTTAACATATAAACACAAGTTCAACATCAAAGGTTCGAATGAGTGTATATATATATCTAGGTTACATATTATTTAGTCCAATAATCCAAGTAGGAGGTAGAAGATTAGGATCTTCATTTAGGCACCTCGAGTTATCATAGATGTCATGTATGGGGTAGGAAGAACTAGCTTCCGTTTAGGAACCCCTTGAATGTTCACCACTTCACTTGATGTAAAAACAACCAAGGAGGGTCACGAACTAGGATTAGTACAATAATATAAATAATCTAATCTATGAGAAATCATCAAATCATGTGAGGATTGTATGTAGGACAACCCAAGTTGTTCCATAATCACTCATTCATCAAGAACTAAGCTTGAACATGACTTGTGGGTGAAATACCCTAACAAAACAGAAAGTATTTGAGGTTTTAACCTCTGATTTAACATGTCTCAACCTTGTTTTTAAGCTTAACTAACCATAGATGAGGTTATAAGCATTAGGACATAGGTTTGAGATGAGAAAACTCAAGTTTGGTTAAGTTTAACAAAGATTTCATGAAAGCACAAAAAATCAGTGGACTTTGGAGCCTTTTTCCGGAGTTCCAGGGACTTATTTACTGTAAAAAAACCCATGGAATCGAAGGTAAGGAAAATCCAAGCACATAGGAAAAAGAATGGACAAAAACGGATAAGAAATGAAGAAGTTATGCCCATTTTCGTGAAGCTTGCTGAATCTGGCCGAACATGGAAACTCAGCTACGGTTTTGAGATGTTTTTGAAGTGTTTAAGGGTTGTAAAAATGGTAGAGAGGCTGGACATAAGTTGGTATTTATAGGGAATGATTAGGGTTTCAATGGGTTGGGCTTTGGAAGTGTTTAGAAGGGGTTAACCCATTAAACAAGCCCACAAAACTCAATCATATGGGGCTGAATTTTTGTTGATTTGGGCTGCCATATTTCTTTATTTATTTTTTTATTTTTCTACACTATAATGAGTAATTTTGTTAATTAAGTTGTGTAATAATATGCAACAATGTTTCCCCTAACTTGTAACAAGGTATAATATGAAATAAAACATGATTTAACTAGGTAAAAAGTGTGATGTATAAGTATGTAATATGTTTGTAAGTGACAAGTATATGTCACATATTAGATGATTAATCGTTGTGTAAATACGCATATTATTAGGGGTTTTTTTAAGTGTCAACAATTTAAGGACAAGCATGGACACGTATCACAAATAAGTACCGTATGCGTATGAATTACGAATAAGGATTCGATGTACAATGAATCCGACGTATGAGTATGTATGAATATGTAGAATGTTAAAAGAAATACGAATTTTATTTATGATCCAAGTATTAGATTTTACATCGCTTTTAATGAAAGAGCGATTTCAAGACTACGAAGTTTCCAAAAATAGTTTTACAAACGATGGTTTCTAAATTTAGGAAGTATGAAAACGCGGGGCGTTACACCTAAGCATTTGGGAACCTCCTTTGAGTTTTCTTCAATCCATAGGACCACTTGTAAGTGTTCCTTTCATGACTAGTTCTTTTATTTGGCTTAAAAAACCGAAAAGTCAAGCGTTTACGATAAACGCTTTAACTTCTAGTTAGACCGTAAACGGTCAAGCCATTGTTTGCAACAAACATGGCTACGTGATTGTAATTAGGTAGGTGTTAAACCCTCAAAAGGGCACCTTCTAAGAATCACGTTTTCTTGGTCAAGTGACTAGTCAACGTAATATTGTTTTAAAAAGTCAACGGGTCAGTTTTTGAAATAATTGTGATATGAGTTTAGAAATGTTCTAAAATACATTTTATCGCTTAAACAACTTGGTAATAATTATTAGAACATGTGTAAACATATTCAGCTCGTCAATTCCAGTTTTAGGGTCGGTTCGCAACCAAAAGTCGTGAAGTTTGACTTCTGCGTTGACTTTCGATTATGAACCGAATTAGATTAGTTTGCTACTGATTATAGTTTCCATTATGATCGTAATATAATGTAGCATAACCCTATAAGGTTATATTGCATGATCATATTAGAAATCTGAGTTTTTGCACATTTTCCGTTAATATGTCGTACTTTGACTATTATGCCCTTTTTTATCAAAAATAAGGTTTTAGACATCAATAAGCTTTCAAAAAACTTAGGTGCTGATATGTTAACATGTTTAACATATTTTGATGTTACAAATTTGATCATAAACTGAGTTTGCATATAATATCGTAAATTATGCTTTAAATTGACCAAAATGCCCTTTATGCGCGTAGATCGGTTTTAAGCATAATTTTTCATACCAAACTCATTGTCTACTGATGTAATATCATAATTAGGATAATTTGGGATGTTCATTTAGTTTACAACCTGAGTTTACGCATACGTTCTTGAATTACGTCCTTAAATGACGATAATGCCCTTTTTGCACCTAAAATGATTTAAAAGCACTATTTTCATACAAAAACCTTTTTATTACTGATATGTTATATTAATTAACATATTTTGGTCATATAAACCTGATCATAACATTATTTTTTCCTAAAAGATCGCAAATATCATCATTTAACGACTTTAACGCCGTTTCGGCGTATAGTAAGATTTTAAACCATAACTACCAATCAAGACTTATTACCTACTGATTTTATAAATCAATTTAAATATTTTTACAGTAGGTATATACTATAAACTCAGATTCCCAAATTAGCCTTCAAAATTATGTGTGAAATTACAAAAATGTGTAGGATCATTTTTAGACCCAAACGAGTCGATCAGAAGAGTTTATCTCAATACGAGTGGCGGAAACACAAGTATCAAGTTCAATTCAGCAAGATTCACCCTTTTAACTGTTCGTATATTGATTTAAGATCGATTACAAGTCTGAGAACACTTCGGCAGAGCTTCGCTACCGGAAACAAGAAGATTGCAACTGAATTCGCTTGAGGAGATATATATAGGCACTGGAGTTCGCTTAAAGGTGACAAGAAATCAGTTCAAGCGAAATCAAACACATTGATTTCACTTGAAACTGTACAAATCACTTTCAAGCGAAATAGCCATCTTCAAGCGAAACTACAACTTTCAAACCCTAAAATCTCATATTTTCTAGTACATCGCACTCTGATCTATCATTCTATGTACAAGACTCGATACAAGACGAAGTCGACAGACGCATGCACCAACAGACTCCCCCTCGAATGTTGACGAGCCTTTAGTGTCGAGTCTTCTGTTGTCAAACCTTCAGTCTTTATCAGTCTGCTCGCTCTCTCCAAAGATTCTCCATTGTAAGCATCCATAATCAATCTCTTTCTCTTTCTTTCAGAATCGCAACCTAGCTCTGAGCTCTTTCTTGGTGTCCTCAGACTCCCCCTCTCACTAAGCTGGGATCGCAATCTGGAATTCACTTTCACAGGTTCTTACATCGTAACCAGACACTCATCTTACTCAGGTATCGGAACATGTCTAACCTGCACAAATCTCTACCCAAAAATAATTTTTCTGATAACCACTTGTGAATAAGATTTTCAAATCTAATTTACCACTTGCAGGAATTATTTAATCAATAAATGACTTTTCAATTAAAACCTCTGTTTCATTTCATTTCAAAAACACCTTAAACATTTTCTCCCAAACAATTTGTTCATCATGTTTAGCACTTGGAATTTTGAAAATCAGCTATCCAACATCAGTTGTCGAAAATCTTTTTGTATTTTTCAAAATTTATGCTGAAACACACTTAAAATCTTTTTGGATTTTTGAATATAATGAAATGCAATAAAAAATATTTACAGACACAATTTTTGTGAGTTTGTGTAAGAGAATCATATCAGTTTATGAGACAAATCACCAACACCGTTAAGCTTTAAACATTTTAAGTTCTAAACGGTTCACATAGATTGACGATATTGTTGTCCACATAAACTCAATCTAAAAACTTTCGAAATGCTTACCGATACGTTAAGGTATGTTAATTTGCACTAAATTCTTATGGACCCCACGATCTCAGCATATCCCCTCATCATGCAATACACTGACTCAAGTAATGCCTTTAAACTTTTATCAACTGTGATTTGTGCGAAAACAAAGCAGAAT
The DNA here is from genome assembly GCA_030545235.1 of Helianthus tuberosus. Taxonomy (NCBI): domain Eukaryota; kingdom Viridiplantae; phylum Streptophyta; class Magnoliopsida; order Asterales; family Asteraceae; genus Helianthus; species Helianthus tuberosus. The sequence continues at coordinate 127,916,977 of CM060360.1, forward strand.
GTTTAAACATTAACAATCAGGTCGATACTTCCGTATACGCAGAAAAAGTCCAATGTTTAAACAAAATAAGAAAATAAAACAAGTTGAGGTTGTTTAGGCTTTAACCACTAGGTTGATACTTCCGTATACGCAGAGGAGGTCCAAAGCTTAAACGAAACACCAAAGAAAATAAAGCAGAACGTTTAGGCAATAACATCCAGGTCGATACTCACGTATACGCAGAGGATGTCCAATGCTTAAACAAAATAAAGAAATAAAACAAGCTTAAATCTTTGCAAAATAAAATGCACAATCACAGCAACTTTTTAGCAAAGTTGTGAAAGTTCACAAACTTAACGAGTTTTATGTCTTTCGACAATCAGCGATTACTGAGTAGGCACACAATCAAGAAGGACAAAACTAAGTACTAAGCTTTCGACCATGTTTCCCAATAGCACTAGGCTTTTTCATTTAAGTTTGTATCGTTATCACAAATCTACTAGTCTAGCTGAGCCTACCGTCACATCCTTAGTGAGATCGTTTATCACATTTTAACTTTCCATTTCTTTAGCATGTCGTGACAGTCCACTGATGTACTATCATTTCCTCTTTTTGACAACAAAACTCATTTTTCATTTTTTCATGTTTTTGGATTTTTCAAATTTTCAAATGTTTTTGTATTTTCTGAAATTTCTTACTCCCCCTAAAATGCAAACACAATTTAGGAAATTTGAAGACAAACTATACAAGTAAATTGACGACTGATATCGAATCACTTCAATTCGCCATCCACTAGGCATAAACAATCAGAACTCCCCCTCACAACAAACTATTTTCCCATTGTGATTTCAAAACACTTAAGTTTGTTTTAATCAAATGGTTTTTCCGGAAAATAAGTTGTGTTGATTTTGTAAAACCATTGGTAGGTTAGGGGTTTGGTTCATCATATCGTCTTTCAATCACTTGTAGAAAAATGCAAGTACAACCTAATGTCCTTGATTTACCACTTGTAGATAAAAATCTTTTTCAACCACATGGCTTACCAACCAATACTATTTGTAAGTTACCATATATGGGTTGAATTCTCAAGATGCCGATTCCTACTCCTCGCTTACCAACCCGGGAGTTCCGACAATTCCTACAGTATGACTTTCCAAAAATTTTCATTATAAAATTCATTCACATAAACAATTGTCAAGAAGGATGCCGATTCCTGATCGACGATTACAAACTTGGGATCTTCGGCAAGTCAGGATTTTAAGTAAAGAATACAGACACCCAAGCCTGACCAGCTTTAGGTGTAACCTTCTCAACTTTTTCAGTGGTTTGAACACTTCTTTTTGTTTCATAAAATTCTTTCACCCCTTTCACCTTCCCATCAACCATTTTACCAAATATCTTTTTAACATTCCCATTAAACACTTTCTCAACATCAAATTCTTTCTTTTCAGAATAGAATTGATTTGATATTTCGACTTTTCCAACTTTCTTCTTGAAATTTCCAGCCCACAGTGTTGGAAAACTTGCATCATCCACAGTCTGAACTGAATTCTTTTCTTTCAAAACAACTTTTGGCTCCTCTGATTTTGTAGAATCAGATTCATCACCAGAACTATTCCCTGAACCTTTAACCACCCATTTCTGATTTTTCAAATTTTCTTTTCTTTTTAAAACATTCCTTGAGCATTCACCAATCTCAAAAGTTGAATTTTCAAAACCTGTAAATTTTCTGGTTTTAAGTTCAGTTTTCTGAACAACTTTTTCTTTCAGTTTACCAGAGACTTCCTGTTTTGTCTGTATTGTCTTTGGACAATTTCTAGCAATGTGACCAACTGTTTTACATTGAAAACAAGTTCTTGTCTCGGTCTTCTTCTGAATAATACTTTTCTTCATCTCATCTTGCTTCTTTGCAAGGAATTCTTGATTTGTCTGCTTCCAAACTGAACTCTTTTGTTCTTTCTCAGCACTTGTTCCTGAAACAAAAACAGTTTTTGGTTTATAAGTTTTCTCATTTTTATAATTTTTCGATGAAATAAAACCCAATCCATTCCTTTTGAAATTACCGTTATGGTTTGGTTTCTTTTGAAAACCTAAACCAGAACTGTAACCCTTTTTCTTGTTTAAACGTTGTTGATATCTTGAGGTGTAAGGTTTAGGTTTTTCAGAAAGATTTGCATCTTTTATTTCTGAAATATTAACTTGTGTTAGTTTGAAAACCTTTTTAATCATTTCATTTTTAACACCTCTTATTGGAAAAGTTTCATCAGAATATAATTTGTCAGAATCTTTCAAAGTATATGCTACTTTGATCGGTTCGTCATCCAAATTAGATTTTGATAACAAAAACTCTTTATTATACACCCGTTTTCCTTGTTTGGCTTTTTGACTTGACGTGTCGGACTTTGACTTTGATTCTGATTTTAACTCTGACATTGATTCCTCTGTTTCATCCTTATCCAACACCTGATCGACCATCTTTTTTATTAATTCGGACTCTTGATCAGTATCGGACGATGTGAAAGTGACATCTATACTTTCTGGCAAATTAACTGACGACTTAGACTCCCACTGTAAGTTCATTGCCTTTTTGACACTTTCAGAATTAGCATTTCGCGGAGAATATGCATTTTCGACCGGGGGTGGACATTTGTTATAGACAACACTTGGTTTCTTACCAGAAATCTTCACTTCATCATCTTCTTTTGTTTCGAACTTCTTCTCATTCGAAGTCTTTTCATCTTCAAATGTCTTTAATCCCTCCACTATAGGATAAATCCAGTCAACAACAAAAGTAGAGCATGAGTAACTTTTTAATAATCGGTTAACTCTCTCAGTTTCAATTCTCTGAGTTTCCAGTTTCAACTCAAGCTCAGCACATTTTTCAGTGTAATAGTTGACACTGTCAAGCTGTCTCATGTATGCCCCTTTGAGTGTATTGATTGCTACAGCTTGTTCACTACTTGAATTGTTGTACTTATTCATTTCTCTGTTCAAGGTATCATATGATTCTTTCAACCTTTTTATGTTGTGTAGCAACTCATTGTTTTGCTTGATCAAAGAATCACAATTCATACACTTCTCAGCAACCTTGATTGCATCAGCATCTGTTTTGATTTCAAATTCTGGAATTTCTTTGACTACTCTCACTTTAACTTCTTCTGCTCTTTTCTTTTTCTCAGCTTCAGCTTTTCTCTTTTCTTCTTCTTCTTCTTCTTCTTCTTCTTCTTCTTCCTCTTCTTCTTCTTCTTCTTCTTCCTCTTCTTCTTCTCTTTTCAATTTTTCCTCTGCAGCTTCTCTAATTTTTCTGTATTTTTCTGCCCAATATTCAGCAGTATAATCATTAACAACACGAGCAACAAAACCTTTAGCCAGGAATTCTTTGTCTGGGCTATAATTGTCCCAACTGAAACCTTCTGGCAATTTTTCATCTTCTTGATCTGCCAAGCATACTTTACTATCCGTTGGAATGTAATTATCCCAACTAAAACCACTTTCCTTGCCCTGATTAACCAGACATGCTCTCTTTGAATCTTCAATCACTTTCCTACCATGTGCCACTTGAGGTTCTTGTTGTTGTGGAGCAACTTGATGATAGATGTATTTTCTATAGTAATCATTTGTGTTGAAAGGATTTTGAGCTCCACTTGCTTTGCGATTAGTGCACTCCCTTTTGAAATGCCCTTTTTTCCCGCAACGAAAACAAGTAACTTTAGACTTATCAAATCCTAAATTTGAAACATGTGCATCGCGAAAATCATCTCTGCCTGTAATTTCTTTAAACTTTTCAGCTCGTCTCAACACACTAGCCATGCACCATTTTATATCCATCAATTCCATTTCTTCAGCATCAATTTGATCGTAATCCTCCTTCGTGAGCATTGGATTCCCGATCCTTCCTGCAATTAATCCTCCATAAGATTCAAGCACAGTCACCAACAAAGACATGTGGCTTTTAGCAACTTCCTCGGTATAATTCAATCAAAAGTAATTTCATTTCATTAAACAAGAAGTTATGAATTTAGGGGGTTCTTGTGAAAACGAGGATCCTTAGAAAAGAATTTTAGCAAAAGGACTTTGTGATTGTTAAAAGTTCTAACAAATGATTTGTTGATGTGAAAGAATCTTTGGTAAAACGATCACATAACATCCATAAGATCTTATAGGTGTAAAAGAGAGGTTGGTTTGATCCTCCGATTGAGAATGAAAGTCTTTAGTTTGGTGATATATATCATGAGTGCATTTTAGTGATTAAGTCGAATATGAAGTTCATGGGCAAGAGGTTTGTTTGACCGATTAAAGTGATAGGTAGCATTTCATAAGGTTTGGAAATTTGTGTAGTAAAACGTTTAGGATAAGTTAAGAATCCGTGTATGTGAGTTAAGTAAGAATAGGTTGTAGGATAGAAAGTATGCTTGATGAAACAATGTATTTTGAAAGCGTATACGTATGTATTTTGAATAATGATAAATAATTTAGGTATAAACATGACCGAGTTTGCATAATAAGATATTTTGAAGAGGCGTTTTGGTAACGATCACCTAGGTAAGGGAATCACCCCTAACTCGTTGGTGAGGTCGTTTTAAGAAAAGGGGAGTGGAGTTAATCGTCAAGGTAAGGAAATCACTCCTATCTCGATGATATGTCTCCACTTATCGTTTCAAGGATTATGAATTTAAATTATATGAAATCGTACATGTGCATAAGTGTATGAAAAAGATTTAGCATGATGCGTGTGTGAGAAGAAATATCGAAAGCAAATTCGAATTTGAAAGATTGCATCGCGTAAAATAAATAGTACAACACGTTTGATTAAAATTCGGATGGTTCCAAAACGGAACCTTTGACTAACCAAAGTAGTCGAAAAGTCTTTCGAACTTGAGGAGCATGCTTTGGCCTAATAGGTGAAATACTCTCGCCGACAAGTCGGTTGACGGTATTTACCCTTCCAGTTACTACATCCCCAATTCAATTGAAATTTCGAGACTTGGCGGGATTAATGAAAATCAAGGAGTGGAACTAGTCGACAAGGTGCGGGTTTCACCCCTAACTTGGCGATTTAGTATCCTAAGTGTGGTTGGTACTCGTCGGGTCAAAAGTTAATTTCGACACTTTGGCGAGGGTCCACTAGAATTTGAAATTTGAATTTCTCCATCAAGGTGTGGATTTCACTCCTAACTTGGTGGTGACTTTCGTGTAAGAAAGAAAAGTAGAAGGATCGAGAGTCATTCACCAAATTGTGGGTTTCACACCTATTTTGGTGTAGTCGTCTCGTTTTTTGTAATATGAGTGTTGTCGGATTTAGAATAATCGAGTAAAATGCATGAGGGAAGTGTCTGTCAAAGGAAATACATGAACAAGTATAAACACATAAGAAAGCATATCAAGAATGGTGCTTGGATAACGAAATGATAAAACATGTATTAACACATAGAGAAATATGTTTAGAGTAACACGTAAAGAATCGAACGATGAAGCAAGTATTAACACATAATAAGACAAGCATTAATGCATAAGAATAACATGTTGAATATTTCTCACGAGTGATGCATATGTCTAAAATAGCATAAATAAGAAACAAATAAAGTATCATGTAGTTGTTCAAGCAAAACATACGAATAAGGCTCTAAAAACTATAGACTAGGTAAAAGCATGGCATTTCTACCTAATTCCCTATAGGTATGGCTCTGATACCAATCTGTCACACCCCAACCAATGGCGGAAACATCGGGATGAGACGAAGTGTGAAGATTGCTCGAGACATCATAACGCTAATTGTGACAATAGAATTAAAGATAAATTGATTTCTTTCATAAATAAATGTTACAATACATGAAAGTTGAAATACAACATGTTAAATACAAGAAAAACCATACGATAACAAATATGACATTTATACAATGTATTTGACCTAAACGTCTATATGTGTATCTAGGCATCAACGCTACTTCATTTCATAGCATCATCATCCTCAACCTGTAACATGTTTAAAATAAAGTTCAATGCAAAGCAAAGGCGAGTATACAAGTATGGTACGTACATAGCAAAAGATAAGTTTTGAACAATTCCTCATAGCAAGCATGTGATTCAAGATAAACATAAAAACATGGTATGTGTCTAACATATCAAACCAAGAAAACGCAATATGCTCATGACATAACCACAAGTTACGGGCGGCGGGTCGTTAATCCTATAGCGCTACATATGTCACGGTTTGGCTCGTACAAGTTAATGATAAGTTCAACACATAAGATTAATCCAAGTTTAAAGTATCAAGCCATCACGTATACAAGCATGTTAATAGGAATGTTCATGTGTTTAAGCAAAAAGTTCATGTGTAAGTTGTTGATAGGTAAACATGTTACACCCCAAAAGTGGTAAAAGTAAAGAGGGGAAAATACGAGTATACTCACAAAGTTTGCATATGCTTTCCAATTATCCAATTATTGACGAGTTGATGTGGTTAAAAGATTGAATGTGTAAGGGTTAAAGTTCAAGTATGCTTAGAGTCGAGATTCGGTGTTTAAAACAACATAAAAGTAAAATATGAGAATAACATGTGAAAATAATCATCTTCAACACCTAACACTTGTATGACACTTGGTAACCACAAGGGTTATGATAATGTTTTCATGAGTTGAACACCCATAAGAATCACAACAAGGTTTTGGTTTTAGATGATGTTCTACTACTTTAACATATAAACACAAGTTCAACATCAAAGGTTCGAATGAGTGTATATATATATCTAGGTTACATATTATTTAGTCCAATAATCCAAGTAGGAGGTAGAAGATTAGGATCTTCATTTAGGCACCTCGAGTTATCATAGATGTCATGTATGGGGTAGGAAGAACTAGCTTCCGTTTAGGAACCCCTTGAATGTTCACCACTTCACTTGATGTAAAAACAACCAAGGAGGGTCACGAACTAGGATTAGTACAATAATATAAATAATCTAATCTATGAGAAATCATCAAATCATGTGAGGATTGTATGTAGGACAACCCAAGTTGTTCCATAATCACTCATTCATCAAGAACTAAGCTTGAACATGACTTGTGGGTGAAATACCCTAACAAAACAGAAAGTATTTGAGGTTTTAACCTCTGATTTAACATGTCTCAACCTTGTTTTTAAGCTTAACTAACCATAGATGAGGTTATAAGCATTAGGACATAGGTTTGAGATGAGAAAACTCAAGTTTGGTTAAGTTTAACAAAGATTTCATGAAAGCACAAAAAATCAGTGGACTTTGGAGCCTTTTTCCGGAGTTCCAGGGACTTATTTACTGTGAAAAACCCATGGAATCGAAGGTAAGGAAAATCCAAGCACATAGGAAAAAGAATGGACCAAAACGGATAAGAAATGAAGAAGTTATGCCCATTTTCGTGAAGCTTGCTGAATCTGGCCGAACATGGAAACTCAGCTACGGTTTTGAGATGTTTTTGAAGTGTTTAAGGGTTGTAAAAATGGTAGAGAGGCTGGACATAAGTTGGTATTTATAGGGAATGATTAGGGTTTCAATGGGTTGGGCTTTGGAAGTGTTTAGAAGGGGTTAACCCATTAAACAAGCCCACAAAACTCAATCATATGGGGCTGAATTTTTGTTGATTTGGGCTGCCATATTTCTTTATTTATTTTTTTATTTTTCTACATTATAATGAGTAATTTTGTTAATTAAGTTGTGTAATAATATGCAACAATGTTTCCCCTAACTTGTAACAAGGTATAATATGAAATAAAACATGATTTAACTAGGTAAAAAGTGTGATGTATAAGTATGTAATATGTTTGTAAGTGACAAGTATATGTCACATATTAGATGATTAATCGTTGTGTAAATACGCATATTATTAGGGGTTTTTTTAAGTGTCAACAATTTAAGGACAAGCATGGACACGTATCACAAATAAGTACCGTATGCGTATGAATTACGAATAAGGATTCGATGTACAATGAATCCGACGTATGAGTATGTATGAATATGTAGAATGTGAAAAGAAATACGAATTTTATTTATGATCCAAGTATTAGATTTTACATCGCTTTTAATGAAAGAACGATTTCAAGACTACGAAGTTTCCAAAAATAGTTTTACAAACGATGGTTTCTAAATTTAGGAAGTATGAAAACGCGGGGCGTTACACCTAAGCATTTGGGAACCTCCTTTGAGTTTTCTTCAATCCATAGGACCACTTGTAAGTGTTCCTTTCATGACTAGTTCTTTTATTTGGCTTAAAAAACCGAAAAGTCAAGCGTTTACGATAAACGCTTTAACTTCTAGTTAGACCGTAAACGGTCAAGCCATTGTTTGCAACAAACATGGCTACGTGATTGTAATTAGGTAGGTGTTAAACCCTCAAAAGGGCACCTTCTAAGAATCACGTTTGCTTGGTCAAGTGACGAGTCAACGTAATATTGTTTTAAAAAGTCAACGGGTCAGTTTTTGAAATAATTGTGATATGAGTTTAGAAATGTTCTAAAATACATTTTATCGCTTAAACAACTTGGTAATAATTATTAGAACATGTGTAAACATGTTCAGCTCGTCAATTCCAGTTTTAGGGTCGGTTCGCAACCAAAAGTCGTGAAGTTTGACTTCTGCGTTGACTTTCGATTATGAATCGAATTAGATTAGTTTGCTACTGATTATAGGTTCCATTATGATCGTAATATAATGTAGCATAACCCTATAAGGTTATATTGCATGATCATATTAGAAATCTGAGTTTTTGCAAATTTTCCGTTAATATGTCGTACTTTGACTATTATGCCCTTTTTTTTTATCAAAAATAAGGTTTTAGACATCAATAAGCTTTCAAAAAACTTAGGTGCTGATATGTTAACATGTTTAACATATTTTGATGTTACAAATTTGATCATAAACTGAGTTTGCATATAATATCGTAAATTATGCTTTAAATTGACCAAAATGCCCTTTATGCGCGTAGATCGGTTTTAAGCATAATTTTTCATACCAAACTCATTGTCTACTGATGTAATATCATAATTCGGATAATTTGGGATGTTCATTTAGTTTACAACCTGAGTTTACGCATACGTTCTTGAATTACGTCCTTAAATGACGATAATGCCCTTTTTGCACCTAAAATGATTTAAAAGCACTATTTTCATACAAAAACCTTTTTATTACTGATATGTTATATTAATTAACATATTTCGGTCATATAAACCTGATCATAACATTATTTTTCCTAAAAGATCGCAAATATCATCATTTAACGACTTTAACGCCGTTTCGGCGTATAGTAAGATTTTAAACCATAACTACCAATCAAGACTTATTACCTACTGATTTTATAAATCAATTTAAATATTTTTACAGTAGGTATATACTATAAACTCAGATTCCCAAATTAGCCTTCAAAATTATGTGTGAAATTACAAAAACGTGTAGGATCATTTTTAGACCCAAACGAGTCGATCAGAAGAGTTTATCTCAATACGAGTGGCGGAAACACAAGTATCAAGTTCAATTCAGCAAGATTCACCCTTTTAACTGTTCGTATATTGATTTAAGATCGATTACAAGTCTGAGAACACTTCGGCAGAGCTTCGCTACCGGAAACAAGAAGATTGCAACTGAATTCGCTTGAGGAGATATATATAGGCACTGGAGTTCGCTTAAAGGTGACAAGAAATCAGTTCAAGCGAAATCAAACATATTGATTTCACTTGAAACTGTACAAATCACTTTCAAGCGAAATAGCCATCTTCAAGCGAAACTACAACTTTCAAACCCTAAAATCTCATACTTTCTAGTACATCGCACTCTGGTCTATCATTCTATGTACAAGACTCGATACAAGACGAAGTCGATAGACGCATGCACCAACAGACTCCCCCTCGAATGTTGACGAGCCTTTAGTGTCGAGTCTTCTGTTGTCAAACCTTCAGTCTTTATCAGTCTGCTCGCTCTCTCCAAAGATTCTCCATTGTAAGCATCCATAATCAATCTCTTTCTCTTTCTTTCAGAATCGCAACCTAGCTCTGAGCTCTTTCTTGGTGTCCTTAGACTCCCCCTCTCACTAAGCTGGGATCGCAATCTGGAATTCACTTTCACAGGTTCTTACATCGTAACCAGACACTCATCTTACTCAGGTATCGGAACATGTCTAACCTGCACAAATCTCTACCCAAAAATAATTTTTCTGATAACCACTTGTGAATAAGATTTTCAAATCTAATTTACCACTTGCAGGAATTATTTAATCAATAAATGACTTTTCAATTAAAACCTCTGTTTCATTTCATTTCAAAAACACCTTAAACATTTTCTCCCAAACAATTTGTTCATCATGTTTAGCACTTGGAATTTTGAAAATCAGCTATCCAACATCAGTTGTCGAAAATCTTTTTGTATTTTTCAAAATTTATGCTAAAACACACTTAAAATCTTTTTGGATTTTTGAATATAATGAAATGCAATAAAAAATATTTACAGACACAATTTTTGTGAGTTTGTGTAAGAGAATCATATCAGTTTATGAGACAAATCACGAACACCGTTAAGCTTTAAACATTTTAAGTTCTAAACGGTTCACATAGATTGACGATATTGTTGTCCACATAAACTCAATCTAAAAACTTTCGAAATGCTTACCGATACGTTAAGGTATATTAATTTGCACTAAATTCTTATGGACCCCACGATCTCAGCATATCCCCTCATCATGCAATACACTGACTCAAGTAATGCCTTTAAACTTTTATCAACTGTGATTTGTGCGAAAACAAAGCAGAATGTTTAAACATTAACAATCAGGTCGATACTTCCGTATACGCAGAAAAAGGAAAAAGTCCAATGTTTAAACAAAATAGGAAAATAAAACAAGTTGAGGTTGTTTAGGCTTTAACCACCAGGTCGATACTTCCGTATACGCAGAGGAGGTCCAAAGCTTAAACGAAACACCAAAGAAAATAAAGCAGAACGTTTAGGCAATAACATCCAGGTCGATACTCACGTATACGCAGAGGATGTCCAATGCTTAAACAAAATAAAGAAATAAAACAAGCTTAAATCTTTGCAAAATAAAATGCACAATCACAGCAACTTTTTAGCAAAGTTGTGAAAGTTCACAAACTTAACGAGTTTTATGTCTTTCGACAATCAGCGATTACTGAGTAGGCACACAATCAAGAAGGACAAAACTAAGTACTAAGCTTTCGACCATGTTTCCCAATAGAACTAGGCTTTTTCATTTAAGTTTGTATCGTTATCACAAATCTACTAGTCTAGCTGTCACACCCCGACCACGTAGAACATACGAAACGTGGCGGAAACATCGGGGAGTGTTGTAACAGAATTAATTGTGTCAAATCCATGGCAATTGAAGTTTCGTTTTATTGATTAAAAGTGTGACAATGTCTTAACAAACAAGGAAATACAACCTAATTAACTAGTCATGCATCTTTTATTGTCACTAAAGCCCAAGTCTGCCTATGTGTATCTTGATCATCTTATGCAACAGCTCCTGAAAAAACACATGTGAAAATAGGTACGTCAGCATAAAAATGCCTGTGAGATACATAGGTTTTGTGAAAATAGGTTCCATGACTTATGTTTGAGAAAATGTTTAGTCATGAACCTTGTAATTTGCTTTGTTTTGTAAATCGTTTGAAATTCGATAAGATCAGATGATATGTATAATTTAATAAATAATGTATGGTTAAACAAATAACCATGTAAGATGAGTTTGTATAAGGTAAGTTGTTTGTAAAACAATGTCTTGTGAAAAGTATGTCATTTGTATAAAATGTTCTATGTCTCAAACTGAAATGATTCAAATAACGCTACAATATGTAATACCATACAAACACTTATATATAGGAAGTACCAGCGGCGTATCCACCATGCTTGTATCATATTACACACGCATCGTTACTTAATCACTTAATCAAACCAAACCAACCAATGTAAGAAGTCTATGTTTAAATCAATTGTCAAATGTATTGGGTAATATGTCAAAGTGTTCATGTCAAGATGTAAATCATATCAAAATGTCTATGTCAAATATCCATGTCAAATGTCTATGTCAGAATGTCATGTATGGCAAGTGAAATGTCTCAACTAAACCATATGCACAAAAACAAAGTATTGAAGTAAAACTTGGTTTAAATCAAAGTTATGTTTTGTGGGAAATGCATGATCAAATGTCAATCATGTTAAAATGTCTATGCCGAAATGTCTATGTCAAATACGGTTCACACGGTTCACAGATACAAACGGTTCACAGATATCAACGGATCACAGTCAAATGATTACAACGGTTCAATATGTAGTATAATGTGTTCATATGCTGGATAAGCATATGCAACAGAAAAAGCAACGTAAAACAATGTACTAAGTACGCACACAATGGGCATACATAGCATGAAATGTAATGTAGAACGATGTACTAAGTACGCACACAATGGGCATACATAGCATAAAATGTAATGTAAAACAATGTACTAAGTACGCACACAATGGGCATACATAGCATGAAATGTAATGAAATCATGTACTATAATGTACTAATGAACATAGCAAGTATATGATGTCAAAACAGGAAAGCATGAAAGTAACAAGTAGGCACATGTGTTCCACCCCAAAACAGTTTGGAAAACAGTAAAAGAGGGGTCTATGTACTCACCTGGGATTGCTCAGTAGTTCTGGAGTGACAACTAAACAATGCTAGAGATCGCGGATATCAAACGGCACCTAGTATAGGTAGCTACATTAATAAACCGGACCTAAATCGGAGGATCGGGTAGCATTAGGGTTTGTAAACCAAACGAGTGTAGAGACTCGTGTCTTTTGGTTTAACAAAGCCTACATACTAAATGAAACTTAACCTAAGTGTCTACGACCCATTACGACCCGTTTAGGTAGCTTATGCTACTTTAACGCGTCGTTCGCGTGAAACGCGTTCGGACCGCCTAACTAGTCCTATGACAAGTAATATATTCCTTAACATGTTACATAATCAGTTATGTGACAAAGGTTTAAGTTACATATGCTTAATTACCATTTATACATGAAAAGGGTATTCTGGTAATTTACCTAAGGCATATAAACTACCTATCGTACAACTACTTAAACGATGTGACCATAGGGTATAACCTCGGAAGGTTATTCCCTACATACTATGGTCACCTAATGTATTTGGTCGGATCCTAATGATCGACCAAAACCGGGTCGGGTTCGAAGGTATAGGCGATTTATTAGATCGCCTACCCTACGACCCTAGACAACGTGGTAGTCAGTGGGCATAGTCCCAAGGGACTATGACCAACGTGATTACACTCACGTTGCGAAGTTCAAACGAACTTCGCATTGACCATTACTGGTCAACGCTGAAAGTCAAACAAAGTTTGACTTTCTGATTCGAAAAGCAGTAAAATAAGGAAAAGAACGAAAGAATACTTACGAAGGGTCCCCGAATGCTAACCCAGATCAAAATAGCTCAGGTATGAAACGAAGGTTCCAACTTAGAGTCTTTTCAATCAGATTTGTGGGTTTTAAGCCAAAAGGGGGGTGGGTATTTATAGTTTTCGGGTAACCGTTAAGATCGTTTGTTGTAAAACGTGCCATGATCCAAGGCGTACACTTGTCGGAACCTTATGGTGGCTGAAATTAGGTTCTTATCCGCTGACTAGACGATTGAGAATGTGTGGTTGAGAATCAAACAGCTGGGACCCGCTGTTAAAAACATGGAATCTGGTCCAGAAGGGGGCTCGCGTGACGCTAAGGCCCGTCGCGTCACGCTAGGCCCCTGTTTTGGCAGATTTTGCAGAAATGGTCCCTGCACCTTGTTTAAGCGATTTTCGATGCGTTTGAACCCCGTTAACCTCATTTCAAGGCTCTAAAATGAAGTTAAAGTATAGGGAACTCAAAACATACAAAAAAAATATGCCGGATGATGGTTCGTTTGGTCGTACGAACGCGATGTTCGCTTAATTACGACGGAATGCGCATAAGCGCGAAAAACGAACCAAATGACGCGACGAATGGATTTTTCTTATGGCAAACACTAAAATATAATGTAGTCATGCTTACATAAATTTTTGGATGTCCGGATGTATTCAGAACGTAAGTTATGCGTAAAAATGCAAACTTGTGCACTTTTTGACGCTTTTAGTCCCTGAATGACACAAAAGTTTATTTTAGCATACCGAACACCTCAAAGCCTATTTCTAAGCTATGTAAAGGATATTTATGGTATGTTTAACTTATGGTCATGTTCCGGAATGTTCGTTACAGTTCAAATTGACATACTTTCGCAGTTTGTCAAGTTTAGTCCCTGTAAACGAATTAACTTTGATTTCACCACACCAAACCTTCCAAAACTTATATCTAAGTTATGTAAAGGTTATTTAAGGTATGTTAAGCCTATTTCATTATTCCGGAGTGTTTGTTGCATTAAACTGGTTATATTTACGCATTAGTGCGCTTATAACCTTCCAGAAAGCGATATAGTGATTGAAATCGAACAAGAATTGATATGTGTAAACGATACACATATTTTTACAAATCCCAAGTATGAAATACAATATTTCACTGGTTGGGCATTTGTTTGATGGTTGAAATGACACAGGTGTTACACTAGCTGAGCCTACCGTCACATCCTTAGTGAGATCGTTTATCACATTTTAACTTTCCATTTCTTTAGCATGTCGTGACAGTCCACTGATGTACTATCATTTCCTCTTTTTGACAACAAAACTCATTTTTCATTTTTTCATGTTTTTGGATTTTTCAAATTTTCAAATGTTTTTGTATTTTCTGAAATTTCTTACTCCCCCTAAAATTCAAACACAATTTAGGAAATTTGAAGACAAACTATACAAGTAAATTGACGACTGATATCGAATCACTTCAATTCGCCATCCACTTGGCATAAACAATCAGAACTCCCCCTCACAACAAACTATTTTCCCATTGTGATTTCAAAACACTTAAGTTTGTTTTAATCAAATGGTTTTTCCGGAAAATAAGTTGTGTTGATTTTGTAAAACCATTGGTAGGTTAGGGGTTTGGTTCATCATATCGTCTTTCAATCACTTGTAGAAAAATGCAAGTACAACCTAATGTCCTTGATTTACCACTTGTAGATAAAAATCTTTTTCAACCACATGGCTTACCAACCAATACTATTTGTAAGTTACCATATATGGGTTGAATTCTCAAGATGCCGATTCCTACTCCTCGCTTACCAACCCGGGAGTTCCGACAATTCCTGCAGTATGACTTTCCAAAAATTTTCATTATAAAATTCATTCACATAAACAATTGTCAAGAAGGATGCCGATTTCTGATCGACGATTACAAACTTGGGATCTTCGGCAAGTCAGGATTTTAAGTAAAGAATACAGACACCCAAGCCTGACCAGCTTTAGGTGTAACCTTCTCAACTTTTTCAGTGGTTTGAACACTTCTTTTTGTTTCATAAAATTCTTTCACCCCTTTCACCTTCCCATCAACCATTTTACCAAATATCTTTTTAACATTCCCATTAAACACGTTCTCAACATCAAATTCTTTCTTTTCAGAATAGAATTGATTTGATATTTCGACTTTTCCAACTTTCTTCTTGAAATTTCCAGCCCACAGTGTTGGAAAACTTGCATCATCCACAGTCTGAACTGAATTCTTTTCTTTCAAAACAACTTTTGGCTCCTCTGATTTTGTAGAATCAGATTCATCACCAGAACTATTCCCTGAACCTTTAACCACCCATTTCTGATTTTTCAAATTTTCTTTTCTTTTTAAAACATTCCTTGAGCATTCACCAATCTCAAAAGTTGAATTTTCAAAACCTGTAAATTTTCTGGTTTTAAGTTCAGTTTTCTGAACAACTTTTTCTTTCAGTTTACCAGAGACTTCCTGTTTTGTCTGTATTATCTTTGGACAATTTCTAGCAATGTGACCAACTGTTTTACATTGAAAACAAGTTCTTGTCTCGGTCTTCTTCTGAATAATACTTTTCTTCATCTCATCTTGCTTCTTTGCAAGGAATTCTTGATTTGTCTGCTTCCAAACTGAACTCTTTTGTTCTTTCTCAGCACTTGTTCCTGAAACAAAAACAGTTTTTGGTTTATAAGTTTTCTCATTTTTATAATTTTTCGATGAAATAAAACCCAATCCATTCCTTTTGAAATTACCGTTATGGTTTGGTTTCTTTTGAAAACCTGAACCAGAACTGTAACCCTTTTTCTTGTTTAAACGTTGTTGATATCTTGAGGTGTAAGGTTTAGGTTTTTTAGAAAGATTTGCATCTTTTATTTCTGAAATATTAACTTGTGTTAGTTTGAAAACCTTTTTAATCATTTCATTTTTAACACCTCTTATTGGAAAAGTTTCATCAGAATATAATTTGTCAGAATCTTTCAAAGTATATGCTACTTTGATCGGTTCGTCATCCAAATTAGATTTTGATAACAAAAACTCTTTATTATACACCCGTTTTCCTTGTTTGGCTTTTTGACTTGACGTGTCGGACTTTGACTTTGATTCTGATTTTAACTCTGACATTGATTCCTCTGTTTCATCCTTATCCAACACCTGATCGACCATCTTTTTTATTAATTCGGACTCTTGATCAGTATCGGACGATGTGAAAGTGACATCTATACTTTCTGGCAAATTAACTGACGACTTAGACTCCCACTGTAAGTTCATTGCCTTTTTGACACTTTCAGAATTAGCATTTCGCGGAGAATATGCATTTTCGACCGGGGGTGGACATTTGTTATAGACAACACTTGGTTTCTTACCAGAAATCTTCACTTCATCATCTTCTTTTGTTTCGAACTTCTTCTCATTCGAAGTCTTTTCATCTTCAAATGTCTTTAATCCCTCCACTATAGGATAAATCCAGTCAACAACAAAAGTAGAGCATGAGTAACTTTTTAATAATCGGTTAACTCTCTCAGTTTCAATTCTCTGAGTTTCCAGTTTCAACTCAAGCTCAGCACATTTTTCAGTGTAATAGTTGACACTGTCAAGCTGTCTCATGTATGCCCCTTTGAGTGTATTGATTGCTACAGCTTGTTCACTACTTGAATTGTTGTACTTATTCATTTCTCTGTTCAAGGTATCATATGATTCTTTCAACCTTTTTATGTTGTGTAGCAACTCATTGTTTTGCTTGATCAAAGAATCACAATTCATACACTTCTCAGCAACCTTGATTGCATCAGCATCTGTTTTGATTTCAAATTCTGGAATTTCTTTGACTACTCTCACTTTAACTTCTTCTGCTCTTTTCTTTTTCTCAGCTTCAGCTTTTCTCTTTTCTTCTTCTTCTTCTTCTTCTTCTTCTTCTTCTTCTTCTTCCTCTTCCTCTTCTTCTTCTTCTTCCTCTTCTTCTTCTCTTTTCAATTTTTCCTCTGCAGCTTCTCTAATTTTTCTGTATTTTTTTGCCCAATATTCAGCAGTATAATCATTAACAACACGAGCAACAAAACCTTTAGCCAGGAATTCTTTGTCTGGGCTATAATTGTCCCAACTGAAACCTTCTGGCAATTTTTCATCTTCTTGATCTGCCAAGCATACTTTACTATCCGTTGGAATGTAATTATCCCAACTAAAACCACTTTCCTTGCCCTGATTAACCAGACATGCTCTCTTTGAATCTTCAATCACTTTCCTACCATGTGCCACTTGAGGTTCTTGTTGTTGTGGAGCAACTTGATGATAGATGTATTTTCTATAGTAATCATTTGTGTTGAAAGGATTTTGAGCTCCACTTGCTTCGCGATTAGTGCACTCCCTTTTGAAATGCCCTTTTTTCCTGCAACGAAAACAAGTAACTTTAGACTTATCAAATCCTAAATTTGAAACATGTGCATCGCGAAAATCATCTCTGCCTGTAATTTCTTTAAACTTTTCAGCCCGTCTCAACACACTAGCCATGCACCATTTTATATCCATCAATTCCATTTCTTCAGCATCAATTTGATCGTAATCCTCCTTCGTGAGCATTGGATTCCCGATCCTTCCTGCAATTAATCCTCCATAAGATTCAAGCACAGTCACCAACAAAGACATGTGGCTTTTAGCAACTTCCTCGGTATAATTCTGATCATTTTCAAGGTTCAAAGCAATGTTGCATTGAAGAACTTTGCCACTTTTTGTTGTAGAAAAATGTGGATCAAATGTTGGAAATGAAGAGAATCCAGTTTTGTTGCTTGATCGCTGAGATGAGCCTTCTAAAGAATCTTTTACACTGAAAGCAGTTCCAACTTTTGGAGAAAAACTTATCTTTTCACTAACACCATTCTTGAAATACAATCCGATGTCTTGTTCTCCATCATAGTTCTTCATCCTAGCAATCTTTCTTTGCTCCATCTCTTGAGCTTCCAGATGTTTGATGAACTCACCCAGTGTCAACTTTTTATATTCCTTTCTATTATTCCTTAACATCATCAGATAAGTTCCCCAAATATCATGTGGTAAAGCATCAGCTAGTTTTTCAATCAGCTCATCTGTATCCTTTTTGATGCCTAATTTCGTCATATTTCTCACCAAGTTACAATATCTTTCAATAATCTGCTTGGTGTTTTCTGATTTCAAACCACGAAATAGATCGAATTCTTTCTTCATAAGCGACATTTTGTTCTTGAGCATATCATCACTTCCCAAAAATTTTGCTTCTAATTCATTCCAAATCGAATATGCACTTCCATCATGTTGAAGCATAACTAATATATCCTCTTTAATCGCTTGTTGTAACAAACTAACCATCAATTTCTCATCTCTATACTTCTTTTTCTCATCAGCACTCATTTCTTTAATTGTCATTATCTGATTTTTGTCTTTTACTGGTCTTTCATATTGAACTTCAGTATGTTCCCATGCATCCAAATGATAAGCTTCAACCCAGTTACCAAAACGTTCGGACCAACCGTTATAATCATCAATATCCAAAAGCTTAGGCGGTTTTTGTGATGTCCCTGTTTCATTTTCAAGCAATGTACTTTGAGTAATATTCATTGGTCCAGCAAACGCATTATAAAACTTGTTCTCCATGTTTCGTTTTTCAAAAGTTCACAAACAGTCAATCTCAAGCAAAATCCCAAACTTCAAACTGAATCCCAATTCAAGCGAGATCTCTGTTCAAGCGGAATACGATACAATTTCAAGCGAAATCACAGACTTTCTCAAGCGAAACCCTGTTCAGTCGAAACCAACCCAAAATTTCAAGCGAAATGTCTATTTCAAGGGAAAACAACCCCAAAGTGTACTCTCAAGCGAAATCAGTACCAACTTTCAAGCGAAATCAGTAAAAAGTACACACTCAAGTGAAATCAACTAGAACTATTCAAGCGAACTCCGCATGATGTCATACTTTCGGTCTGATTTTTGTCCAATTTATCAATCAAATAGTCGAATTTTGTTCTGAAACTTTCTAGGGTTTGTTAAAACAGTATTACGCACATGATGTGTGAAAATCAGATGTTTTTAACCGTGGAAACTTGTTTAATTTTGAAAGAAGGTGTAGAAAAACAGAATTTGTGGCTGAATTGGTATGAACTCTTCCTCCTGAGCTCTGATACCACTTGTAGGATCGTTTTTAGACCCAAACGAGTCGATCAGAAGAGTTTATCTAAATACGAGTGGCGGAAACACAAGTATCAAGTTCAATTCAGCAAGATTCACCCTTTTAACTGTTCATATATTGATTTAAAATCGATTACAAGTCTGAGAACACTTCGGCAGAGCTTCGCTACCGGAAACAAGAAGATTGCAACTGAATTAGCTTGAGGAGGTATATATAGGCACTGGAGTTCGCTTGAAGGTGACAAGAAATCAGTTCAAGCGAAATCAAACATATTGATTTCGCTTGAAACTGTACAAATCACTTTCAAGCGAAATAGCCATCTTCAAGCGAAACTACAACTTTCAAACCCTAAAATCTCATACTTTCTAGTACATCGCACTCTGATCTATCATTCTATGTACAAGACTCGATACAAGACGAAGTCGACTGACGCATGCTCCAACAAAATGCCCCTACGAAGCATAGTTTGGTTTTAAACTATAAAACACACATATGTTTGGTATCATACTGATATTATATCATAAATAAAGTGTTTTCAGATATTGTTTATAATCGCAACATCAGTTTGTGCTCAACTTTCTTTTATACGACGTAAAATGACCAAAACGCCCTTATGAGGCATAGTTTGATTTTAAAACCTTAACGGGCATACGGGTTGATATCCTACTGATATTATGACTTGTCTAAAGTATACCGGCATATGGAACTTGTTCATGACTTATCCGGTTACTCGTTATCGCATATACGCGTACGGTTAGACTTATGTAACTAGTTTGCGTAAGTTTACCGAAGTGGGTTAAACCATATCAATTTTACTTTAAAATCCAAAATGTATTTAGTTTACCTATATTATACAAGTCTACATACTTGTTGGGTCAAAATTAAATTCCATTCCGGTCATCGTTTAATCTAGCGTATCGTACCGTTTCTAATACTTTAAGTTAGCCGGTCTAGGTCTATGACCTAAATAAGACCCGTTAGCATTATAAATTGGTTATTTATACCATCATTCGAGAATAGAGCCTTCCGATAAATTGTACATACGCTTACTTAATTGAATACGACTGAGCTATTATAAATCTTGCAATTTAAGACAGGAGCTAGCTCAGGTAAATACTCTTAACATATTTTCCCTTATACGGGCTTGAGATACGGTAATATAATTACCGCATGGTCAGGTATGGGATTCAAAGACCAATAAGTCGGGAAATTCAAATAACCTGTTTTAATTTGTATTACTTAACTAAAACATTGGGGGTTAATGCGACCGTGTCCTGGATATCCTTGACTCATTAATTGCAAATGGCCACGACCTAAGCACAGGGTGTAGGCATACACCCGACAGATGCAATATGGTTTATTAAATAATTTTATACCCAGTATGTGTTTCCCAATAAGGGAATAAGTGGTGTGTTGGTTAATCATGAACCGGCATAGTACCGGGCCACGTATGTAGAGCAAGTTAAGTAAAACTGATAACATGAGATATAGTTTGTCCCAAGTATAAAGATTGTTGTGCCTTGTGCACCTAAACCAATTTTCATAAACATTTTCAAATGTGTCGGTTGATTGTATTTACCAGTGAAAACTGACGTATTTTCAAAAGTCTAAGTGACAGGTACAAATACGTAAATAGACTGGAAGCTGCTCGGGATTGTTAGACGAGGAACTTGCAACTCCATGCGTGCAATACTTCAATGATTAAACGGCAATACTTGCGTATGCGCCCATAACGAGCCATCTATAATGCTTGCCTCATGAACAATATACATATCTTACTAATACTGATAAATTTGATATATCGTGTTGTACGAATTCCCCGTAGTCCCCACCAAGATGTAAGCCTATATCCGATACTTATTCTCTTGAGATCAAGCAAATTTGTCCCAACTTTAGATTTAATCATTTTTAAATCTACAGAGTCGTTTTCTCCCAAACACCGTAATAATTCCCGTTTCTCCCCGAAACATATTTATTCATCAAAACCGTTTCTACCCGAAACATATTTATATCATCAAAACCATATATTTTCCACGAAAACATATATTTAGTATAACCAAAGGTATGTTTTATACAATAACATCTTTAATCCTTTTTAAGGCGTGTTCTTCCCATAAAACAATATTTAAAACAACAAAAGAGGGGGTTTTAGTGACACTCACCTTTGGGTGCGTAATTATATTAGCGCAATCCCACAATTGATCTACACGTCCTAATTTCAATAGGCACGATTTAATAATCAACAATTCACAAAATACCTAAGTTTCTCCAAAACTTAGCTTTTTTCACATACTTTAAGACTTTCCTGAAAAGTCGCTATTTTTTATTATGTTGGCGTAATTATATATATATATATATATATATATATATATATATATATATATATTAAGAACTTTGCAACTTGAACGTTTTATTGGTGACCCTTATTATGTTATATCCATTATCACACCCTTTTATAAGCAATATATCTACGATTTGCGCGTCGTAATATATATACATAAACGTGAACATATATTTAATATCGTAACACGCGTAATCTCGTCACTTGTATACTTTATCATTTTTAAAGCATTTATACATGAAATAACTTATTAAGTTAACCTATGTATCATTTTCATGCTCAACAAATAAGTTACACATTTAACGCGACTTTACCGTTATTACCGCTTTAAACACACAAGTGTACATGCATAGTTTAAATTCCCGCTTTCATGTTAACACTTAACATATCATTATACACATATTCTAAATCACATAACACATTGTAACACATAAGTTTCACCCATGAACAACCCATTCTCGTGTACATTGAAACACGTATTTTAGTGATTCAGTAACGTTTTTGGGCGTCGAAAGTCACGTATGACTAACCAAACACCAAGGATAATTAATATAAGTTAAAATACTCATATTTATATCAAAAAATCAGTTTACTTACTGATCTAAAATAGTTTTATAAAAATCCTCCGAAAAGTCGATTTTTAACCTTTTTATCGCATAGTTTTGAATCAAACGTTACTATAACCATCCCAAATTGTAACGACTTGATATTTTAACATAATGCATGTTATTTACTGAGTAAAATGGTGCTCATACTCATGACAACTCAGATTTCATGCAAACCACATAAATCATACAAGTTTCATCCATTTTACCACTTTTCAAGCTTCATGTACCACATGCAAAGCTATTTAACCTATGACAAAGTTTCCTATCATCATAACACTTCAAATAATAACATTTTTAGTATTCATAATCAGATTCAAACAACATTTGTCATATCCTAATCTTTTCATCATTTCATGATCACAAAATCCTCATGCATGCTCATATACAAGCTTCTGATGCATGTCATCATATTATTATCATTTCACATGAATTAAATGCATCTATAACCATCTTAAATTCATGTTCAAATATTCAAAAATATCTTCATCACATCATCATCAACATGTTAACATAAATGCCAGATTCACTATATTCATGAACATATGACAAAATTTCCCACATGCATGTGTATATATATATACATACACGATACCACACACATGTGCATACAAACATCCAAAATTTCACTTTTCAAAGCATTCTTTAATCATAGAACTTTCTACAAAAAATCATTCCTTGATCATGCATGCATCAAATTTCTCATTAGTCATATCATCAAAATTAAATAACATCAAAAACTCAATCTCTAATCCATAAATACTAGTATTTTCAGCCACATCAACATACACACAAATTCCATTTTGAATTTTGTATAAAAACTGTAGGATCGTTTTCTGACCCAAACGAGTCGATCAGAAGAGTTTTTCTCAATACGAGAGGCGGAAACAAACGTATCAAGTTCAATTCAGCTAGATGTACATTTTAAACTGTCTTTAGATTAATTTGACAAAGATGTATAGCGAGTAGACACTTCGGCAGCACTTCGGCACTGAATTCGGAAAGTTAATTTCATACCAAATGACACAGACACATCAGGTATTTATAGGCCAGCTAATTTCGCATGGACCTGCACAAACAGAATTAGATTTCATGCGAAATCTAATTTCGTGCGAAATTAACATCTAATTTCGTACGGAATTACCTCTGTAATTTCGTGCGAAATTACCTACAAACACACTTTTCTCGTTTTGCGTGCCCTGATCTATCTAATACAATACAAGACTCGATACAAGACGAAGTCGACAGACGTATGCACTAACAGACTCCCCCGCGGATGTCGACGAGTCTTCAATACATGTCTTCAACATCTTCAGTCTTTATCAGTCTTCTCGACTTCTACCGAAATATCTAACAATGTAAAGCTTTCTCAAACTTTCTCTTCTCTTCTTTTTCAGGATCTCGACCTGGCTATATCTCACTATCATCCCAAGATCTGTAGCTGACTTTTACACTCTCTTGATCAGATCTCTTGATTCCTTAAGTTCATCAGCATCATCAGCTTGCATGAACATCATGTCCAGGATCAAAACTTGGCTCTATACAACTTCAGACTCCCCTTTGCTAGCAAACTCCCCCTTGAATTGTGCTGGGATCGTAGTCTTGCTTTCATAGGTTCAAAATCGTGACCTGGCTCATATATTGTTCAGGACCAAGACCTGGCTAACCTGCATATTCTTAACCCAGAAATAAATTTCACAAATTTTAAATTTTTACAAATTTATTCTCTGCTTACCACTTGTAAACACAAATCAAAAAAATCATTTTACAATGTAAAACTCTGATGAACCACTTGAAGAAATATCAATTTCATTTCAAAATTTTCATCTCAAACAGACTCCCCCTCACTGATTGTCATCATGTTTAGCACTTGGAATTTTGAAAATCAGCTCTTCAACAACAGTTGTCGAAAATCTTTTTGAATTTTCAAAATTTTATGCTAAAACACACTAAAATCTTTTTGGATTTTTGAACTTGAAAGAAATGCATTAAAGAAATATTTATAGACAATATTTTTGTGAGTTTGTGTAAGAGGATCATATCAGTTTATGAGACAAATCACCAACACCGTTAAGCTTTAAACATTTTTAGTTCTAAACGATTCACTTAGATTGTCAATATACTGATCCACTTAAATTCTCACACAAAGTTCAACTGTTTCGAGATACGAGATTAATGTTTTAGAGACTTGAACTTATTCGCGTGTCCCACCTCTTGAATATACTCCCGTATCCAGATCCCAATATTCAGTCTTAGAGGTGAGTATACCTAGATGATATCTGTAAAGGGTTAATGCGAGGGCCGTGAGAGCTCAGGCTATTGCTTCCGCAAAATCAGAGAGATGACGGCTTCGACTTTAGGTGTGTTCCCTTTAGAGAATCTTTTCTTCAACAGCACATGATTAGCATTTTTCAATGTCTCATCATTTTTTGTACTGAGGGCGATGCTATATTTCAAGCAAGCAGAAAGTATTATACGGGGACTAGGCCATTGCTTCCGCAAAATCAGAAGTACCGGGATAATACCCCAGATATCACCGAGTATAAAGACCTAGTATCTCAGAAAGAGGGATCTTTCAAAAAAGATTTCGGGGGTTACCCATATATCCGAGAGATGTTCCCCACGATATAAGCAAGTTTGAAATTTAGGTTTATATCTCGTCACAGTCTACTAAATGTGTAAAAACCTACTGGCACATCATCAGTGAGACCGTTTATCACATTTTGATCTTTCCAATTCTTTAGCATGCCATGATCGTCCACTGATGTACTATCATTTCCTCTTTTTACAACAAAACTTATTTTCATTTTATCATGTTTTTGTCTTTTTCAAATTTTCAAATGTTTTTGGATATTCTGAAATACTTACTCCCCCTAAAATGCAAAATCATTAAAAGGAAATTTGAAAACAAACTGTACAAATAAAGTGACAACTGTTGTGAATTGCTTCAATTCGCCATCCACTTTGCATAAACAATCAGAACTCCCCCTCACAACAAACTATTTTCCCATTAAGATTTCAAAACATTTAAGTTTGTTTTAATCAAAATGGTTTTTCCGGAAAATAAGTTTTGTTGATTTCATAAAACCACTTATAGGTTAGGGGATAAATTCATCATCTTGTTTTACAACAACTTGAATGTAAGTTAAATCAAGTTCAACTTAATGACCTTGATTTACCTCTTGAAAGTGAAAACCTTCTTCAACCACTTGTACTTACCAACCATACCGTTTGTAAATCAAAAAATAACAATTTTAAGAACAACTACCACTTGTAGGTCGAAATATCACAGTTGTGAATTTCTCAAGAAATATGCCGATTCCTGCTCCACTATTACCAACTTGGGAGCTCCGGCAAGTCCTGGTTTTTCAATCATCATAATAGGTTCCATCCAGTCATAAACCTGGGACGACCCATTTTTACCTGGTTTCTTTGTTTTCTTCTCATAAAATTCCTTCACCCCTTTGACCTTTCCTTCAACCATTTTACCAAAAATATGTTGCACTTTAGGATTAAAAGCTCTTTCAATATCAAAATCTTTCTTTTCAACAAAAAATTGATTTGAAATCTCAATTTTACCAACTTTTTGTTTAAAATTCTCAGCCCTCAATGGTGGAAAATTGACATCATCCATTGGTGGAACTGATGTTTCCAATTTTAACTCAACACGTGGCTCCTCTGATTTTATGGAATCAGATTCATCACCTGAAAATAGCTCCTCTGATTTTGACGACACAGAATCATTGCTAGACCTATCATCAGATTTCTTAACAACCCACTTTTGGTTATCAAGATTTGCTTTTCTCTTGTAAAATCTTTTTGAACATTCACCAACTTCAAACTTCGAATTTTTTTAAACTTTGAATTGTTTAGTTGGTGGTTCATTCTCAACCGTCTTTTCTTTCAGTTTAAGAGAAACTCCCTGTTTTGTTTGAATTGCCTTTGGACAGTTCCTGGCAATATGACCAACAATTTTGCATTGAAAACAGGTTCTCGTTTCCTTTTTTAGTTGAGTAGCATTTTTCTCCATTTCCTCTTTCTTCTTTGCAAGGAATTCTTTGTTTGATTGATTCCTGAACAACTGCTCTTTTTCTTCTTCAGATGATATTCCTGAAACAAACACAGTTTTTGGTTTATAAGTTTTTTCATTTTTATGATTTTTCGGTGGAATAAAACCTAATCCTTTTCTTTTGAAATTACCGTTATGGTTTGGTTTCTTTTGAAAACCAGAACTGTAACTTTTTTTCTTGTTTTCTCTTTGTTGAACTCTTGAGGTGTATTTTTTAGGTTTTTCAGAAAGATGTACATCTTTTATTTCAGAAATATTAATTTTTGTTAGTTTAAAAACCTTTTTTTATCATTTCAGTTTTAACACCTCTTATTGGAAATTCTTCATCAAAATATAATTTGTCAGAATCATTCAAAGTATATGCTACTTTGACTGTTTCATCATTCAAATTAGATTTTGATAACAAAAACTCTTTATTGTAAACCCGTTTCTCCTTGTTGACTATTGACTTTGTTGGATTTGACTCAGACTTTGACTCTGATTTGGACTCCTCCATTTCGTCGGTATCCAACACCTGATCGACCACTTTCTTTATTAATTTGGACTCATGATCAGTGTCAGACGATGTGAAAGTAACATCAATGTTGTCAGGCAAATTTTCTAAAGACTCAGACTCCTACTGTAAATTTGTTGCCTTTTTTACTCTTTCTGAATTTGGATTTCGTGGAGAATATCCATTTTCAAGCAGGGGTGGACACTTGTTATAACTAACATCTTGTTTCTTACCAGAAATCTTCATTTCAGTATCCTTCTTCTTTTCAGAACTCTTGTCTTCAGATACTTCATCTTCATCAAATGCCTTCATGCCTTCAACGGTTGGATAAATCCTGTCAATAACATAAGAAGTACATGAGTAACTTTTTAACAATCTATTTACTCTTTCTGTTTCAATTCTCTGGGTTTCCAATTTCTGTTCAAGCACAGCACATTTCTCAATATAATTGTTGACCACTTTCTGCTTTGTCATGAAAGCTCCTTGAAGTGTCTTCATTGATGTTGCTTGTTCACTGCTTGTTTGATTGTATTGATTCATGGCTTTATTCAAAACATCGTAAGATTCTTTCAATCTGTTCATGTTATGAATCAAAGTACTATTTTGCTTCTTCATTGCTTCACAGTTTTCACATATCACCGGAATCTTTTGTGCATTAACTTTAGCTTCAATTGTGAAAACAGGATTGTCTTTGACCTTTTTCTTTATCACTGGAACTTCTACATCATCACTACTGACAGGTTTTTTAACTTTCTTCTTTTTCTTTTTAGCTTTTTCATCATCAAAGTCACTCTCTTCCATCATTTTTAAATGCTTTTCCATTCTCCTTGCGTAATAGTCATCATCATTATCACTGTCTTCAGCAACTCGAGCAACAAAAGCTTTGTGATTTGGAGTTTTGTTAGGATCATAGTCATCCCAACTGAAATTTTTCCAGCTAAACCCCTCTGGTAATTTTTCATCATCTTGATTTATCAGACATGCTTTACTATCAGCTGAAACATATTTGTCCCAACTGAATTCTTTTGTTGATTTTTTATCATCTTGATTCACCATACAAGCTCTCTTTGACGAATCTTCGATTGTCTTTCTAGCATGTGCAGTTTCCGATAGTAGTCATTATTGTTGAACGGATTTTGAGCTCCACTTGCTTCGCGATTTGTGCACTCTCTCTTGAAGTATCCTTTTTCCCTGCAACGGAAGCAAGTAACTTTATATATATCAAATCCTAAAGTAGAAACATTTGCATCACGGAAATCATCTCTTCCCGTAATTTGTTTAAACATTTCGGCTCTTCTCAAAACACTCGCCAAACACCACTTTATATCCATTAATTCCATCTCTTCAGCATCAATCTGATCGTAATCCTCTTTAGTCAGCATTGGATTCCCGATCTTTCCTGCTACTAGACTTCCTTATGATTCCAGCACAGTTCCCAACAAAGACATGTGACTTTTTGCATCCTCTTCCGAGAAATTTTCATCATTTTCAAGATTTAAAACAATGTTTCATTGTAATCTCTTGCCATTCTTGGCCGTTGAAAATTTTGGATCAAATGATGGATATGAAGAAAAACTTGTTTTGCTATTTGATCCTTTAGATGACCCCCAGACGAACTCTTAGCATTGAATGCAGTTTCAACCTTTGGTGACATGTTGGTTTTGTCACTGATACCTCCTTTGTAATATAGCCCAATATATCACACCCCCAAAATCCACACGCGGAGTACTACCGCTTGGGAGCGTGACTGAGCAGGATCAAGCCACCAATCATATAGAACAACGTAAATAGTAAAACTAATGTAATTTAACCAAACCAATCCATAAGAAAGGTGTTCAAAACATAAGTATAAATTCAACGTTTAGCGGAAGCATATGAGTAAAAGCCCAACATAAGTAAAGTATGAAATGTCAAATGTTTAATCAAAGCAATCATGATCCTTGTCCACAACGACCATGCCTCCCCATGCAAGCTCCATGTATACCTAACGACCTGCAAGGCATGTAACAGAGAGTCAACAACTAGTTGAGCGAGTTCACAGTAGGTAAGTTCGTAATAGTAAGTTCTTTTCGTCACATGTGGCTCTACTAGGCCGATAGTATGTTCTATTAGCGGGGGCTTCCCATATTTGTATATACACTAGACTATTTGTAACCATAAGTGTTCTTCTTAACCCTAGAACAGTAGTACATACAAGCTTTACGTAGGTTTTACATAAGTGTCCTTCTTTACCCGAGGACAGTGGTACGCGTGGGGTTTACGTAGGTTTTACGTAAGTGTCCTTCCTGACTCTGGAAGACAGTAGCATGTGCGAGTTTACGTAGGTTTTACGTAAGTGTCCCTCGAAACCTGAGGACAGTGGTAAGTACTTGTTTACGTAGGTTTTACGTAAGTGTCATGCTTAACCCGAGGACCATGGTAGATAGTCTAGTAGCCGTGTAAGTAGGAGAAATTGTTCAATCCCATCATTCAACCCATTCCCAATCCCCGGGAATCCCATGCCTTGGTAAAGAGTGTGAACTCACCTTGGTTTGCTCGGTTTGTTATTGCTTCTATTGTTAATTAATGGTTAGGTCCGTTACTCACGACCTAAGGTACATTGCACATAAACTCAATGCAAGTGTTTACGTACAATTAGGGTTTACAATTCCTTGATGTCCAAACAACTGTGTTCCGTGTGATAATCGTGTACAGAATGACATGACATAGATTGTTCATGCATACAGTATCATCCAGCAACATACAGTAACATACACTAATATACAGTAACACACAGTGGCATGCAAGATGTTCCTCATGCAGGGTTTTGAACTTGGCATTATAAGTAAACTCAGATCATTCAGGTATTACAAAAACTCAGATCATTCAAGCATTACAAAACTCGGACCCCATGTATTTCTACAAACTCGGACCCCCTTAATACACTTACAAAGTTCGGACCCTTCAAGCCTTGTAAAAATTCGGACCTTTACATCATTCAAAAAGTCGGATTACATATTACAAATCAAAAGTCGGAACACATGTTACAAGTCAAAAGTTGGACCTTACATAACATTACAAAAGTCGGACCTAGGGAGCTTTTATAACATTCGAACTATGTTTTCCCTTCACAAATCAACAACATCAGTTACGTAACAATAACAAATCTTAATCATCACTTATCAGATTCAACCATTTGTACGAACAATCGATCAAACATAAGTTAAAATATTCGATTAGATATTTAGTCATCAATCATCAACTGATATTTAGTCATCAATCATCAACTAATATAATCAGTGGTCTAGACTCATTAGATCTATTCACAAAGTCATCATTAAAATAATCAACCATGGCCGACAAGTGTAGATTGATTTCATGTTGCTATTTGACCAACACCAACCTACTACAATTCTATGGACCTAGTGCTACTGTTACATCACAACCCCTTATGAATCACAACCTAAGTATCACATATTAAAGTTGCAAACACATATGGCACATCACATGTTACTGACAAACTCACATGAAAGTATGAGAACTATGGCCGACCATTATGAGGGATTCTCATCATGCAAATAAATTCCAAACATATACTCATAATCATTACCACTAATAGTTAACATTTATGATGTCCATTTATATTTTTTCACATATTTCAACAACTTGTCAGTAGGTCACATGTTGATCAATTAACAATATCCAGTAGATCACGTTGATATGTTTCAATATTAATCGTTCAATCACATCAACCCTAAAACTTTACATTAACACCATGTTTCGCATGACATATTGATCATATGTAAATTCTTTCAAGAACCCAACCGACTACATAACTATATACATTCAGATCTGAAAACATTTAAACGTGGAAGTCACTAACCGATCTAGGAATGGTTAAGCACGAGGAATCTGATTTCGAACAAGATGGAGGCAGCCGTCGGATTCAAAGGAAGAGAGGGAGAGTGAGAGATATCTAGTGTTGTTACCGGTTACCAAAACAAACTCACGCAAGGGTTGGAAAAAAATATAACACATTCGCTACTAGGCCGAAGCCCATTCTCCTCGCAAGCCCATTCTGATGAAAACTCTTAGGTGTTTTCGTCCAGTGGTGTATTCGACTATAGAGGTTTTCGTGTGGGGGTTGTTTTCGGCAAGGATTTATTAATTACACATCACTATCAATACAATAAGCATTCATCTCACAAAGACACTTATAATGCACATCATCACGTATATAAGCAATCATAATACGGTTTAACATTTTACAAGCGTGTACGGTTGTGAAACAAACAAGTCATGTCAACAAACAATCTAACCAATTAACGTGTAATAGTGCGAAGATGGAATCTTGGAAACTCGAGTTGTCACATTATCCCCAACTTGAAAGAAATTTCATCCCGAAATTTAGCATGCGGTTACTGAGGAAGCTAGTTGTGTTGCGTAGTTCACTGGTTTTCTTGGGGTGTCACATCATCCCCCCGTTGATTTGGAATTTCGTCCTGAAATTCTGTGGTAGCTTCAGCCTCAGTAGTGGTTGCACTGTTTCCGAATAACTGGGGATACTTGAGTTTCATTTGATCTTCTCGTTCCCAGGTGAACTCTGGGCCACGACGGGAGTTCCAACGAACTCGCACAAGAGGTATTCTAGTGTGCTTGAGGACCTTAACATCCCGGTCCATGATTTCAACTGGTTCCTTAACGAATCGCAACTGATCGTCGATAGTGAGCTCCTTCAGGGGAACTATGAGGGTCTCATCTGACAGACACTTCTTCAGATTCGACACGTGGAAAACGTTGTGAACTGCACTGAGTTCTGTGGGCAGGTTTAGTTTGTAGGCTACCTTGCCTATCTTCTCAATGATTTCGAACGGTCCGACATATCGCGGATTAAGTCTGCCTTTTTTTTGCCAAAACGAACCACACCCTTCCAGGGTGAGACTTTGAGTAGCACTTGATCCCCAACTTGGAACTCGAGTGGTTTCCAACGCTTGTTTGCGTAGGCTTTCTGACGGTCACGAGCCGCCGCCATGCGTTGCCGTATCTGAGCAGTTCTTTCCGTTGTGTCCACTACAAGTTCTGGACCCGTGATCTGACTATCACCCACCTCTGCCCAACAGAGAGGTGATCAGCATTTACGCCCGTACAATGCCTCGAATGGAGCGGCTTGAATGCTGGTGTGGTAACTGTTGTTATACGAGAACTTCACTAATGGGAGATGTTTTTCCCAGCCGTTGCCGAAATCGATTACACATGCACGAAGCATGTCTTCTAGGGTTTGAATAGTGCGCTCAGACTGTCCATCCGTCTGAGGGTGATAAGCTGTGCTCGTGTCTAACCGAGAGCCAAAAGATTTGTGCATTGCTTGCCACAGTTCCGAAGTAAAACATGCATCACGATCAGAGATAATGGAGATTGGCACCCAATGCCTTGAAACCGCTTCTTTTAAGTAGATGTCTGCTAATGTAGAGAACTTGTATGTTTCCTTAATAGCTAGGAAGTGTGCAGACTTTGTGAGTCGATCCACGATCACCCAAATAGTATCATTCCCACGTTGAGGCCTAGGCAGGCCAGTAACAAAATTCATGGAAATTTGCTCCCATTTCCATTGTGGTATCATAGGTTGTTGGAGTAGGCCTGATGGTTTCTGATATTCAGTCTTGACTCTCGCACAAGTCAAGCACTTGCTGACGTAAGTAGCTATGTGAGCTTTCATGCTAGGCCACCAATATGTGGTTTTCAAGTCGTGGTACATCTTATCCGAACCAGGATGTACTGAGTAGCGAGACTTATGAGCTTCATCCCTTACAAGCTCGCGTAAGTTGCCGTAGAGTGGGACCCAAATGTGTCCTGTTACATAGTAGGCGTCGTCTGCCATTTGTTCTAACCGTTGCCTTGAGCCGCGTAGGGCTTCAGCCCTGACGTTTTCTGGTTTCAATGCTTCTACCTGAGCATCTCGTATCTGTGCAGGAAGACTAGACTGAATAGTAAGCTGCAGTGCTCGCACGCGCCTAGGTAAAGTATCTTTTCGACTGAGAGCGTTAGCCACAACATTGGCTTTGCCTGGATGGTACTTGATGGCACATTCGTAATCATTCAGTAGTTCAACCCATCGACGTTGCCGCATGTTCAATTCCTTCTGCTTAAAATTATGCTCGAGACTCCTGTGATCGGTGTAGATAGTGCACTTGGTACCGTACAGGTAGTGTCGCCATATCTTAAGCACGAAAACAACAGCTCCCAGCTCTAAATCGTGCGTCGTGTAGTTCCGTTCGTGAACTTTAAGTTGCCGTGAAGCGTAGGCAATGACTTTATCCCTTTGCATCAATACACAACCAAGACCCTGAATAGATGCGTCGCAGTAGACTACAAAATCGTCCGTGCCTTCAGGCAATGAGAGGATAGGTGCGCTACAAAGTCTATCCTTTAAGTGCTGAAACGCTGTTTCCTGTGTATTACTCCAACGGTAAGCAACACCTTTCTGTGTCAGTAGTGTAAGCGGCTGCGCAATCTTTGAGAAGTCTTTGATGAACCGTCTGTAATAACCCGCCAAACCCAAGAATTGGCATATTTCGGTTGGTGTGCGAGGTGCAGGCCAGTTCTTGATTGAATCTACTTTAGATGGATCGACATGAATCCCATCCTTGTTTACCACATGGCCTAGAAAGTGGACTTCACGAAGCCAGAAGTCGCATTTTGAAAACTTGGCGTACAGTTGTTCCTTTCGAAGAAGTTCCAAGATAAGTCGTAGATACTGCTCATGTTCCTCTTGACTCTTGGAGTAGATCAGGATGTCGTCGATGAAGACAATCACAAACTTGT
The DNA here is from genome assembly GCA_030545235.1 of Helianthus tuberosus. NCBI lineage: Eukaryota > Viridiplantae > Streptophyta > Magnoliopsida > Asterales > Asteraceae > Helianthus > Helianthus tuberosus. The sequence continues at coordinate 127,950,833 of CM060360.1, forward strand.
CTAAATAAGGCTTGCACACTCTGTTCATAAGATCCATGAAAACTGCAGGCGCATTCGTTAGACCGAATGGCATGACTAGAAACTTGTAGTGGCCATAGCGAGTTCTGAATGCTGTCTTAGAGACGTCCTCATTCCGGACTCTCAGCTGATGGTAACCTGACCTCAGGTCAATCTTGGAGTAGTAACTCGAACCTTGCAACTGGTCGAATAAGTGGTCAACACGTGGAAGAGGATAACGGTTCTTCACTGTCACCTTGTTGAGTTCGTGGTAATCTATGCACATCCTGAAGGTACCGTCCTTCTTTTTCACGAAATATGCTGGAGCTCCCCAAGGCGAAGAGTTAGGGCGAATAAAGCCCTTATCCAAGAGCTCTTGTAGCTGCGTCGATAGTTCTTCCAATTCTGATGGAGCTAAGCGATACGGTGCGCGAGCTATAGGTGCTGCTCCAGGAGCTAGCTCGATTTAAAACTCGACCTGGCGGTGAGGCGGTAGACCAGGTAAATCTTCAGGCAACACTTGAGCAAATTCGCGTACAACTGGGATATCCTCTATTCTCTTCTCTTTAGTTGATGCATCAGTAACTAGTGCCAAAATGGCAGTGTGACCCTTTCGTAAACACTTTTGGGCCTTCAGGAAGGAGATGATGCCAACCACAGCACCACTCTTGTCGCTTTGAACTTTGAGAGGTTCTTTACCAGAACAGGGAATAAGAATGATCTTCTCCTTACACAGGATCTCTGCGTGATGTTGGGACAACCAATCCATGCCAATAACGATGTCGAAACTACCCAAAACTATGGGAATGAGATCGATAGAGAAAGTCTGACCAGCGAGGATAAGATTACAACCCTGAACTATGCGTGTGGCCTCTAGACTCTTGCCATAAGCTAATTCTACAACATGTTTGGTGCTTAAGGGAGTTGGTGCACGTTTTAAAATTTGGCTAACTTTTAGAGACATATAACTGGTATCCGCACCCGAATCAAACAATACAGTAACATAAAAGTCGTCTAGAAGAAACTTACCCATAACTACGTTGGGATCATTCCTTGTGTCATCCTGACCAATCACGTACACGCGGCCCCGGCGTCATTGTTTCCATTGTTTCCCCCAACGCTATCCCCATTGTCGTCCTGGTTTCCATGGTCGTGGTTCTGAGTCTGGTCCTGATTTATTTGCGGACAATGTCTCTTGTAGTGATCTTTAGCATCACACTGAAAACATCCTTTAAAACTCTGTTGTTGCTATTGATTCTGTGGAGATTGAGGCGGCCATTGCTGTTCTTGAGTTACAGGACGTGAGCTTCGACAATCCTTAGCTTCATGACCTATCTTGAGACACCTCTGACAACGACCCTTGTTGCACTGACCGCTGTGGTGCCTATTGCATCTGTTACACTTTGGATGATTTCCTCTATATCCACTCTACCCACGACTACCAGAAAACTGCTGACTGGGACTCTGGTAGTCATCTATCTTTTGCTGTTGCGCCAGAGACTGAACCGGAATTAATCCCTTGCTCAGGTTTCCATCCCACTTGCGTTTGTTGTCACTAGAAGCACATGTAGTAGCAGCTTTAACACGTTTCGGTAGTTTGTTTTGTTCTACTGCCTGGTCTGTGAGACGATGAGCAAGCCGAGTGACTTGCTGGATAGTGCTAAGATTAGCTACGGTCACATGACTCTGAATTTCGGGCACCAGACCCGTGAGATACAGCTCGATGGGTTTGGTGGGAGGGTCTACCATAGTGGGACAAAATGTGGCTAATTCATTTGATATCTTCGTATAAGCCTCAATTTCAGACCCCGCCATCTGTAAGTTGAGGAACTCCACCTCTAGTTTGTGAATGTCTTCCCGACTGCAAAACTCTTCCTTAATTAGATCCTTGAACTCGTTCCAGGGGGTGGCATTAGCAGCTGCCAGCCCTAACATCTGAACCTGTGCTTCCAACCAGGTTAATGCAGCACCTTCGAGTGTTCCAGTAGCAAACTTTACTCTACAAGACTCAGGGCAATCACGCACCTCAAAATCAGTTTCGAGCCTCTCGAACCAATGGAGGAGGCCTACAACTCCCTCAGTACCGCTGAAGGTACTAGGTCGGCAATCCTTGAGATTTTTGAAGGTGCAAACAGGTGGCTGAGTTTGTTGACCTCCTGCTTGTATGGCTGCAAGTGCCGCAGCAACTCGTTCGTTAATGAGAGCCGTCAACTGGGCTTGAGTCAAGTTGATGCGTCCGTCCATGATCTTCATAGCAAATGTAACGTAAGTGAGAGAGGTTCGCGAATAGTGCGATGACAGAAGAGAGTAACCACACAAGTGTTCTCAAGCAATAACGAATAGTAGACAATGTAATCTAAACATACCACGAGCAAAGTTCTATGTAATTCTAGCATGTAGGCAATAAACATAAACCTTATTACCTAGGATGTTGAGTCTTGCACGTGGAGCGAGGCGTCGTCGTGGATCGTTGAGCACTGTACTGGTTATAGTCTGGTTTTAATAAAAACGTTTTCCCCATATTAAAACCAAGTTCTCTATAAACCTGGCTCTGATACCAATCTGTCACACCCCCAAAATCCACACGCGGAGTACTACCGCTTGGGAGCGTGACTGACCAGGATCAAGCCACCAATCATATAGAACAACGTAAATAGTAAAAGTAATGTAATTTAACCAAACCAATCCATATGAAAGGTGTTCAAAACATAAGTATAAATTCAACGTTTAGCGGAAGCATATGAGTAAAAGCCCAACATAAGTAAAGTACGAAATGTCAAATGTTTAATCAAAGCAATCATGATCCTTGTCCACAACGACCGCGCCTCCCCATGCAAACTCTATGTATACCTAACGACCTGCAAGGCATGTAACAGAGAGTCAACAACTAGTTGAGCGAGTTCACAGTAGGTAAGTTCGTAATAGTAAGTTCTTTTCGTCACATGTGGCTCTACTAGGCTGATAGTATGTTCTATTAGCGGGGGCTTCCCATATTTGTATATACACTAGACTATTTGTAACCATAAGTGTTCTTCTTAACCCGAGAACAGTAGTACGTACAAGCTTTACGTAGGTTTTACGTAAGTGTCCTTCTTTACCCGAGGACAGTGGTACGCGTGGGGTTTATGTAGGTTTTACGTAAGTGTCCTTCCTGACTCCGGAAGACAGTAGCATGTACGAGTTTACGTAGGTTTTACGTAAGTGTCCCTCGAAACCTGAGGACAGTGGTAAGTACTTGTTTACGTAGGTTTTACGTAAGTGTCATGCTTAACCCGAGGACCATGGTAGATAGTCTAGTAGTCGTGTAAGTAGGAGAAATTGTTCAATCCCATCATTCAACCCATTCCCAATCCCCAGGAATCCCATGCCTTGGTAAAGAGTGTGAACTCACCTTAGTTTGCTCGGTTTGTTATTGCTTCTTGTAACACCTGTGTCATTTCAACCATCCAACAAATGCCAAACCAATGAAATATTGTATTTCATACTTTGGACTTGTATAAATATGTGTATCTTTTCCACATATCAACTCTTGTTCGATTTCAAGCTCTAAATCGCTTTCTGGAAGGTTATACGCGCACTAATGCGTAAATATAACCAGTTTAATGCAACGAACACTCCGGAATAGTGAAATAGGCTTAACATACCTTAAATAACCTTTACATAACTTAGATATAAGTTTTGGAAGGTTTGGTGTGGTGAAATCAAAGTTAAATCGCTTACAGGGACTAAAGTTGACAAACTGCGAAAGTATGCCAATTTGAACTGTAACAGACATTCCGGAACATGACCATAAGTTAAACATACCATAAATATCCTTTACATAGCTTAGAAATAGGCTTTGAGGTGTTCGGTATGCTAAAATAAACTTTTGTGTCATTCAGGGACTAAAAGCGTCAAAAAGTGCACAAGTTTGCATTTTTACGCGTAACTTACGTTCTGAATACATCTGGACATCCAAAAATTTATGTGAGCATGACTATATTATATTTTAGTGTTCGCCTTAAGAAAAATCCATTCGTCGCGTCATTTGGTTCGTTTTTCGCGCTTATGCGCATTCCGTCGTAATTAAGCGAACATCGCGTTCGTACGGCTAAACGAACCGACATCTGAGATATTTTTTAACACATTTTAAGTTCCCTATACTTTAACTTCATTTTAGAGCTTTGAAATGGGGTTAACGGGCCTTAAACGTGTCAAAAATGGCCTAAATACAGTTCAGGGACCAAAACTGACTTTCTGCCAAACTTCACCCCTACGATGCGTAGCCACTTTTTGGCTACGATGCGCAGGGGGTCTTCTGACCAGATACAATGTTTAAACAGCCTGTTTTCAGGTGTTTAAACCACCACCACATGTTCCTTTTTGCTTAGTCATCAGATTAGGATGGAATTCTAGTCACCATAAGGTCCCGACAAGTGTACGGCCTTGATCGGTTCCCCTTTTCCAAGAAACGATCTCAACGGTGGACCGAAAACTATAAATACCCCACCCCCCATTACTTCAAATGCACTAGAATTCTGATTTTAGAAACTCTAAGTTGAAACCATTGTTTCATACCTGAGATTCTTGAATCGGGATTAGCATTCGGGGACCCTGGGTAAGTATTCTTTCGTTCTTTTCCTTATTTTACTGCTTTTCGAGTCAGAAAGTCAAACTTTGTTTGACTTTCAGCGTTGACCAGTAATGGTCAATGCGAAGTTCGTTTGAACTTCGCAACGTGAGTGTAATCACGTTGGTCATAGTCCCTTGGGACTATGCCCAGTGATTACCACGTTGTCTAGAGTCGTAGGGTAGGCGATCTAATAAATCGCCTATACCTTCGAACTCGACCCATTTGGTCGATCATTAGGATCCGACCAAATACATTAGGTGACCATAGTAGGTAGGGAATAACCTTCCGAGGTTATACCCTATGGTCACATCGTTTAAGTAGTTGTATGATAGGTAGTTTATATGCCTTAGGTAAATTACCAGAATACCCTTTTCATGCATAATTGGTAATTTAGCATATGTAACCTAAACTTTTGCCACATAACTGATTATGTAACATGTTTAGGCATATAACACTTGTCATAGGGCTGGTTAGGCGTTCCGAACGCGTTTTACGCGCACGATGCGTTAAAGTAGCATAAGCTACCTAAACGGATCGTAATGGGTCGATAAGACTTAGGTTAAGTTTCATTTAGCATGTAGGCTTTGTTAAACCATATCACATGAGTTCCTACACTCATTTGGTTTACAAACCCTAATGCTACCCAGTCTTCCGATTTAGGTCCGGTTTATTAACATAGTTACCTATATTAGGTGCCGTTTGATTCCGTGATCTATAGCATTACTCGGTGGTTATCTTTAGACAACTGAGCAATCTCAAGTGAGTACATAGACCCCTCTTTTACTGTTTTCCAAACTGTTTTGGGGTGGAACACATGTGCCTACTTGTTACTTTCATGCTTTCCTGTTTTCACATCATATACTGCTATGTTCGTTAGTACATTATAGTACATGATTTCATTACATTTTATGCTATGTATGTCCATTGTGTGCATACTTAGTACATTGTTTTACATTACATTTTGTTGCATATGCTCATCCAGTATATGAACACTTTGACATATTACCCAATACATTTGACAATTGATTTGACATAGACATTTCCGCATAGACATTTTAACATGATTGACATTTGATCATGCATTTCCCACAAAACATAACTTTGATTTAAACCAAGTTTTACTTCAATACTTTGTTTTTGTGCATATGGTTTAGTTGAGACCTTTCACTTGCCATACATGACATATTTGACATAGACATTTGACATGGATATTTGACATAGACATTTGACATGGATATTTGACATAGACATTTGACATGGATATTTGACATAGACATTTGACATGATTTACATATTGACATGAACATTTTACATTGTTTGGTTTGGTTTGATTAAGTGATTAAGTAACGATGCGTGTGTAATATGATACAAGCATGGTGGATACGCCGCTGGTACTTCCTATATATAAGTGTTTGTATGGTATTACATGTCGTAACGTTAGTTGAATCATTTCAGTTTGAGACATAGAACATTTTATACAAATAACATATTTTTCACAAGACATTGATTTACAAACAACTTATCTAATACAAACTCATTTTACATGGTTATTTATTTAACCATACATTATTTATACATATCATCTGATCTTATCGATTTTCAAATGATTTACAAAACAAAGCAAATAACAAGGTTCATGACTAAACATTTTCTCAAACATAAGTCATGAAACCTATTTTCACAAAACCTATGTATCTCACCGGCATCTTTATGCTGACGTACCATATTTTCACATGTGTTTTTCAGGAGCTGTTGCATAAGATGATCAAGATACACATAGGCAGACTTGGGCTTTAGTGACAATAAAAGATACAAGACTAGTTAATTATGTTGTATTTCTTTGTTTGTTAAGACATTGTAACACCTTTAATCAATAAAACGAAACTTCAATTGCCATGGATTTGAAACAATTAATTCTGTTACAACACTCCCCGACATTTCCGCCACGTTTTGTATGTTCCACGTGGTCGGGGTGTGACACTTCTATTGTTAATTAATGGTTAGGTCCGTTACTCACGACCTAAGGTACATTGCACATAAACTCAATGTAAGTGTTTACGTACAATTAGGGTTTACAATTCCTTGATGTCCAAACAACTGTGTTCCGTGTGATAATCGTGTACAGAATGACATGACATAGATTGTTCATGCATACAGTATCATCCAGCAACATACAGTAACATACACTAATATACAGTAACACACAGTGGCATGCAAGATGTTCCTCATGCAGGGTTTTGAACTTGGCATTATAAGTAAACTCAGATCATTCAGGAATTACAAAAACTCAGATCATTCAAGCATTACAAAACTCGGGCCCCATGTATTTCTACAAACTCGGACCCCCTTAATACACTTACAAAGTTCGGACCCTTCAAGCCTTGTAAAAATTCGGACCTTTACATCATTCAAAAAGTCAGACTACATAATACAAATCAAAAGTCGGAACACATGTTACAAGTCAAAAGTCGGACCTTAACAAATCAACAACATCAGTTACGTAACAATAACAAATCTTAATCATCACTTATCAGATTCAACCATTTGTACGAACAATCGATCTAACAGAAGTTAAAATATTCGATTAGATATTTACTCATCAATCATCAACTAATATAATCAGTGGTCTAGACTCATTAGATCTATTCACAAAGTCATCATTAAAATAATCAACCATGGCCGACAAGTGTAGATTGATTTCATGTTGCTATTTGACCAACACCAACCTACTACAATTCTATGGACCTAGTGCTACTGTTACATCACAACCCCTTATGAATCACAACCTAAGTATCACATATTAAAGTTGCAAACACATATGGCACATCACATGTTACTGACAAACTCACATGAAAGTATGAGAACTATGGCCGACCATTATGAGGGATTCTCATCATACAAATAAATTCCAAACATATACTCATAATCATTACCACTAATAGTTAACATTTATGATGTCCATTTATATTTTTTCACATATTTCAACAACTTGTCAGTAGGTCACATGTTGATTAATTAACAATATCCAGTAGATCACGTTCATATGTTTCAATATTAATCGTTCAATCACATCAACCCTAAAACTTTACATTAACACCATGTTTCGCATGACATATTGATCATATGTAAATTCTTTCAAGAACCCAACCGACTACATAACTATATACATTCAGATCTGAAAACATTTAAACGTGGAAGTCACTAACTGATCTAGGAATGGTTAAGCACGAGGAATCTGATTTTGAACAAGATGGAGGCAGCCGTCGGATTCAAAGGAAGCGAGGGAGAGTGAGAAATATCTAGGGTTGTTACCGGTTACCAAAACAAACTCACGCAAGGGTTGGACAAAAATATAACACATTCGCTACTGGGCCGAAGCCCATTCTCCTCGCAAGCCCATTCTGACGAAAACTCTTAGGTGTTTTCGTCCAGTGGTGTATTCGACTAGAGAGGTTTTCGTGTGGGGGTTGTTTTCGGCAAGGATTTATTAATTACACATCACTATCAATACAATAAGCATTCATCTCACAAAGACCCTTATAATGCACATCATCACGTATATAAGCAATCATAATACGGTTTAACATTTTACAAGCGTGTACGGTTGTGAAACAAACAAGTCGTGTCAACAAACAATCTAACCAATTAACGTGTAATAGTGCGAAGATGGAATCTTGGAAACTCGAGTTGTCACACAATATCTTGTTCTCCATCAAAATCTTTCATTCTAGAAATCTTCCTTTGTTCCATCTCTTGAGCTTCAAGCTTTTCAATGAACTTGTTCAGTGTCAAATTACTAAAATCTTTCTTATTTCTCAACATCATGAGATATGTGCCCCAAGTTTCATGTGGCAATGCATCAGCCAACTTTTCTTTCAACTCTTAATTATCTTTATTGATGCTCACTCTCTTCATTTGGACTAACAGATTGCAATATCTTTCGATGATCTGCTTTGTGCTTTCAGTTCTCAAACCACGAAATAAATCAAATTCTTTCTTCAAAAGTGATTTCTTGTTTTGATCATTTCTTTACTTCCAACAAACTTTGATTTTAAAGCTTTCAAGATTGAATAAGCACTTCCATTATGTTGCAGTAAGACCAAGATATCTTCTTTAACTGCTTGATGCAATAGACTAATCATCATCTTCTCATTTTTGTATTTCTTTCTATCATCAACACTTAGATCTTTAATAGCAATCTCCTCTTCATCATCATTCAATGGTCTAACATATTTGTAACACCTCGAAAAATCACGTCCTATAATGTGTTGACACGTGTCATAGGGTTGAACGTGTGAAAGAATGTTCTAGAAGGACTAAAGTTGACAAACATGGAAAGTATGTGAATTTAAGGGTTCAAATTGTCAACAATGGGTAATTATACTTTACAATAACCCTACATGATGCTCATACCTTCAAACGAATAAATCATGGATCATACGAAGCTAAATATGAAAGAAAGTGAGAGATTACAAACTACAGGGGTTAAATGTGTCAACATGTTTAAAGTATACCTCTGAGTGACCTTTTAGCAAACCCGAAGCTTTGTAACAGTTAATTATGCTCACTAGAATGCACGATATAAATTTCATAAAGTTTCGTTATCGTATGAGAAAGTTATGATCAAATTCGTATACGAGGGGTTAAAGCGTCAACGTTGAAGGTTATGACTTTTCGGGTAAACATGAAGTGTCCAAGAACTTAACAAAGTGGGTATAAGTCATGAACCCCTTATAAGTCAAGTTGAGGGGCTCAAAATGCAAGAAATAAAGTTCGGTTGACCTTTCGAAGGACGAAGAGCCAAGGATGCAAACTGAAAAGAAATTTGTTGCCCTGATAACTGGCTTACGGACCGTAAAGGTCCACCCTTACGGTCCGTAAGGGTGGCCCAGATGCAGAAAATCGTGAATGTTGGCTGTTCAGCCTTGGAACCGAATTAGATCAGATATTTTCACTTCAAGGGCGACCCCTACATGTTCCTAGGCCTTAGGGGCACTTGTAAATGATCTGGGATCCATGGTAGCATGAGTTGTCAACAATCTAATGGATTAAAATCACTATATAAAGCCTTCATGTTGCAACATTTTGAGCACACCATTCCTTCTGCATTTCTGGAGCTTCCTGGAGCATAAGAGCAGACCCAAGCCATCTCTAATAGTGCATTAGACTTTGGTAAGTATGCTTAACCCTTCTTAGTTGAGTTTTTACTTAGTTTTAGCTTAAAAGTCAAACTGTCGTAATTAACGGTTGACTTAGCGATTAATCATTAATGGTCCAGTGATTTGTCTAATTTAAGGTAGTTATAAGTTGGTAATTATGTGGGCATTAAACCCTTAAAAGGGCTCCCTCTGATTCCCACTCTAACTAGACCTTTTGTCGGGTCAAAGTTGATTAGAAAAAGTCAACAGAATGCTAATTTTTGAATTAACGCATAATTAACAATGTAAAAGGCATGTAACCTATTTTATCACTCATATAACTTGATAACAAGTATCATAACTTGTCTAAGCTTGTTTGATCCGACAATTTTATGTTTAGACCCGGTTCGGAACCGAGAGTCGCAAAACTTTGACTTTTGCTTTGACTTCAGTTCTGACCCGAATTAGATAGGTTTAGAAATGCCTTACGGCTTCCTTAGGACCAGGTTACATGTTGGTATAACCCTCTATACTTGGTTCATCGTTTGCCCCATTCGTTTACACATTTCCGTTAATCGCCTAATGTTGACCAATATGCCCTTTTTACCATAAAACAAGAATTTAATAAATATGAAAGGACAATAATCTTTGATACTGATTTATAAACATGTCCCTAAAATTTCACATCAGTTGGAGGTCTAGAATAGGAATTATGCTCATTAGCGTAATTATAACGCCTTTTTAGTAATTAAACGGCGCAATTAGCATAAAGCCTATCTAAACCCAATTTTTGACAGCAAACCTTTTACCCACTGATGTAATATAATATTTTGGGATGTTTAAAGATTTTTAATTATTTTTAACCTGCTCATAACCTAAGGTTATGGCGTTGATTCGGTGAATACCGATTATACCCTTTTTCGTGTATAAAATGAGTTCTACATAGTATTTTGACACCAATCCAATTGCTACTGATTTTATATAACAAATAAAGTATCTTGAGCTTATTAACCTGGTCAGAAAACTCAGATTTCCCGTATAACCCGGAAATCGCTTAAAAATAGCTTTTTAAGCGTATTAAACGCATAGTTTGGGTTTAAAACCATTTTATCACATAAGACTTATTACCAACTGATATGACCTATTAAAATAATTTATTTTACTGATGTATTCAGACCCAAATCTCAGAAACTTAAATAAACTCTTTTATAATCTTTAAAATGACCAAAATAGCCCTACGGGGCTTAAATTGTGATTAAACTCGTTTTGGGCATAATGGAAGGTATCCTACTGATATCACAACATATTAAAGGCATATTAACTTAGGAAACCTATATATGATTTACTTGGTTACTCGTTACGCACTTTTAGCGTTCGGATCGGCTTATGTAACTAGTTTGCATATATTAGCCGAAACGGGTCAAACCATATCATTTTTGTCTCAAAAATCCGGAATATGTTTAAGTTACCCATATTAAACCAGCATACAAGCTTGTCGGGTCAAAACCACATTCTAATCCGGTCTTCGCTTTATCATGCGTTTGAACCGTATCTTCCTTTTGAAAACTAACCGGTCTAAGTCAAGGCTTAATTAAAGACCCGTTAGGATTCTAATAGGTTATTATAAAACCTTCGTTCCAGATTAAGAGCCCCAGTAAAAGTACTTATGCTTGCTGATTAGAAAATACGGCTGAGTATAAATTGCATTGCTAGCTCAGGTAAATACTCTTAACTTATTTTCCCTATACGGGCTTCGGATACGGTATTATAATAATACCGCTTGGTCGGGTATTGAATGTTTAGTCATATTGTGATTAAATTATTGAGGTAACCCGCTTTAATCTGTGTTGTTTGAAATAAAAGCCTTTAGGGGTTAATGACCATGTCCCGGATATCCTTGACATCATTGTATTATAAAATGGCCACGTCTTAAGCACGGGGTGTAGGCATACACCTGACAGTTGCTTAAGGGAAAACGGTATCTCAATCTCTTGTGGGCCTATACTTGTGGCGTGTCTGTTAATCTGACTCGGTTTCTACATCGGGCCGTGAACGTACAACGAACATGTAAATCTGTATACAAGATTATAAATGTAATTGTCCCAAGTTATAAAGAGTTTGTGCCACGTGCATTCAAATCAATTTTATTAAACCTTTTCAAAATGAGTCGGTTGAGTGTATTTACCAGTAAAAACTAACGTATTTTCCAAAAGGGTTAAGTGACAGGTACTGAACGTAATTGGCTGGAAGCTCAGGGCGTTTATAAGGAATCTTGCAAGTTCTAGGCGCCTAAAGTCTGTTGAACAATGTTTATGTTTTAAGATCCGCCTATGGATCCTTTACTTTCCGTTGTAATACTTGATATTACTTTATATTCGGATCGTAATATATTTATCTTTTGCTTCCACTGTGCATTCATATATATTGTGTTGTTTGACTATGATGTTGCCAACCACGTCACGATACTCCCCACCGGGCCCACCGGTGACACGTGGAAAGTCGGGGTGTGACAATATTTTGTCTCAACACATTCCCAAGCATCCAAATAATTTGCTTGAACCCAATTCTCAAATCGTTCCTCCCATCCTTTATACTCCTCGATATTCATAAGCTTAGGCGGTTTTTGCATAGTTCCTGTTTCATTTTCCATGTTCAAGTTCTGAGTAACAGATGCCGGAGTAGTCGGGGTGGTAGCAAATGCGTTATAAAATTCCTCTTCCATGTTTCGGTAACAATTTTCACAAAACAGTCTTTTCAAACGAAATTACTCCTTCAAACGAAATACCCTTTTGGAGTGAAATACCCTTTCAAGCGAAATAACCAAATGAAATATGTAATTTCGTGTGGACCTCTCAAATGAAATTACACTCTGGTGCGAAATAGCTAATTTCGTGTGGAACAACTCAAGCGAAATAACAATCTGGTGTGAAATCAGGCTGATTTCATATGAAATACTGCTGATGTCATCATCTCAAGCTGTTTTTGCTAAAATTGACCAGGTTTTTGTCCGATTTGAAGTCTGAAACTTTCTAGGGTTTGTTAAAACACTATTGCGCATATTATATGTGAAATTCAAGACATTTTGACCGTGAAAACAAGTTTAATTTTGAAAAAGAAGGTAGAGAAATCAGAATTTGCAGCTGAATTGGTATGAACTCTTCCTCCTGAGCTCTGATACCACTTGTAGGATCGTTTTCTGACCCAAACGAGTTGATCAGAAGAGTTTTTCTCAATACGAGAGGCAGAAACAAACGTATCAAGTTCAATTAAGCTAGATGTACACTTTAAACTGTCTTTAGATTGATTTGACAAAGATTTACAATGAGTAGACACTTCGGCAGCACTTCGGTACTGAATCCGGAAAGTTAATTTCGTACCAAATGACACAGACACATCAGGTATTTATAGGCCAGCTAATTTCGCACGGACCTGCACAAACGAAATTAGATTTCATGCGAAATTAACATCTAATTTCGTACGGAATTACCTCTGTAATTTCGTGCGAAATTACCTACAAACACACTTTTCTCGTTTTGCGTGCCCTGATCTATCTAATACAATACAAGACTCGATACAAGACGAAGTCGACAGACGTATGCACTAACAAAAACCCATTTATTTTAGTTTCAAGTTTGGGAAATATCCCAAGAATCAAGAGAAACCTTCCAACATCATGAACATCACCAAGAATCAAGAGTATGTTTTTAAAAAGTAAATTTTATACCTTCAAGATTCAAGTGGGTTTTTGACAAGATTTTGATGTTTGGAGCTTATTTCCTCATGTAGTCACCTTGGAAACCAACTTGGATATTCAAAAAAACTTGGAAACTTTTTGAAATGAGCTTAGTTCTTGCAAGAAATCTTGAAATTTTTGAAAATGGAAGTGTGGGGGTTATGTTCGGCCGAGAGTGGGTGTAAGAGGAGATGAAAGTGGTTTTTGATTTTTGAAAAGGGTCTTGTATGGAGTGTGTGGGTAGTAATAATCATTACTTACACTTCCAATGTTCAACACTTGTCCACAAGCAAGAAAAGGTGGCCCTATGAGCCGCCACATGCCCTCTCTCTCATATATATGCATACATACATATATATAGTATAAAACTGGTATTTTACTGACTACCGGTTATTTTAACTAGCATTTTAATCTCGTTTAAAGGTGTTTTAAATTAATTTTATCACTCTATAAAAATAAACTCGCCATATTATTATTGAAATAATTATAATTGCCTTGACTGGCTGCTTGACAACATTTTGTCAAATACGCGCAGTATCGCGCGGAACGCAATTAAACTCGAAAAATAGAGTTTTTTTAGCATTTTAATTTATTTTTCCTCCCGAACATGATTAAAAATACCATTTTAATCATAACATAATATTTTTAGGATTTTAACATTAATCGGGCGGTCACCGACGTTCGTTTCGCATTTTGTTCGTTACGCGATAAGCGTTTATTTTATTATTGCCAACATAAATTTTAACCATGTTTGGATTTACCAACACATAAAATACCACATAAAAATACCAATATCAATAAAATATAGCCTTTATTTATTCATGACACGTGTTACACTTGTACGGTACAACTTAAAATAGTCGGGTGTCACAGATACTATCGTAGATTCATCGAGGGATTTTTGAAAATTGCTCAACCCCTCACGACTCTTACCCAAAAGGGTATTGCCTACAAGTGGAACGATGCTCGTGAGTCTACATTTTAGAAGCTGAAAAACTCTGTAGTGCTCCTATTCTCTCGTTACCTGAAGGCACTGACGATTTTATCGTCTACTGTGACGTGTCTATTCAGGGACTCAGCTGCGTGTTGATGCAACGTGAGAAAGTTATTCCCAATACTTCTCGACAATTCGAGATCCACGAACGGAACTACACGACACACGATTTAGAGCTGGGGTCAGTAGTTTTTGCACTCAAGATTTGGAGACATTACTTGTACGGTACCAAGTGCACAATTTACACCGATCACAAGAGTCTCCAGCACATATTGGATCAGAAGGAGTTGAATATGCGGAAACGCCGATGGGTCGAGCTCCTTAACGACTACGAGTACGCAATCAAGTATCATCCTTGCAAGGCAAGCGTTGTGGCCAATGCCCTCAGCAGAAACGAGACCAAACCTAAGCGTGTTCGTGCTTTGCAACTTACTATTCACTCGAACCTTCCTAACCAGATCCGAAACGCTCAAGTAGAAGCACTGAAAGCGGAAAACCTTCTAGTTGAATCTAAGCGGGGCATGGAAAAACAGCTCGAACTTAAAGACAACGACATCCGCTAATTCATGGACCGTATCTGGGTTCCATCTTACAGAAGTCTCTGAGAGCTTGTGATGGATGAAGCACACAAGTCTCGCTACTCGATACATCCAGGTTCTGACAAGATGTATCACGATCTCAAGGCCTTGTATTGGTAGCCTAACATTAAAGCCATTATTGCTAGGTACGTGAGCAAATGCTTGACTTGTGCTAGAGTCAAGATCGAGTATCAAAAGTCGTCAGGGTTACTGCAGAACCTGAGTTGCCGACGTGGAAATGGGAGCGAATTTCCATGGATTTCGTAACCGAATTACCAAGGTCACAGAGTGGAAACGATACCATCTGGGTAATCGTAGACCGTTTAACAAATTCTACTCACTTTCTCGCAATCAAAGAAACCGACAAGTTTTCAAAACTTGCAGCCATCTACTTGAAAGAAGTAGTTGCTAGGCACGGAATGCCAACATCCATTATCTCCGATCGTGACCCATGTTTTACGTTCGAATTGTGGCAGGCTATGCACATATCCTTTGGCTCACAGTTAGATATGAGCACCTCTTATCACCCGCAAACGGATGGTCAGACTGAACGTACCATCTAGACACTTGAAGACATGATGAGAGCATGCGTTATTGACTTTGGAAATAGGTGGGAACGACACTTACCTCTGGTAGAATTTTCATATAACAACAGCTACCACACTAGCATTCAGGAAACACCATTTGAGGCATTCTACGGACGTAAATGTCGGTTACCTTTGTGTTGGGCGGAAGTTGGTGAAAGCCAAACTCTTTTAGAAGATGGCATACCGCCACTCGGACTCGAACTGAGATGCTCTACCGGCCCAGAACTTATACTTGACACTACAGATAAGATTTCCCAGATCAGACAACGCATGGCGGCAGCTTGTGACCGTCAAAAAAGCTACGCCTATAAGCGTAGGAAACCACTAGAATTCTAGGTTGGGGACCGGGTTCTACTAAAAGTTTCACTTTGGAAATGTGTGGCACGTTTTGGCAAAAGGGGCAAGCTCAATCCGCGATATGTTAGACCTTTCGAAATTACCAAAAGGATCAGTAAGGTAGCTTACAGACTAAACCTACATGAAGATCTGAGTGCGGTACACAACATTTTTCATGTATCAAATCTGAAAGAGTGTCTGTCAGATGAAACTCTTATCGTTCCATTTAAGGAACTCACTATCGATGACCAACTATGCTTCGTTGAGGAACCGGTTGAGATCATGGATCAAGAGACCAAAACCCTCAAGCATAGCAAGATACCCATCGTTCGAGTTCGTTGGAACTCGCGCCGTGGCCCAGAGTTTACTTGGGAACGGAAGACCAGATGATGCACATGTATCCCTAGTTGTTTACAAACAATACTTCCAGCACTGAAGCTACTTCTGAATATCGGGACGAAATTCCAAACTAACAAGGGGATGATGTGACACCCCGTGAAAACATTTGAACGTACTATCTTTTCAGTGGCTACGCGCAAAATTTCGGGATGAAATTTCTTGAAACTTGGGAATAATGTGACACTTCGGATTTTCCCACACAACTTTATTGTACGATACAATTATGTGAATTGTCAATTGAAAACTAATGTTATAATCATTGTGTATTATGTGGTTAATGCGTAAACCAAAAATTATAATATAATTATTTAAGTTAATGTAGGAGCAAATGTGTATATATATGTGTGAATCGAAAACCCCTTGGTTTCGACTTGGGATTTCTCTGGTTCTGAACACCCCTTTTTCTTGGACAAATGGACCATGTCTACATGACCTGGCCCAATGTATTGAGCCCACTCGAAACCCAAATGTCACCACATAATTGATGTGTGTATGCGGCATCTTGGGAATGCTATAAAACCCTCACATCAGACGACATAATGAAAGGTTTTGGGAAACTATCATTCTCGCATCAATCCCCAAAACATTCTCCTCTCTCTCTCTCTCTCTCTATCCATATTCTCTCTCTAAAAAACCCTAAAAACACACAATACCCCCTCCTGTTTTGCTGACTTTGAGGGCAGCAGCAGCTCAGCGACGGCAGCCGGAAATCATCGATCCAGAGCTTCCTTTCCTCATCTATTCTACACCCCTCTCACTCTACTTGTACCGGTTAGTCCACTATCTTTTATATGATGATAATATGTGATAAGATACTTGCTTGAATCATGATATGAGTGAATGATGGTGCATGATAGTAATACAACTTGTTTGTATACGGATTTAAATGCCATGGTAGAGAAGAATGCAAGGATGTTGTTTAATAATGATTGAATATGAAAGAAGCTAAATCATTTAATGATTATACATGATAAAGTTTCCTTCTTGTTGAGGATTCGAGAGATAGATCATTGTGCAAAATGACTGGTATTCATATGATTGATGTGCTTAGATGTTATAATGAATGTGTTGGTGTGTTTTAATGAAACAGTGTTAAATGATATTGTGTTAGATCTGTTTTGATGGATGATGAAACCCTGATGAACTGTTTGAATAGCCTAAAATATTTGAAATGGTGTACCTTTGATCTGATTTAGGGTTTGTACAGATAAAATAAGTGATAGTGGAATTTGATTGGTTTATGCTTAAACAAATAAAGGTTTATGAGGTTCCGACTCAGATTTCGAGTCGAAACCTGTCCGGTTGCGACCCGAAATCTTCTTGGTTCCAACTTGAAACAAGGCATAACACATCAAGGGACTCGAGACCAGTTGGCTGCGAGTCGAACCTTGTCCGATTCTGACTCAAGACCTGACTCGAAACCTTGAGGTTTCGACTGATTTTTAGCAACTCGAGACCTCATGGTTGCGGCTCGAGATCCTTTTGGTTGCAACTCGAGATCTCTTGATTTCGAGTCGACACCCCTTGGTTTCAACTGATGCCATATTATCTGGTCCCACTCACAACACACACACTTAGTTAATTGGGCCAGGCATACTGTTAGAATACCTGTGTATTGATACCAGTATGCTACTGTTCACAGAATTAAGTTGTATTCGTATATTTTTCTTGTGTTATAGAATGCATACTACCTATGTGCTATGTGTTGAATACGTGTGCACGTGACATTTTTGAATACGAACCTAACTAGTTATGGTAACAATAATAAGATGTGATTGATCAAAGTTGTTTTAACAAGTAAATTACCTATCGAGCAAACCGAGGTGAGTTCACAAATTTTTATAAAAGCATACATTCCCAGTGGTTGGGAAACGAAACGAGAAAAACACTATCTCCTTGCATGTGATCAAACAACACTATATCCTTGTGTGGGATACAAAGTACATTATCTCCTTGTGTGGGATATGGGTAAAACTATCTCCTTGTGTGGGATACGGGTACATTCTCCCCTTGTGTGGGACACTCAGTTAATACCGATTAGTCGCCGGTGCCTGGCAAATGGGTTATTAGTTGATAGCGCTATTTAGGTCTCACCAACCTCACACCATGCCTGTAGAGGATCGGTCGTGAATTAATAGACTCGGGCAACAACGTCAACGATGATAGACATTGACAAAACATGGCAAACAAACATAAAGTCGTAGAGTATTCAGTATAACGCAGTTTAGTAACTTACATATGGAGTAGCTCCCCATGGCATGATATAAATGAGCAACTTAACTACTTAAACAAGTTTTACGGGATCAAAACTAGACAGCTCGTGAACTTGCCAACTTTATGTTGATACCCTACTGCATGCTTTGCAGGTACACAATGACTCAAGAGCTTGCAGCTTGGGAAGTGTAGTGGTCGCCTTAACCCGTGTTAGGTTGATGTGTGTAAAATGCAACATATAAATTACATCAAATGAGGCATAAAACTAACCCTTTTTAAGTACTAATATTGGAAAAAGAGTGTTTTTGTCTTCCTTTTGTATTTTCAGGATTAAATGAGCTCAAAAACACAAAAGAAGCAAAAAGACAGCTAAATCCAACATAAATACAAGGAAAGGAACATTAGTGGACTGCCCGACCCCTCAACGGCACCTTCCAAAGCAAAAAGGAGAAGACAGAAGGCTGAACACGCCCCGTGCTCAGCCAGCACGGGGCCGTGCCCAAGAAGCAGCAGAAAAGACAAATCCATAGAAGTTTCTATTGCCCATCACGGGGCCGTGCTCAGCGGACACGGGGGCGTGTCGAAAGTACAGCAGGCGCATTTATTGTAATTGCGAATTACAATTAATGAGGAGAGAGATTGTCAGACCCGTGTCCAGCTCTCTGTTCAGCCTATAAATAGGAGTGCTTGGATTCATTTCATCTCATCCCTTGGCACACCACCTCTCTCACACATCATCCACCACCCACCACCATCACAACACCATCATCCACCACCATCATCCATTGTCCATCGTAGAGTGTGTGAGTCGTCTCGGGATCCAAGATTGATCGTAAGAGTTCTTGACAATCAAGGCCATGTTTGCCTAAGTCTCTTACATCACTTGGTGAAGACAAAGTGTCTAGTATAATACTTTTTATTTCTAATCTTTTGCACTTTTTATTTGGTTTTGTATTAATGACTTTAATAACTAGTTACTTATGTTGAAGGTGATCTTTCCTTATCGTTTGTCCGTGGTGTCTTGGCATTATTTTATTGTCTATATAAAATAAAGGATTTTCACCATTCATATCTCCACGGTCTATATGGAGATATGTTGGCTACCTGGTAGGGGGTTAAGGGAACGGTTTGGTAAAGGTCTTGCCATTGTTCAGCGTTTAGAGGTCCTGCAATGGACCTGGGTCAAATTTAGTAGGACCTCCTTCAATACTTCACGGTATTGGATGGCGGGGGTCCAAACTCTTTGATCCCCTCATAAGTTAACTACTATTAATACTATAACCCGGCTATTTAGGACTGTATCCCTGCTGACTCAGACTACTTAGCCGAGGGTAACGTCACCGCCAAAAGCGGGGCCTACCACAATACTGCATTAATAACTTAATTCATTATCTTCCAATAATCCACCCTTTTAGGATTGTATCCCTGCTGACTCAAACTACTGGGGTGAGGGTAACGTCGCCTTCAAAAGAGGGGCCTACTACAATAACTAAGATAATCTCTTAATTATGTGCAAAAGTGCGGAAATAATCAAAGGTTATACTAGATACGAGTCGGAACCAAGTGATTCATCTTGTCGATCTGTTTTTTTTTTTTTTTTTTTTATTTTCAGCATTTTAGTTAGTTTTACTTTTCTTAGTTTAAAACATTTTTCTAAACTTTTATTTTGGTTAGACGTTGAGGATAAACCGGTACTAAAAGCTCTTGTGTCCTTGGACGACCTCGGTATCTTACCAACGCTATACTACACTCAACGATGGGTGCACTTGCCCATATGTGTGTTTAGTGTTAGTGAAATATCGTGTTTTATAAATTTAAAACTTGGCTAAAATAAATGTTAAAAAGGGCTTAAAATATACACCTAATATACACAACACTTTACCGCACATCAAGTTTTTGGCGCCGTTGCCGGGGACACAAGGATTTTAAGAAAGTTAGGAATCAACGGCCTAATCATCTTTTATTTATTTTATTTTTTTTGGATTTTCTTAGTTTTTCAGCTTCTGCAGAGCTCAGCACGGGCCGTGCCCGCTGAACACGCCCCCGTGCTCAATCATTGGAACTGGCAATCCTGTTTTACATCAGACAGTAAGCTGAACACGGGGCCGTGCCCACTCAACACGCCCCCGTGCCCAAGTTTCAGTTACTGAAAACAGAACCGTTAGATCCCGGCGGTTGGTAATTTCTGACATAAACATGAGTGATAGTAATTATTTTTACTTTCGGCACTCTTATGGTACGTGGTGTCAATTATGTGGTGGCGAACATAAAGAAGTAAAATGCTACTTCCTAAATTATAGGCCCCACTACATGGACCCACCATCTTCTCACAACCTTAAGAGGGGCGAAAGTAAAAATAAGCACTATTTCTCCCTCGAATGCGCCCAGCCAGATATTCTAGGAGAAATGCTCCTTGGCGAGTTATTTCAACTAGAAGAGCTAATTCTGAAATGGTTAGAAGAGCTTGGGAAGGATTTTATTGATCCACCCCAAGACGATACCCATGAAGAAATGTTGGAACCGCATTCCGACAACCTCGTTGCTCCCGAAAATACCTTCGTACCTAGCAAAGACTTGGACGATAGTCGTCCCTGTGTCGATTGTGCCGTGAAGGACTCTCCATCGACTTCGTTCGATGCATACATAGACCTGAGCGATTCGGCATACACCTTCTTTAACAAGAGCCCGGGAAAGGGTTGGACTTGTCCACCTAGAATGAAAATAGGAATTACCCTCACCGACAACCTCTTGTGTTCTCGCCTTAGTCTAGGACAATTAAGGTATATTAGGCACTTTGGGGTTGTTCCAACCAGTCAGGTGCCACCCGATACTAACAAGTTCCTTAAAAAAACTAGACAACTTCATAAAACAGTCCCTAGACACGGGGCCGTGCCCAGCCAACACGCCCCCGTGTCCATCGAAAGATTCCATTCTGATCAGCACGTCAGAATACGGACAAATTGTGTCAGAACTCCACCTGCACACGGGGCCGTGTCCACTGAACACGGGGCCGTGTCCAGGATGCTGTCGTTTTCTATAAATGCAGCCAAGAATTCTGCACATTTGGACCAACTTGGGGCAGAGATTTGCAGGAATCTTCTCTCAAACTATCCTAGGTAAGTCTAAAAGAAGGTTCCAACAACCCATTTTGTCCTTTCCTCTTTTAGCCATTTCCTTCTTCTCCATCTTTCTCCAAGAGCTACCATTGAAAGTTTGGAATTCCTCCAACTCTATGGTAGGGATAAATGAGTTTTGTTCAAAGAATCTTGGTAAAAACATGTTATGAAACATTGTTTTAAGTTATTAGTAGCTAAAAAGGCCCCACAAGTTCAGAAAATAACTTAAAAATCCAAGTTTCCTTGTTCCAAAACTCTGCAGAAAGATGAACACGGGGCCGTGCTCAGTGAGCACGGGGCCGTGTCCGGTTACTGTTTCATTAAATAAACTATTTTTAGTTTATTTTTCGTAGGATGCCGAGTGAAAACAGCAATACATCTTCTGTGCATTCGTCAAACAGCCAAAGAGGAAGAAGACCCTCCATTGAAGCTACACTTGTGCACTATGTGATAGCATTAAGGGAGGCTCTCGACGAAATGACTTCAGTAGAGGAGGTCCTAATCGACCGTATTAACAATCTTACGATGGGACTTGAAAGTAGCTTCCAAGAAATTAACCTCTTGCACCAGAGGTTAAATATTCTTGTAGCGCCTCCAATGGAACCAGTCCTTCCACAGCAGGATTGGAACCTAGCACTCGGAATCAACAACCCTACCGGGTGGGAAGACTTGCCAGCAGAACCTCCTGTAGAACACCTACAAGAGATCCCGGTGGAAGTTGAAACTCCTCAAACTAATGCCAATGAACCTTCCTTTCTCCTTCCAAGGGAGGTGGAAGAATGGCTCGCCGACATTTGAGGAGAACCGCACGCGGAAGATGGAGTTCAAAAAGGCCTTGATTAACCAAGATTAATTGCTTCTTGGAAATTTTGCTAACTAAAATAAAGTAAAGGCTAGGTCTCCATGGTTTGTTATTTCCTTGTTTTATCTAGTTTAATTTAGGATTATGTAAGTTCTCTCTATGATGAAATGAAATGATGGTTTTAAGGTTTGGATGGTTTGTAATGAATAAAAACACTCATGGTGGTAAAGGATGAAAAGGGGAACGAGAAAAATGATCCCATGCACAAGAACAAGGCGAAAAGACAATTATCTCCATTTCAGAAGGTTCAACACGGGCCGTGCTCAACCAACACGGCCCCGTGCCGAACCACCTGCAGAAAAACGCCCAGTTCAGGTACCTGGACACGGGCCGTGTTCACCCAACACGCCCCCGTGTCCAGACTTCTGTTTCTCTTACTTTAATTTTGTTACTGGCACTTGAACACGGGGCCGTGCCCGGATAACACGGGGCCGTGTTCAGTGCCCAGTAACACAAATTTTTGCTTTTTAAACACTATTTTACACATCTAATCAACCTAAAAATTTATTTTTGGGACACATTGAGGACAATGTGTAATTTAAGTGTGGGGGGGATGCTAAAACCTTGAATTTTGCAAGTCCTAAATACAAGCCTTACACAAAACTCTATTGGAACCGCTAATCACCCCAAATTTTTTTCAAAAATTTCATTTTTTTTTACTTGTCTAGGTTTAACTCGGGAAATTCAAGTTCTCAAAAAGGTTATATTTTTACAAATTTACAACCGATAGCGTAGTGATAAAAAGAACCAACATAAGAAAATTATGAAAAGGCATAGCAAACTTATTTAAAATTTGATTATATATACTTGATCACATAAAAACCCATTCCCACAAAAGTGAGTTTTGAGCCTTTATTGAGCACACAATTACATATCATTTGACTAAATGCTCATTTTTCGTTTCTTGTGTGAATAGCCGCCTGGTTCTTACGACTCTAGAACTTGCCATGACAATACATTCCCGGTCCTTATCAACTTAAACCCAAGTAAGTAAATGATGGAGGCATTAGGACTAACCCTTTTTATTTCTACACCATTATTTTTCTTTTTCTTTTACCACCTACCCAAAAATCCCCCTAGTTAGCCCCTTTGAGCCTAAACCTTTTCGTTTCATCACCCAAACAAAAACCCTTTTACCCACCAAACCCTTTTTCATTTTTAACCTTTTATTTTAGTAACAAGTTCGGTTCTTCGGAAAAAAAAAATTGTGATAATGATGAAGCAAAAAGAGAATAAACAAACAAGTTAATCAAAAATAACTTAGTTTGAATAAAAGCTTCATCAAAATAAGAAGTTGCAAAAATACGAAAACCGATACTTGTTACGCTTTTAGCCCTTTTTCTACTAACCACTAACCCAACCACCTACCTTTAACCCTAGCCTAACCCTTAACCCACAAAGTCCTCTTGATATCTACAAAGGTATAAAAGTTAAAAAGGAGGAGGATTGATTTCTTGGCAAGCCTATGGTAGGAATAAGTTCCATGCCGCTCTCGAGTGATTCACTAAAAATACACCTTCGGCCGAGTGTGAGTGATTTCCCCGTGAGGTATGTGAACTTGTATATAAATAGAATTTTAAAAAGGCATGTTATGCCCAAATAAGTGATTTCTTTTATGAAAAGTTCTAAATAAATCATTACGAATAGGAGTGTAAATAAATAAAAATAAAACCCAAAAAGATCTTGGAAATCCCGACACTCTACGACAAGCCCAAAACCTTCTCTTCTACCTATTCCATTTGGGAGTGTAAGCCACATATTAAAGAGTTTTGCTTGAGGACAAGCAAAAGTTCAAGTGTGGGGGTATTTGATGTGTGTAAAATGCAACATATAAATTACATCAAATGAGGCATAAAACTAACCATTTTTAAGTACTAATATTGGAAAAAGAGTGTTTTTGTCTTCCTTTTGTATTTTCAGGATTAAATGAGCTCAAAAACACAAAAGAAGCAAAAAGACAGCTAAATCCAACATAAATACAAGGAAAGGAACATTAGTGGACTGCCCGACCCCTCAACGGCACCTTCCAAAGCAAAAAGGAGAAGACAGAAGGCTGAACACGCCCCGTGCTCAGCCAGCACGGGGCCGTGCCCAAGAAGCAGCAGAAAAGACAAATCCATAGAAGCTTCTATTGCCCATCACGGGGCCGTGCTCAGCGGACACGGGGGCGTGTCGAAAGTACAGCAGGCGCATTTATTGTAATTGCGAATTACAATTAATGAGGAGAGAGATTGTCAGACGGACACGGGGCCGTGCCCAGCGGACACGGGGCCGTGTCCAGCTCTCTGTTCAGCCTATAAATAGGAGTGCTTGGATTCATTTCATCTCATCCCTTGGCACACCACCTCTCTCACACTTCATCCACCACCCACCACCATCACAACACCATCATCCACCACCATCATCCATTGTCCATCGTAGAGTGTGTGAGTCGTCTCGGGATCCAAGATTGATCGTAAGAGTTCTTGACAATCAAGGCCATGTTTGCCTAAGTCTCTTACATCACTTGGTGAAGACAAAGTGTCTAGTATAATACTTTTTATTTCTAATCTTTTGCACTTTTTATTTGGTTTTGTATTAATGACTTTAATAACTAGTTACTTATGTTGAAGGTGATCTTTCCTTCTCGTTTGTCCGTGGTGTCTTGGCATTATTTTACTGTCTATATAAAATAAAGGATTTTCACCATTCATATCTCCACGATCTATATGGAGATATGTTGGCTACCTGGTAGGGGGTTAAGGGAACGGTTTGGTAAAGGTCTTGCCATTGTTCAGCGTTTAGAGGTCCTGCAATAGACCTGGGTCAAATTTAGTAGGACCTCCTTCAATACTTCACGGTATTGGATGGCGGGGGTCCAAACTCTTTGATCCCCTCATAAGTTAACTACTATTAATACTATAACCCGGCTATTTAGGACTGTATCCCTGCTGACTCAGACTACTTAGCCGAGGGTAACGTCACCGCCAAAAGCGGGGCCTACCACAATACTGCATTAATAACTTAATTCATTATCTTCCAATAATCCACCCTTTTAGGATTGTATCCCTGCTGACTCAAACTACTGGGGTGAGGGTAACGTCGCCTTCAAAAGAGGGGCCTACTACAATAACTAAGATAATCTCTTAATTATGTGCAAAAGTGCGGAAATAATCAAAGGTTATACTAGATACGAGTCGGAACCAAGTGATTCATCTTGTCTATCTGTTTTTATTTATTTTATTTTTATTTTCAGCATTTTAGTTAGTTTTACTTTTCTTAGTTTAAAACATTTTTCTAAACTTTTATTTTGGTTAGACGTTGAGGATAAACCGGTACTAAAAGCTCTTGTGTCCTTGGACGACCTCGGTATCTTACCAACGCTATACTACACTCAACGATGGGTGCACTTGCCCATATGTGTGTTTAGTGTTATTGAAATATCGTGTTTTATAAATTTAAAACTTGGCTAAAATAAGTGTTAAAAAGGGCTTAAAATATACACCTAATATACACAACACTTTATGTTTGGCCGCTGCGTTTCTGCAGCCGCGCTCTATGTTTCGGCCGCCACGAGCTATGGCGTTATGGCAGTCGTGTGCTATGGCGTTACGGCACCTGCGCCGTTGCGTTTTAGCAACAGCCACACTTCTGCGTTTTAGCGGCAATTGCGCCGCTGCGTTTTAGCGGCAATCGCGCCGCTGCGTTTTAGCGGCAGCCGCGCCCGCTGCGGCGTCTGGTATTGTTTTTGTAATCATAATCTACAAATAAGCTATTTAAAGAAAAAATTAAAATGGGTAACAAGTGTTTATGGGTCACTTTGACCTGTCACCCGACCCGACTAGCACATCCTACCCAGTGGCGGATCCGAGAATTTTTTTCTATGGGTTCACTTTTGTGGTGGTCAAAGTTTTCACAACCATACATTAGAAATTTATGGATGGGTCGGGTCGGGTTACGAAACTAACAAATTAGGACTTGGAACCATCCGTTGAACCTTTATTATTTATATATTTTTTTCCTTTTTAAACCATGAAGGTTTATGAACGTATCATACCAATGAAGTCGCTTTAATCATTTTAATACATACTAACAATTTTAAACAAAAATAAAAAATCCTTTTTAAGGGCCAGGCCACTCAGTTTGGTTAGTGGCCCTATCTCTATCCTTCATCAAGAGCATTGCACGTGCATCTTAACTTTCACACTGAAATCAACAATTAATCCATTCAAAACTAAACTAATGACAAATAAAGATGGGCATATGAAGTTAACAGGCCTGCTAAAATGGAGAGCTGGATCATCATAGCCTTCAACATACAAGAAATCACATCTCAGGTGAACCTAATGCCACAATCATCCACTAAACAACTGAAAAAAAATCAAAAAATTCGAAAACAAATTAGAAGATTCGTAAAAATATATAGGGTTTACAACCATAAAAACTCAGATCTGCAAAGTCTTGCTTGTCATCTCCATCACTCCATCTTCATCTACAACAAAAAACGTCAAAAATTAACGGTAGCACCTTAGATCTGAGAAAACTTTTAGCAGAAAATAGAAAAAACCTACCTGATTTCCATCTTCATCCACCGATTGCAACTATACCGAAGCAAACCTATCAGATCTGGGCTTGTCATCTTCCCTAGCTCTGCTTGTTTCCTGCAAAGTTATTCGAGAAAGAAAAAGTCTTAGATCTGCAAAGTTTTGCTTGCCATCTTCATCTACAACAAATCCACCAAAAATGTCAAAAATTAAGGGTAACCCGGTAGATCTAAGAAAACATTCGGTAGAAAATAGAAAAAAACCTACATGATTTCAACTACACCGAAGCTTCATCCTTCTGATTGACGCAAGAATGTTGTTTGTACCGTTCTTGAATGTAGCTAAAAACTCAGATCTGCAAAGCTTCATCCTTCTGGCTCGTGTATCCCCACCGCTCCATCTTCTTCTACAACAAAACAACAAAAAAAACCTAAAAGTCGATGGTGGTCCGGTAGATCTATGAAAACATTCAGCAAAAAAAACTACCTGTATCTTTTTTCCACAGAATGCAACTACACCGAAGCTTCATCTTTCTGATTTCATAAGAACGTGTGTTTGTACCGAGGGAAGCGGCCTTGAGATTTTAGGGTTTCTGGAAAACGAAGGAGAGAAAATGGGGAAGGAAAGATGGGGGCGGATAATGAGGATGAGAATGAAAGTATGAAACCCTAAACGCATTAGGTATCCCGTGTTTATTTGAGTAGAAGGGTATAAGTGGAAAGTGATGTTTTATGGTGCTTAAAAGACTTGTACATCATGCTTTAGGGGTGTTTTAAGAAAATTTAAATGACCTTAAGAAGTCCTTCTAATATGCTTTTATATATAGTATAGATAAGAAGTGATTTCGGAAATCACTTACCTTAAGCGTCCTTATTCGTGCTTACCTCCTTGTTTCCTCTTGACCCGTTAGCCATCCACGCTTGAGTCGATTGACATGTTTTCCATCCTTACATGTCATTATGTTCATTACATGGTTAGCATATGTGAAAATACACACAAACATTCATTTTATTTCCATTCATACATTACTTGACTTTCGTTAGTCAGTTGTCGCATATATAAGACGTATACTAATAGTCACTTCATTCCAAATCCACACAACTCAATTATCATCATACACAACAAATCAATCATATAGTACATATCATATTAATTTTCTACTCTAACAACTGTGTCCAAAGGCCAATCCATGATATTCATACATTGTTGACTTTAACAGTCAACTGCCCTACTTATATACTTTCAAATTATGAACATGAATCCATCTTAAAATGGTAGACAATACTATTAACATCATACGCATTTTGTGCTCATATTATATGACATATACACCTACATGGTCACTAGTTATACACACACACACACACATACATAATCCGCTCCATCCACACTAGCATTTTCATAACTTCAAAACTAACACCAACATCATTCGAATTTACTATTTTCTAGGATTCTCATACACTCCACATCTACTTCTTAAATCGCAATTAATACGATCAAACAATAGACATGTGTTTATTAAATCACTTAAGCATATAGCACAACTCCTAAAACATACTTCTACCCAATCACACATTAACTACATTCATACATGGATTTCATCAAGAGCATGTTCCTCATGATATATTACTATCAAATACATTATTCCAACATTCTTTACATACTCCTTTATTACTTTAAGACAATATCACATATCATTGTCATTTAGACATTTTATCAAATACCTTGTGTGCAAATCTAAGCACAATGTACAACCCCTTCATGCTTGGTTACCTATTTCTTGCTTTCATTCATCAAATACAATTAAAATCACATTTCTTCCATAGCATACTCAATCTAATTAACAAGTAACAACTACATATTACATGATATATCATATTAGCACAAGGATTAGACATGGGTATTATACCCATGCCGCCATCTTCATTTTCCCAAATGAGTTTCACCTCCAAACATCGAATTAATCAAAATCATGCATAACACATGTTCTATATAGTGATTCTAACACATAATCATGCTTAATTTCATACTAATTCGCGGATTAATCAATAACCCACTTCTTGAAAAATCACCAAATCAAGATTTACAACTTACCACATGTTTATTAAAGCTAGATGGTGAAGAATCTTCATTCATGCAAGTGTTTTGGCTTCACATCCTTGTTCAATTTCATCAATTTTGGGGTTGTGGGGAAGAACCCATTTTCTTCTTTATGTGTGTGTTGACATACACACTACACACACTTAGAAATCTGAATTATAGAGTTTGCCCCACTTGCCACTTTTAGTCCCTCTTATTGGGTTTTTGGTTAATTGTAACCAATACTACCATTTCCAACCACCCTAACCCCTATGTTAATAACTAGGTTACATAACTTAGTTGTTTATCTCGTGACGTAAATAAGAAAAAACATTCTATTAAATTCAAATTCGGATTTTTAGGGTGTTACACCAACATACATTGATTATTGGGCATAAGACACAAAACTAGTAACTAAACACAAACTTATGCGGACACATAGTGGAGGTCCTTATTTCCAATGATAGTCGCATCTGAATGATAGGTCTGAATCAGGCTCTTCTCCATCATACGGGTTGTGCCAAGCCCATGAATAATCCTTTTTCAGATTTATAATTCCATGCATCTTCTAATACATCTGAGTTATAATCTAACTCTAGATTAGGGTTGAATCCTAGTTCTTCCACAACATCAACAACTTTCTTCCCATGTGTTGCTTCATTTTCTTTTAGTTTGCCAAGTACATCGTTTTGTTTCCCAACTTCCCGACTTGCAGCTGCGCTTGAAGATTAACTTCCTTTACTAACATGTCCCATGCACTAACTTTCACCAACATCTAGAACTTGTGATTCTTCTTCAGATTCGACATAACCAACCTTATCTTTGTTATCCACAACACTTTGTTGATGGTATAAGAATGGACAAAACCTTTCTTACATTTCTTATCCATTTTAGGTTTTGATGGTGTGACAATAACAAAATAAGTCAAACATGAGTATTTATATATCAACTTTTGAAAAGTTATTGTTATAAAAAAGTAGGTTACCGAGTCAGAATAACATTCAAAGCACAATACATCAACACATGATAAGATGAATGACAAACAACAACCAAGTAAAACCTAACACAAACTTAAATCTTCAAACTTCAACCACCTTCTCAACAACTTCCAATGCCATCATCCGTCGCAATTCAAGAGCTCAACAGGGCTGGAACAACTCTCTCACATCTGGGACATGTGCTTAGAGGTTCAATCCAGTGTAACCAACCATAGTTGTCGCTCTAAAATGTTACAAATAAACTTCTCAAATTAGTTATTCCAATGTAATCACACTAAAATCATCGATTACTCAAAAACAACACTTACAGAACAAAGAAACCTACGTCCAGGATCTGCTTTCGTCTAAGAAGTTCTAATGCAAGTAGAAGCCCCACATGAGTAGACTGCATTGGAATGAGTTGCTGTAGTGCTTGTGTGTGATGAGGATGCTGCCATTTTAGGGTTTCAGGAAGGTAGAACAAAGAACAAGAATGGTGATGGGTTGTGTCTTGCAAAAACTTTAAAAGGGGGTATGAATTTTTATATTGCAATTTCAGTCCATGAAGGGTATTATGGTCATTTAACTAAAATACTAACGTTCAACTAAGAAACCCTTGCAACAAGGATGTGATTGATTGCAATTGACAAACATAGGGACTAGAATGGTCGAAATTAGCAAACAGGGTATGTATGTGAGATCAGATGTAAACAACAGGTACAAAAATTGTACTTTACTATTTTAAAAATTAATCATCTAGTTCTAATTTATAGAGAGCATCATTCAGAATACCACATCCAACCACTTGAGAATTTAAATAAACACTAAGTTTGCCATAACTATAAGAAACATCAATATCATCTATGTCTTATGCATATAACACTAACTTGATAATTGTTGGTCGCTATATACACGGATTTATACCAAATAGACTTATACATGTAAGGATGCTTACACACTTAGAAAATCATATTATCAAAACTTTTACAAGCTTGAATGGCTGAAACCATGGGCGAAGCTTTTAAGGGGCGGGAGGGGGCGGCCGACCCCCCGAACTTTTCACTCAGTAGTGGAGAGTATGTAGTTTTCGTATAGAAATTTTTTGGTATATACGTTTTCGACTCCCCGGTTTTATAGAAATTTTTAGGTCCGGTGACTTCCGCCCCCAGGTCGGAAATCTCAAGCTTCGCCACTGGGCCTGAAACATATTCTTCCAACTTTTATTAGGAAATTTATTTTATATGAATCTAGAGAATTTAATATATAAAACCGATTTTGTAACATTAGAAGACTTACTAGTAGGAATTTACTTTAACTAAAGGGGTGAGGATTCATTGGTGATTCAAGTCGTATAGACGATAGGAATAAAAAAAATTCCCATTAAAATTAATTCCTTATATTTAAAACTCATTAACTTTGTCTTGCCCCAAAATGACCGACATTAATTTATGTGCACTAAATATAACACATCCAATCATTTAATTGTCACAATATTTACATAGTAACATTTTCGATGGTCGTTATTAAATTTTATAACGTTTTATATAAATAAATAAATGAAATAATTAAACGACTATAACTGGCCGAAGATAAGGAAAAAGGTTGTACATGCAATCTTCTTGTTTACAACTTGGGTTATATGGAAAAATCGGAAAGAAAATATTTTTAGAGCAAAAAATGGCGAGGTATTTAAGATGACTGAAGAGATTAAACAAGAATCATACCAATGGATGAAGTATGAAGAGATTAAACAAGAATCATACCAATGGATGAAGTATAGAACAAAGGTGCAAGTGATTTTTTGGGAGAATTGGATTTATTTCTCATGGTGAAGATAATTTAGTTTGGTTTGTCTATGTTAATTTTGTTGTTTTTTTAAGTTTTGATGTACTCTAGGTTCTCATAGCACCTTGCTATGGTCCTTTTGGTTACTATGGTTAATAAAATGTTCCGTCTTACTATTCAAAAAATGTAATACACGGTGTTTTCATAAATCCTTAAATGCATGTAACATACATATTGTACTTAGAAAGGCTTTTCTACTTTGGTATTGTTATAATTTAAATTTTGATTGCACAAGCACGAAACATGTGAAAGAAATAAAAAGTCTATTTTATTAAAAAAAAAAAAAACTAAGAATACAAACCTTAAACCCAAAAAAAATCTATACTTTAAAAGCAAAATCCTAAGGACTGCTAAAAATTAAATGCTAAAACTAAACTCTAAACCTCTAAAAATTAAACTCCAAACCCTAAAAACTAAACAATAGAAAAATTCAACACAAGTATCAACCGTTTGATAGAGTTTTCTCACGAAAAAAAAGTTTTCTCACGAAAAAAAAGTTTTCTCATGATCCTCTCTCGCAAGTAAAGATAAGGTACAAACTATGTTAACTGTAAAAATCGTGAGAACAGATCCGAGTCGTCTATATATTTAATCAATGATTGGTATTGATTACACATCAAGCCCTTAATATCAGTAATGTCTAATAGTAACTTCAAGGATATTTTAGTAATTGTGTTATTATATTAAATATGAGGATTAAGATTCAAATTTTCTTATGTTGACTTTTTCCTACTAGTTCCACCATTTTTTAAAACAAAATAACTTTTATATACTTTATTATTTAAAAAAAAATATACCATAAAATCAAGAATTTTTTTTAATCCTTATTAATATGAGTATAATATTGTTATATATATATATATATTTAATATGACATTATTTTTCTAAAACATTGAAAATAGCACTTCAAAACTGTATGTGCTAGTTTCAACTTGTTTTGTGCTGGTTATGTCTGTGTTAGTTTTGAAATTGTATGTGCTAGTTTCAATACATAAATTTATATAAATTACACAAATATTTATCCATATCAATTTATGAAATTGGCACATCAAGAGTGGTATTAGAGCGGCCTCTCTCATGATAAGATACATATATTATTATTACTAGGTTACAAACCCGTGTATTATACGGGTTGAATAAAATAAATATAGTTAATAATAAAAATTAAAATATTATAAAATAAATTTTGTGATAACATATTGTTGATTTTTTAATAAAAGTTATAAAATTGAATAATAGAATCTGAAAAAGAGTGAAATAAGAGGGAAATAAATCTTCGGCTAACTAAATTATAACATATGATGTAGAATAATAATAATGATAATAACAACAACAAAAACATTGTATTAAATTAAAGATAAAGTGTAAAATACATTACGGCTTAACGTAGGGATGAGATTTTTTACCGAAATACCGGTACCATACCGGTACCGTACCGATACCGTACCGTACCGATCATAAACGGTACCGGTATCGGTAATAGATTTTTCGAAATTCGGTATCGGTAAAAAACGGTATCGGTATAGGTATTTTTAGGTAAATACCGGTTTTAATACCGAATTTAATAATGAATTCCAATGGGTTTTTAGGTTGGATTACGAAGAGTCCAAGTCCAACTAATCTTACTGGCTACTAACAAAACCTAAACCCAAAATCCAAATCCATCTTTTCTTCAAGGTATTCAAACGAATTCAAATCCATATTTGATGTTTGCTTCTTTTTTTTTCTAATTAAACTAATTCGGCTGAGGCATAAAAATAAAGTTCCTGTGAATCATGAAAGTTAATATTCAAACCAATTCGTCTGTATGTTAAAGTTAAACTAAAACGTTAGATGGTTTCATGGCAACTAAGTTAATATTTAGTTTAGCTTATAATCATAAAAAGAGATTCTAATATAATGTAAAGCTTATATTCATTCAAATCTAAAAGCATCGTTAGATGTTTTCATGGCAACTAAGTTAATATTTAGTTTAGGTTAGCTGATTTTGTTTGCTGTTGTGTTTCATTTCACATATCAAGGGTTCAACATAGGAATTATATTATGTAATTGCATATTCATTAGCTATTTCGTGTGGTGTACTGTTATTGAATGATAAGTTTCAGCCAACTTACATGATTATATTGTACTTCACACATTTACATTTGAAAAAAAGAGCATGGATGGATGGGTTGCACATGATATTTTTTATGTAAAACAATGGATGACACCAAAGCGGTACCAATGTGGTAAATTACCGAAATACCGGTACCGATACCGGTACCGGTACCGAATCTATAAATACGGTACGGTAATTGGTATCCACATTTCCTCAATTTCGGTAACGGTATTAACGGTATCGGTACCGGTACGGTACCGGTATCGTACCGATCTCATCCCTAACGTACATCACGTACCCGACCAAATTACGCAAGTTATGTTGAAAATCACGCACGTTATAAACTCAACAAAACCTAATCACGCATGTTGAAACAAATAATCACGCACGTTATCACGCATGCCTTACCTCCTAGTTCAAAAATCGCATCCCCTATTCTACGATCTGAAACCACTGTTACTGCCATCTGACTCTAATCAAATCAAAGCTTGGACATGTTCATGCATCCTCTGTTCTACGGTCTGAATCAAAGTTTGGTCATGTTTCTTCATCCTCTGTTCTAAGGTCAAAATCAAAGATTGGTCATGTTTTGTTCATCCTCTGTTCTACGGTTGGATTTCGAGGGTCGATATTTTGATGAAACTTTTCAACATCAACGATGTATTTGAACCCAATTCGATGAAATTGACCGAACAATAGCCAATTTAAAGTGAAACGAAATTTTTTTTTTAACCAATTCGATGAAATTGATCAAACCCAGGCTAAATGAAATTTTGATAGAATCACGCATGTTATATGAAATAATCACGCAAGTTGGTTTTTTGAGTTTATAACGTGCGTGATTTTCAAACGAACGTGCGTAATTTGGTCGCGTACGTGATGTACGTTAATCCGTAATGTACGTTAACCTTCCTCTATATCTGTAAACACATTTTTAAATTATGTTAAATTCATTGCATAAGATATCTCACCTATGCAACGCATCCTCTCAGTTTCCGAAGATTACAAATTCAATGTCATGATTTTATATCATCATCTTTCTTAAAGCCAAATTTATATGTAAAGAATGCATAAAAAACGTATCTATGATTATGATTTATCAGTTATCAATTAGAAAACATATAAATAATATTTAAACTAAAAAATCCGTAAAACAAAAAATAAAACTTACCTATGATTATGGCTCATTTTGTGGAAAAAAAATTACATATTTATTAGAAATAGAAAATCATGAGTAATTTAAGGATATTAACTAAATTACAAATAAATAAATCAGTTGGAAAACAACTCTGATGAAGCGTAGGAATACGACAAGTGTCCCAAAACAAGTTTCTTTTATTATATAGTATAGATTATTATTATTTTTGTTATTTTCCACTTTTCCTATAAGATACAAATATTATTATTATTATTATTATTATTTTTTTGTTATTTTCCACTTTTCCTAACAAAAAAAGTTATATACTTTCCAAAAGTCTCATCCCTTTTTTTCTTCGGCATAACCCTCTAAATTTGTGGGTTACCAAAACAAAATCAAAATGAAAAATCTAAACAAAAATCGTGTGCTTCCTCCTAGATCTAAACAAAACTTGACAGATTTAAACAACAATCTAGATCTCGACAACAAGAAGAAAAAACTAAGAGCATATGAGACGTAAACAAAAAACCAAGATGAGAGATTTTATGCGTTTATGGTGAAGATGGTTAGTGATCGCGATTGAGATTGAGAGTGAAGAGGAGAATTATTTTTCTCCGGCTTCCGCCAAGCCAAGCCACATGCTTTAATTAGAATAATTATAATTTTAAGAGTAAACTGTCAAAATCGTCTCTGAGATTTTATCACTTTTCTCACTTTAGCCTTAAACTCAAACCTTTTGAATTTGTTTTCTTTTATTTCAATTTTGATGCTATTTTTATCTAAACACAAAATCTGGTCAGATTTTTCAGTTAACATTCAGCTTGTTTGTCTTTTTCCTCCCTTTTTTAATGAAGGACAAAATGGTTAGACTTTTTAAATTTGTTATAATAAAATAATAAAAGACCATTTTGCCCTTCATTAAAAGGGCGGAAAAATATTAAAAAAAAACTGGATGTTAACTGAAAAATCTGACAAGATTTTGATTTTGGATGAAAATGGCAACAAAATTGAAACCACAGGAACCCAGATTCAAAATTGTATGAGTTTTGAACTAAAATGACAAAAGTGACCAAGCATCAGGAACCATTGTGGCAGTTTACTCTAATGTTAAACTAAGACTGCGGGGTATGGTGGGGCTTGGTGTAACACCCCGTGTTTTCACGAGTGAAAGTCAAAGTCAACGACCGATTTCGCGCAACGTGACTCGTAGAATTGTTTGTATGATATTTAGATTATGTGGAGTAAATGTCGTACATGACAACAATCAAGTCCTGCTAACCGTATTTCAATCGACCTACGACTGTGAACGATAGGAAGTAACAATGCGATAAAGTTAATCAAGCTATGCTAAATCAAATCGACATCAAATCGTAACTTGAACTATGTATTTTACTTGTCAATTATACGTGTGTGTGTGCTTTACGTGTTACCTGTGCATGTTTACCTTATGTTGTGATATGGTGTGATAATCAAGCGAACTCAATCGAACTCGAAATCTAACCCGAATATAAACGAACCCGAACCCGAATTCCGAGTCGAACCCTATAAGAAGTAGTTGGGACTGAAAGTAATTTAATTAGGAAACCCTATCAAATCTCTCACAAATCGAAGCCGAATCAACATCGCACCGAACACACCAAAGGAGGTGGCGT
The DNA here is from genome assembly GCA_030545235.1 of Helianthus tuberosus. Lineage (NCBI taxonomy): Eukaryota > Viridiplantae > Streptophyta > Magnoliopsida > Asterales > Asteraceae > Helianthus > Helianthus tuberosus. The sequence continues at coordinate 127,987,711 of CM060360.1, forward strand.
CCGCACGGATGGCCAATCCGCACGGATTGCCCGTCCGCACGGATTGCCAATCCGCACGGATGACCCGTCCGCGCGGATAACCTATCCGGGTGCGTGCCATGCGCACGGCTCACCCTTTCCCTTTTTTGCATCCTATAAATACACGGGTCACTCTCCACTTTTTCCACTTTTGGCAAGTGACGTCCGAACCACACGCATTCTTCACCTTTACTTAGATTTCTCTCAATCCAGGTAAGATCTTGCACTAATTCTTGTACATCTTTGATCACTACACAATTCTACACATTTCCATCTTTCAAATCTTCACTTTCAACCATGAAATCATCCGGATTTGGGGTATTCACGGGTGACGTCATCATGAAGTTCATAAGAACTTCATGCTTGGCTTCATTCCACCAAGAATATCTCAGATCTAAACGATTTCTGACAGTTTTTACAATAAACTCACCTAGATCTAAACTTTTCTAAGGATAAAAGAGTTGAAAGAAATAAACCTAAGTTCTCTCCTTCTTTTACCCTTAAAACCGGTACGAATCCGATCAGTCCTAGTGTTCTACTCGTCAATAGTGAAGCCCTAGCTCTAGATCTAGAATCCTACCATAGACAACTGATTTCGGGGTTAACCGGGATGACCGTCCTGAGTCGCCGACAGGCCGAGTTAGGGTGATTCCTGACCGGTCTAGTCACGCGGGTGAGAACACAACTCCAAGTGGTTGCCACGTAGTCAGAACGTCTCGATAAACGACAACAGAAACCAAGTGTAGACGAACGGAACAACCAGACCAGTTGTCCGCACGGGCAAGCTGTCTGCACGGACTAGCTGTTCGCACGGACGAACCGTACGCACGTATAGGTCATACGCACGTACAGGTCATACGCACGGGTTGTCATCCGCACGGACTACCCTTGGGACCCATTTTCCAAACGAGGTTTGAGTATCGACGAACGAGCAATCCGGACGGACGACCTCTGAATGGATTACTCTTTGGATCATGAGATACTAAGGCCTTAAAATGAAAATCAAACAAACTTCATCCGCACGGCCAAGCCGTACGCACGGACAGGCTATCCGGACGGATTGTCTCTGCCCGCGCGCACAGGCTGCCCGCACGGACTACCATACGCACGGACCGCCGTCCGCGCGGCCGGCTTGAAAAGTAGAAATACTTTGGTGTTTTCTAAATACTACAACGAAAACTCCAAAGCACAAGCCATCATACACAAACACATCTTAGGAAGAAACAATCCACTTGAACATTTATCCACACAAGCCATCTAACCGTACGGATAAGTCGTCCGCACGTGCAACTAGCCCGCACGGGTTGTCACCCGCACGGACAGTCACACGCACGGATAACCTAACCGGATGGAACACCATCCGCACGCATCACCATCCGCACGGATAGATCATGCGCACGGATGATTTCTACTCACGGGTGACTGATCCGCACGACTTGTCATCCTACCCACTCTCACTTGTACTGTTTTACGCGTCACTTATCGTTACGTTATCGAATCTATTCAGGCTAATCGTACTCGCTGAAAAGCGCTCCCTTCAATCCATATCACTGTGAGTATACTCGAACCCTTTTTGCTTTTAGCACTTTTGGGTGTTACATACGTTACAACTATTCAAACTACAACTATCACCCTACTCAAGCTATTTTAACGCTTAACCATTAATGCATGTTATACGTGGCTTATGAATGCTTGTTGTTATGTTTACACATGGAATGTTGTCTACCTGCCTTAGCAACGATAGTACTATAGTTTGGACTCAGCACCCGTTCACACGGGGGTTGTTAAGGATCTTTTACTTGCATGGATTACAGTGGTAATCGTGTATTGCGAACTGCCTCGGGCAGTCAACCCGCAGTCATTGGTATCGATGGATCTATGTCGATAACTAACGTGCTTCATTTCTCTATGTGTACGTGCTGGTTATGTGTAAACGAATTCGAACTCTATATGCTATTATCAAACTTGTATGCTCACCTTTACATTTTATGTATTGACATTATTTTAACGTATGTGACAGGTGCTTAGGACGCATATGTGGTAGGAATCGGAAGCTAGAATAAAGCTTTAGGGCCCAACAAATAGTTGTCTGTAGATAACTTATTAGGGGTCTCTAGAAGCAGATAAACAATTGCTACTTATTTAAATCTGAGTTGTCGGAACAGAGTATTTGTTTTGATGTTGTCTGTAATGACTTGTTTGACTATTTATGTTACGGTATGGGACGTGATGTTTAATTAAATGGTAATGATAGTTGTTATGGAAACTTCTGGACAATCTGTTTCGCTCAGTGCCGCGCCCCGATGATTCCGCCATAGGTTGGGGTGTGACAGATTGGTATCAGAGCCATAACTATAGGGAATTAGGCAAGACTCGACCTAGTCCGGGTCGAAGTCTTAGAGACCTAGACTATAGTTTAGAACCAACAGACTAACTCGCGCATATGCGTAAATTCACCACTATTACTCACTCTTTTCTATCATTGCGCTCGAATTTTCAAGTTATGAACGGGCAAAAAGGCCGAGAATAGGTGTGAAAACCGCAAACTCTCGACTAAAGTTGCCTAATCAGCTTGCGTTTTAGCTACAAACGAGGGGAATTATACCAAATCAGGAGTGAAATCCATATTTTGATGAATAATCTCCTCAATTCTCATAAAAAACGAGGACGGAAGTTGCGAGATAGGGGTGAAACCCTAACCTCGGCGACTCGTCCCACTTTTATGCAAAACTCCACCAAAGTTCGATGGACTCCAACGATCTAAAGACACAACCTAACCAAAGGGAATTGTGCCAACGCCCAAGAATCGAGGCAAAGGCATAGTCCTAGAGGTCGTTGTGCAGGATCCTTGCGAATAGTCGAGCTACTTTGGTTAGTCGAAGTCTATTAGCCGCAGACAATCTACCTTCGATTTATCGATCTTTGTGAAAATTTTAATGTATTTTTCTGTTATTTGTTAACGTTTTGAGATACTATTGGTTTCGACCCAACACTATTGCTTCTACTAAATCACAAACCCACACAACTCATCGCTAGCGAATCGACAATAGAGGCAGTCAGAACGGTTTGTATGCTCAAAGGTGCTTATAGTGACTAAGTATGTATGTTTCTTCCTGTTATGATTATGTGATTAGGAATATTGTGATTATGTGCCCTATGTGTCTATGTGATTTTGGTGCAACTCTGTGATTTTGTGACTATATGCGTTACATGGTGCGTGTTACTGAGCTTTAGTAGTGATAGACGTGTGAGGTGAGATTCGAATACATGTGTTGAGTTCCATGGCGATGTCTATTGCAGACAATGTCATCTGGATCCCGTCATTAACTCTCTCGTCAGGAAAAGAGGGACAGACGCCTTGCTTCCATCGTCGCGAAAGCTGTAGCAAAGGCTGTGAGCGATGTCTGCGAGAATGCCAGCAAATCATCCGAGGAATCGAGGACTGAGGGTCCCAAAGCTACCGCGAGACCTTTCAGCTTCAAACAATTCAAGTCATGTGGGCCGAAAGAATTCACAGGCGAAGGAGGTCCTACTGCTCTATTCCACTGGTTTGACTCTATCGAGGTTACTCTGCGACAAAGTGGTTGCCCTGATGACCTTCGAACTCTGAACGCTACCGGCGTCTTTCAGTCCCGTGCTTTGGACTGGTGGACGGCCGAGAGGAACAAGAGAGGGAATGATGCAGCTTACGGTTTGTCGTGGGAAGAGCTCAAAGAAGTCATGCTGGAGGAATTCTGCCCTCCTCACGAGCGCCAAAAGCTTGAAGATGAATTTTGGCACATACATCAGAAGGATGGAGACAATGCTGGTCTCACTGCTCGCTTCAAACAGCTCAGCATTATCTGTCCTGACCAGGTCAAGACTCCTGATATGACCATCAAGAAGTACATCCGAGCTTTGCCCGACTGCGTTGCTGATTTCGTGCAAGCGGCTAAGACTACCATGATCGAAGAAACCTATCTGTTGGCCCCTGAGATCAATGACAAAAGGGTCAAGGCCGGAGTGTGGGATAAGACCTCCAAGCATCTGCATCAAGCCAATACTGCTACACCAACTGCTGAACCCACGTCATCAAGCAACAAGAGAAAGAACAGCTCCACCAACAAGAACTGTGTGATTTCTGCTGCACCGATCCAAGCTGTGCCTGCTCAACAGCGTCAAGTAGTGGCGCCTGTGGCCAATGCACCGCCTGCAAAGCGTGCATATACTGGACCACACCCACTCTGCCCTACTTGCACCTATCATCACCCGACTGCTATTCAATGCCGCTTCAGTGCTCCTTGCAACGTCTACGGCCACTTTACTGCCAACTGCCGTATTCGTCAAGCTCCTGCCAATCAAGCTCTACTCGCTGCCCCACAGGGTCAACAAGCTCCTCCGACACCCGCAGTCAAAGCCAGAGCATGCTTCACATGTGGTGACCCGAACCATTTCGCCAACGTGTGCCCAAACAGGGTGGTGAAACAAGAACCCCAGCAGCAACAGCAGCAACCACAGCAACAACAACAACAGCAGCAACAGGTCGCACGAGCCAGAACTTTCAATCTCAACGTGCGTCAAGCCCAGGCCGACAACAACGTGGTGAATGGTACGTTCCTTGTGAATGGTATTTATGCTTCATGTTTGTTTGATACTGGAGCCGATAATTGCTTTGTATCACTCAAATTTGAGAAACTCCTTAGTCGTAAACGTTCCCGACTCTCCTCTGCATTCGATGTTGAAGTCGCTACCGGAAGAACCATCGCTGTAAACTCTGTTATTCGTGATTGCACTCTTGAGCTCAACAATCACATCTTCTCCATCGATCTCATTCTGATGCAACTAGGAAGCTTTGATGTCATAGTAGGCATGGACTTTCTTCGCGAGAACCATGCCGAAGTTGTGTGCTTCGATAAAATGATTCGCTTTTCTCTCGCAAACGGTGATTCATTGTGCATTTATGGTGATACTACTTCGAAGGGTCTCAAGCTTATGTCATGCTTACAAGCTAGCAAGTATCTCCGTAAGGAATACAGGGCTTTCCTGGCTCATGTCGTAGCAGCGGAGAAGGAAAAGAAAGAGAAGAAGAAAGTAAAAGACGTTCCAGTGGTTCGAGAATTTCCTCAAGTTTTTCCAGAGGATCTTCCCGGACTACCTCCGAAGCGTGATATCGATTTCCGCATTGATCTCATTCCTGGAGCTAATCCTATCGCCAGAGCTCCTTATCGACTCGCGCCGTCCGAAATGCGCGAACTCTCAACCCAACTCCAGGAATTACTTGAAAAAGACTTTATTCGCCCGAGCACCTCTCCTTGGGGCGCACCAGTTCTTTTCGTTAAAAAGAAGGACGGGTCGTTCCGGATGTGCATCGACTACCGGGAATTGAATAAGTTGACTATCAAGAACCGCTATCCTCTACCCCGAATCGAGGATTTGTTTGATCAGCTACAAGGCGCTACGTGTTTCTCGAAGATCGATCTACGTTCCGGATACCATCAGCTGCGTATACAAGAGGAAGATATACCCAAAACCGCGTTTCGCACTCGTTACGGCCATTACGAATTCGTTGTCATGCCTTTTGGCCTAACCAATGCACCGACAGTTTTCATGGATCTGATGAATCGAGTGTGTAAACCGTATCTTGACCGTTTCGTCATCGTGTTCATCGACGATGTCTTGATCTATTCCAAAAGAAGAGCCGAACACGCGCAACATCTACGTTTGGTTCTCGAGTTACTCCAGGGGAACCAACTCTACGCCAAATTCTCCAAGTGTGAGTTTTGGTTGGGGGAGGTTCAGTTTCTGGGTCACATCGTAAATAGTCAGGGTATTCATGTCGATCCTGCGAAGGTTGAAGCTGTTAAGAGCTGGGTTACGCCTAAGAACCCGATGGAAGTCCGCTCCTTTCTCGGGCTAGCGGGCTATTATCGACGATTCATCGAAGGATTCTCGAAGATTGCTGTACCACTCACTTCTCTGACTCATAAGGACCCGCCTTTTGTCTGGGGAACCAAACAAGAGTCTGCCTTTCGAACCCTCAAGTACATGCTTTGCAATGCTCCTGTTCTCACACTACCCGACGGAAACGATAATTTCATTGTCTACTGTGATGCTTCTAACCTTGGTCTCGGTTGTGTCTTAATGCAACGAGACAATGTTATAGCTTACGCATCTCGTCAGCTCAAAATCCACGAGAAGAACTATACAACCCACGATCTCGAGCTAGGCGCCGTTGTTTTTGCATTAAAGATTTGGCGACACTACCTGTATGGTACTAAGTGTACGATCTTCACCGATCACAAGAGCCTACAACATATCTTTAATCAGAGAGAACTGAATATGCGTCAACGCCGATGGGTAGAACTTCTCAACGACTACGACTGTGAGATTCGTTATCACCCAGGCAAAGCAAATGTTGTTGCCGACGCACTTAGCAGACGGAGTTATCTGCTTAGCACTCGAAATGTTCAAGCCCAGCACAATCTCGAAGCTCTTATTCGCGACGCCCAGCATGCATGTTTCAACGAGCGCACCTTGAAGAAAGAAAGAATCTACCACGATGGAGCCCAACTTGTGAGCAAATCTAACGGGATATTCCACTTCTTAGACAAAATCTGGATTCCCAAGCGAACTAACCTACGACAGATTATCATGGACGAAGCCCACAAATCCCGATACTCTATTCATCCTGGTGCTGACAAAACGTACCACGACCTTCGATATAGGTACTGGTGGCCGGGAATGAAACGGGATATCGCTCTCTACGTCGGAAAATGCCTAACCTGTGCTAGAATCAAGGCTGAACATCAAAGACCCTCTGGCTTGCTTGAACAACCTCCAATCCCCATGTGGAAGTGGGAGAGCATAGATATGGATTTCGTAACAAAGCTTCCAACCACGTCATCAGGTCACGACAGCATTTGGGTTGTTATTGACCGATTAACTAAATCAGCTCACTTTCTGCCGATACGAGAAGACTACAAGGTAGAACGATTAGCCCGAATCTACACCGACGAGATCATTTGTCGACATGGGACGCCTCGAGACATCATCTCTGATCGTGATGCTCGGTTCACTTCACGATTATGGGAAACGTTTCAAACGGCACTCGGTACAACGCTTAATCTAAGTACTGCGTTCCACCCACAAACCGACGGTCAGACTGAAAGAACGATTCGTACGCTTGAAGACATGCTCCGTTCATGTGTTCTAGACTTCGGTGGTAATTGGGATAGACACCTTCCGTTAGTCGAATTCTCGTATAACAACAGCTACCAGGCTAGCATCCAGATGGCACCTTTCGAGGCCATATACGAAAGAAGATGTCGATCGCCTATTGTGTGGCACGAGATCGGTCACTCGCAACTAACCGGTCCGGAGCTGCTACAAGAAACGACAGACAAAATTCTCCAAATCCGAGACAATCTAGCGAAAGCTCGGGATAGACAGAAACTTCTCGCCGATAAAAAGCGCAAGCACCGTGAGTATGTCGTTGGTGACTACGTACTCCTAAAGGTATCACCTTGGAAGGGTGTAGTCCGATTCGGCAAAAAGGGGAAACTCGCGCCTCGATATGTGGGACCTTTTAAGATTCTGGAAAGGATCGAAAAAGTCGCCTACAGACTTGAATTATCGGAAGAACTTAGCAATGTCCATCCGACTTTCCACGTGTCGAACCTCCGAAAGTGTATCTACGTCCCCGACTTACATGTTTCTCTAGATGATCTACAAGTGAACGAAACATTACACTTCGTGGAAAAACTTGTCGAAATCATGGATCGCAAAACCAAAGAACTCAGGCGCTCACGCATTCCTATTGTGAAAGTCCGGTGGGAAGGCAAACGAGGCGCGGAGTTCACTTGGGAACTCGAAAGCGATATGAAGGCAAAGTATCCACAGCTGTTTAACGAAGGAGTAATGTCCGGTTAAGAAAGGCAAGGTGGCATACATGTAAATAAGGAGAAATCCCTTATAATCCTTTGCCTATCGATAAAAAGTGTTAGGGTTAGAGATTGAGACTTTTGCTCATTTGGAGGTTAGAGAGAGAAACTAGAGAGAGAAAGCTTGTACACGTCTTACGAATCTATTGAATCACGTTAAAATTGTACATTCTTGTGCATCGATCTCACTGGTGCACGAATTCCGCACGTCGTACGAGTCGGATCGCAATCGAAACAAATCACACCGGACCCTAACCAATAGAGTCACAGTTATAATATATACTAAGTACAAATGATCCTCGCAACCGAGCTCCTGCTCAGATACCACTTGTACTTTCGTTTATCATATCCAAAAATCAGCCGATTTTAACCGTAAAATCCTCGTTAATTTGACGATTTTCAATGGTCCAAACGAAGAACTCTCACACGTGATCCACGAACTAGTTACAACTTCAGCTTAATTTCGGGACGAAATTTCCTAAACAAGGGGAGGCTGTAACACCCCGTGTTTTCACGAGTGAAAGTCAAAGTCAAGGTCAAAGTCAACGACCGATTTCGCGCGACGTGACTCGTAGAATTGTTTGTATGATATTTAGATTATGTGGAGTAAATGTCGTACATGACAACAATCAAGTCCTGCTAACCGTATTTCAATCGACCTACGACTGTAAACGATAGGAAGTAACAATGTGATAAAGTTAATCAAGCTATGCTAAATCAAATCGACATCAAATCGTAACTCGAACTATGTATTTTACTTGTCAATTATACGTGTGTGTGTGCTTTACGTGTTACCTGTGCATGTTTACCTTATGTTGTGATATGGTGTGATAATCAAGCGAACTCAATCGAACTTGAAATCTAACCCGAATATAAACGAACCCGAACCCGAATTCCGAGTCGAACCCTATAAGAAGTAGTTGGGATTGAAAGTAATTTAATTAGGAAACCCTATCAAATCGCTCGCAAATCGAAGCCGAATCAACATCGCACCGAACACACCAAAGGAGGTGGCGTCCGCACGGATTGCCCGTCCGCACGGATTGCCAATCCGCACGGATGACCCGTCCGCGCGGATAACCTATCCGGGTGCGTGCCATGCGCACGGCTCACCCTTTCCCTTTTTGGCATCCTATAAATACACGGGTCACTCTCCACTTTTTCCACTTTTGGCAAGTGACGTCCGAACCACACGCATTCTTCACCTTTTCTCAGATTTCTCTCAATCCAGGTAAGATCTTGCACTAATTCTTGTACATCTTTGATCACTACACAATTCTACACATTTCCATCTTTCAAATCTTCACTTTCAACCATGAAATCATCCGGATTTGGGGTATTCACGGGTGACGTCATCATGAAGTTCATAAGAACTTCATGCTTGGCTTCATTCCACCAAGAATATCTCAGATCTAAACGATTTCTGACAGTTTTTACAATAAACTCACCTAGATCTAAACTTTTCTAAGGATAAAAGAGTTGAAAGAAATAAACCTAAGTTCTCTCCTTCTTTTACCCTTAAAATCGGTACGAATCCGATCAGTCCTAGTGTTCTACTCGTCAATAGTGAAGCCCTAGCTCTAGATCTGGAATCCTACCCATAGACAACTGATTTCGGGGTTAACCGGGATGACCGTCCTGAGTCGCCGACAGGCCGAGTTAGGGTGATTCCTGACCGGTCTAGTCACGCGGGTGAGAACACAACTCCAAGTGGTTGCCACGTAATCAGAACGTCTCGATAAACGACAACAGAAACGAAGTGTAGACGAACGGAACAACCAGACCAGTTGTTCGCACGGGCAAGCTGTCTGCACGGACTAGCTGTCCGCACGGACGAACTGTACGCACGTATAGGTCATACGCACGTACAGGTCATACGCACGGGTTGTCATCCGCACGGACTACCCTTGGGACCCATTTTCCAAACGAGGTTTGAGTATCGACGAACGAGCAATCCGGACGGACGACCTCTGAATGGATTACTCTTCCGATCATGAGATACTAAGGCCTTAAAATGAAAATCAAACAAACTTCATCCGCACGGCCAAGCCGTACGCACGGACAGGCTATCCGGACGGATTGTCTCTGCCCGCGCGCACAGGCTGCCCGCACGGACTACCATACGCACGGACCGCCGTCCGCGCGGCCGGCTTGAAAAGTAGAAACACTTTGGTGTTTTCGAAATACTACAACGAAAACTCCAAAGCACAAGCCATCATACACAAACACATCATAGGAAGAAACAATCCACTTGAACATTTATCCACACAAGCCATCTAACCGTACGGATAAGTCGTCCGCACGTGCAACTAGCCCGCATGGGTTGTCACCCGCACGGACAGTCACACGCACAGATAACCTAACCGGATGGAACACCATCCGCACGCATCACCATCCGCACGGATAGGTCATGCGCACGGATGATTTCTACTCACGGGTGACTGATCCGCACGACTTGTCATCCTACCCACTCTCACTTGTACTGTTTTACGCGTCACTTATCGTTACGTTATCGAATCTATTCAGGCTAATCGTACTCGCTGAAAAGCGCTCCCTTCAATCCATATCACTGTGAGTATACTCGAACCCTTTTTGCTTTTAGCACTTTTGGGTGTTACATACGTTACAACTTTTCAAACTACAACTATCACCCTACTCAAGCTATTTTAACGCTTAACCATTAATGCATGTTATATGTGGCTTATGAATGCTTGTTGTTATGTTTACACATGGAATGCTGTCTACCTGCCTTAGCAACGATAGTACTATAGTTTGGACTCAGCACCCGTTCACACGGGGGTTGTTAAGGATCTTTTACTTGCATGGATTACAGTGGTAATCGTGTATTGCGAACTGCCTCGGGCAGTCAACCCGCAGTCATTGGTATCGATGGATCACTTTGGAGAAAAATATATAATTTCTCAAACGAAAACGGAATATATTACTTTGGAGAAATATATATATTTTTCTTGTAATTATTAGAAGATATATTATTTTTGGAAGAAATATATAATTTCTCAAACGAAAACGGAATATATTACTTTGGAGAAAAATAAGCATATATATATGTGACATCTGTGTTTCTACGACCATCAAACAAATACCAAATCAATGAAATATTGTGTTTCATACTTGGGATTTGTATAAATATGTGTGTCATTTGCACATATCAATTCTTGTTCGATTTCGAGCTCTAAATCGCTTTCTGGAAAGTTATACGTGAACTGGTGCGTAAACGTAATTAGTTTAACGCGACAAACACTTCAGAATAGTGACATGGGATTAACATACCTTAAATAACCTTTACATAACTTAAAAATAAGTTTTGGAGGGTTTGGTGTGTCGAAATCAAGTTTATTTGATCGCAAGGACTATTTGAATCAAACTGCAAAAGTCTGTTGATTCGTATAGTATCGAACATTCCGGAACTTGACCATAAGTTAAAAATACCATAAATATCCTTTACATAGCTTAGAAATAGGCTTTGAGGGGTTCGGTGTGCAAAACTAAACTTTTTGGCCAAACAAGGACTAAAAGCATCAAAAAGTGCACAAGTTTGCATTTTCGCGCATATCTTGCGTTCTGAATATATCCGGACATCCAAAAATTTATGTTTTCAAGCATATTTTAAGTTTCCTATACTTTAACTTCATTTTAGAGCCTTGAAATGGGGTTAACGGGCCTTAAACGTGTCAAAAAGAGCCTTATATGCATGCAGGGACCAAAACTGTAACTTCTAAAACTTGTTGCTGAACTGATCATGGGGGCGGGCCGCGTAAGATGGGGACTCAGCCTACGCGGGGTGCGAGAGCTTCCCAGACCTACAAAATCTAGTTTTCTGCAAACAACAGTTGGTTTCTAGGTTATGTGCATGGTTTTTCAGCTTTTTGAGCTTGTTTTGGGCACCCATAGTATTGGAAAATCAGTGGGCACACATGGAGGGCCAAGATTGAAGCTCAAAGTTCCAGAAATGATCTTAACGGCTCTTGAATTCCTATAAATACCCACCTTGATTCATTTGGTTCTTCACATTTGTTCTCATTCTGCTCTAAGTTGAAGCTCTCAAGCTTCATACCTGAGCAATTTGAGTTCAAATCTTCAAGCTTGGACCTTTTGTAAGTACTCTTTCATCTTTTATGCGTTTTTAAGCACGAAAGTCAAACAATGTTTGACTTTCTGGTTTGACCAGTCCATGGTCAACACGAAGTCCGTTTGAACTTCGCAACGTGAGCGTAATCAAGATGGTCATAGTCCTTTTTTACTATACCTACTAATTACCACGTTATTTAGGCATAGTGACGAGTCATAGTTTCGGTCAAAATACGCGTTTATGCGTATTTTGCAACCAAACTATTCTTGGGTATCAAAACCCTTTGTTTTGATATCAAACTTGTTTTCAAACTTAGTTAAACATGTTTTAACGTGTTTAACTCGTCACTTTTAGTTTTGTGCTTATATAGGGTCGTAAGATAAGCGGTCTAGACAACCGCTTAGACTTTCGAACCCGACCCTTTTGGTCGATTGTTAGGATCTGACCAAACATATATTGTGACCATAGTTGTATAGGGAATAACCTTTCGAGGTTATACCTTATGGTCACTTCGTTTAGTTAGTTGTATGATAGATAATTTATATGCCTAAGGAAAATGACCAAAATGCCCTTTTTACGCATAAATTCATTTTAAGCATATATAACCTAAATTTTGACATCTAAACTGATTAGGTAACATTATTAGATATGTTAAGGCATATACTACTTGTCATAGGACTAGTTAGGCAATCCGAACGCGTTATACGCGAATGACGCGTTAAAGTAGCGTAAGCTACCTAAACGGGTCATAATGGGTCGGAAGCACTTAGGTTAGGTTTCAATTTATAATGTAGGCTTTGTTAAACCATATTACATGAGTTCCTATACTCATTTAGTTTACGAAACCTCATTATATCCGATCTTCCAATTTAGGTCCGGTTATTAACATAGTTACCTATATTAGGTGCCGATTGATTCCGTGATCCCTCTAGCTTTGCTTGGTTGTTATTCAAGATTTCTAAGCATTCTCAAGTGAGTACTTGGTCCCCTCTTTTACTGTTTTCAAATGTTTTGGGCTGATACACATGTGCCTACTTGTTACTTTCGTGCTTTTCATGCTTTTGTATCATATACTATCTATGATCATTAGTACACATATAGTACATGATTTCCATTTTGTTTTGCTATGTATGTTCACTTATCATGCTAGCACATTGATTTTCATATATTACATTTTTGTTGCATATGTTCACCCAGCATATGGACACATTGTTTTACATTTCTACTTTGTATTTTCACTTAGCATATTTAAGTACATTATTTTCATATAACATGCTTACATTTGGTTTGTTTAACGGGTCATAAATACATTCATTAACACCGATTATGCCGCTCGGTAGTAGGTTGTGGTACCATAGGACTTGACAACTCCTATTCCTGAAATCCTAGGTTTGTTTGGACGTAAGGAATGACTGAATCCGTATTCATTTTTGGTAGACCTTTGACTTGTTCTAGGGTTTATCCTTCAGTCGCAGGGCTTGGATGTAGACGTTTAACATTACCGCATAGATGTTTGTATCAGTAAAGAATGCATTTATTTTTACAAAACATAACTTTTGATTTAAATTATGATTTGTCAAATGCATTGTTTTATACATTTCTTTCTTATAGGGTTGAGTAAATGCTTTTATTCACTATACATTACATTTGGTTATACATGAACATTTTTACATTGGTGGTTTGTTTGGGTAAGTGATTTAAATAATGAGGCGTGTGTAATATGATAAAAACATGGTGGATACGCCGCTGGTACTTCCTATATATAAGTGCTTTTATGATATTACATATTGTAGCGTTATTTAAACCATTTCAGTTTAGACATATTACATTTCACACAAATAACGTATCTTTACAAAACATTGTTTTACAAACAACATATTTTATACAATCTCATTTTTACTTGGTTATTTATTTATCTATGCATCTTCCTTTTATATCATCTGATTTCTTATGAATTTATGTATGATTTATAAAAGAAAACATTTTTAAGGTTCATGACTAACTTTTCTTAAACATTTTCTTTAAACTTACAAGTCATGAACCCTATTTTAATAAAACCTATGTATCTCACATGCATTTTTATGCTGACCTACCTATTTTCACATGTGTTTTCAAGAGTTGATGCGTAGGATTGATCAAGATACACTTAGGTGGGCTTGGGCCTTAGTGAGAATAAAAGATGCAAGACATGTTAATTATGTTATGTTTCTTTGTTTTAAGACAATGTAACCTCTTTTAATTCAATAAAACAAAACTTAAATTTCCATGTGTTATGAAAAAATGATTATGTTATGACACTCCCCGACGTTTCCGCCGCGGTTTGTTGTTTTACGCGGTCGGGGTGTGACAATATATATATAGGGAGGAGTTCATGCGAGAACCACCCTTATTGCGAGAACCGCGAGAACCAATGTGCACACAACCTAAAATAGCTAAAAAAACCTAACCCCCCCGTCCCCCCCCCCCCAAAAAAAAATCTAAACCCCCCCACCCCCCAAGCTAAATGCTAAAAACTAAAATCCCCAAAAAACCTAATAAAAACCTACCCCCCCCCCTCCCCCACCCCCCAAGCTAAAATGCTAAAAACTAAACCCCCAAAAAACCTAAAAAAATCTAAAAAAATCTAAATTTTTTTTAATAGTTTTTATACTGAAATCGCTACTTTTAGTGGCAAAAAAAATAAAAAATAATTTTTTTTTTAATTTTTGTTGGCTTTCAAAAGTAGCGATTTTTATATAAAAATATTAAAAAAAAATTTCTGTGATTTTTAGCTATTTTTAGGCATTTTTGGTTGTGTTCACATTGGTTTTCGCGGTTCTCGCAATAAGAGGTGGTTCTCGCATGATCTTCTCCCTATATATATATATTCCAAGTTAGACTTGAAAATACATTATTTTTGGAACTTATATGAAAATACAAATATTTTTGCCCTAGGGAAAAATTATAAATGATTTTTCTAAGTAGTATTTCTTAAAGGATATATATTTTGGAAATATATATTGGTGAACTTTTATTAAAGATAATATTCCGAAAAAATTAATACGGAATTAAGTATAAGAATACTTAATAAATACAATAAAAATACGTATTCTCATACGTATAAATACACACTGGAATACGACCCCAATACATGGTAAAAATATACAAGTATAAGAATACGAATACAAATACACCCATCCTTGGGAAGGATATACAAGTATAAATACTTGGAAAGTATTAAGTTAAAATATATTGTTTTAACAATTATTCCAAAATTTAATAAATATAAATTAAGTTAAAATATTTATTATTTTAACAAATAAATTGGAATAATATCGAAGACACGAAGAAACGTAACCCAAAGACACTAATTAATTCTAAGTCAAGGCACTACCCGCTCGTCTAATAGTCATTAGTACGATTGCAGGTAGTTGTGTACGCCAGGCGAATCTTGAGTTACGGTGATACGAAGACGCAAGACTGTGAGTTCATGACCCCCTTTTCCTTTAACTGTTTTCAGTTTTATAATTTCGGGGGTGAAGTACATGTTATAACTGTTTACAAACGTTATTATTTGGTATGGTTAGCTAAGGAAGGGTACAGCTAGATAATGTGAGTGGTGGGTATGACGCTTAAGACCATTAATCCTTGTTGTAGGACCGAGGGACATGAGTGATATATCTATTTGGGTGTAGCGAGCCCCGCCCATGTTGGACCAGGGTTTGGCCCATGGGTTGACTATGTCTTCCAGCCGGAAGCCCGGTGCAAAGTCAGCTAGGTTTGAACCTTCCTGCATCACGTCACACATATTAATGGCCTTGTGAACCATTAATGATCTGTTTTTCCTTGTTGCTTTCATACCGGGATTTACAAACTTACATACATACTTTCAAAGATTACAAAGGTTTATTCATACACATAAACAAACACATGTGACACCTGTGCCTCTGCGACCATCAAACAAATACCAAACTAATGAAATATTGTATTTCATACTTGGGATTTGTATAAATATTTATATCTTTTGCACATATCAATTCTTGTTCGATTTCAAGCTTTAAATCGCTTTCTAGAAGGTTATACGAGCACTGATGCGCAAATATAACCAGTTTAATGCAATGAACACTCCAGAATAGTGAAATAGGCTTAACATACCTTAAATAACCTTTACATCACTTAGAAATAAGTTTTGGAGGGTTTGGTGTGGTGAAATCAAGTTTATTCGCTTACAGGGACTAATTTCGACAAACTGCGAAAGTATGCCGATTTGTAATGTAATGAACATTCCGGAACATGACCATAAGTTAACCACACCCTAAATATCCTTTACATAGCTTAGAAATAGGCTTTGAGGGTTTCGGTGTGCTAAAATAAACTTTTTGGTCATCCAGGGACTAAAAGCGTCAAAAAGTGCATAAGTTTGCTTTTTCGCGCATATGTTACGTCCTGAATACATCCGGACATACAAAACTTTATGTAATCATTAAAGTATTTTATTTTAGTGATTGGCATGATCAAATTTCATTTGTCGCGTAATTTGGATCGTTTTTCGCATTCGTTCGTGTTTCGTCGTAATTAACTGAACAACGCAACCGTACGACCAAACGAACCGATATCCGAGATATTTTTGAGCATGTTTCATGTTCTCTATACTTTAAATTCATTTTAGATCCTTGAAATAGGATTAACGGGGCTTAAACATGTCAAAACTGTATCAAAAACCATGTTTTGCGCATTTAGGGACCAAAATTGACATTCTGCCATAGTTATCTTAGGAAAAGACCAAAATGAAAAATCTAAATTCCAGCTTGTTCTAGCTGTTCCCCTCATTTGCACATGGTTTTAATGAAACTAGGGGCTCCCATGGTTTCACAAAACCATGGGCACATGTGTACGGAAGAGATCGAAGCTCGTTTTACGATGAACGATCTTAACGGTTGTGCAAAAACTATATAAACCCCACCCCCTTTGCTCTCAAACTCACATTTGATCTGATTTTAATTCTCTAAGTTGAAGTCTTGCACTTCATACCTGAGAATAAATTGGATCAAACCTCCTTGGACCTTTTGTAAGTCCTCTTTAATTCTTTTATGCATTTTTAGCGTGAAAGTCAAACTTTGTTTGACTTTCTGCATTGACCAGTTTATGGTCAATATGAAGTTTGTTTGAACTTCATAACGTGAGCGTAATCACGATGGTTTTTGTTAGGGGAGGATTTTCTAACAATTAGTGATTCTTATTCATTATCCTAACTAATGATCCTTACTTATGTGACAGGTGGTGATCCTCAGAGGGGCTTTAGGATCAGGATCATGGATCACTTCAAGGATCCTCATACTAACAATTGTTTACTTATGTTTTATAACATCTCGCAGGTATAACAAGCTTGACCAAGTTTCAGCGACATTCTTGGAGAATATTCCCGAAGTATTCTGCACGTGCTAGATCAAAACTAGACGTTATGGAGAACGTGGAGGCTTGGCCCGAAAGTCGGAGAGTTTGTTAGCTAGATATTTTTCTTATTTTAAAGGGAGTAACGAGCTAAGTTAGAAGTTAGTGACACTTAGTCATTTTTTGGCAGTTACACACACTCGCAAACACGCTCATACAAGCTCTCGTTCAAACACCTAGCGATTTCATACACATTTTACACACTTCACCGTAGTGATCCTTGTATCTAGCTCGTTACTATCCGAAGTTGTAAACATTCATTCATTTATTTGAGCTTGGTGATCGGTAGTTTCCATCACCCGGGGTTTTTTGTGCCGGAGATCAACTCTTGATCAAGGGCTTTTTCCCCGTATAAATCCTTGTGTTGTTTGTGCATTTCACATTGAAGTGATCCTCATTGTTGTTACATATTTAAAGCATCATTCCACTAAACAAAGAGTTTGGTTGCAATATCATCATCAGATTTTCTGACCAAAACAGTTTGGCGCCCACCGTGGGGCAATTGGTGCTTTGTCTTAGAAGAATTCGCATTTCTGTGCTCATTCCGGTTCACTACAACCAAGCAAATGGGTTCCTCGGCGAAGAATACTTCAAACTTGATGCCTTCATTCACTTCTTCACAAGGCGTCCCTCCTTTCCCTCCACCACCTTCTGGATCCCAGAAGAACACTGAGAATGCTGCGAAGAAACCGACTCCCATTTTCTCAAAACCACCTACTTCTTCTGTTTCAACTAATCCTACTACTACTGATCTCTATGCTTTGATTTTGCAGATGAGGGATCGTGCACAAGAGCAGGATAAGACCAACGAAAGGATCCTCCGGGAGATTGACGAAATTAAGAAACAGAAGAAAACGGCAGAGGATCATTCCCCACTGATGCCCAGATCTTTGAATTTTGACACTCCGGTGATTACTTCTCAGCCATCAGTGGTTCCAGACATTCAATATGCGGGTGGACCAAAAGGAGTGCACTACGGAACAACAGCTATGACCCAGGCACTAGGTTCATATTTCCAGCCAGCAGGATCCTATCCCCAACATATGGGATCCCTCACGAGTACAGGAGGATATTCAGTAATGCAGCAGGTTCAAGGATCCTCCTTCGTTCCAGGATCATCCCAGGTTCAAGGATCCTCCTTCGTTCCAGGATCATCCCAGGTTCAAGGATCCTCTTTCGTTCCAGGATCATCCCAGGTTCAAGGATCCTCCTTCGTTCCAGGATCATCCCAGGTTCAAGGATCCTCCTTCGTTCCAGGATCATCCCAGGTTCAAGGATCCTCCGTTGTTCCAGGATCATCCCAGTTTCAGGGATCCTTCCAGATGCCAGGATCCTTGAGGAGTTTGCAAACAGGAAGTGCAGATGTCCATCAAGGAGATTTTATTCCAATGCAGACCAATGCCTCTACTGGCCCCTCTACCATTCCGGAGTCTCAACAATATGGATTGACCTCCATTCTTCCTAACTTGAATCCAATGGGAGGTAACACTTTTAATAATTCTCATACTATTAACCATGGTCTTATGCAGGATCCAGGTATCAATCAAGCCATGGCCAGAGAATTGCAAAAGCTAAAGGATATGATCTCGAGTGTTCCGGGAGTAGTCAAACCTATTCCAGAGATTGCAGATGGGAGCCACAAGATATCTCGCTTTGCACCACCAATCTGTGATGCTGAGATACCCAAGAGGTTCCATGTGCCTACAATGAAACTGTATGATGGTTCGACGGATCCTGAAGAACACATAGCACAATACAGGGAGAGGATGGAGATCAATCCAATCCCAGAAAAGTTAAAGGAAGCATGCCTATGCAAAGGATTCGGATCCACTCTTACTGGATCAGCTCTCAAATGGCTGCTAAGTCTTCCTCCCTATTCTATTACCTCATTTGCAAACCTAGTTAACTTGTTTAATACTCAGTTTTCTTGTAGTAGAAAATTTGAACGATTAACTAGTGATTTATATAGGATAACCCAGGGTCATAATGAATCATTAAGGGATTACATTACCAAATTTAGTAAAGAATCCTTGGACATTCCCAACTTAGATATAGCCACGGCTGTTGAAGCCTTTAAAATGGGACTGCTCAGGGATTCGTTATTTTATGATGATCTTGTTATGACACCATGCAGGAACCTAGATGAGGTAAGAACCCGGGCCCTCAGGTTCATTCGGTTAGAGGATGACAAGAGGATTCAGGAGAGGATAACAGGATCCTCAAAACAGGATAAGCAAGGATCCTCATTCAGAAACAACAAGTTCAGATCCTACAACAAATCTGATAATCAGAACGTGCATTCTATTGATCAAGAAGAGGATGATGAGGATTATCCTCCAATATCTGAATATTGCTTTAGTGTTGATAACAATGAACTAATCCTTGCCATGCAGAACCTAGGTGATAAAGCTAGATGGCCAAGAAAGAATGACAGGCCTACTGCAACTAAGGATAAATCAAAGTGGTGTGCATATCATGAAGATTTTGGACACCTTACAGAAGAATGCATTGCATTAAGAAAGGAAATTGGATATTTGTTGAGCAAAGGGCATCTAAAAGAGTTGTTGGGCAGAAAAAAGTCAAGGACTCAGGATCCTGAAAGGATCCCTGAGAAGGCTCCGGCCCCTCCAGCAGATGCACAAGTGATAAACTTTATTTCTGGGGGATCCGACATTTGTGGCACATCCTTCTCAGCAGCTAAAAGGCATGCAAAGGAAACTAAAATGGATAATGGAGATAGACCAGTTCGAACATCGAGTGTCTCCGAAGGAAAAGTCATAACCTTTGATGAAGAGGATCGTACTGATATCCAGGATCCTCATCACGATGGTTTAGTTATTACTCTTTTTATATCTAACTGTTTTGTCCGCAGGATCCTAATAGACGGAGGAAGTTCAGTGAACATTATCCAGCTTGATGTTCTAAAGAAGATGGG
This sequence comes from Helianthus tuberosus, assembly GCA_030545235.1. NCBI lineage: Eukaryota > Viridiplantae > Streptophyta > Magnoliopsida > Asterales > Asteraceae > Helianthus > Helianthus tuberosus. The sequence goes on from CM060360.1 coordinate 128,008,103, forward strand.
TATCCCTGAATCAGAGATCATACCAAGATCCTCCGTGCTTGTGGGATTTAGTGGCGAAACTAAGAACACCCTGGGGGACATTAAACTCCCAATATATATTGAAGGCTTACACTCTTATCAAAAGTTTTGTGTTATTGACTGTTTATCTTGTTGTAATGTTATCCTTGGCAGGCCCTGGATACACGATATGAAAGCAGTCCCATCTACTTACCATCAATGTGTGAAGCTCCCTAGTCCTTGGGGAATAGTAAAAATCGATAGTGATCAGCAGGAAGCTAAGAATTGCTACACTTCATCGATGAAACCAGCTTCGAAGTCAAGGGAGCAATAGCAATCAAGGTATCCTCCAAGGAATGTCTTGGAGGCCAGAGAGCAGGATGTGGTGGAAATCCTCATGGATCCTGATGATCGTGAATCCAAAATCTATATCGGGTCGGGGATCCTTGGCGAAATGAAAGAAGACCTCATATCCTTCCTCAAAAGGAGAAAGACTACCTTTGCATGGAAACACGAAGACATGACTGGTATATCCAAATATGTTATCACTCACAAGCTCGGCATCGACAGATCCTTCAAACCAATCCATCAAAGGAGAAGGAAGTTTGCACCAGAAAGGAATGCCATTATCCAGGAAGAGGTAGAGAAATTGCTCCGGGCAGGTATGATTAGAGAGGTCAAGTATCCAAGATGGTTGGTGTTAGGGGAGGATTTTCTAACAATTAGTGATCCTTGTTTATTATCCTAACTAGTGATCCTTACTTCTGTGACAGGTGGTGATCCTCAGAAGGGCTTTAGGATCAGGATCATGGATCACTTCAAGGATCCTCATACTGACGATTGTTTACTTATGTTTTATAACATCTCGCAGGTATAACAAGCTTGACCAAGTCTTAGCGGCATTCTTGGAGAATATTCCCGAAGTATTCTGCACGTGCTAGATCAAAACTAGACGTTATGGAGAACGTGGAGGCTTGGCCCGAAAGTCGGAGAGTTTGTTAACTAGATATTTTTCTTATTTTAAAGGGGTAACGAGCTAGTTAGTGACACTTAGTCATTTTTGGCAGTTACACACACTCGCAAATACGCTCATACAAGCTCTCGTTCAAACACTTAGCGATTTTGTACACTTTTTACACACTTCACCGTAGTGATCCTTGTACCTAGCTCGTTACTATCCGAAGTTGTAAACGTTTATTCATTTATTTGAGCTTGGTGATCGGTAGTTTCCATCACCCGGGGTTTTTTGTGCCGGAGATCAACTCTTGATCAAGGGCTTTTTCCCCGTATAAATCCTTGTGTTGTTTGTGCATTCTACATTGAAGTGATCCTCATTGTTGTTACACATTTTAAGCATCATTCCCCTAAACAAAGAGTTTGGTTGCAATATCATCATCAGATTTTCTGACCAAAACAGTTTGGCGCCCACCGTGGGGCAATTGGTGCTTCGTCCCTAAGAAAATACGCATTTCTGTGCTTAATTAGGCTCACTACAACCAAGCAGATGGCTTCCTCATCGAAGAATGCTTCAAACTTGATGCCCTCATTCACTTCCTCACAAGGCGTTCCTCCTTTGCCTCCACCACCTTCTGGATCCCAGAAGAATACAGAGAATGCTGCGAAGAAACCGACCCCCATTTTCTCAAAACCACCTACTTCTTCTGTTTCAACTAATCCTACTACTAATGATCTCTATACCTTGATTTTGCAGATGAGGAATCATGCACAAGAGCAGGATAAGACCAACGAAAGGATCCTCCGGGAGATTGATGAAATTAAGAAACAGAAGAAAACGGCGGAGGATCATTCTCCACTGATGCCCAGATCTTTGAATTTTGACACTCCGGTGGTTACTTCTCAGCCGTCAGTGGTTCCAAACATTCAATATGCGGGTGGACCAAAAGGAGTGCACTACGGAACAACAACTATGACTCAGGCACTAGGTTCATATTTCCAGCCAGCAGGATCCTATCCCCAGCATATGGGATCCCTCACGAGTACAGGAGGATATTTAGGAATGCAGCAGGTTCAAGGATCTTCCTTCGTTCCAGGATCATCCCAGGTTCAAGGATCCTCCTTCGTTCCAGGATCATCCCAGGTTCAAGGATCCTCCTTCGTTCCAGGATCATCCCAGGTTCAAGGATCCTCCTTCGTTCCAGGATCATCCCAGGTTCAAGGATCCTCCTTCGTTCCAGGATCGTCCCAAGTTCAAGGATCCTCCTTCGTTCCAGGATCATCCCAGATTCAAGGATCCTCCTTCGTTCCAGGATCATCCCAGATTCAAGGATCTTCCATCGTTCCAGGATCATCCCAAGTTCAAGGATCCTCCTTCGTTCCCGGATCGTCCCAAGTTCAGGGATCCTCCTTCGTTCCAGGATCATCCCAAGTTCAAGGATCCTTCTTCGTCCCAGCTTCATCCCAGTTTCAGGGATCCTTCCAAATGCCAGGATCCTTGAGGAGTTTGCAAACAGGAAGTTCAGATGTCCATCAAGGAGATTTTATTCCAATGCAGACCAATGCCTCTGCTGGCCCCTCGATCATTCCAGAATCTCAACAATATGGATTAACCTCCATATTTCCTAACTTGAATCCAATGGGAGGTAACACTTTTAATAATTCTCATACTACTAACCATGGTCTTATGCAGGATCCAGGTATCAATCAGGCCATGGCCAGAGAATTGCAAAAGCTAAAGGATATGATCTCGAGTGTTCCGGGAGTAGTCAAACCTATTCCAGAGATTGCAGATGGGAGCCACAAGATATCTCGCTTTGCACCGCCAATCTGTGATGCTGAGATACCCAAGAGGTTCCATGTGCCGACAATGAAACTGTATGATGGTTCGACGGATCCTGAAGAACACATAGCACAATATAGGGAGAGGATGGAGATCAATCCAATCCCAGAAAAGTTAAAGGAAGCATGCCTATGCAAAGGATTCGGATCCACTCTTACTGGATCAGCTCTCAAATGGCTGCTAAGTCTTCCTCCCTATTCTATTACCTCATTTGCAAACCTAGTTAACTTGTTTAATACTCAGTTTTCCTGTAGTAGAAAATTTGAACGACTAACTAGTGATTTATATAGGATAACCCAGGGCCATAATGAATCATTAAGGGATTACATTACCAAATTTAGTAAAGAATCCTTAGACATTCCCAACTTAGATATAGCCACGGCTGTTGAAGCCTTCAAAATGGGATTACTTAGGGATTCCTTATTTTATGATGATCTTGTTATAACACCGTGCAGGAACCTAGATGAGGTAAGAACCCGGGCCCTCAGGTTCATCCGGCTAGAGGATGATAAGAGGATTCAGGAGAGGATAACAGGATCCTCAAAGCAGGATAAGCAAGGATCCTCATTCAGAAACAACAAGTTCAGATCCTACAACAAATCTGATAATCAGAACGTGCATTCTATTGATCAAGAAGAGGATGATGAGGATTATCCTCCAATTTCTGAATATTGCTTTAGTGTTGACAACAATGAACTAATCCTTGCCATGCAGAACCTAGGTGATAAAGCTAGATGGCCAAGAAAGAATGACAGGCCAGCTGCAACTAAGGATAAATCAAAGTGGTGTGCATATCATGAAGATTTTGGGCACCTCACAGAAGAATGCATCGCATTAAGAAAGGAGATTGGATACTTGTTGAGTAAAGGGCATCTAAAAGAGTTGTTGGGTAGGAAAAAGTCAAGGACTCAGGATCCTGAAAGGATCCCTGAGAAGGCTCCAGCCCCTCCAGCGGATGCACAAGTGATAAACTTTATTTCTGGGGGATCCGACATTTGTGGCACATCCTTCTCAGCAGCTAAGAGGCATGCGAAGGAAACTAAAATGGATAACGGAGAAAGGCCAGTTCGAACATCAAGTGTCTCCGAAGGAAAAGTCATAACCTTTGATGAAGAGGATCGTATTGATATCCAGGATCCTCATCACGATGGTTTAGTTATTACTCTTTTTATATCTAACTATTTTGTGCGCAGGATCCTAATAGACGGAGGAAGTTCAATGAACATTATCCAGCTCGATGTTCTAAAGAAGATGGGTATCCCTGAATCAGAGATCATACCAAGATCCTCCGTGCTCGTGGGATTTAGTGGCGAGACCAAGAACACCCTGGGGGACATTAAACTCCCAATATATATTGAAGGCTTACACTCTTATCAAAAGTTTTGTGTTATTGACTGTTTATCTTGTTGTAATGTTATCCTTGGCAGGCCCTGGATACACGATATGAAAGCAGTCCCATCTACTTACCATCAATGTGTGAAGCTCCCTAGTCCTTGGGGAATAGTAAAGATTGATAGCGATCAGCAGGAAGCTAAGGATTGCTACACTTCATCGATGAAACCAGCTTCGAAGTCAAGGGAGCAATAGCAATCAAGGTATCCTCCAAGGAGTGTCTTGGAGGCCAGAGAGCAGGATGTGGTAGAAATCCTCATGGATCCTGAAGATCCTGAATCCAAAATCTATATCGGGTCAGGAATCCTTGGCGAAATGAAAGAAGACCTCATATCCTTCCTCAAAAGGAGAAAGACTACCTTTGCTTGGAAACACGAAGACATGACTGGTATATCCAAGGATGTTATCACTCATAAGCTCGGCATCGACAGATCCTTCAAACCAATCCATCAAAGGAGAAGGAAGTTTGCACCAGAAAGGATTGCCATTATCCAGGAAGAGGTAGAGAAATTGCTCCGGGCAGGTATGATTAGAGAGGTCAAGTATCCAAGATGGTTGGCCAATGTGGTTGTTGTTCAAAAGAAAAACGGAAAGTGGAGGGTATGTGTCGATTTTACCGATTTAAATAAGGCATGTCCCAAGGATCCTTTCCCTTTACCCCACATTGACTCCATGGTGGATGCAACTGCGGGTCATGAACTGTTAACTTTTATGGATGCTTCATCTGGATTCCAACAAATCCAAATGGAACCATCCGACCAAGAGGATACGACCTTCATGACTCCAACTGGTATATATTGCTATATTGCTATGCCGTTCGGATTGAGAAATGCAGGTGCAACGTACCAAAGGTTGGTGAATATGATGTTCAAGGATCAGATTGGACAAACTATGGAGGTTTACATAGATGATATGGTGGTAAAATCCATAAGAGCTGAGGATCACCTAAAGGATTTGGAGGAAGCATTTGATATCCTTGACAAATATAATATGAAGCTTAATCCTTCAAAATGTCATTTTGGTGTTAAAACAGGTAAATTCTTAGGATACATGGTGACTAAGAGAGGCATTGAAGCTAGCCCGGAACAAATCAAAGCAATAGTGAACATCAAATCTCCGGCCAATGCTAAGGATGTTCAAAGGCTAACAGGCAGGATAGCAGCCTTGAACAGATTCATATCCAAGTCCTCCGAGAAGTGTAAAGAATTCTATGATATCCTAAGGAAGAACAAGAAATTTGAGTGGACGGAGAAGCATGAAAATGCTTTAAAAGCCCTCAAAGATTACCTATCCTCGGCCCCGGCTTTGATGAAACCAGAAAAAGGAAACCAGAGATGTCCGGAAGGATGGCTAAGTGGGCAGTAAAGCTGAGTGCCTATGATATAAGATATGAGCCTAGGACAGCTATCAAATCCCAAGCATTAGCTGACTTTGTGGCTGATTTCAGTAGTGATCTACAAGAAGAAGCTGAGCTAGAGGTCCAGCAGCTAGAAGAGACCAAGGATCCTTGGATACTCCACACTGATGGATCCTCAAATCTCAAAGGCACAGGGCTTGGAATACTACTAAAATCGCCACAGGGGGACATAATACCCCATTCTAGAGCTTGTGAGTTCCAAACCACTAATAATGAGGCTGAATATGAAGCCTTAATTGCTGGTTTGCAAATTGCAAAGCATATGGGGATCAGGTATCTTGAGGTACACATAGATTCTTTGTTAATTACAAATCACTTTAATGGATCATATGCTGTTAAAGGTGAAAAGCTAACCAAATATTTGGAGATAGTCAAAAGTTTGGCACTCTCTTTTGTCTCTTTTAGTTTGTCACAGGTACCAAGGGAAGAAAATACAGAAGCTGATGCATTGGCTAACTTAGGATCATCTTTGAAGATCCCAGAGGATATCAAGATCCCTATTATGCATATCCTGACCCCAGCTATTGAGGATCATGTGGCTATGGAGATAGGGAATAATTCTGCAATGATCCCTAGTGAGGATACTCAATCCTATTCAGGATCCGGATCATGGATCTCACCAATTATGAGATACTTACAACATGGAGAGATTCCTACAGGAGAAAACCCTAGGGCTTTCTAATCTAAGGTATCTCAATTCACAATTATGAATAATATGTTGTATAGGCGATCTCTTGCAGGACCATACTTGAGATGCATTGAGGATCCTGAAGTTCAAGAAGTTTTAAAAGACTTCCATGAAGGAGATTGTGGAAATCACACTGGGGGCAGGGCTTTATTCTCAAGGATCCTGAGGACAGGATACTACTGGCCAACCATGAAGAAAGATGCTGTGGAGTATGCCAGAAGATGTGATCCTTGCCAGAGACACAGCAATATCCTTCATCAACCAGCCGAACTATTGCATCCTATATCCTCCTCTTGGCCATTTATGAGATGGGGTATGGATATAGTTGGCAAGCTCCCTAAGGCACCTGGTGGAAAAGTATTCATGCTAGCTATGACTGATTACTTCTCCAAGTGGATAGAGGCTGAAGCTTTTGCCCAAGTTAGAGAAAAGGAAGTTATATCCTTCATTAAAAGAAATATTATAACTAGATTTGGAATTCCCTCTGAGATTATATGTGATAATGGTTCCCAATTTATTGGGGGCAGAACCACTAACTTTTGTGACAGCTGGGGGATTAGGATGATAACATCAACACCAGTCCACCCACAAGCTAATGGTCAAGCAGAATCATCCAACAAGATCATCATCAACAACTTGAAGAAGAAGCTTGGATCCAAGAAAGGAAAATGGGCAGAAGAGCTACCCTATGTGCTCTGGGCTGACAGGACAACCCCTAAGAATGCTACTGGTCAAACACCATTCTCTTTGGTGTTTGGGGCAGAATCAGTGATCCCAACAGAAATGGTGGTTCCTACTGCTAGAACAAGTACCCGTGATCCTGAGGAAAATGATGAAAACTTGGCTCAAGACCTGGATACTATTGAAGAAATCAGGGATATGGCTAGGATCAGGATGGCCAGTTATCAACAAAGAATGGCTGGTGCTTACAATAAAAATGTCAGGATCAGGAGGTTTCAAGTTGGAGATATGGTGTTAAGGAAAGCATTTCAGAATACCACCAATCCTGCTGATGGAAAATTGGCTCCAAAATGGGAAGGCCCTTATTTGATTGAAGCTGAAGCGGGAAAGGGGGCATATAGATTGCTAACCATGGAAGGTGAATTGCTACCAAGAGCTTGGAATGCTGTCCACTTGAAGAAATATTTCATGTAAGCAGGATCCTTATGGTATAGGTGATCCTCATCGAAGAGATATCCTTAAAGGATCCTCAAAGTATCGGTGATCCTTATTCAGGTAATATCCTAATCTTGAACTATTTCATTTCTTAATTTTTTCATCTAAGGATAAGGATCATGTATCCTTTATCCATCTCTCACGTGAGTTCAAGTTTTGAAAGCTCAGGTATCTTCAGCACAACATTGGTTATCCACAGAAGCAATCCGTCCTTTGGGTTTAACCCCAGTTATTTGGGCTTGTCCCCAGATTCCGCCTGTAGCGCATGATGATCCTGGTATAGTTCAAGGCTTTGGGACCAGTACTCATTATAGGGGCTGATAATTCCATTGTTCTGGCTATGCTTAGGATCCTACGTATAATGGTAGACGTACCATACATCCGTTCATAAGGTTTCTAACGTTTTCACGTTAGCTAAGGTTTCTAACGTTTTCACGTTAGCTAAGGTTTTGGCATCTTCATGTCACTAAGTTTGGATAGTCGCCAGTTAGGGCCATACTCCAGTTTACATACGATCCTTGGGCTTGTCCCCAGTTATCCTTGGGCTTGTCCCCAGTTATCCTTGGGCTTGTCCCCAGTTATCCTTGGGCTTGTCCCCAGTTATCCTTGGGCTTGTCCCCAGTTGCTAACTCTTTTCTTATATCGGCTTAGTCCCAAGTTATGCTCTATTTCAGGTCCTTGAAGATAGGCAGCTAGGGATCCTTGATCCTTATTTCACTCTAAGGTTTATCTTATAGTTATCCTTATTATGGTTAGGATTCTAACTAGGATCCTCAGGTATGATCCTTAACTTTTTTGGTTTTATTAATTATTCATTTGAATAACCCCTATACTTGACAACTGAACTTGTGTTTCTTAAACTATATCATTTTTAAAACTTATCGGTTATGAGATATGTGATCCTTGTTCATATCTTAAACTTTTAGGATATCTTTTCTAATTTTTCAAGGCTTGATAAGTATAAACAAATTGAACATTATAACAGTTGGAAAATAACATACTAAAAAGGATAACAACACAAGATAAGCGACAAAAGGTTAAGTTTTTATTTATTAACATAAGACTAACCCTTTAAAGGTTGTCAAAATTACCTACCCGAGCTTCTACCAGCAAAACGTGGCCCGTCCGCTGGGGTAGGTAAAGGGTGTCCATGATAATGAGTTCAAAAGTAGTGCAGGAATATAAAGGCAGCAGGATCACAATGGCTTCATCCCCCAAACAGAGGATCCCTCCACCAATTGCAATCCTGCCTATTGTCCGAAGGATCATACATGATCCTTAATCCTAAAAACCTATTGTTCAAAGTACAACCCATGAAATTGTCTTAAACATCACAACCACAAAAAACAACCACCAAACTAAAAAAATTGGGCTCCGGCCTTAGCACATATATCCATCATCGCCCAATTGTGCAGCCTACATCTTTGTTGCATCCTCTTCTCCTCCAGCTGCGATATCCTTCACCTGATCCTTCCCACTGCCACTTGCTTCAATCGCCAAGACTTCAGTAGCCTCCTCTTCCTCATCCTCAAGCTCAGCCAACCTTTCCTTCCAACCCTCAATATCCCAGCTGTTCTTATCAAAGCTAGGATCTTGAGCTTTTTGGGCCATCTTCAACTTAGTCTGATACATTGTGATGGCAGCAGAGAGCTTGGCATTTTCGATGAGGTCATGCTTTTCATAATCAAAGTTAACCAGCACCTTGGCCATTGCCTGCTTGGTATCCTGGAGTTCCTTCTGAGCATCAGCAAGTGCAAGATCTTTGAGCACGGCAACCTGTTGAAGATCAGCTATTTTCTTGTCCAGCTCCTCAATATTGCCCACATAATCCTCGATCTCAGCAAATTTCTGCAGAAAGAAGATAAGGCAGTTCAAGGTCAAGTGATCCTCATAAGAGCTGGATACCTAGGCAAAGTTAAGGATCCTTACTTCATTGAAGTACTCAAGGAATTGGTGGCGGATCAGTGGCAGCCCTTGAAGATCCTCAGCATCAGAAATTTTCCTCTTCTTGACACCCTTTCCTTTAGTGGGTGCCTTTGGAATGGAAATGCTGGGACTGTTGGTGGATCTCTTCCTTCTGGGTCGTACGAGATCAAGGTCAGCGGTGTTGAATTGGGAAACAGGCTTGACAGATTTTCCAGCACCTACACAATCAAAATAAGATAAGTATCTTTTCTTAATTCATATTTCACTATTTGTTTAAACTTTGGACAAGGATACTTACTTGACATTGTGACAGAGCCTGAGGATACCTCCTGTGAATCTTGGGTTGTTGTCTTGAAGGTTCTTATCTCAGGGTCAAGTTTTTTGAAGGCAAGGAGCCTCTCTTTAGCAGCAAGGGACAGTTTGAGGTGTGAGACGGTGATAGCTGCAAAATAAGAAAGCAAAAATATAAGTTATCCTTACATCAAAAGAAAGTTCCTGGTGATCCTTATCAGGATCCTCCATCCTACCATGGGTAGCCCAATTTTTAGGAAGATCCTTTCCATCCTGGATAGAATCTCTCTTGACAAAAAAGAAACGTCGCTTCCAATTAGTGTCATTCTTGGTGGCTTTGAAGATCGGGTGTTCCTCACCAGGTTTACGTTTGAACAAGTAACGATGAGAGCCAAAGGTGGTAAGATCATATAGCTCTCCCAGCTCTGCCATTCCTAGATCTATTCCCTCCTCATCAATGATCCTTTCAAGGGTATGCAAAACCCTCCAAATCATCGGCATGGCTTGGATATAAGAGATGCCGGTTAGGGAGAAGAAAGATTGGGTGAAGGCTGGAAAAGGATAAGAATAACCTATGGTGAACGGAGTGACGGGGAAAGCAACCCACTTATCGGATATATGATCGCTCAAGGCATTGGGGTCAAAAGGCCTGAATTCGGTGTTTGCCGGAAAGCAATAGCGAATCCTATCTATCTGAGCATCATTGAAGCAGCAACGTTCTTTAATGGAATCTTCAATGATCCCTTGGCTTTTCGGAGGACTATTCTTCGGATGATCCTTGGCTGGTGAACTTCGAAGCAACATTTTCGTACTGACGAAGATAGAAGAACAGAGCAAGAGAAGGAAAAGGATAGAGAGAGAGAATACCTGAACGTCTTCGGAATGTGGATTATAAAGGGAGTTTCTCTGAAAATTTAAATGCATTTGATCCTATCTATATCTCTATTTATAATCATGATCTTGCAGGTTGTCACTTCCGTGACATCATCATCGCAACGGCTAGTTCAAAATTAACGGCTATATATCCGTTAGTTTGTTACGGATAAGATCAAGAAAACATAACTCGCTAATTTTACAATTTTACTCCTTATATTTTGGGGGCAATTGTTAGGGGAGGATTTTCTAACAATTAGTGATCCTTGTTCATTATCCTAACTAGTGATCCTTACTTCTGTGACAGGTGGTGATCCTCAGAAGGGCTTTAGGATCAGGATCATGGATCACTTCAAGGATCCTCATACTGACGATTGTTTACTTATGTTTTATAACATCTCGCAGGTATAACAAGCTTGACCAAGTCTTAGCGGCATTCTTGGAGAATATTCCCGAAGTATTCTGCACGTGCTAGATCAAAACTAGACGTTATGGAGAACGTGGAGGCTTGGCCCGAAAGTCAGAGAGTTTGTTAACTAGATATTTTTCTTATTTTAAAGGGGTAACGAGCTAGTTAGTGACACTTAGTCATTTTTGGCAGTTACACACACTCGCAAATACGCTCATACAAGCTCTCGTTCAAACACTTAGCGATTTCGTACACTTTTTAGACACTTCACCGTAGTGATCCTTGTACCTAGCTCGTTACTATCCGAAGTTGTAAACGTTTATTCATTTATTTGAGCTTGGTGATCGGTAGTTTCCATCACCCGGGGTTTTTTGTGCCGGAGATCAACTCTTGATCAAGGGCTTTTTCCCCGTATAAATCCTTGTGTTGTTTGTGCATTCTACATTGAAGTGAACCTCATTGTTGTTACACATTTTAAGCATCATTCCCCTAAACAAAGAGTTTGGTTGCAATATCATCATCAGATTTTCTGACCAAAACAGTTGGCCAATGTGGTTGTTGTTCAAAAGAAAAACGGAAAGTGGAGGGTATGTGTCGATTTTACCGATTTAAATAAGGCATGTCCCAAGGATCCTTTCCCTTTACCCCACATTGACTCCATGGTGGATGCAACTGCGGGTCATGAACTGTTAACTTTTATGGATGCTTCATCTGGATTTCAACAAATTCAAATGGAACCATCCGACCAAGAGGATACAGCCTTCATGACTCCAACTGGTATATATTGCTATATTGCTATTCCGTTCGGATTGAGAAATGCAGGTGCAACGTACCAAAGGCTGGTGAATATGATGTTCAAGGATCAGATTGGACAAACTATGGAGGTTTACATAGATGATATGGTGGTGAAATCCTTAAAAGCTGAGGATCACCTAAGAGACTTGGAGGAAGCATTCGATATCCTTGATAAATATAACATGAAGCTTAATCCTTCAAAATGTCATTTTGGTGTTAAAGCAGGTAAATTCTTAGGATACATGGTGACTAAGAGAGGCATCGAAGCTAGCCCGGAACAAATCAAAGCAATAGTGAACATCAAATCACCGGCCAATGCTAAGGATGTTCAAAGGTTAACAGGAAGGATAGCAGCCTTGAACAGATTCATATCCAAGTCCTCCGAGAAGTGTAAAGAATTCTATGATATCCTAAGGAAGAACAAGAAATTTGAGTGGACGGAGAAGCATGAAAATGCTTTAAAAGCCCTCAAAGATTACCTATCCTCGGCCCCGGCTTTAATGAAACCAGAAAAAGGTGAAGTGTTATCCTTGTATCTCGCAGTATCCTCAAAAGTAGTAAGTGCGGTCCTTGTTAAGGATCATTAAGGTACACAACATCCTGTCTATTATGTAAGTAAAAGTTTACTTGATGCCGAATCCAGGTACTCACACCTTGAAAAACTTATTCTTGCTTTAATAATGGCATCTACCAAGTTAAGACATTATTTTGAAACTCATGTTATCATTGTTAAAACTAATTTTCCAATTAAGAATGTCCTCAGGAAACCAGAGATGTCAGGAAGGATGGCTAAGTGGGCAGTGAAGCTGAGTGCATATGATATAAGATATGAGCCTAGGACAGCCATCAAATCCCAAGCATTAGCTGACTTTGTGGCTGATTTCAGTAGTGATTTACAAGAAGAAGCTGAGTTAGAAGTCCAACAGCTAGAGGAGACCAAGGATCCTTGGATACTTCATACTGATGGATCCTCAAATGTCAAAGGCACAGGGCTTGGAATACTACTAAAATCGCCACAGGGGGACATAATACCCCATTCTATAGCTTGTGAGTTCCAAACCACTAATAATGAGGCTGAATATGAAGCCTTAATTGCTGGTTTGCAAATTGCAAAGCATATGGGGATCAGGTATCTTGAGGTACACGTAGACTCTTTGTTAATTACAAATCACTTTAATGGATCATATGCTGTTAAAGGTGAAAAGCTAACCAAATATTTGGAGATAGTCAAAAGTTTGGCACTCTCTTTTGTTTCCTTTAGTTTGTCACAGGTACCAAGGGAAGAAAATACAGAAGCTGATGCATTGGCTAACTTAGGATCATCTTTGAAGATCCCAGAGGATATCAAGATTCCTATTATCCATATCCTGACCCGGGCTATCGAGGATCACCAGACTATGGAGATAGGAGATGATTCTGCAGTTGTCCCTAGTGAGGATATTCAATCCTATTCAGGATCCGGATCATGGATCTCACCAATTATGAGATACTTACAACATGGAGAGATTCCTACAGGAGAAAACCCTAGGGCTTTCAAATCTAAGGTATCTCAATTCACAATTATGAATAATATGTTGTATAGGCGATCTCTTGCAGGACCATACTTGAGATGCATTGAGGATCCTGAAATTCAAGAAGTTTTAAAAGACTTCCATGAAGGAGATTGTGGAAACCACACTGGGGGCAGGGCTTTATTTTCAAGGATCCTGAGGACAGGATACTACTGGCCAACCATGAAGAAAGATGCTGTGGAGTATGCCAGAAGATGTGATCCTTGCCAGAGACACAGCAATATCCTTCATCAACCAGCCGAATTATTGCATCCTATATCCTCCTCTTGGCCATTTATGAGATGGGGTATGGATATAGTTGGCAAGCTCCCTAAGGCACCTGGTGGAAAAGTATTCATGCTAGCTATGACTGATTACTTCTCCAAGTGGATAGAGGCTGAAGCTTTTGCCCAAGTTAGAGAAAAGGAAGTTATATCCTTCATTAAAAGAAATATTATAACTAGATTTGGAATTCCCTCTGAGATTATATGTGATAATGGTTCCCAATTTATTGGGGGCAGAACCACTAACTTTTGTGACAGCTGGGGGATTAGGATGATAACATCAACACCAGTCCACCCACAAGCTAATGGCCAAGCAGAATCATCCAACAAGATCATCATCAACAACTTGAAGAAGAAGCTTGGATCCAAGAAAGGAAAATGGGCAGAAGAACTACCCTATGTGCTCTGGGCTAACAGGACAACCCCTAAGAATGCTACTGGTCAAACACCATTCTCTTTGGTGTTTGGGGCAGAATCAGTGATTCCAACAGAAATGGTGGTTCCTACTGCTAGGACAAGTACCCGTGATCCTGAGGAAAATGATGAAAACTTGGCTCAAGACCTGGATACTATTGAAGAAATCAGGGATATGGCTAGGATCAGGATGGCCAGTTATCAACAAAGAATGGCTGGTGCTTACAATAAAAATGTCAGGATCAGGAGGTTTCAAGTTGGAGATATGGTGTTAAGGAAAGCATTTCAGAATACCACCAATCCTGCTGATGGAAAATTGGCTCCAAAATGGGAAGGCCCTTATTTGATTGAAGCTGAAGCAGGAAAGGGGGCATATAGATTGCTAACCATGGAAGGTGATTTGCTACCAAGAGCTTGGAATGCTGTCCACTTGAAGAAATATTTCATGTAAGCAGGATCCTTATGGCATAGGTGATCCTCACGATAGGGATATCCTTAAAGGATCCTCAAAGTATTGGTGATCCTTATTCAGGTGATATCCTAGTCTTGAACTATTTCATTTCTTTATTTTCTCATATAAGGATAAGGATCATGTATCCTTTATCCATTTCTCACGTGAGTTCAAGTTTTGAAAGTTCAGGTATCTTTAGCACAACGTTGGTTATCCACAGAAGCCATCCGTCTTTGGGTTTAACCCCAGTTATTTGGGCTTGTCCCCAGATTCCGCCTGTAGCGCACGATGATCCTGGTATAGTTCAAGGCTTTGGGACCAGTACTCATTCTAGGGGCTGATAATTCCATTGTTCTGGCTATGCTTAGGATCCTACGTATAATGGTAGACGTACCATACATCCGTTCATAAGGTTTCTAACGTTTTCACGTTAGCTAAGGTTTCTAACGTTTTCACGTTAGCTAAGGTTTTGGCATCTTCATGTCACTAAGTTTGGATAGTCACCAGTTAGGGCCATACTCCAGTTTACACACGATCCTTGGGCTTGTCCCCAGTTATCCTTGGGCTTGTCCCCAGTTATCCTTGGGCTTGTCCCCAGTTATCCTTGGGCTTGTCCCCAGTTACCCTTGGGCTTGTCCCCAGTTGCTAACTCTTTTCTTATATCGGCTTAGTCCCAAGTTATGCTCTATTTCAGGTCCTTGAAGATAGGCAGCTAGGGATCCTTGATCCTTATTTCACTCTAAGGTTTATCTTATAGTTACCCTTATTATGGTTAGGATTCTAACTTGGATCCTCAGGTATGATCCTCAACTTTTTTGGTTTTATTCATTATTCATTTGAATAACCCTTATACTTGACAACTGAACTTGTGTTTCTTAGACTATACCATTTTTTAAACTTATCGGTTATAGGATATGTGATCCTTGTTCATATCTTAAACTTTTTGGATATCTTTTCTAGTTTTTCAAGGCTTGATAAGTATAAACAAATTGAACATTATAACAGTTGGAAAATGACATACTAAAAAGGATTACAACACAAGATGAGCGACAAAAGGTTAAGTTTTTATTTATTAACATAAGGCTAACCCTTTAAAGGTTGTCAAAATTACCTACCCGAGCTTCTACCAGCAAAACGTGGCCCGTCCGCTGGGGTAGGTAAAGGGTGTCCATGATAATGAGTTCAAAAGTAGTGCAGGAATATAAAGGCGGCAGGATCACAATGGCTTCATCCCCCAAACAGAGGATCCCTCCACCAATTGCAATCCTGCCTATTGTCCAAAGGATTATACATGATCCTTAATCCTAAAACCTATTGTTCAAAGTACAACCCATGAAATTGTCTTAAACATCACAACCACAAAAAGCAACCAACAAACTAAAAAATTGGGCTCCGGCCTTGGCACATATATCCATCATCGCCCAATTGTGCAGCTCACACCTTGGCTGCATCACCACCAGCATCATCACCACCAGCCTGATCCTTCCCACTGCCACTTGCCTCAATTGCCAGGACATCAGCTGCCTCCTCCTCATCATCCTCAAGTTCAGCCAACCTTGCCTTCCAGCCTTCAACATCCCAGCTGTCTTTGTCAAAAGCAGGGTCTTGAGCCTCCTGGGCCATCTTCAACTTGGTCTGATACATAGTAATGGCAGCAGAGAGCTTGGTATTTTCGATGAGGTCATGCTTTTCATAATCAAAGTTGACCAGCACCTTGGCCATTTCCTGCTTGGTATCCTGGAGTTCCTTTCGAGCATCAGCAAGTGCGAGATCTTTGAGCACGGCAACCTGTTGGAGATCAGCTATTTTCTTGTCCAGCTCCTCAATATTGCCCACGTAATCCTCGATCTCAGCAAATTTCTGCATAAAGAAGATAAGGCAGTTCAAGGTCAAGTGATCCTCATAAGAGCAGGATACCTAGGCAAAGTTAAGGATCCTTACCTCATTGAAGTATTCAAGGAATTGGTGGCGGATCAGTGGCAGCCCTTGAAGATCCTCAGCCTCAGAAGTTTTCCTCTTCTTCACACCCTTTCCTTTAGTGGGTGCCCTTGGAATGGAGATGCTAGGACTGGTAGTGGACCTCTTCTTCCTGGGTCGTACGAGATCAAGATCAGCTGTGTTGAATTGGGAAACAGGCTTGACAGGTTTTCCAGCGCCAACACATTCAAAGCAAGATAAGTATCCTTATCCTATTTCAATTTATCTATTTATTTTAATATTTAAACTATGCAAAAGACAGGATACTTACTCGACATGGTAATGGAACCTGAGGATACTTCTTGTGAGTCTTGGGTGTCTACCTTGAATGTTCTTGTTTCAGGATCAAGCTTCCAAAAAGCAGCGAGCCTATCCTTGGTTTCAGGTGATAGCTGCAAAACAAGAAAGCAAAAATATAAGTTATCCCTACAATTAAAGAAAGTTCCTGGTGATCCTTATCAGGATCCTCCATCCTACCATGGGTAGCCCAATTTTTAGGAAGATCCTTTCCATCCTGGATAGAATCTCTCTTGACAAAGAAAAAGCGACGTTTCCAGTCTTTGTCATTCTTGGTGACTTTCAGAAGAGGATGATCTGCACCGGGTTTTCGCTTAAGCAAATAACGGTGGGAACCAAAAGTAGTAAGATCATACAGTTCCGCCAACTCTGACATGCCCAAAGCAATGCCTTCTTGTTCGATGATCCTCTCCAGGGTATACAAGACCCTCCAAATCATCGGCATGGCTTGGATATATGAGATGCCGGTAAGGGAAAAGAAGGATTGTGTAAACTCTGGGAAAGGATAGGTGTATCCTATGGTGAATGGAGTGGCTGGAAATGCAACCCATGTTTCTGAAACATAGTCGCTAAGGGTAGAAGGATCAAAGGGTCTGAAAAAGGCATTCGCCGGAAAACAGCAACGGATTTTGTCTATCTGTGCGTCGTTAAAACAACACTTTTCATTCGATGAGTCCTTGATGATTTTCTGACTTTCCAAAGGGCTATCCTTCTTGTGATCTTTGCCCGGAGAGCTTCGGAACAACATCTTTGAGGGAAAGATTAAAATAGAGCAAGAGAGGGAAAAGGATAGAGAAAGAGAATACCTGAACGTCTTCGGAATGTGGATTATAAAGGGAGTTTCTCTGAAAATTTAAATGCATTTGATCCTATCTATATCTCTATTTATAATCATGATCTTGCAGGTTGTCACTTCCGTGACATCATCATCGCAACGGCTAGTTCAAAATTAACGGCTATATATCCGTTAGTTTGTTACGGATAAGATTAAGAAAACATAACTCGCTAATTTTACAATTTCACTCCTTATATTTTGGGGGCAATTGTTAGGGGAGGATTTTCTAACAATTAGTGATCCTTATTCATTATCCTAACTAATGATCCTTACTTCTGTGACAGGTGGTGATCCTCAGAGGGGCTTTAGGATCAGGATCATGGATCACTTCATGGATCCTCATACTAACAATTGTTTACTTATGTTTTATAACATCTCGCAGGTATAACAAGCTTGACCAAGTTTCAGCGACATTCTTGGAGAATATTCCCGAAGTATTCTGCACGTGCTAGATCAAAACTAGACGTTATGGAGAACGTGGAGGCTTGGCCCGAAAGTCGGAGAGTTTGTTAGCTAGATATTTTTCTTATTTTAAAGGGAGTAACGAGCTAAGTTAGAAGTTAGTGACACTTAGTCATTTTTTGGCAGTTACACACACTCGCAAACACGCTCATACAAGCTCTCGTTCAAACACCTAGCGATTTCATACACATTTTACACACTTCACCGTAGTGATCCTTGTATCTAGCTCGTTACTATCCGAAGTTGTAAACATTCATTCATTTATTTGAGCTTGGTGATCGGTAGTTTCCATCACCCGGGGTTTTTTGTGCCGGAGATCAACTCTTGATCAAGGGCTTTTTCCCCGTATAAATCCTTGTGTTGTTTGTGCATTTCACATTGAAGTGATCCTCATTGTTGTTACATATTTAAAGCATCATTCCCCTAAACAAAGAGTTTGGTTGCAATATCATCATCAGATTTTCTGACCAAAACAGTTTTATTCTCTTATGACTTACTATACCTATTGATTACCACGTTATCTAGCCATAGTGGCGAGTCGTAGTTTCGGCCAAAATGCGTATTCTTGCGTATTTTGTAACCAAACTACTTTTATGTATCAAAACCGTTTGTTTTGATACCAAACCTGTTTTCTAACTACATTAAAAATGTTTTAACATGTTTAGCTCATCACTTTAGGTTTAGTGCTTATTTAGAGTCATAAGTCAAGCGGTCTAAACAACCGCTTAGACTTTCGAACTAGACCCGTTTGGTCGATCATTAGGATCCAACCAAACATGTTTAGTGACCATAGTTGTATAGGGAATAACCTTCCGAGGTTATACCTTATGGTCACTTTGTTTTAGTAGTTATATGATAGGTAGTTTATATGCCTTAGGTAAATGACCAAAATGCCCTTTTTACGCATAAATTCATTTTAAGCAAAAATTCATTTTAAGCATATGTAACCTAAATTTTGACATCTAAACTGATTAGGTAACATTATTAGACATGTTAAGGCATATATTACTTGTCATAGGACTAGTTAGGCGGTCCAAACGCGTTTTATGCAAACGACGTGTTAAAGTAGCGTAAGCTACCTAAACGGGTCGTAATGGGTCATCAGCACTTAGGATAGGTTTCCTTTTAGAAAGTAGGCTTTATTAAACCATATTACATGAGTTCCTATACTCATTTGGTTTACGAAACCTCATTCTATCCGATCTTCCGATTTAGGTCCGGTTTATTTACATAGTTACCTATATTAGGTGTCGTTTGATTCTTGGTTGTTGTTCAAGAATTCTAAGCACCCTCAAGTGAGTACATAGTCCCCTCTTTTACTGTTTTTCAAACGTTTTGGGGTGAAACACATGTGCCTACTTGTTACTTTCATGCTTTCCATGTTTTCATATCATATACTTGCTATGTTCATTAGTACACTATTAGTACATGATTTCATTATGTTTTGCTATGTATGTTCACTTAACATGCTAGCCCATTGTTTTACATTTTGAACTGTTCGAACCATTTGTAACCATTCGATGTATGTGAAGCATTGGGTTAGGGAAGTGATTAGGTAACGGGGCGGGTGTAATGTGTTAAAAGCATGGTGGATACGCCGCTGGTACTTCCTATATATAAGTGCTTTTAACACATTATATATCGTTGCGTTATCTAGATCACTTGGGTAAACGATTTTGAAACGATGTCACACAATGATGTTTTCTGAATAATATAACCATACGAGTTTTATTAACGAGTTTCTACTAGATGTTTTACAATTTGATTTAATAAAACAAATGTTTTGGAGTTAAGAATCATGGCTACGAGATTTTATAAATCATATCCAATTTGATTTGAGTTGGTTAATTATGTCGCAATACTATACTTTTCAAAATAAGGTTTTTAAATAAGTATTGCAACATGTAAAACGAGCCATGAATCTGACACTCATATAAAATCTATGTACTCGCCGGCATTTTTATGCTGACGTATTTTCACATGTGTTTCAGGTACCATAGTTGATGATGTTTGATGATGATATTTGTGTACACTCACATAGGAATGGGCGAGGCCTTAGTGACTTAATAACAATGGAAGTCTATTTGTTCATGTTTTGTTTCTAATTCCAATGTAATGTAATACATTTAATTCAATAAAACAAAACTGTTTAATCCATGGTTGTGAAACAATGATTCTGTTACAACATTCCCCGACGTTTCCGCCAGGTTTTGTTGTTTTACGTGGTCGGGGTGTGACAGAAAAGTTGGTATCAGAGCCAATGGTTATAGGGAATTAGGTTATTAGTAATGCTTTGACCTAGTCTATAACCTTCCTAGGACCCTAACACAAGAATCTTGTGTTTAGATCTTAAAACATTACCGTCACTTATCCTTAGGTGACAACCACAACAAGAACATAAATTTCGAATCCGCCTTGAAAACCAATCATCTGTTCTAGGATGATTGATTACTAGGTTTTGAACCCTCTATGTTTTCAAAATCTCATCAAAGTTTGTTCTAAATAATGTGAACACGTGCAAACTGGAAGGGTGGGTGCCTGTACCCTGGGTCTTCTGTCTAAGGCTAGAGTGTTCGTACAAATCCGCAGTATCGGACCAGTCACTCTTATCTGGGAACTCTTGGGGTGAGTGTCCACTTATAGGCGAGCATGTCTTCGCGATACATTATATTGACCCATTTACTTTGATTAGTCACTGTCTCATTTGTTTGCCTTTGGTAACAAACAAATGGTCACAATCTTCATGCGTTGTCATTTTCTTTTGACTATCTTTCGCTTGTTTCCTCCTATGCCTTCCATTATCTTCAAGATGCCACTTCATCGCAACAACACTCAAATGTCCGAACAAGGTGCCGTAATTACCCAGCGAATAGGCATCGTACTCCAGAGGACCGTTGATTTAGCTATTACCATGACTTGCCTTAGGGATGAAGCCGTCTAAGGGAACTGCTCCTTGGTGCAATCATTGCCACTGTCATCATCCGAATCAAATAACCTGTTTCAAATGTACCCACAGTGGACGATGGGGACATTTGGTTAACATGTGCTGCTTTGCAATCCAAAGCAAAGCTGTTGCAAATCCTGCTGCTGCTCAACCTCCAAATTCTGCTTCATATGTCGCCTTGACATATCTAGCACCTCAACCTCATGAACTTTCTACCTTGTGTATCGACTTAAGCACGCCTCGTGCGAGGTGTCGAAACACCTCTCGTTACACAAATTCCGAAATCCATATAGGATCTTTCTATCCTCATAATTAGATCCTTGTGGATGGGTAACGTTCATCGTAGCCCTTAATTGAATTCTTATACGTACATTACGATTAAATAAGGAGAAAGCCGAATTCCTATTAAGATTTTTCCTATCTTCATAGATAGATTCTTGAAAATGATTAAAGTGCCAAATGAAATCCACGGATTGGATTCCTGGTGTGCTTTAAATATCCATGTCCAAAGATAACAAATTAAAGGTCAAGTTAAACAATTATGTGATTATGTGCTTATGTGTTCCCTTTTATGTTTTTGTGTGATCCAAATTTTTGTTATCCAAATCCTTGTAGAATCTTCCATATCTTTGTATAAGGGATTCATAGTAGGATATCCAAGGGTACTATCTTTAATCCTTAATGGACTTCAACATTGTAGTTAAGTCCCTTGGGTTATGAAGTACTATTCTATAATTGGACCCCTTGAGTGGTCTAGTTAAACCGACTGATCCAAAAATCTGGTTAGGAATATCATGTTATGATATAGCTAAAAAGACTCCTTGGTGGTCTAACTAAAGAGATCACTTGTCGATCTAATTAAAAGGACCCTATGGTAGTCTAGTCACACTCATCACAGGTTTGATTTTCTTCCCCTACACATTATGAAATTCACTATGCGGACTGTGCAAGGAATTACATAATGATGGACGCGTACATAATTATGGAATTTAGTGCACAGAAACCACAACAAGTTTTGTCATGTTTCTAGAGTTAACCCTATTCATTTCCATTTCTGAAGAATACCCATTAAGGAAAATGACTTATTCCGTGCATTTTTGTTTCTGAAGAATACCCATCGAGTGAAATGAATATCCTTTTGTTTAATCCTTCATTTCTGTTTATGAAGAATACCCATTGAGGAAAATGACTCATTTCGTGCATTTTCATTTCTGAAGAATACCCATCGAGGGAAATGAATATCCTTTTGTTTATTCCTTCATTTCTGTTTCTGAAGAATACCCATTGAGGAAAATGACTCATTTCGTGCATTTTCATTTCTGAAGAATACCCATCGAGGGAAATGAATATCCTTTTGTTTATTCCTTCATTTCTGTTTCTGAAGAATACCCATTGAGGAAAATGACTCATTCCGTGCATTTTCGTTTCTGAAGAATACCCATCGAGGGAAATGAATATCCTTATGTTTAATCCTTCATTTCCATTTCTGAAGAATACCCATTGAGGAAAATGACTCATTCCATCCATTTTCGTTTCTGAAGAATACCCATCGAGGGAAATGAATATCCTTATGTTTAATCCTTCATTTCCATTTCTGAAGAATACCCATTGAGGAAAATGACTCATTCCATCCATTTTCGTTTCTGAAGAATACCCATCGAGGGAAATGAATATCCTTTTGTTTAATCCTTCAATTCCGTTTCTGAAGAATACCCATTGAGGAAAATGACTCATTCCATTCATTTTCATGTATGAAGAATACCCATTGTGGGAAATGAATATCCTTTTGTTTATTCCTTCATTTCCGATTCTGAAGAATACCCATTGAGGAAAATGACTCATTCCGTTCATTTTCGTTTCTGAAGAATATCCATCGAGGGAAATGAATATCCTTGATTTTTCTTCCTTCATTTTCATTTCTGAAGAATACCCATTGAGGAAAATGACTCATTCCGTTCATTTTCGTTTCTCAAGAATATCCATCGAGGGAAATGAATATCCTTGATTTTTCTTCCTTCATTTCCATTTTTGAAGAATACCCATTGAGGAAAATGACTCATTCCGTTCATTTTCGTTCCTGAAGAATATCCATCGAGGGAAATGAATATCCTTGATTTTTCTTCCTTCATTTCCATTTCTGAAGAATACCCATTGAGGAAAATGACTCATTCCGTTTATTTTTCGTTTCTGAAGAATGTCCGTTGAGAGAAATAACAGGATTATGCCTTGCATATGTTTGATGGGTTATTCTACGCAAATAGATAAACACCCTAGATTCCATGCAAGACAAATATTTAACACAGCGTCACAGACAGACTCCTACGAATAAATTTCAGGACGAAATTTCCTAAAGTATGGGAGACTGTGACACCTGTGCCTCTGCGACCATGAAAAAAATACCAAACCAATGAAATATTGTATTTCATACTTGGGATTTGCATAAATATTTATGTCTTTTGCACATATCAATTCTTGTTCGATTTCTAGCATTAAATCGCTTTCTTGAAGGTTATACGCGCACTGATGCGCAAATATAACCAGTTTAATGCAACGAACACTCCGGAATAGTGAAATAGGCTTAACATACCTTAAATAACCTTTACATAACTTAGAAATAAGTTTTGGAGGGTTTGGTGTGGCGAAATCAAGTTTATTCGCTTACAGGAACTAATTTCGACAAATTGCAAAAGTATGCCGATTTGTACTGTATCTGTAACACCCCGTGTTTTCACAAGTCAAAGTCAAGATCAACGTCAACGACCGGTTATACGGATTTGACTTGTAGAAATTTCTTTATTTTATTTGTATTATGTGGAGTAAGTGTTGTTAATTGCAAGCCATCGACGTATTATTCAAACGACTTACGACTGTGAACTATTGTTATACGTGTGTGTGCTTTATGTGTTACTTGTGCATGTTTATTTATGTTGTGTTATGGTGATCAATCGAAACGTAATCGAACTCGAAATGCAATCGGACTCAATCGAACTCGAACCTGAATCGAAATCGAACTATGATATTTAGTAGTTGGGACTAAAAGTAACTTGACTAGGAAACCCTATCGTGTCGAACCGCTCGCAATCGAAATCGAAACGCCAACAATCGTCGCGTTGAACATTCAAACCAAGTGTCATCCGGCCGGATAGCCATCCGACCGGATAGCCTCTTGTCCGCAGATCAGATGCCATCCGACCGGATAGCCAACCGGGCGGTGTGTCATCCGATCGGATAACCCTTTCCTCTTTTGGAATCCTATAAATACCTCTGTCATTGTCATTCTTTCTACTTTTGGAAACCCTCTGTCCGAACAGCTCGTG
The DNA here is from genome assembly GCA_030545235.1 of Helianthus tuberosus. NCBI lineage: Eukaryota > Viridiplantae > Streptophyta > Magnoliopsida > Asterales > Asteraceae > Helianthus > Helianthus tuberosus. Next base: position 128,032,395 of record CM060360.1, read on the forward strand.
CTCCCCACCTTTTCTTTGTTTTCTCTCGATCAAGGTAAGATCTCGTCCTAAATCTTGTACTTTCTTGATCTACATGCACTCCTACACCTTTCTACCTTTTAAATCTTAACTTTCAACCGTGAAATCACTAGATTTCGGGTGTTCTAGGATGATGTCATCATGTGTTCTTGAAGAACTTCATGTTTTGACTTCAATCCACCAAGAACAACTGAGATCTAACCGATTTCCACCGGATTACACAAGGATCTCGTAAAGATCTAGACACAAGAGTGGTGAAAAAGGATTGGAAGATGGTTTCTAACTTTCTTTCAACACTTTTGGACTCATTATACTCAAAACCGATAGGATCCGACCCTGATCTAGTCTTCTACGCAATCATAGTTTTGTACTAGCTCAAGATCCGGATTCTACCCACGAGACTACCGATTTCGGGTTAATCAATAACAACCATCTCGAGCCGGTAACCGGCCGGACTAGGGTGATTCCTGGTCGGGTTGGTCATCTGGGTCAAACTGGGGGTTCTATTGGTTAACAAGTTGTCAACACGTCTCGATAAAACAACAAAACAAACAAGATAACCAAGGGTAAGACGAACGGGACAGCCGGAGCGGAATACCATCCGATCGGATTGTCATCCGAACGGATAGTTCATCCGAACGGATTGTCATCCGAACGGATTACACATTGGGTCCCACACTCGACTAACCTTATCCGAAGTTTGAGTATCGAACGAATTGCTATCCGATCGGACAACCATCTGATTGGATTACTCTTCGAATCATGAGATACTAAGACGTTAAAGACTTAAACAATTTTCAACATGTTCAATAACAGGGTTGCCACCCGATCGGATGGACATCCGACCGAGTGACTCTTCTGATGTGAACTTGTTCTCAAGTCGCCATCCGACCGGACCACCGTTCGACCAGATGACCATCCGAACGGATTGTCATCCGCACGACCGACCGTCCGGCCGACTTACTTGAAAGACAGAGATACTTCGATGTTTTTAAAATGCTACAACGAAAACTTCAAAAGTCAAGCCATCATACACAAACACATTCTTCTTATAGGAAGAAACAATCCACTCGAATAGTCATCCAACCGGATAACCTATCCGACAGGATGACCATCCGAACAGATTGTTATCCGCACGGATTGCTATCCGCTCGGATTACCATCCGATCGAACTACTATCCGACTAACTCATACCTTGTATCGTTTTACGCATCACTTATCGTTATGCTATCGAATCTATTCAGGCTAACCTTACTCGCTAAGGCTCCCTTCAATCCACTAACCGCTGTGAGTATACTCGATCCCTTTTTGCATTACGCACTTTTGGGTGTTACATACGTTACGAATATTCAAACTACAACGATCACACTACTCAATACTATTTGAACGCTAACCCTTAATGCATGTTATACGTGGCTTATGAATGCTTGTTTGTTATGTTTACACATGGAATGCTGTCTACTTGCCTTAGCAACGATAGTACTATAGTTTGGACTCAGCACCCGTTCACACGGGGGTTGTTAAGGACCATTACTTGCATAGATTACGGTGGTAATCATGTATTGCGAACTGCCTCGGGCAGTCAACCCACAGTCATTGGTATCGATGGATCTATGTCGATAACTAACGTGCTTCATTTCACTATGTGTACGTGCTGGTTAAGCGTAAATGAATTCGAACTCTATATGCTATTATCAAACTTGTATGCTCACCTTTACATTTTATGTATTGACTTTATTTTAACATATGTGATAGGTGCTTAGGACGCACACTTGGTAGGAATTTGAAGCTAGAATAAAGCTTTAGAGCCCAACAAATAGTTGTTTGTAGTGGTCAAACTAAGGGTCTCTAGAAGCAGATAAACAATTGCTGTCTATTTAAATCTGAGTTGTCGGAACAGATTATTTGCCTGGATTTTTGTCTGTAATAATTATTTTGCTGTTTGAGATACGGTATGGGACGTATTATTTAAATTGATTAGTATTGATAATTGTTATGGAAACTTCTGGACAATCTGTTTCGCTCAGTGCCATGCCCCGATGTTTCCGCCATCGGTTGGGGTGTGACAGATTGGTATCAGAGCCATAACTACAAGGAATTAGGCAAGACTCGACCTAGTCTGGGTCGAAGTCTTAGATACCTAGACTATAGTTAAGAACCAACAGACCGACTTGTGCATGCCCGGTAGGGGTTATGTGCGAGCTTACTTCTCGCTATTCTCGCTTATGCTACACTTTCACTACACTCAAATTTTCAACTATAAATAGGTGATAAAGTCGATATTAGGTGTGAAAACCTCAAACTCTCGACTAATTTGCCTAATCAATGCTGTATTGTCAACTTATCAATAACCTCTTCATTCTTTTGTTCAGTGGGCGAAATTGTACCAAATCAGGGGTGAAACCTATATTTTGATGAATAATCTCCTCCATTTTTGTCAAAAACAAGGACGAAGCTGTCAAGCCAGGGGTGAAACCCTAACCTTGACAACTTGTTCCGCACACTTTACAAAACTCTCACTAAGGTCTCGACGGACTCCAATGACCTGAAATCTTGATATGACCAATGGGATGTATTCCAAACGCCCAAGAATCGAGGCAAAAGCACAATTCTGAAGGTCAGACATGAATGACAAGTCCTTGTGAATAGTCGAACCACCTTGGTTAGTCCAAGTCTATTAGCCGCAGACAATCTAACTCTCGCTTTTTATGTGTTTCAAGTCCGAGCCCGCTACTGCTGACTCTGACAATTTGCAAATCTTATGTGTTTTATGTGCTTTTACCTGTTTATGTGCCTAATTATGGAAGAATTAATCAATTTGTGCCTTCGCTTTAATCGACACACACAACTCGCACCACATTCTATCTCAAAGCGTTAACGAATCGTTGAATTATGGGCAACTTTATACTACGATATACGCTTATACTATGCTATTCTCGAACAATCGCAGACATCGAATGATATATAATGGATAATAGAGGTATTCAGAATACTCTCCGTGTCTCTATATGCCTCTAGTGATTAAGTGCATATGTGTTTTTGTGCTCTACGTGCTTATGTGCTTGTGTGATTACGTGCTCTGCGTGCTTATATGTTTATGTGATTCTGTGTTCTACGTGTTTATGTGTCTATATGAGTTGCGTGTTCCTAAGTTTTAGTAAGTAGTAGACGTGTGAGGTGAGATTCGAATACATGTGTTGAGTCCTGTGACGATGTCTGTTGCAGACTATGTCATCTGGATCCCGTCATCCCCTTTCTCGTCAAGAAAAGAGAGATAAGCGCCTTGCTGCTATCATCGCAAAAAGTGTGGCAAGGGCCGTAAGTGATGTCTACGAAAACATCAGCAAATCGTCCGAGGAGTCGAGAGCCGAAGCTCCTAAAGTTGCCGCCAAGACTCCCTTCAGTTTCAAGCAATTCAAGTTATGTGGGCCAAAAGAATTCACTGGTGAGGGAGGTCCTACTGCATTATTTCACTAGTTTGACTCCATTGAGGTTACTCTGTGACAGAACAGTTGCCCTGATGACCTCCGTACTCTGAATGCTACCGGCGTTTTTGAGTCCCGTGCACTAGACTGGTGGACGACCGAGAGGAACAAGCGAGGGAACGATGCAGCCTACGGTCTGTCGTGGGACGAGCTCAAGGAAGTCATGCTGGAAGAATTCTGCCCTCCTCACGGACGTCAAAAGCTAGAAGATGAATTTTGGCACATACAGCAAAAAGATGGTGACAATGCTAGTCTTACTGCTCATTTCAAACAACTCAGCATTATCTGTCCCGACCAAGTCAAGACTCCAGACATGGCGATCAAGAAGTATATCCGGGCCCTGCCCGACTGCGTTGCTGATTTCGTGCAAGCGGCTAAGACTACGACGATCGAAGAGACTTATCTACTGGCCGCTGAAATCAACGACAAGCAGGTTAAGGCCGGTGTCTGGGATAAGACTTCGAAGCATCTGCATCAAGCTACAACCGCCACACTAACCACTGAACCCACCTCATCTAGCAACAAGATAAAGAACAAGAGAAAGAACAGATCCAGCAACAAGAACTGTGCGATCACTGCTGCACCAATTCAAGCTGTACCAGCCCAACAGCGTCAAGTAGCAGTGCCTGTGGCTAATGCACCGCCTGCAAAGCGTGCATACACTAGGCCACACCCGCTCTGCCCTACTTGTACCTACCACCACCCGACTGCCATTGCTTGCCGTTTTTGTGCTCACTGCAATGTATACGACCATTTTACTGCTAACTGCCGTATTCGACAAGCTCCTGCTCATCAAGCTCTACTCACTGCCCCTCAGGGTCAGCAAGCTCCTCCGGCACCCGCAGTCAAAGCCAGAGCCTGCTTCGCATGTGGCGATCCGAACCACTTCGCCAACATGTGTCCAAACAGGGTCGTGAAACAAGAACCTCAGCAACAGCAGCCTCAGCAGCAAGAACAGGCCGCACGCGCTAGAACTTTCAACCTCAATGTGCGTTAAGCCCAGGCCGACAACAACGTGATCAATGGTACATTCCTTGTGAATGGTATTTATGCTTCATGTTTGTTTGATACTGGAGCCAATAATTGCTTTGTGTCGTCCAAATTCGAGAAACTCCTTAGTCGTAAACGCTCCCAACTCTCCTCGACGTTCGATGTTGAAGTCGTTACCAGAAGAACCGTCGCTGTAAATTCTGTTCTTCGTGATTGTACTCTTGAGCTCAACAATCACATCTTCCCAATCGACCTTATTCCGATGCAACTCGAAAGTTTTGACGTCATAGTAGGCATGGACTTTCTTCGAGAAAACCATGCTGAAGTGGTGTGCTTCGACAAGATGATTCGATTTTCGCTCGCGAATGGTGACTTATTATGTGTATACGGTGATACTACTTTGAAGGTTCTCAAGCTTATGTCATGTGTGCAAGCTAGCAAGTATCTCCTCAAGGAATACATGGCTTTCTTGGCTAACATTGTAGTAGCGGAGAAGGAAAAGAAAGAGAAGAAGGAAGTGGAAGACGTTCCTGTGGTTCGAGAATTTCCTAATGTTTTTCCAGAGGATCTTCCCGGACTACCGCCAAGTCGTGATATCGACTTTCGTATCGACCTCATTCCTGGAGCCAATGCTGTTGCCAAAGCTCCTTATTGACTCGCGCCGTCCAAAATGCGAGAACTCTCAAACCAACTCCAGGAATTACTTGAGAAAGGCTTCATTCGCCCGAGCACCTCTCCATGGGGCGCGCCAGTCCTTTTCGTCAAGAAGAAGGACGGGTCGTTCAGGATGTGCATCGACTACCGGGAATTGAATAAGTTAACTATCAAGAACCGCTATCCCCTACCTCGCATCGACGATTTGTTTGATCAACTACAAGGTGCTACATGTTTCTCAAAGATTGATCTACGTTCAGGCTATCATCAACTACGCATACAAGAAGAGGATATACCCAAAACCGCGTTTCGCACCCATTACGGCCATTATGAATTCGTTGTCATTCCTTTTGGTTTAACCAACGCACCTGCGGTTTTCATGGATCTGATGAATTGCATGTGTAAACCGTATCTCGACCATTTCATCATCGTATTCATCGACGATGTCTTGATCTATTCCAAATCGACAGCCGAACATGCGCAACATCTACGTTTGGTTCTCGAGTTACTCCAGGGGAACCAACTCTATGCCAAGTTCTCCAAGTGCGAATTCTGGTTGGAGGAAGTTCAGCTCCTGGGTCACTTTGTTAATAGTCAAGGTATTCAGGTCGATCCTGTGAAGATTGAAGCTGTTAAGAGTTGGGTTACGCCTAAGAACCCGTCTGAAGTCCGCTCTTTTCTCGGACTAGCGGGCTATTATCGACGATTTATCGAGGGATTTTCGAAGATCGCTGTGCCGCTTACCTCTCTTACACATAAAGACAAGCCTTTTGTTTGGAAAACTGAACAAGAGTTTGCCTTTCGAACCCTTAAGCACATGCTTTGCAACGCTCCTATTCTCACATTGCCTGACGGAAACAATGATTTCATTGTCTATTTTGATGCTTCCAACCTTGGTCTTGGTTGTGTTCTCATGCAACGGGACAAGGTCATAGCTTACGCATCTCGTCAGCTCAAAGTCCACGAGAAGAACTATACAACCCATGATCTCGAGCTAGGTGCAATTGTTTTTGCATTAAAGATTTGGCGACACTACCTGTATGGCACCAAGTGTACGATCTTCACCGATCATAGGATCCTGCAACACATCTTTAATCAGAAGGAACATAATATGCGTCAACGCCGATGGGTAGAACTTCTCAACGATTACGACTGTGAGATCCGTTATCACCCAGGCAAGGCAAATGTGGTTGCCGACGCACTTAGCAGACGGAGCTATCTGCTTAGCACTCGTAATGTTCAAGCCCAACACAGTCTCGAAACCCTCATCCGCGAAGCGCAGCTTGCGTGTTTTAACGAATGCACACTGAAGAAGGAAAGAATCTACCACGATGGAGCCCAGCTTGTGAGCAAATCGAATGGGATATTCCACTTTCTGGACCGAATTTGGATTCCCAAACGAACTAATTTGCGACAAATCTTGATAGACGAAGCCCACAAATCTCGGTATTCTGTTCATCCCAGAGCCGACAAAATGTACCAGGACCTTCGCTGTAAGTGCTGGTGGCCGGGCATGAAAAGGGATATCGCTCTCTATGTTGGAAAATACCTAACTTGTGCTAGAGTCAAGGCTGAACATCAAAGACCCTCTGGCTTACTCGAACAACCACCAATTCTGATGTGGAAGTGGGAAAGTATAGCTATGGACTTTATAACCAAGCTACCACACACGTCATCAGGGCACAACAGCATTTGGGTTGTGGTCGACCGTTTGACTAAATCAGCTCACTTTTTGCCAATACGGGAAGACTACAAGGTAGAACGATTAGCCCGAATCTACACCGACGAGATCATTTGTAATCATTGGACACCTCGCGACATCATCTCTGATCGTGATGCTCGGTTTACCTCGCGACTGTGGGAAACATTTCAAACGGCACTCGGTACATCGCTTAATCTAATTACCGTTTTCCACCCTCAAACTGACCGTCAGACTGAAAGAACGATTCGTACTCTTGAAGACATGCTCCGTTCGTGTGTCATAGACTTCAGTGGTAATTGGGATAAATATATGCCGTTAGTCGAATTCTCGTATAACAACAACTATCATTCCAGCATCCAAATGGCACCATTCGAGGTATTATACGGAAGAAGATGTCGATCGCCTATTGTGTGGCACGGGATCGGTCATTCGCAATTAACCGGTCCCGAGCTACTACAAGAAACGACAGACAAAATTTTCCAAATTCGAGACAACCCGGTGAAAGCTTGGAATCGATAGAAAAGTTACGCCGATAAACAACGCAAGCCCCGTGAATTTGACGTTGGTGACTACGTACTCCTAAAGGTATCACCTTGGAAGGGTGTAGTCCGATTCGGCAAAAAGGGAAAACTCGCACCTCGATACGTTGGACCTTTTAAGATTCTGGAAAGGATCGGAAAAGTCGCCTACAGACTCGAACTACCGGAGGAACTTAGTAATGTCCACCCGACTTTCCACATGTCAAACCTCTGAAAGTGCCTAGCCGACCCCGACTTACACGTTTCTCTCGATGATCTGCAAGTGAACGAAACATTACACTTCGTGGAAAAGCTTGTCGAAATCATGGATCGCCAAACCAAGCAACTCCGACGCTCTCGCATTCCTATCATGAAAGTCCGATGGGAAGGCAAACGAGGCGCAGAGTTCACTTGGGAACTTGAAAGAGACATGAAGGCGAATTACTCGCAGTTGTTTAAGGAGAAAGTCTAGAAAGAGAAAGTTCTCCAACGTGATTCACGGCATTGTAACAGCTTCCAGCCTAATTTCGGGACGAAATTCCCTAAACAAGGGGAGGCTGTAACACCCCGTGTTTTCACAAGTCAAAGTCAAAGTCAAGATCAAAGTCAACGACCGGTTATACGGATTTGACTTGTAGAAATTTCTTTATTTTATTTGTATTATGTGGAGTAAGTGTTGTTAATTGCAAGCCATCGACGTATTATTCAAAGGACTTACGACTGTGAACTATAGGAAGTAACAATGCGATAAAGTTAATCAACTGATAATCAAGCTATGCTAATCAAACCGACACCATATCGTAACTCGATCTATACTTATTGGCTGTTGTTATACGTGTGTGTGCTTTATGTGTTACTTGTGCATGTTTATTTATGTTGTGTTTTGGTGATCAATCGAAACGTAATCGAACTCGAAATGCAATCGGACTCAATCGAACTCGAACCCGAATCGAAATCGAACTATGATATTTAGTAGTTGGGACTAAAAGTAACTGGACTAGGAAACCCTATCGTGTCGAACCGCTGGCAATCAAAATCGAAAAGCTAACAATCGTCGCGTCGAACATTCAAACCAAGTGCCATCTGGCCGGATAGCCTCTTGTCCGCAGATCAGATGCCATCCGACCAGGATGTCATCCGACCGGATATCCAACCGGGCAGTGTGTCATCCGATCGGATAACCCTTTCCTCTTTTGGAATCCTATAAATACCTCTGTCATTGTCATTCTTTCTACTTTTGGAAACCCTCTGTCCGAACAGCTCGTGCTCCCCACCTTTTCTTCGATTTCTCTCGATCAAGGTAAGATCTCGTCCTAAATCTTGTACTTTCTTGATCTACACGAAATCCTACACCTTTCTACCTTTTAAATTTTAACTTTCAACCGTGAAATCACTAGATTTCGGGTGTTCTAGGATGATGTCATCATGTGTTCTTGAAGAACTTCATGTTTTGACTTCAATCCACCAAGAACAACTGAGATCTAACCGATTTCCACCCGATTACACAAGGATCTCGTAAAGATCTCGACAGAAGAGTGGTGAAAAAAGATTGGAAGATGGTTTCTAACTTTCTTTCAACACTTTTTCACTCATTATACTCAAAACCGATTGGATCCGACCCTGATCTAGTCTTCTACTCAATCATAGTGTTGTACTAGCTCAAGATCCGGATTCTACCCACGAGACTACCGATTTCGGGTTAATCAAGAAAAACCGTCTCGAGCCGGTAACCGACCGGACTAGGGTGATTCCTGTTCGGGTTGGTCATCTGGGTCAAACTGGGGGTTCTGTTGGTTAACAAGTTGTCAACACGTGTCGATAAAACAACAAAACAAACAAGATAACCAAGGGTAAGACGAACGGGACAGCCGGAGAGGAATACCATCCGATCGGATTGTCATCCGAATGGATAGTTCATCCGAACGGATTACACATTGGGTCCCACACTCGACTAACCTTATCCGAAGTTTGAGTATCGAACGGCTTGCTATCCGATCGGACGACCATCTGATTGGATTACTCTTCGGATCATGAGATACTAAGGCTTTAAAGACTTAAACAATTTTCAACATGTTCAATAACAGGGTTGCCACCCGATCGGATGGACATCCGACCGAGTGACTCTTCTAATGTGAACTTGTTCTCAAGTCGCCGTCTAACTGGACCACCGTCCGACTGGATGACCATCCGAACGGATTGTCATCCACACGACCGACCGACCTTCCGATCGACCGACTTGAAAGACAGATATACTTCAATGTTTTTAAAATGCTACAACGAAAACTTCAAAAGTCAAGCCATCATACACAAACACATTCTTCTTATAGGAAGAAACAATCCACTCGAATAGTCATCCGACCGGATAACCTATCCGACCGGATGACCATCCGAACGGATTGTTATCCGCACGGATTGCTGCCCGCTCGGATTACCATCCGATCGAACTACTATCCGACTCACTCATACCTTGTATCGTTTTACGCATCACTTTTCGTTATGCTAATGAATCTATTTAGGCTAACCTTACTCGCTAAGCGCTTCCTTCAATCCACTAACCGCTGTGAGTATACTCGATCCCTTTTTGCTTTACGCACTTTTGGGTGTTACATGCGTTACGAATATTCAAACTACAACGATCACACTACTCAATACTATTTGAACGCTAACCCTTAATGCATGTTATACGTGGCTTACGAATGCTTGTTTGTTATGTTTACACATGGAATGCTGTCTACCTGCCTTAGCAACGATAGTACTATAGTTTGGACTCAGCACCCGTTCACACGGGGGTTGTTAAGGACCATTACTTGCATAGATTACGATGGTAATCATGTATTGCGAACTGCCTCGGGCAGTCAACCCACAGTCATTGGTATCGATGGATCTATGTCGATAACTAACGTGCTTCATTTCACTATGTGTACGTGCTGGTTAAGAGTAAACGAATTCGAACTCTATATGCTATTATCAAACTTGTATGCTCACCTTTACATTTTATGTATTGACTTTATTTTAACGTATGTGATAGGTGCTTAGGACGCACACTTGGTAGGAATTTGAAGCTAGAATAAAGCTTTAGATCCCAACAAATAGTTGTTTGTAGTGGTCAAACTAAGGGTCTCTAGAAGCAGATAAACAATTGCTGTCTATTTAAATCTGAGTTGTCGGAACAGATTATTTGCCTGGATTTTTGTCTGTAATAATTATTTTCCTGTTTGAGATACGGTATGGGACGTATTATTTAAATTGATTAGTATTGATAATTGTTATGGAAACTTCTGGACAATCTGTTTCGCTCAGTGCCATGCCCCGATGTTTCCACCATCGGTTTGGGTGTGACAGTAACGAACATTCCGGAACATGACCATAAGTTAAACATACCCTAAATATCCTTTACATAGCTTAGAAATAGGCTTTTAAGTGCATAAAATTTTTTGTTTCATTCAGGGACTAAAAGTGTGCTAAAATAAACTTTTTGGTCTTTCAGGGACTAAAAGCGTCAAAAAGTGCATAAGTTTGCATTTTCGCACATATCTTACGTTCTGAATACATCCGGACATCCAAAACTTTATGTAATCATTAAAATATTTTATTTTAGTGATTGGCATGATAAAATTTCATTCGTCGCATAATTTGGATCGTTTTTTGCATTCGTTCGTGTTTTGTCGTAATTAACCGAACAACGCAACCGTACGACCAAATGAACCGATATCCGAGATATTTTTGAACATGTTTCATGTTCCCTATACATTAACCTCATTTTAGAGCCTTGAAATGGGATTAACGGGGCTTAAATGTGTCAAAAATGCTTCAAAAACCATGTTTTGCACATTTAGGGACCAAAATTGACATTCTGCCATAGTTATATTAGGAAGGGACCAAAATAAAAAAATCTAAATTCCAGCTTGTTCCAGCTATTCCCCTCATTTGCACATGGTTTTAATGAAACTAGGGGCTCCCATGGTTTCACAAAACCATGGGCACATGTGTACGGATGAGATCGAAGCTCGTTTTACGATGAACGATCTTAACGGTTGTGCAAAAACTATATAAACCCCACCCCCTTTTCTCTCAAACTCACATTTGATCTGATTTTAATTCTCTAAGTTGAAGTCTTGCACTTCATACCTGAGAATAAATTGGATCAAACCTCCTAGGACCTTTTGTAAGTCCTCTTTCGTTCTTTTATGCATTTTTAGCGTGAAAGTCAAACTTTGTTTGACTTTCTGCATTGACCAGTTTTTGGTCAATACGAAGTTCGTTTGAACTTCATAACGTGAGCATAATCATGATGCTTTTAGTCTCTTATGACTATACCTACTGATTACCACGTTATCTAGCCATAGTGGCGAGTCGTAGTTTCGGCCAAAATGCGTATTCTTGCGTATTTTGTAACCAAACTACTTTTAGGTATCAAAACCGTTTGTTTTAATACCAACCGTGTTTTCTAACTTTGTTAAACATGTTTTAACATGTTTAGCTCATCACTTTAGGTTTAGTGCTTATGTAGAGTCGTAAGTCAAGTGGTCTAAACAACCGCTTAGACTTTCGAACTAGACCTGTTTGGTCGATCATTAGGATCCAACCAAACATTTTTAGTGACCATAGTTGTATACGGAATAACCTTCCGAGGTTATACCTTATGGTCACTTCGTTTAAGTAGTTATATGATAGGTAGTTTATATGCCTTAGGTAAAGAGTGAATTACTATTTCAGTCCCTGAGTTTTGTAAAAAATAACAGTTTCAGTCCATTAGTTTAAAAATTGCTATTTCAGTCTATTAGTTTCATTTTCATAACCATTTCAGTCCACCAACTTAACTCCCATCCATTTATTCTGTTAACTTTGGGTGAAATGACCAAATTGCCCCTGCTAACTTAACAAATTGTAATAAAAAAATTCTAAAGAATCTAAAAATCAAAAAATTTCCAAAAAATTTAAAAAATTCAAAAAAATAAAAAAAAATTCCAAAAAATCTAAAAATAAAAAAAATTTAAAAATCATAAAAATTCTAAAAAATCCAAAAAAATTCTAAAAAATCTAAAAATCAAAATAATTTTAAAAAATCATAAAAATTCTAAAAAAATCCAAAAAAAATCTAAAAAATCTAAAAATAAAAAAAATTCAAAAAAAATCAAAAAAATTCCAAAAAATTCAAAAAAATCTAAAATTCAAAAATTTTTTAAAAAATCATAAAAATTCTAAAAAATCCAAAAAAAATCTAAAAAATCTAAAAATCAAAAAAATTCCAAAAAATTCAAAAAAATCAAAAAATTTCCAAAAAATTCAAAAAAAAATCTAAAAATCAAATTTTTTAAAAAAAAATCATAAAAATTCTAAAAAATCCAAAAAAATTCTAAAAAAAATCCAAAATGTTTCATTAAATGTTTCGAACCCGAACCGTTTAGAGCTGAACCGTTTAGAAATGGTACGGGTCGAAACGGTTCGCGTCGAAACGGTACGGGTCGAAACGGTTCGCGTCGAAACGGTTCGGCTCGAAACGGTACGGGTCGAAACCGTTCGGCTCGAAACGGTACGGGTCGAAACGGTTCGCGTCGAAACGGTTCGCGTCGAAACGGTTCGGCTCGAAACGGTACGGGTCGAAACGGTTCGCGTCGAAACGGTTCGCGTTGAAACGGTCCAGCTCTAAACGGTTCGGGTTCGAAACATTTAATGAAACATTTTGGATTTTTTTAGAATTTTTTTGGATTTTTTAAAATTTTCATGATTTTTTAATTTTTTTTTTAATTTTAGATTTTTTTGAATTTTTTTGAATTTTTTTTTATTTTTTTGAATTTTTTGGGATTTTTTAGATTTTTAGATTTTTTTTTTGATTTTTTAGAATTTTTATGATTTTTTAAAATTTTTTTGATTTTTAGATTTTTTTGAATTTTTTGGAATTTTTTTGATATTTTTGAATTTTTTGGAATTTTTTTGATTTTTTAGAATTTTTTTGGATTTTTTAGACTTTTTATGATTTTTTAAATTTTTTTTTATTTTTAGATTTTTTTGAATTTTTTGGAATTTTTTTTATTTTTAGATTCTTTAGAATTTTTTTATTACAATTTGTTCAGTTAGCAGGGGCAATTTGGTCATTTCACCCAAAGTTAACAGAATAAATGGATGTGAGTTATGTTGGTGGACTGAAATGGTTATGAAAATGAAACTAATGGACTGAAATAGCAATTTTTAAACTAATGGACTGAAACCGTTATTTTTGACAAACCTCAGGGACTGAAATAGTAATTAACTCCTTAGGTAAATGACCAAAATGCCCTTTTTACGCATAAATTCATTTTAAGCATATGTAACCTAAATTTTGACATCTAAACTGATTAGGTAACATTATTAGACATGTTAAGGCATATATTACTAGTTAGGCGGTCCGGACGCGTTTTACACGAACGACGCGTTAAAGTAGCGTAAGCTACCTAAACGGGTCGTAATGGGTCATAAGCACTTAGGATAAGTTTCCTTTTAGAAAGTAGGCTTTGTTAAACCATATTACATGAGTTCCTATACTCATTTGGTTTACGAAACCTCATTCTATCCAATCTTCCAATTTAGGTCCTGTTTATTTACATAGTTACCTATATTAGGTGCCGTTTGATTCTGTGATCCCTCTAGCTTTGGTTGGTTGTTGTTCAAGACTTCTAAGCACCGTCAAGTGAGTACATAGTCCTTTCTTTTACTGTTTTTCAAATGTTTTGGGGTGAAACACATGTGCCTACTTGTTACTTTCATGCTTTCCATGTTTTCATATCATATACTTGCTATGTTCATTACTACACTATTAGTACATGATTTCATTATGTTTTGCTATGTATGTTCACTTAACATGTTAGCCCATTGTTTTACATTTTGAACTGTTTGAACCATTTGTAACCATTCGATGTATGTGAACCATTGGTAATCATTTTATATATGTGAACCATTTGTAACCATTTGATGTATGTGAACCATTTGTAATAGTTTGATGTATGTGAACCATTTGTAACTGTTTGAACCATTGGGTTAGGGAAGTGATTAGGTAACGAGGCAGGTGTAATGTGTTAAAAGCATGGTGGATACGCCGCTGGTACTTCCTATATATAAGTGCTTTTAACACATTATATATCGTTGCGTTATCTAGATCACTTGGGTAAACGATTTTGAAACGATGTCACACAATGATGTTTTCTGAATAATATAACCATGCGAGTTTTATTAACGAGTTTCTACGAGATGTTTTACAATTTGATTTAATAAAACAAATGTTTTGGAGTTAAGAATCATGGCTACAAGATTTTATAAATCATATCCAATTTGATTTGAGTTGGTTAATTATGTCGCAATACTATACTTTTCAAAATAAGGTGTTTAAATAAGTATTGCAACATGTAAAACGAGCCATGAATCTGACACTCATATAAAACCTATGTACTCACCGGCATTTTTATGCTGACGTATTTTCACATGTGTTTCAGGTACCATAGTTGATGATGTTTGATGATGATATTTGTGTACGCTCACATAGGAATGGACGAGGCCTTAGTGACTTAATAACAATGGAAGTCTATTTGTCATGTTTTGTTTCTAATTCCAATGTAATGTAATACATTTAATTCAATAAAACAAAACTGTTTAATCCATGGTTGTGAAACAATGATTCTGTTACAACACTCCCCGATGTTTCCGCCACGTTTTGTTGTTTTACGTGGTCAGGGTATGACAACACACGAACTCGCTCAACTTTTGTTGATGTTTTTGAACTACATGTATTTCATGGAATTAGATGTGGATATGGCTGGCGTTCGGAAGTTCAAAGTGTTGTTTGAGAATAAAAGATGTCATCCATGGTCTTAGGGTTTGGTTAGTGTTTCTTATCCTGGACGAGACACGTCTTCCAAAACCTGGATTTATTTAATATCTTTTTTCGAGTCCTTGTGAACTCTAAAAACAAGTTGCATGGTTTGTACTCGAATTTGTATTCTCTTTTTTAAATCAATGTTGTTATGTTTTTAAACTTATTTAATGGATGAACATCTTTGGTTTTATCATATAGTTGTTGTTATGATTGAATGCAATGATATTAAGCAAGTCACACATAATCATGCTTCCGCAAAAGTCAGGGTTTGACAGTTTGGTATCAGAGCTTCGATTGTAGCGAACTAGGATTCATTCTCGAGTCTAGACTACAATCATTAGGTCTCTCACGAAAATGTTTTTACAACATGTTTTCATTGCATACACAAAACACCCAGATCCAGGAAACAGACATTTTTACAAAATAAAAAGACGAGAAACACAATGCACAATTACTTTGGTGGTTTAGTCTGGGAGACTAGGTAGTCAGTCTGGGAGACTAGGTGGCTTAGTCTGGGAGACTAGGTGGTTTAGTCTGGGAGACTAGGAAGGATACATGATTACATGATTTTATGATACAGTAACTTTGCTTGCATACTAAATGTTAGTGGTTAATATATGTGCATATGTTGTGATTGTTATGTTACAGACACCATGTCATCATCCGAGAGCGGATTGTCCGATACTGATGACCCCATGGCTATTGGCTCGGGGGCGAGTGAGCCAGAGATCTTTACTTCCGATACAGAGAGTGACCCGGAGATGATGTCCGATGATGACGACGATTTTCAGCCATTTGCGCTGCCCAATTTTGGAGATGACTTACCGCTTGCTGATGGTATCCCGGACGAGGATCCTATTGTTATTCCCATTCCGGTCCACGATCATCTTATTTTGATTTCTGAAGGAAAGAAGAAGGAGACTCATGTCGAGTCGTCAGGAGAGAACAATAGGAAGTTCTCAAATTTTAAGAAGGGTATCCAAGGAAACAACAGTGGTAACAAGAAAAGAGATGCGAACCCACCAGCCGAGGTCAGGACTGGTGCTGCAAGTTCGGTGAATAAGGGGAAAGGATACATAGGCACCCTGCCCAAATGTGATGTATGCCAGTTCCATCATGCCGGCCAGTGTAGGTTCAGGAAATGTGAATCTTGTGGAAAGAATGGTCATTCAAAGGAAACATGCTGGGCTGGTACTGGTCGTGGGAATGGTGGTCAAAGAGGAAATGGGAATAGGAATAACTAGGGAGGTAATGGAAATCGTGGTGGTTTTGGAAACCAAGCTGGTAGCGGAAACCATGGGGCAAACAATAATCAGGGCGGTACTGGAAACATACAAGGTTGCTTTAGCTGTGGTGATGTTGGGCATTTCAAGCGGGATTGCCCAAAGAACAATCAAGCCAAAGGAAGAGTTTTCAACATTGGAGCTAGGGAAGCTCGTCAAGATCTGAACGTAGTCACTGGTACGTTCCCTATCAACCAACACTTTGCATCTGTGCTATTTGATATTGGTGCCGACTATAGCTTCGTATCTCTAGAGTTTAAGAATATACTTGGGTTAGTTGCCAGTAAGTTAGATATTCCGTACTCAATAGAACTAGCAAATGGAAAGCTAGTAGAAGCAAACGAAGTGATTAGAGGTTGTGTGATAGAGCTCAGAGACCATGAGTTTACGCTCGATATTCTACCAGCTGAGTTGGGAAGCTTTGACGTGGTAGTTGGAATGGATTGGTTGTCGAGTAACAGAGCAGAGATCGTATGTCATGAGAGATTATCCGCATCCCGTTGGTGAATGGAGAGACAATTGTAGTGCATGGAGAGAATCATGAATCGCCTCTACGGATTATCAGTTGTTTGAAGGCCCGAGAGTTTTTGTAGAAAGGATGTGTTGCCTTCTTAGCTCACATTGTTGATAAGGAAGCCGAAGAGCT
Source organism: Helianthus tuberosus (assembly GCA_030545235.1). Classification (NCBI taxonomy): domain Eukaryota; kingdom Viridiplantae; phylum Streptophyta; class Magnoliopsida; order Asterales; family Asteraceae; genus Helianthus; species Helianthus tuberosus. The sequence goes on from CM060360.1 coordinate 128,049,537, forward strand.
GAAGCTGGAAGATATCCATGTGGTAAGGGAATATCCTGAAGTCTTCCCCGAAGACTTGCCATGATTACCGCCCCAGCGACAAGTCGAATTCCATATTGACTTGGTTCCAGGCGTCGCGCCTGTGGCCAAGGCACCTTATCGACTTGCGCCTTCAGAGATGCAAGAGTTGTCGACGCAGCTTCAGGAGCAACTGGACAAGGGATTCATTAAACCAACCTTCTCGCCTTGGGGAGCTCCAGTCCTACGGTAGTTTCAAGAGCTACTGGACAAGAGTTGTCGACACAGCTTCAGGAGCTATGGTAGTTTTCATATGTGCATTGACTACCGAGAGCTAAAAAAGTTGACCATCAAGAATCGGTATCCTTTGCCAAGGATTGATGATCTCTTCGATCAACTTCAAGGTTCGAGTTGCTACTCCAAGATCGATCTTCGATCAGGTTATCACCAGCTGTGTGACATCTGTGCTTGTTTTATCATTGTACGAACTCTGAACAATCCAATATTAACAAAACAGTGTATTTTGATCCCAATGTTTGTTATTTATGTTTGATATTATGCACGTTTTGGTTTTTGATCGATTTTGAACTCTATATCGCCTTCTGGAAAGTTATACGCAAACTGATGCATAAACGTAATCAGTTTAATGTGACAAACACTCCGGAACAAAAAAATAAGCTTAACATACCTTAAATAACCCTTACATAACTTAGAAATAAGTTTTAAAGGGTTTGGTATGGCAAAAACAAGTTTATTCGCTCACAGGGACTATTTGCGTCAACTTGCAAAAGTCTGTCGTTTCATAAGGCAACGTATAGTCCGGAACTTGATCATAAGCTAAACATACCATAGATAACCTAAACATAGCTTAGGTGGTGTGCGAAAATATGCTTAATTGATCTTACAGGGACTAAAAGTGTCAAAAACGGCGTAAGTTTGCATTTATGAGCATATCTTGCGTTCTGAACACATCTAGACCTCCAAAATTTTTGTACACACTAAAATATTTTTTATTTTAGTGATCGGCATGCAAAAATTTCATTCATCGCTTAATTTGGATCGTTTTCACGTCCGTTCGAGTTTCGTCGTAATTTGACGAATAACGTGACCGTACGGCCAAACGAACCGACATCCGAGAGTTTTCCGAGCACATTTTGAGTCCTCTATACTTTTACCACCTTATAGAGCCTTGAAAATGGCTTAACGGGTGTTAAAAGTTCCAAAACAGAGCTCAAATAAGTGCAGGGACTAAAGCTGTTGCGTAAGCCTGCCCCTTAGCTTACGCGGGCCGCCTAAAAATGCCCAGTTCCAGATTTTTGATTTTCAGCAATCTGTTGCAACTTCAGGGGTTTTTCCTGCAATTCGCTTGTGTGGAGGTCAAGTTTAAGTGTTCTCCAAGTTCAAAAATCAGTTCCTAACACATGTAGGGCTATGATCTAATGCTTGTTGGCCACACAAACACATGGATTGATCTTGTTAATCCACAACAAGTATAAATAGCCTAGCATTTCATTTGTTGCAACTCACACTTGATCTAAATTCTCTAAGTTGAGGTTTTATAACTTCATACCTGAGAATTATAAGATCAAGTTCTAGCAAGGACCCTTTGTAAGCTTCCTTCGTTCTTTTATCGCTTTCCTAGCTTAAAAGTCAAACAGTGTTTGACTTTCAGCATTGACCAGTCAATGGTCAACGCAAAGTTCATTTGAACTTTGTAACGCGATTGTAATCACGATGGTTATAATCCTTAGTGATTAATCCTACTGATTACCACGTTAACTAGTTGTAGTGACGAGTCAAAGTTTCGGTCAAAAGGCGTTTTAGCACACATTTTGCAACAGAACTACTTTTAGGTTTCAAAACACTTTGTTTTGATACCAAATCAGTTTTATAAGTTAGTTAAATATGTTTTGACATGTTTAACTCGTCACTATTAGTTTAGTGCTTGTTTAGGGTCGTAAGTTAAGCGGTCTAAAGAACCACTTAGACTTTCGAACCCGACCCGTTTGGTCGATCATTAGGATCCGACCAAGCATGTTTAGTGATCATAGTTGCATAGGGAATAACCTCTGAGGTTATACCTTATGATCACGTAGGATTGGTTAGTTATTTGTTAAGTAGCTTGTCTGCCCATAGGAAATGACCAAAACGCCCTTTTAAAGCATGATTCCGTATTTCGCATATGTGAACATATTTTTGACATATAATCTGATTTAGTAACATGTTTAGGCATATTTGGGCATGTAATACTTGACATAGCACATAGTTAACCATCCGAACATAGTTTTACGCAAACGACGCCTTATAGTAGCTTATACTACCATAATGGGTCAAAACGGGTCAAAAGCACTTAGGTAGACTTCCAAATCAGGATGTTAGCTCTATTAAATCACGTCATATGAGTTCAAATACTCATTTGATTTATAGAACATCATTCTATCCTATCTCCCGATTTAGGATCCGATTAATAACATAGTTACCTATATTAGGTGCCTTGTTGATTCCGTGATCCTTGGAGCTTAAATTGGTCTTACTCTCAAGACTAATAAGCAATCCCAAGTGAGTACATAGTTCCCCTCTTTTACCGTTTTCAAATACTTTGGGGTGATTCACATGTACATACTTGTTACTTTCGTGTTTTACATGCTTTTACGACATAAATATGCTAGTTTCACCTAGTGCATATATAGTACATGATTTCAACTATATTTTGCTATGTATGCTAAGCATGCTAGCACATTGATTTCATAGACATTTGTTGCATATGTTTACTTAGCATATGGACATATCGTTTTACATGACATTTCTGCTATGTATGTTTACTGAGCATGCTAGCACATTGTTTTACATGGACATTTCTACTAGGTGTGTTTACTTAGCATACCTAGTACATGGTTTTCACATGTTACATTGGTTATGACATTTGGTGTGTTTAATCGGGACAACAATACATTCATTAACATTAGCTACGCCGCTCGGTAGTATGTAATGGTACCATAGGACTTGACAAATCCTGTTTCCGACTTCCTAGGTTTGTTTGGAAGTTGGGAATGACTGAATCCAATATACATAACTTAGATAAACCTTTAATTCGTTTAAGGGTTTGTCGCCACAGTCGCAAGGCTTGAATGTATGCGATTAACATTACTGCATAAATGTTTGTAATCATAAAGCATTGTTTTTCTGCAAAACATGACATTTGTTTTGTACATTTTCCTACGGGGTTGAGTAAATTCTTTTTATTCACCGTAAATGACATTTGTTTCACATTGACATTATCACATAGTTTGAGTAGATACTTTCTACTTGCTATGCATTACATTTGGTTATACATGATACATTTCACACATGACATTGAACATGGTTTATACATACACATTTTGACATTAAAAAGACCTTTTGGTTGGTTATTGATAAGTGACTTATGTAATGGGGCTATGTGTTATATGGTAAAAGCATGGTGGATACGCCGCTGGTACTTCCCATATATAAGTGCTTTTATTGTATTATACATTGTTGCGTTATCTAAACCACTTGACAAAGACATGAAACATTTTATACAGGACACGACATTGATTTACAAATTACATATTTTATACAAATTTATTTATACTTGGTTATTCATTTAACCACGTATATCCTTTTATATCATCTGATTTTCACACCGATTTTCAAATGATTGTATAAAGAAAAACATTTTACAAGGTTCATGACAACATTTTTGTTAAACACTTCTTTTAACTACAGGTCATGAATCCTACATAAACAAAACCTATGTATCTCACAGGCATTTTTATGCTGAGGTACCTATTTTTACATGTGTTTCAGGTGCTAATGCATGATGATGTTCGTGCTACACTTAGGCGGACTCGGGCCTTAGTGACTTAAAAGAAAGTTATTTATGTTATGTTTCTGTTAAATTCCAAGACAATTTAAACTTTAATCAATAATACAAAACTTTAATTACCATGGTTGTTGAAACAATAATTCTGTCGCATCACTCCCCGACGTTTCCGCCGAGGTTTGTTGTTTTAACGCGGTCGGGGTGTGACAGAAGAGTTGGTATCAGAGCCAATGGTTATAGGGAATTAGGTTATTAGTAATGCTTTGACCTAGACTATATGTAGGTCGCTAAGCCGTATGGATCGTAACAGAATCGTCTATCCAACCTAGAGTGCGGAATCCTCTAGATCAGATTTCACAGAAAACAAGTAGAACAAGAATCACTTTAAACCCGATCTTTAGTGATTATCTTCAAACGATTACAATCAATCAAGATCCTAATTCGTCCAAGCCTTTGCCTTTCACGAATTCCCTTAAGAGTGATTAGATGATTGGAAGATCAACCTAAACCCTAATGCTAAGCTTTGTTTATATAGGGCAAAGCTTTGCACATGGGCTAGGTCATGGGCTAGGCCCATTTCGCCTACCATCCCCCTTTGTGGGTTTGGTTTGGCCCAATCACTCTTAATTAACTATTACAAAGCTAAACCCGCTAACTGTTTATCGTTTTACTAATTACAAGATATCCAAAGACCAAATCTAAGCTGTTGTCACAAATATGCACCAACAAACTCCCCCTTGACAATAGCTCGCAAAGGTAACTTCAGTCTTCAGAATCTCACAGTCTTTTGGTCTTTGGATAGCTTCAGCTTTAACAGCTTCTGTCAGCAACAGACTCCCCCTAAGCTGATGCATCCAATCACCAAATCTTCAAAACTTTAGCGTATGAGTAAACTCCAGTTCAGCTTTTGTATAGCACTCTTCAACTCTTCAACTTTGTCTACAATGTAGAAAGGAGGTTCTACCATGCATCCAATCAAACTCTCATCTTCACAGCAACTTCTCAGCAACACAGCAACTATACAGCAACACACTGCTTCAATCTGTATACTATAAAACAAACATCTCGAGAAACCATAAGAATTTTTCAACATAAGTTAAACAAAATATTATTATTCAAGAGATTAGTTAAACTGGATAACAGATTAAGCACTTTCCAACTCAACACCAACACGCACAAATAAACACCCCATAACCTGCATCATTTCAAAATTTTGAACCCACTTACTAACACCGTCTCCCCCTATCGGTAACAATTCCTCCAAGAATAACAGTTTCCCGTACATTAAGAATTTTTAACAGAAAAAGACACTATTTTTGTATTTTTGTATTTTCTAAAAGCAAATAAATACGAAAAGCAATGAACACTCTATTTTTGTGAGAATCACCGGTAAGAAGATCATATCAGCACAATCAAACTGTTTCACACTATTAGATAATTCTTTATTTAATTTTTCGTGAAAAGCAGTTCAAGACGATTACCAGTATGTTTGTCCACCTAAACAGATGCATGAACATTTCAAGTACCATTACCGTATGATACGTTAAGGTAATTTTATATCTGATATACTAGTGTGTCCCACTTCAGGATATACCCCCGCGATCAAGGTATGCACAAAGATTCATCGTAGTAGGTGAGTATACTGATGTCATCCTTTAAGATATCCTGACAGTGTCTAGGTCTGCATATAATCTGTTTTATCATGTTTTGATTGCTTAACAATGAACACCCAAATAAATACTAATCAAATCCTGGAAATATAAACAACACACTCTATCATGCAAGTATCTTCCCTACCACATATTTCACAAGTCCAATCCAGATTTCTGAAATCTTAACTGGGAATAGGTTGAGAAGAGAACATAATAGATCTTTAGCAGAGATGGTATAATATACAGATCAAATGAGTTTTCCTCAGTTTGATATAGGTTTCTCGGGTTTCTTTTGGGCACTTGAGGGCCTCTTTCGGGTGTAATAGATCTATAGCGCGACAACGTACAGCTAGGTCAGCATGTATCTGGATGCAGCAGAAGCTGTCGTTGCCTAGCACCTCCAGGTCAGCATATATCTGGATGCAGCAGAGGAGGTACACGACTTTTTTTCAGAGAAGATTTCAGAATCAGATCAAAATTGTGTGTATCGGGACAACATACAGACATTCAAATAGAAATGAGCTAATTCCAAGTGACTTTCTTTCCTGGGGTCATGTACAATTTTAGTTCTAAACGGAATGACAGCCAAGATATCCCCAGATGAAATAACAGTATAAAGACCCAAAACTTCAGATTTTGGCAATCTAACAACGCAAGATTTAAGGTCATTAAACCATACACCACTGATGTGTTCCCCACTCATACTCAGTGCATTTAGGTTTATATCACATTGGTAAGTTGATTATTTCATGCTTTTGCCTACTGGTATATCATATGATGAAGCTACTATCACACTTAAGCATTTTGATTCAGTTCGAGTGTGACAGTCTAACTTGCTGATGTACTATCATTTCTTCTTTTTCACACAGTGAAAACTCATTTTTAATTTTCTATTTTTTTTTATGTTTTTGATTTTTCAATGTTTTTGTATTTTTGATTTTTTAAAAAAAGCAGTAAACTATTTACAAAATTCTTATGAAAAACCAGTTATTCAGGATTTCTCATCCCGTTGAGTTCGACTAAGTGTTCAAAGCGAGCTCGATCAAAAGCTTTTGTGTAAAGATCAGCAAGGTTATCTTCTGTGTCGACTCGGTGCAATTCAATTAGTCGTTTTTCAGCACAATCCCGTATAAAGTGATGACGTATGTCAATATGTTTAGTTCTACTGTGCTTTACAGGATTGTTTGTGATTGAAATAGTGGCATTATTATCTATCATAATAGGAGTACGAGTGAAATCCAAACCGTAGTTGCGCATCTGCTGTTGAATCCAGAGGACCTGAGAGCAACAGCTACCCGCAGCAATATATTCAGCTTCACACGTAGATGTAGATACACAGGATTGCTTCTTGCATTGCCAAGACACGATCCTGCCTCCCAAGAACTGACAACCACTTGTTGTAGACTTCCTGTTTGATTTGCATCCTCCAAAGTCTGAATCAGTGTAAGCAACAAACCTCAAATCACTATCAGCTGGATACCACAACCCTAGTTTAGGTTTCCCTTTCAAGTAACGAAGAATACGCTTCACTGCTTTCATGTGAGACTCTTTTGGATTCGCCTGATATCTGGCACACAAGCATACGACAAACATGATGTCAGGTCTTGAAGCAGTCAAGTACATTAGAGAACCAATCATCGCCCTGTATTGAGTAGGATCAACATCTTCAGTGCTTTCATGATCGCCAAGATTGTGATTTTCGCAAATGGGTGTGTTGAAAGTAGAGCAATCATTCATTTTGAACCGATCCAAAATGTCATACACATACTTCGTTTGATGAATCAACATCCCATCCTCCTTCTGTTCAACTTGTAATCACAGAAAGTAAGATAGCTCACCCATAGCGCTCATTTCAAACTTACTCTTCATCACCTGTTCAAACTCTTTACACATGTTCACATTAGATGACCCAAAGATGATGTCATCCACGTATACCTGTACCAGCAGAAAATCTTCCTTTTTCCTCTTTATGAACAGTGTACTGTCTATCTGACCCCTTTCAAAACCATTTTTGAGCAGATGTGTAGACAGTGTCTCGTACCATGCCCTGGGAGCTTGATGTAACCCATACAAAGCCTTATCAAGTTTGTAAACTCGATCTAGATAGTCTGGATCAACGAACCCATCTGGTTGTGAGACATACACCACTTCTTGGACTTTACCGTAAAGAAATGCACTCTTCACGTCTAGTTGGTAAACTTTAAAGCCCTTGAATGAAGCGAAAGCTAGAAACAACCGAATTGCCTCCAACCTTGCCACTGGTGCAAACACCTCATTGTAATCTATTCCTTCTTGCTGATTAAAACCTTTGACAACCAACCGAGCCTTGTTGCGCGTTACAATCCCTCTTTCATCCTTCTTGAACCTAAATACCCATTTAGTGCCAATTTCTCTTTCACCTTTAGGAAGGTCCACTAACTCCCATACCTTCAACTTCGCAAACTGGGCCAATTCTTCTTGTATAGCTTCAACCCATGAATTGTCTTTAAGAGCCATATGAATGTTCTTCGGCTCCTCTTGGGAAATAAAGCAACTGTACAAGCATTCATTTACTATCCTAGTCTTCTCAATCGAAACAAATAACCCAGAATTTGCTGCTATGCTTCTTCTCGTCTGAACACCTACAGTAGGATCTCCCAGTATCATATCAACCGGATGATCTCTATTTGCTCGTGTAGAAGCAACTGCATCAACTTCAAGATTATCACCCAGGTTTGATCCAACCTCCCCCTGAATATTCTGATTTGCAAACAGATTAATGAAATCCTCCCCCTGAATGGGTTCAGAGTCACTATCGCTTGAATCAGGATTAGCAGCACCTTGGGAAGTTTCCGGAGCATCTGACATATCAACATTCGATCTAGGCATGAACTCGCCTTCATCGTCTTCACATATAACTGTTTGAATCAGCTGAGAACCATCTGCATCAGAAACCTCAGGAATATTAAATGATTTAAACACAGTTTCATAATCATATAATATAGCAGGACCACTCGTTGATTGTTGAGGTTTGTAGGAAGTAATTTCCACATTAAAAACAACCTCAATTTTACCAGTTTTGAGATTAAAAACCCTTTTATTCGGTGTGCCAGACATGTAACCTAGAAAGTAGCCTTCGTCAGCCACCTCACCGAATTTTTGTTTATCTTTGTTTCGCACAATGGTGCAGGGTAATCCAAATGGTTCAAAGCCTGTTAAGTTTGGTTTTTCGTTAAACATAAGTTCATGACAAGTTTTGTTAAAACGTTTAATGGTCAAAACTTTGTTTAGGACGTAGCAAGCTGTATTCACAGCTTCTCCCCAGAAAAGAACTGGTAGCTTTGAATCGGAAAGCATAGTCCTAGCGGCTTCAATCAACGTCCTGTTTTTCCTCTCAGCGACTCCATTCTGTTGAGGCATATAAGGAGCAGAATATTGATGTTCAATTCCCTTTCGAAGACAGTAGAGATCCAGAATCCGATTCTTGAACTCCGTGCCATTATCACTCCTTATCCTCTTAATCCTTGCATCATGAACGTTTTCCAATTTTGTAAAAAGATCTATCAACATCTCTGCTGTCTCATATTTTGTACCTAAAAAGAAAACCCATGAATAACGTGAGTAATCATCAGTGACAACAAGACAATAGTACTTTCCACCTATGCTCCTCACGTTCAATGGACCGAATAAATCCATGTGAAGTAATTCATAAGGGGCATTAATGGAATTTACTGTTTTAGATTTATGAGGTTTCTTGTGTTGTTTTCCCTTTTGACATGGAAGACATTTATCTTCCACTTGAAACCTCAACAATTGAACCCCTTTCACTAGCTCATTTTTAATAATGTAATTCATTTTGCGGTAGTGAATATGGGCCATGCGTCTGTGCCACAACATAGATTCAGCTTCAGATGCTTTTGACAGTAAACACGCCACCGCTGCAGTCGGATCCTTGGCACCCATGTCCATGACATAAGTATCATTTTTCCTTGGTGCACGCATTACTATCCAATCGTCCGGAATGACCAAAGCCGGTTTCAACACCAATGCCTCAGATTTTGTAAAGTGGACCGAGTGACCCTTGTCGCAGACTTGTGACACGCTCATCAGATTGTGTTTAAGCTGCTCAACATAGTTCACTTTGTCCAAAGTGATCTTCCCATTCGTCACTTTTCCTCGTCCAGTAATCATACCACCTTTAGCACCAGCAAAATTTACATGTCCACCATCATATTCTTCAAATTCAGAAAACAACCTCGCATCCCCCGTCATGTGCCTGGAGCAGCCACTATCAACATACCATAAGTTGATAATCCTCCTTAGCAGCTCCTGCACACACCAACCAAAAGATTAGTTAGATTGGGGGACCCAAGCCTTAATGGTCTTGGGTCTTCCAAATTCACCAACTACTTGAACATCCATCCAGCATCCATTTCTCCTAACTGGAGTCTTGGATCTTGGACCTGTTGATGGAAATGGGGCATGATTTCCATAAGGTCTCTGGTCCTGAGGGTACCTATTTGTGTTTGGACTATGTGACCTTTGAAAATTTTGATTTTGATTCCAAGAACCTTGATTGTAATTTCTAAAGCCATTGTTATAAAAAGTTCGACCACCATTATTTTGGTATCGATTTTGATATTGACCTTGACTTCTGAAATTATTTGAATTTTGATTTTTCATTCTTGGTGAGTTACTTCTAGGTCTTTCATATCTGCCTGATGTAGATTCAGGCTGAAATCTTGGTTGATTTCTTTGAAAACGAGGAACTTGTGGAGTTCCTTTTTCAGCCTTATCTACACCACCAGCAACACCCGGTTGTTGCTTTGGAGCAGATTGCTTTGGAGAACTTGAGACTTTCTCCTCATTATCACCTCGTTTCTCAGGTGATTTCCCTCTTTGTTTCTCACTAACTTGTGCTTCAACCTTTTTGTTAGGACAACAACTGGCTACATGTCCCTTTGTGTGACATTTGAAGCACGATTTCTTTTTCGAAGACTTCTCAGCTGAAGCCTTTGAACTAGATTCTGGTGTTGATGATGATGCCTTAGAAGGATTTGTTTCAGTTTGCTTAGTTTCAAGATTTTCTATGTTCTTATCTTTTGCAAACTTTAAATTTGATTCGTTTTCAATAACAGCTGTTTCGTTTTTCATGTCACTTCCTTGAACAAAATTAACCTTTTTAACAAAAGTTGGATTTTTATTCGTAGGATTTGAGTTTTTCTTTTTCAAAATAGGTTTACTATTATTTTCCTTCTTAGCATCATTATCTTCAGACACATCACCTTGACTCGATGTGAAACTACTTGGTGACGTTGACAGGAAGTCTGTGAACTCATCTTCATCAGGTAAGAAAGAATAGTCATGACTAAGAGGAGGTGGGACTTCATTGAAGCCCTTGAATCCCACACTGGTCTTGTCATTACTCTTCTTTAACCCACCCATCATGTGTTTCATAACAAAAGTAGAATCCCTGAATTGACCTAATTTCTTTTCAAGTTCAACAATTTTGAGTTGTGCATCGGACAACTCTTTGCATTTTTCAGAAATCTCTTTTGTTTTCTCAGCCATCATGTCATGAGCTAAGTCTATGACTTGAAGTTTTTCGTTTAGTTTGCTGGTTAAAACTTCAATTTCAGCCTCATAGCCTTTTATCTTTTTCAAATATGATGACTCATTTCTTTTAGCAAAGAAATTTGATTCTTTTACGTTAGATATTTCGCTCACCAGACTTTTGTTTTGAGTTGACAACCTGTCAACTTCACCCTGTAATTCACGACACTTTAAACAAACAGAAGTAGCAGAGTTACTTACCTCTCCTGTCGATTTGTCTGAGTTGGCCATAAGAGCAGCAAGTTGAGCTTCCATTCTTTTGATGATTTCATCTTTTGCTTCATCTTCCCTTTCATGCTCAGACTTTGGCTTTTCCTTTTCAGCTTCTGTTGTCTGATCAGCATTCTTTTCCTCAGCTTCATTTTCCTTCTTAACCTCAGCTTCATTTTCCTTCTAAACCTCAGCATCATCCACTGCAGTTTCACCATCATCAACTGGCACAATTTCTGCCATGAAAGCTTGAGTGATATTCTCATCATTTTCCAAGTGAATACTCCAGTCGTATGAACCTTCTCGAGCAGTAGAGATCAATGCCCTTGAGTTAGAGTTGTTGGAAGCATTCCTGTTGTTTGAATTCTGACTCGACGTCTCTTGCTTTTGTTTTTGACATTCTCTAGCGAAATGTCCATAACTTTGACAGTTAAAGCACCTTACTTTGGTCTTGTCAAAACCAACAGTTTTCCCCACAAACTTCCTTCCAGTTCTGTTCATGAACCTCTTCACACGTCTGGTAATCATGGCCATTTGCCATTGCAAATCCATATCTTCAAGATCATCAGGGTCAATCTGATCGTAATCTTCATCTAAAACGGCAGGATCAGATATCTTCCTCTGAATGTAGTTTTCATAAGAAGCAACAAACGAAGCAAGTAGAGCAAGATGTTCTTCAGCAGACTTCACACTCATTGGCATCGACTTTGCACTATTACTTGGCTTAGCAGCTGATGTTCTCTTGACTCCTGTTGATCCTCCTGAAGCAGCTACAAAACATACATCACCATCCTCATTCACTGTGACATGCTCATTATCACACGAAAGAAACACAGTAGCAGAGTCGCTAGAAGCATCATGAGACGAAGAAGATGTAAGCCCATTGTAAATCCCTGGATCTTGAACCTGATCATATCCAGTGTCCTTCTTCTTCATGTTAAGCTCATAAGCTCTTAGCTTTCCTACTACTTCTTCTAGCTCCTTTGTGTCATAATCTGCTTCACCTTTGATCATGCGAGTGTAGATATCCCATTTAGCAGGTAGAGCATCCAGCAGCTTGTCATTTTTCTCTATGTCAGTATAGCAATCTATATCATAATTGTCCAATTCTGACATCAGATGGTAGTATCGAGTGATGACATCCTCAAGTGACTCATTTTTCATATATTTGAACACAGCAAACTGCTTCTTCAGTAAATCAACCTTGTTCTTCTTGACATCAGGATTTCCTTCATATCTCTTCTCTAGCGCATCCCACATTTCCTTTGAAGTAGTGTACTTCTTAAAGGTATGCTTGATGCCATCAGGTAAAGACATTTTAATGGCAGCCAAAGCTCTCTTTTCAGCCTCATACATTTTCTTTTGTTCGGCTTCCATATCAACATAAGCAGTTATACGTTGTCTACCCTCAAACTCATGAGTTGGGTTCACATACCCATCATCTATACATATCCACATACGAGTGTCCTGGTACTCAACAAAGGATTGAAACCTATCCTTCCATGTCAAGTAGTTCCCCACCTTCATCATCTAAGGTGGTTTGTTCGTTGTGCCTACCTCATGTTCCATCCTTAAGAGTTCGTTCAATTTAGACATGTTCGACATTTTAACTTAATCAGACTGATAAAACCGTACAATTTTAGTCCGAAACTATTTTTACCAAGTTATACCGTTAGATTCGTCTCGAGATTACTATTCCAAAGATATATAATGTCGAAAACCGTATTCGGGATTTTCCAGAGTTTTTTTTTTGTCCTAAAAATCAAAGGATTCTAACGGTGCAAACGGTTTCCTGTGACGAGTTACGGATAATTTTCTAAACACGAATCTGTGAAATTTTTGTTACGCGAGCCAAGAAAAATTCCACCCTTTCCGAAATGGTCAGAAAAGGTCCGAAGTGGTTAATGGTTATCCGTAATGGTCCGAAATGGTTATGTTGATCCGAAATGACCACTTGCTGGTCCGAAATGAAACAAACTGATCCGAAATGGACTGATCTGATCCGTAATGAGACAATTAGATCCGAAATCGAGTCCAGAATGCTTGTTCTTTGTCCGAAATCAACTCAATCTATTCCGAAATCAAGTCAATTCATCCGTAATGCAGCTTTATGATCCGTAATGCTTGTTACTGGTCCGAAATTGATCCGAAATGATTGGTTTCCAGTCCGAAATGCAACTGTTTGATCCGTAATCCAAGCTTTCTGGTCCGAAATGATGCTGATTAATCCGAAATGGCTGAATTTTGGTCCGAAATGCAAGCCCTTTGAATCCGAAATGATCCGAAATGCTTGTTTTTGATCCGAAATCCTTGCAGTTTGTTCGAAAACAGCAGCAGCAACCCTAAAACAGCCGTCAAACACGTCCAAAAATCCGATTTTCTGCAGAAACGATTCTGAACCAAGCAAATCAAGAGCCGAATGCTCTGATACCAATTGTAGGTCCCTAAGCCGTATGGATCGTAAAAGAATCGTCTATCCAACCTAGAGTGCGGAATCCTCTAGATCAGATTTCATAGAAAACAAGTAGAACAAGAATCACTTTAAACCCGATCTTTATTGATTATCTTCAAACGATTACAATCAATCAAGATCCTAATTCGTCCAAGCCTTTGTCTTTCACGAATTCCCTTAAGAGTGATTAGATGATTGGAAGATCAACCTAAACCCTAATGCTAAGCTTTGTTTATATAGGGCAAAGCTTTGCACATGGGCTAGGTCATGGGCTAGGTTGATCTTCCAATCATCTAATCACTCTTAATTAACTATTACAAAGCTAAACCCGCTAACTGTTTATCGTTTTACTAATTACAAGATATCCAAAGACCAAATCTAAGCTATTGTCACAAATATGCACCAACACTATAACTTTCTAGGACCCTAATACAAGTTATCTTGTGTTTAGATCTTAAAACAATACACGTCACCTATCCTTAGGTGATTACCAAAAACATTTTGAAATCAATCATCTATCCTTAGATGATTTCTTTTGGCCATGTGCCTTCCAAATTTTCAAAATCTCGTCAAAGTTTGGGTCTAAATAATGTGAACACGTGCAAACTGGAAGAGTGGATGCCTGTACCCTGAGTTTTCTGTCTAAGGCTAGAGTGTTCGTACAAATCCGCAGTATCGGACAAGTCACTCTTACCTGGGAACTCTTGGGGTGAGTGTCCACTTATAGGCGAGCATGTCTTCGGCGATACATTATTATGACCTATTTACTTTGATTTGTCACTGTGTGTCGTTTGTTTGCTTTGTGGTAATGAACAAATGACCACCATCCTTTCATTTTGTCAATTTTATTGATATCTCATTTCTTTCATCACGTCATCTCACTCATTTTCTCCCATGTTTCCTCTTTTAGAATGCCTCCTCGACGTAACGTTCAACAACCTGATGCCGAATTGGCAGCTATTATAGCACAACAGATGGCAGCTATGCTACCTAATCTCATCACTCAAATAAACCAAGCCAACAATAACAATGTTAATGCACCTGCTCCGTGCAACTTCAAAAGTTTTAACTCGGCTAAACCGCTCAAGTTTAGTGGTTCTAAAGGAGCAACTGGACTCCTGCAGTGGTTTGAGAGTCTTGAGAGCACCTTTCGCCATGTTCAGTGTCCTGACAACCGTAAGGTCGAGTTTGCTTCGAGTGTATTCCAAAAGAGGGCTCTCACCTGGTGGAATGGGGTAATGAGACACCGAGGTGCTGATGTTGCTTTGGGTTAGACATGGGAGGAACTCAGAGCTCTTATGATGAGAGATTTCTGCCCTCGACACGAGCAGAGAGCACTTGAAAATGAGTTCCATGACCTGAAACAAGACATTGGTGAACACCGGGCTTATACACACATATATTGTCACACCCCCAAAAATACCACCTAGGGAGTGTCCCTGATAGGCGTGTGACGTACCGAAAATGAGCCACTAAATACATTGAACCCACGAGTTTCAGATAAAGTTCTCGAATTAATAATAAAATTCCATCACAAGTTTATATGAAAACGTTTATGTTCAGCGGAAGCAAATAGTAAACCATAACTAAGTTGTTCAAAAACCAATGTGTAGTAGTAAACAAATAATCGCATGAGTCTCCTCAGTCGACCCATGACCACTCCAGCTACTCCAGACAGCAAGTTCCAAGATATCTAACGACCTGCGAGCATGCAACAAGTGTATCAGACAACGCCGGTGAGTTCATAGTTTTACGAAAACGTTGGTTACCAAGTGTTTAGTTTAATCCATTGAAATTGATTCCGAAAGTAATGTTGATAATATCTCGATACTGAACAAGACGGCTCCTGATGTATATTTTGCCCTTTCCCCAGTGCTCCTATCAAAGCACTAGGCCCGACTGGGTAATTAGTTCACAACCGTCCTCCCTGGTACGGCGTGTGGGTGCCAAACCTAAGTAGCGCTACCAACTAATACCCCGCTACCACCCACGATAGCAAAAGATGGGACTTAAAAGATAGAGAGTGAGAATATTATCCAACATCCCAGTTTTACCCAAAAGATTTATCCCTCCCCGGGATACCCACTGACTGTCCCAACCACGGGGAAGCATGCTCAAAGTAGTGAACTCACCTTAGATTGCTCGGTTAATTTAATTACTTTGTTCACAGTTGGTCAACCAAGTCCTAGCATGATCACCAGTATAGATCAGTATCACATACACGTGGTTCACACATTACCACAATTAAACTAGCAAATCTGTTTACAATGATCATGTTTCATATTCTAAGTCCCTCATATAGTTCACATATATGTTCATGATTCACTAACATGTATCAGTTTAATTCTCATCACATAATATGTTATAGGAATTTATTTCTCGCCACATTACTAACACTATCCATGGTTCAGGTATCAATTCCACGACCCAATATATTATTATTAACATAGTATGCGGCCCAGCTGGCCACATGACCCAACTATCTTAATCTAGTAGCCCAATTACTCCCAAGCCCAACCAGTAGATGCGTTAAGTAGCGTGGCCCAGCACAAGTTTAAAACATGTGCGGCCCAACACAATGGCCCGCGGATTTAGTATGCAACCCCTTAGATACAGTGCGGCCCAAGGACACCTAAACCCGCCCGATGTGTGATCTGGTTCGCGTTTAGTTGCGGTCTGGCCCAGCACCCAGACTTGGCCCAGTTTACAGATTCACACATGAGGCCCAGTTACACATGAGGCCCAAGTCCTCTAATCAGTTTCCTACCCCTTAACTTTTGCAACCCGGTTTTCATCATTAATCAGTTCTTCAACTTGGAGTAATTCGCATAACCCTAAACTTATATTAACAACTATGATCAAAAGCAAACACCTAAACTAAATCAATGAGCATAATATGGTTAACAATTCATGCAATTCCAAATCATCAAGTCACGAAACTCACAGTTAGCATACCAAAGCATTTTCTCTAAATTCTAGCATGCAATACCCCTAAGCCTTGATTTGATTAATCACAGCTAACTTTCTAGGTCACAATACTCATCAGTTAACATAACTAAACCAATAGAGACTTGTTGTCATGCGACCCATTCTATCTAGCAAGGTCCCGTATTTCAAATTAATGTTAATGCTCTAGATCATACGTTGATCCCCATACACTAATGTCAACAAACAATCAGCCATTCCATTTATTTAATTCACATGACCCTATAATTAATTAAATTGTTTATAACACTTTCTCATATGATTCTCATGCCAATTTTAGATCAAAGATTCAAGGATATCATTGCACACATTCAGGATCCATACTAATTGATCCGGTAACTTTACACTTTCAATCCAACCATTATCTTTTATATTGTTTTATCAAAACTCAAAATTGTGCTTCTAGTTCAGGTCTATCAATTCTGATTATCAAATAATGTTCACTAAGATCTCACTTATCAATCCTTCCTACAAGTCGTAATGTAAAACACATCCAATCGTAGCAATCATGTATTCGAACATCACATCAGCTGAAATCATCAAGCCACACTTAAACATCTTTTATTCCACATAAACTAATATCTTTGACTAATTCTGACAACACACATTTACTGTGCACATGGTTCAATTATATCAAAACTATAAACACACATGGCCACCATTGTCTTTATTCAAAGTTATCCACTTTTACCAAACCATTATTCTACAAGACAATTGGACCGATATGATCAGGTAACATGTTTGCAATCATATACAATATTAATTTACTCACATTCACATACTCACATGCAATCATATTCAACAAGAATAATATTAACACTAACCGAGCCGAGGTATGACTACTGTTAGACACGATGGACGAGACTCCCTTGATTGCCGTCGACTTCAGAAAATGCTTTAGGGTTTGTAATATTGTGAAGAGTTGTGTAACACAACTCATATGTTACGCACACATATACAAAGAAATGGTTGGGCCGAGTCATGTTTTAAAAACAATAGATTGGGCCAAGTCTATATAACATGGTAGTGGCCCAAAGAACACAAGACATACACTGATCCATTACACACCCACTCGCACCCCTACCCCCCATATACGTTACGTAGACCTATTAAAGTCACAAGTGCTTAATAGACTCACTAGAACGTGTAAAGAAATAGTGAGGATTCGGAATCACTAATAGAAAGACACCATCCTCGAAAATTCAGGTTGTCACATCATCCCCAACTTGAAAGAAATTTCGTCCCGAAATTTGACAAGTAAGCATGGAGGAGTGAAGTGATAAATCAAGATTGATGCCGGTTTTCCTTGGGTGCTACATATATGAGGAGTTAAGATTGCTCTGTCCTACAATGGTCACGCCTTTGGATAAGGCTATTGAGAAGTACATAGACGGTTTGCCAGATCCTGTTCAGGATATTGTCACTGGCAGCAACCCTACTACCGTCCGACAGGCCATTGAGCTAGTTGCAACCCTTACTGAATCGCAAGTCAAAAAGGGAAAACTCCACAGAAAAGGTGACAAGAAACATAAACAGTCTGATAACACCAAGGAGAAAAAGGGCAAGAAGGCTGCTGAGTCTTCAAAGAAATCAAGGAAGCGTAAGGCTTCTAAGAATTTCGCTGTCACAGCTCAGACTAACCAGGCAGCACAGAATCAACCTGCACAACCCACTACCAAAAGGCAATATGCTGGTAACGCACCTTTGTGCAATAGATGTAACAGTCATCATCAACCACAAGTGCAATGCCGCATCTGCACAAACTGTGGCAAATCTGGTCATCTTGCGAACACTTGCCGTTTCGCTCCTAACCAAAACCAAGCGGTACAAAACCATGCACAAAACCCTGCCCAGAATCCTGCACGACCTCACTATCCGCCTGGTTCATGTTTCAACTACGGGGATCTGACCCACTACAGGAACAACTGCCCAAGGTTGGCAAATGTAAATCGGGCACCGGCTCGTGGTAGAGCTTTTAACTTGTATGCAAATGAGGCGCGTGCGGATAACGAAGTGGTGAACGGTATGTTCCTTGTTAACAACCATCCTGCTTCTGTTCTATTTGATTCGGGTGCCGAGAAGAGTTTTGTATCCTTAGCTTTTGAGCCTTTGCTTGCGATGACTAGAACAAAACTAGGAAAGCCCTTGACAGTAGAAGTAGCTAGTGGTGAACCTGTTGTACTCGATTCCGTTCTTCGAAATTGCCAGTTGAACCTTAACAACCGTCTTTTCCTATTGACCTCACACCAATGCAACTCGGGAGCTTTGATGTTATAGTGGGAATGGATTGGTTAGCCAAGCACCATGCTGAGGTGGTTTGCTTTGAGAAGATTGTCTATATACCACTTTTGACTGGTGAGATCTTAGAAGTTCGTGGGGAGAAACCTGTTAGTAGCCTTAAGCTCATGTCTTGTACCCAAGCCCAAAAATACCTACGAAAGAAATGTGTTGCTTTCTTGGCACATGTCGTAGAGGAAAAAGGCAAGGGTAAGACTATCCAAGATATCCCTATTGTTCGGGATTATCCTGAGGTATTTCCTGAAGAATTACCTGGTTTACCCCTTGTACGCCAAGCTGAGTTTCGCATCGATCTTGTACCTGGTGCAAACCCTATTGCTAAATCACCTTATCGCCTTGCACTGTCTGAGATGCAAGAGTTATATAAGCAGCTTCAGGAGCTTTCTGACAAAGGATTCATTCGTCCAAGTTTTTTGCCCTGGGGTGCTCCTGTCCTATTCGTGAAAAAGAAAGATGGATCATTTAGGATGTGTATCGATTACCATGAGCTTAACAAGCTTACCATCGAGAATCAATATCCCCTACCTCGCATTGATGATCTCTTTGATCAGCTACAGGGTGCTACTTACTTTTCAAAGATTGATCTGCATTCTGGGTATCATCAACTTCGAGTGATCGAAGAAGATATTTCCAAGACAGCTTTTCGTACATGTTATAGTCATTATGAATTCACTGTTATGCCTTTCGGTCTAACAAATGCTCTAACTGTTTTCATGGACTTGATGAATAGGGTTTGTAAGCCTTATTTGGACAAGTTCATCATCGTATTCATTGATGATATTTTGATCTATTCTAAAACTCGAGCTGATCATGAGCAGCATCTTCGTCTTACAATGGAGCTCCTAATGAAAGAACAACTTTTCGCCAATTTCTCCAAGTGCGAATTTTGGCTTAAGGAAGTTCAATTTTTGGGACACATTGTCAACGAACAAGGTATTCATGTAGATCCCGCCAAAATCAGTGCGATTAAGGATTGGGATACACCTACTACTCCTACCGAAGTTCATTCATTTCTTGGTCTCGTGGGTTATTACCTCCGTTTCATTGAAAAATTATCCAAGATTGCGATTCCTCTCACTGCTTTAACTCAGAAGAACAAACCTTTTGAGTGGGAATCCAAACAGGAAGAAGCATTTCAGACCTTGAAACAGAAACTCTGCGATGCAGAGGGAAACGACGATTTTGGTGTGTACTGTGATGCATCCAATTTAGGCCTTGACTGTGTTCTTATGCAAAGAAACAAAGTCATAGCTTATGCATCAAGATAGTTAAAGGTACACGAGAAGAACTACACCACTCATGATCTTAAGTTGGGTGCAGTAGTCTTTGTTCTCAAAATCTGGAGACACTACCTTTATGGTAAATAGTGTGTAGTGTTCACTGACCACAAGAGTCTCTAGCATATCTTCAATCAGAAGGACTTTGTTAGTGCATTTATGTCTATCGTCTCCGTCATCTCAAATCGTAGCTGAAACAGTTTAATTTTAGGCTTATATTGTAATATCTAGTTAGTAAAGGCAAGGTGGCATAATTGTAAATAAGGAGAACCTCCTTATATCCTTGGCCTATAAATAGATGTGTTAGGGTTAGGATTTAGAACTTTTGGAACTTTTGCTACTTTTGGCACATTTGGAGCTTTGGAGATCTAGACCTAGAGAGAGAAAGTCTAGAGAGAGAAAGTTCCGTGTACGTGATTCAGGTGCTCTACGTTATCAGATCTTTCAATAGAATCACAGTTATATTACGTCTCGTGTGTTCGGTCACGTTCGTGTACGGATTTCGCACATCACACGTTCAGTTCGCAATCATTACGGAGTCAAAACCGGTCCTAACAGACTTAATATGAGGCAACGACGTTGGGTAGAACTTCTAAACGACTACGACTGCGAAATTCGCTACCATCCTGGTAAGGCGAATGTCGTGGCTGATGCATTGAGTCGTAAGGAACGTGTCAAGCTTCACTGTGTCCAATTTCGATCTGACATTCAAACCCGCATTTCTCAAGCTCAACATACTTGTGTTACACAAGACTTGATGAGTAAGGAATTACCGTGTCATATTAAGCCTGAGCTTAAACTAAAAGACTTTGGGGTATTCTATTTCATGGGCCATTTGTGGGTCCCAAGTATAGACGATCTTCACACTTTGCTACTGGATGAAGCTCATAAGTCTCGTTATTCTATTCATCCTGGTGCAGACAAAATGTATAAGGATCTTCGAACCCAGTATTGGTGGCCGGGTATGAAGAAAGACATTGCCTTATATTTTTCCAAATGCCTTACTTGTCTTATGGTTAAGGCAGAACATCAACATCCCTCTGAACTATTGGAGCAACCAGAGATACCAGTTTGGAAATGGGAAAACATTGCTATGGATCTCATTACCAAGCTGCCGCACACGACGCCATTTGGGTAGTTGTTGATCGTCTTACAAAGTCAGCACATTTCTTGCCAATCCGTGAGGATCTATCTGCTGACACGCTTGCCAAAATATATGTTGATGAGATTGTATCTCGACATGGTGTTCCTTTGAACATTATATCTGACAGAGATGCTCGATTCTCGTCTCGCTTTTGGAGAACCATGCAATCTGCCATGGGAACCCAACTTAATTTGAGCACAGCATATCATCCGCAGACGGATGGTCAATCTGAGAGAACAATCCAGACACTGGAGGATATGCTTAGAGTCTGTGTGATTGATTTTGGTGGTAGTTGGGATTCACATCTACCGTTGATCGAATTCTCCTACAATAATAGTTATCACTCTAGCATCAACATGGCTCCTTTCGAAGCTTTATACGGTCAAAAATGTCGTTCACCGGTCTGCTGGAATGAGAGAGGTAAAGCTCAGCTTACTGGACCTGAACTCATTCTAGAGACTACAGATAAGGTCAAGAAGATTCGTGATAACCTACAGACATCTAGAAGCCCTCAAAAGAGTTACGCTGATCGATGACACAAGCCCTTAGAATTTCAAGTCGGTGATCACGTCCTACTCAAGGTATCCCCTTGGAAAGGTGTGATTAAATTTGGAAAGAAAGGAAAACTTGCACCACGCTATGTTGGACCATTCAAGATCGTTGAAAGAATCAGAAAAGTAGCCTACAGATTAGAGCTACCTCCTGAACTTGGAAATGTTCATCCAACATTTCACGTGTCCAATCTCAAAAAGTGTTTAGCTGATGAGAACCTCCACATACCACTTGATGAAATTCGTGTTGATAACACGATGCACTTCGTTGAGAACCCTGTGGAAATCATGGACCGTGAAGTCAAAAAGCTCAAACACAAGCGCATACCTATTGTCAAAGTTCACTGGGAATCTAAACGTGGCCCAGAGTTTACTTGGGAACGTGAAGATCAGATGAAAGTGAAATATCCACATCTATTCTCACAAGTTTCCTCTAAATAAATTTCGGGACGAAATTTCCTAAAGCATGGGAGACTGTGAATCTGTGCTTGTTTTATCATTGTGCAAACTCTGAACAATCCAATATTAATAAAACAGTGTATTTTGATTCCAATGTTTGTTATTTATGTTTGATATTATGCACGTTTTGGTTTTTGATCGATTTTGAACTCTATATCGCCTTCTGGAAAGTTATACGCAAACTTATGCATAAACGTAATCAGTTTAATGCGACAAACACTCCGGAACAGAAAAATAAGCTTAACATACCTTAAATAACCCTTACATAACTTAGAAATAAGTTTTAAAGGGTTTGGTATGGCAAAAACAAGTTTATTCGCTCACGGGGACTATTTGCGTCAACTTGCAAAAGTCTGCCATTTCGTAAGGCAACGTACAGTCCGGAACTTGATCATAAGCTAAAAATACCATAAATAACCTAAACATAGCTTATAAATAAGCTTTGAGTGGTTCGGTGTGCGAAAATATGCTTAATTGATCTTAAAGGGACTAAAAGTGTCAAAAACGGTGTAAGTTTGCATTTACGCGCATATCTTACGTTCTGACCACATCTGGACATCCAAAATTTTTGTACACACAAAAATATGTTTATTTTAGTGACCGGCATGCAAAAATTCCATTCATCGCTAAATTTGGATCGTTTTCGCGTCCGTTCGAGTTTCATCATAATTTGACGAATAACGTGACCGTACGGCCAAACAAACTGACATCCAGAGTTTTCCGAGCACATTTTGAGTCCTCTATACTTTTACCACCTTATAGAGCCTTGAAAATGGCTTAACGGGTGTTAAAAGTGCCAAAACAGAGCTCAAACAAGTGCAGGGACTAAAGTTGTTGCGTAAGCCTGCCCCTCAGCTTACGCGGGCCCCGCCTAAAAATGCCCAGTTCCAGATTTTTGATTTTTCAGCAATCTGTTGCAACTTCAGGGGTTTTTCTTGCAATTCTCTTATGTGGAGGCCAAGTTTAAGTGTTCTCCAAGTTCACAAATCAATTCCTAACACATGTAGGGCTATGATCTAATGCTTGTTGGCCACACAAACACATGGATTGTTCTTGTTAATCCACAACAAGTACAAATAGCCTAGCATTTCATTTGTTGCAAATCACACTTGATCTAAATTCTCTAAGTTGAGGTTTTATAACTTCGTACCTGAGAATTATAAGATCAAGTTCTAGCAAGGACCCTTTGTAAGCTTCCTTCGTTCTTTTATCGTTTTCCTAGCTTAAAAGTCAAACAGTGTTTGACTTTCAGCTTTGACCAGTCAATGGTCAACGCAAAGTTCATTTGAACTTTGTAATGTGATTGTAATCATGATGGTTATAATCCTTAGTGATTATACCTACTGATTACCACGTTAACTAGTTGTAGTGACGAGTCAAAGTTTCGGTCAAAATGCGTTTTAGCATGCATTTTGCAACGAAAGTACTTTTAGGTATCAAAACACTTTGTTTTGATACCAAATCAGTTTTCTAAGTTAGTTAAATATATTTTGACATGTATAACTCGTCACTATTAGTTTAGTGCTTGTTTAGGGTTGTAAGTTAAGCGGTCTAAACAACCGCTTAGACTTTCGAACCCGACCCGTTTGGTCGATCATTAGGATCCGACCAAGCATGTTTAGTGATCATAGTTACATAGGGAATAACCTCTAAGGTTATACCTTATAATCACGTAGGACTGGTTAGTTATTTGTTAAGTAGCTTGTATGCCTATAGGAAATGACCAAAACGCCCTTTTAAAGCATAATTCCGTATTTCGCATATGTGAACATATTTTTGACATATAATCTGATTTAGTAACATGTTTAGGCATATTTCGGCATGTAAAACTTGACATAGCACATAGTTAACCATCCAAACATAGTTTTACGCAAACGACGCCTTATAGTAGCTTATACTACCATAATGGGTCGAAACGGGTCAAAAGCACTTAAGTAGATTTCCAAATCAGAATGTTAGCTCTATTAAATCATGTCATATGAGTTCAAATACTCATTTGATTTATAGAACATCATTCTATCCTATCTCCCGATTTAGGATCCGATTAATAACATAGTTACCTATATTAGGTGCCTTGTTGATTCCGTGATCCTTGGAGCTTAAATTGGTCTTACTATCAAGACTAATAAGCAATCCCAAGTGAGTACATAGTTCCCCTCTTTTACCGTTTTAAATACTTTGGGGTGATTCACATGATACTTGTTACTTTCGTGTTTTACATGCTTTTATGAAATAAACATGCTAGTTTCACCTAGTGCATATATAGTAGATGATTTCAACTATGTTTTACTATGTATGTTAAGCCTGGTAGCACATTGAATTTATAGACATTTGTTGCATATGTTTACTTAGCATATGGACATATCGTTTTACATGACATTTATGCTATGTATGTTTACTAAGCATGCTAGCACATTGTTTTACATGAACATTTCTACTAGGTGTGTTTACTTAGCATACCTAGTACATGGTTTTCACATGCTACATTGGTTATGACATTAGGTGTGTTTAATCGGGACAATAATACATTCATTAACATTAGCTACGCCGCTCGGTAGTATGTAATGGTACCATAGGACTTGACAAATCCTGTTTCCGACTTCCTAGGTTTGTTTGGAAGTTAGGAATGCAGAATCCGATATACATAATGTAGGATCGTTTACAGACCCTAACGAGTCGATCAGAAGAGTTCATACTCAGTATGAAAGGCGGAAACAGTCGTACTAAGGTCAATTCAACAAGAATATCACATTAACTGTCGATATGATTGATTTGATAACAAATTACAGCGAGACGACACTTCGGCAGCACTTCGTTGCTCAAACCAGAAAGTTACAACTGATTTCGCTTGAACACCTATTTATAGTATTCTGATTCCGTTTGAAGATGCTTCAAGCGAGATTACATTTCAAACGGAATTAGTAATCTCGTTTGAAATGGGCTTGACACTTTCAAACGGAATTACATCCTTTCAAGCGAAATTACCTTATCTCGAACTACGTGCCCTGATCTAACATTCTACGTACAAGAATCGATACAAGAAGAAGTCGACAGACGCATGCACCAACAGACTCCCCCTCGAATGTTAACGAGTCTTAAGTGTCGAGTTTTCGCATCTTCAGTCTTTATTAGTCCTCTCGAACTCTTTGAAGTATCTGACACTGTAAGTAAATCTTTCTCTCCTCTCTATCAGCACCAATAGACTCTCATGATCAGAACCTGTCTCTTTGACATTCAGACTCCCCCTCTCAGTAAGCTGGGATCGTAGTCTGGCTTTTACAGGTTCACAGGATCGAGAACTGGCTCACACTCTTTTCACAAGTTCCGGATCGATTCCTGGCTCTAACCTGCGCAAATATCTACCCAAAAATAAATTTCACAAATTTAAAATTTGACAAATTTATATTTTGCTTACCACTTGTAAAATCAATCTCACAATGATTTTAAATTTAAAACAATTCTGATGAACCTCTTGCAGGAATTATTTTTCTTTTTAAAAAAAAACACACTCTCCCAAACCAGTAGTCATCATGTTTAGCTCTTGGAATTTTGAAAATCAGCTCTCCAACATCAGTTGTCGAAAATCTTTTTGTATTTTTCAAAAATTTATACTAAAACACACTGAAAATCTTTTTGGATTTTTGAATATAAAAGAAATGCGATAAAGAAATATTTACAGATAATATTTTTGTGAGTTTGTGTAAGAGGATCATATCATTTTATGAGACAAATCACCACACCATTAAGCTTCAAGCATTTTAAGTTCTAAAGGATTCACTTAGATTGTCAGTATACTGATCCACTTAAATTTTCACACAAAGTTCAACTGCTTCGAGATACGAGATTAATGTTTTAAGCACATAAATTTAATCATGTGTCCCACCACAGAATATACTCCTGTATCCAGATCCCAATATTCAGTCTTACAGGTGAGTATACCACAGATGATATTTGTAAGGGGTTAAGTTGCGAGGGCCGTGAGAGCTCAGGTCAGAACTTCCGTTCAGCAGAGAGATGACAACTTCGACTTTTGGTGTGTCCCCTTTAGAGGATCTTTTGTTTCAACAGCACATGATTAGCATTTTTCAATGTTTCATCATTTTTTGTACTGAGGGTGGCGCTATATTTCAAGCAAGCGTAAAGTATTCTCCGGGGACTAGGCCATTGCTTCCGCAAAATCAGAAGTCCCAGGATAATACCCCAGATATCACTGAGTATAAAGACATAGTATCTCAGAAAGAGGGACCTTTCAAACAAGATTTCGGGGGTTACCCATATATTCGAGAGATGTTCCCCACGATATAAGCAAGTTTGAAATTTAGGTTTATATCTCGTCACAATCTACTAAATGTACGAAACCTACTGACACATCATCAGTGAGACCGTTTATCACATTTTGACTTTCCAATTCTTTAGCAGGTTGTTATAGTCCAATGATGTACTATCATTTCCTCTTTTATACAACAAAACTTTTTTTTATTTTATCATGTTTTTGACTTTTTCAAATTTTCAAATGTTTTTGGATTTTCTGAAAATTTCTTACTCCCCCTAAAATGCAAACACATTAAAATGAAAGTTGAAAACAAACTATACAAGAACGTGACAACTGATATCGAATCAATTTAATTCACCATCCACTTGACATAAACAATCAGAACTCCCCCTTACAACAAACTATTTTCCCATTTGATTTCAAAACACTTAAGTTTGTTTTAATCACAATGGTTTTTCTGTAAAATAAGTTTTGTTGATTATATAAAACCATTTGTAGGTTAGTGGATTCATCACATTGTTCTTCAAAATACCACATGTAGGAAAAACAAGTACAATTTAATGTCCTTGATTTACCACTTGTAACTGAAAACCTTTCTCAACCACTTGTAAGTCGAAATATCACTTTCGTGAATTTCTCAAGAAAGATGCCGATACCTGCTCCTCGCTTACCAACCTGGGAACTCCGGCAAGTCCAAATTTTTACTGTTCATAATAGGTTCCATCCCAGTCACAAACCTGGGATGAAACACCCTTACCTGGTTTCTTTGTTTTCTTCTCATAAAACTCTTTCACCCCTTTGACCTTCCTGTCAACCATTTTTCCAAAAATGTTATGAACTATGGGATTGAAAGCTTTTTCAATATCAAATTCATTCTTTTCTGAGAAAAATTGATTTGAAATCTCAATTTTACCAACTTTCTGTTTAAAATTTTTAGCCTTCAATGGTGGAAAATTGACATCATCCATTGGAGGAACTGAATTCGTACTTTTAATCTCAAGTTGTGGCTCATCTGACTTTGTGGAATCAGATTCATCACCAAAAGATAGCTCCTCTAATTTTGACGAATCAGAATCATTGCTAGAACTATCATCTGATTTCTTAACAACCCAATTTTGATTGTCAAGATTTGCCCATTTCTTGTAAAACCTGTTTGAACATTCACCAATCTCAAAAGTTGAATTTTTGAAAAGTTTAGTTCTCTTAATTGGTGATTCAAACACAACCTCTTTATCTTTCAGTTTATGAGAAACTCCCTGTTTTGATTGTATTGCCTTGGAACAATTATTGGCAATATGACCAACAGTGTTGCATTGGAAACAGGTTCTCGTTTCTTTCATCTGATCAGCAGTCTTCATCTCTTCTTGCTTCTTCGCAAGGAATTCTTTGTTCGACTGCTTTCTGAACAAATTTTCTTTTTCTTCTTCAGTATATGTACCTGAAACAAATATCATTTTTGATTTAAAATCTCTAACATATTTTTCATTTTTATGATTTTCTGGTGGAAAAAAACCAAAACCTTCTTTTTGAAATTACCGTTATGGTGTGGTTTCTTTCGATAACCTGAACCAGAACTGTAACACTTTTTCTTGTTTTCTCTTTGTTGAACTCTTGAGGTGTACTTTTTAGGTTTATCATTAATATTTACATCTTTTATTTCAGAAATATTAATTTCTGTTAGTTTGAAAACCTTTTTTATCATTTCTGGTTTAACACCTCTTATTGGAAATTCCTCATCAGAATATAATTTGTCAGAATCATTCAATGTATATGCAACTTTGAATGTTTCGTCATTCAAATTAGATTTTGATAGAAGAAATTATTTATTGTAAACTCTTTTGCCTTGTTTGACTTGGAGTGCTGGACTCAGACTTTGACTCTGACATAGACTCCGACTTTGACTCCTCAGTTTCATCGTTATCAAACACATGATCCACCACTTTCTTCATCAATTGAGATTGTTGATCAGTGTCAGACGATGTAAAAGTGACATCAATATTTTCTGGCAGGTTAACTGATGACTCCGACTCCCATTGTAAATTTGTTGCCTTTTCGACTCTTTCTGAATTTGGATTTCTCGGAGAATATCCATTTTCAAGCAGGGGTGGACACTTGTTGTAATTGAAACCTTGTTTCTTACCAGAATCATTCACTTTAGTATCCTTCTTCTTTTCTTTCTTCTTTTCAGGAGTCTTTTCTTCACATACCTTTTGTTCTTCAGTTACTTCATCATCCTCAAATGCCTTCATGCCTTCAACAGTTGGATAAATCCTGTCAATGGCATAAGAAGTACATGAGTAACTTTTTAACAAACGGTTTACTCTTTCTATTTCAATTCTTTGTGTTTCCAGTTTCTGTTCAAGCACAACACATTTTTCAATGTAACTGTTAACACTTTTCTGCTTTATCATTAAAGCTCCTTGAAGTGTTTTCATGACTGTTGCTTGTTCTTCAATTGATTGATTGTATTGATTCATTGCTTTGTTCAAAACATCATATGATTCTTTCAATTTGTTCATGTTATGAACCAATATGCTGTTCTGCTTCTTTACTGCTTCACAGTTTTCACATGTCACAGGAACCTTTTGTGCATTAGCTTCTGCTTCAATTTTGAACTCTGGAATGTTCTTCACCTTTTTCCTTATCACATGAACATCTTCATCATCACTACTGACTGGTGTTTTGACCTTTTTCTTTTTCTTTTTAGCTTTTTCATCTTCACTATCACTTTCTACCATCATTTTCAAATGATCTGCCATTCTTTTTGCATAATACTCTCTATCATCATCACTATCTTCTTCAATACGAGCAACAAAAGCTTTTGCTTTTAAAATATCTTTATCTGAACAGTAATCATCCCAACTGAAATTTTCCCAACTAAACCCTTCTGGTAATTTTTCATCATCTTGGTTTATCAGACATGCTTTGTTGTCAGCTGAAATATATTTGTCCCAACTGAATCCTTTTGTTGGCTTTTTGTCATCCTGATTCACCATACATGCTCTCTTTGAAGACTCCTCGATTACTTTCCTACCATGTGCCACTTGTGGTTCTTGTTGTTGAGCAACTTGTTGATAGATCGATTTCCGATAGTAATCATTGTTGTTGAATGGATTTTGAGCTCCACTTGCTTTGCGATTAGTACACTCCCTCTTGAAGTGTCCTTTTTGTCTGCAACGAAAACTAGTAACTTTAGATTTATCAAAACCCAAATTAGAAACACGAGCATAACAGAAATCATCTCTTCCTGTGATCTGATTGAATTTCTCAGCTCGTCTCAACACACTAGCCATACACCATTTTATATCCATTAACTCCATTTCTTCAGCATCTATTTGATCGTAATCCTCTTTTGTCAACATTGGATTCCCGATCCGACCTGCCACAAAGCTTCCATAAGACTCCAACACGGTTCCCAACAAAGACATATGGCTTTTTGCAACTTCTTCAGAATAATCTTGATCATTCTCAAGATTCAATACAATATTGCATTGTAGCTTCTTGCCATTCGTTGTTGCTGAAATGTTAGGATCAAATGATGGATATGATGAAAAACTTGTGTTGCTGTTTGATCCTTTAGATGATCCTCCAGACGAATTCTTTGCATTGAAAGCAGTTTCAATCTTTGGTGACATGTTGGTGGTTTTATCACTGACACCACCTTTGTAATAAAGACCAATGTCTTGTTCTCCGTCAAAATCTTTCATTCTCGAGATCTTCCTTTGTTCCATTTCCTGAGATTCAAGTTTCTCAATGAACTTGCTCAAAGTCAGACTGCTAAAACCTTTCTTGTTCCTTAACATGATGAGATATGTGCCCCAAGTCTCATGTGGCAATGCATCAGCCAACTTTTCGATAAACTCTTCATTATCTTTGGTGATGCTCAATCTCTTCATGTTTGCTAGCAGATTGCAATATCTTTCTATGATCTGTTTTGTGCTCTCATTTTTCAAACCACGAAATAGATCAAACTCTTTCTTCAAAAGTGATTTTTTATTCTTGACCATCTTTTGGCTTCCATTAAACTTCGATTTTAAAGCCTTCCAAATTGAATAAGAAGTTCCATTGTGTTGCAATAAAACCAAGATATCTTCTTTCCCAGCTTGTTGTAGTAGACTTAACAACATTTTCTCATCTTTGTATTTCTTTCTATCTACAGCACTAAGGTCTTTTATTGCTATAATCTCCTCATCATCAGTCATCGGCCTAACATATTTCGTCTCAACACATTCCCAAGCATCCAAATAATTTGCTTGTACCCAGTTTTCAAAACGTCCTTCCCAACCTTTATACTCTTCAATGTTCATGAGCTTAGGCGGTTTTTGCATCGTTCCTGTTTCATTTTCTAACATTGTGTTCTGTGCAAGAGTAATCAGAGTAACTGGAGTAGCAAATGCGTTGAAAAATTCCTCTTCCATGATTCGGTTTTCAAGAAATGTTCAAACACAATTTTCAAACTAGATTACACACTCAAACGAAATCCCACTTCAAACGAGATCACCTTCAAACGGAATTACATGGTTCAAATGAGATTATCCTTGAAACGAAATTACCCTAACTTCGTTTGAGGTAACACACTTTCAAATGGAATACCAAATTGAAGCGGAATCACTTAGTTCAAACGGAATCACTGAAACAGAATTATGACTTTGAAGCGGAATAGAAAGTTTCAAGCGGAATCAGGATGATATTTCAAGCGGAATACCGGTTTCAAGCGGAATTAAGGACTAATTCCGTTTGAAATGCTGCTGATGTCATCATTCTCGCGCTGATTTTGAAACGGAATAACAGATTTTAATAGTTTTAGGTTGAATTAAGGTCTAATTTTCTCAAGGATTAGTTAAAACAATATTCCGAGTATGATGTGTGAAAATCAAGAAATTTTTACCGTAAAATCAAGTTCAATTTGAAAAAGAAGGTGTAGAAATCAGAATATGCAGCTGAATTGGTAAGAACTCTTCCTCTTGAGCTCTGATACCACTTGTAGGATCGTTTACAGACCCGAACGAGTCGATCAGAAGAGTTTATACTCAGTACAAATGGCGGAAATAGTCATACTAAGGTCAATTCAACAAGAATATCACATTAACTGTCGATATGATTGATTTGATAACAAATTACTGCGAGACGACACTTCGACAGCACTTCGTTGCTCAGACCGGAAAGTTACAACTGATTTCTCTTGAACACCTATTTATAGTGTTCTGATTCCATTTGAAGATGCTTCAAGCGAGATTACATTTCAAACGGAATTAGTAATCTCGTTTGAAATGGGCTTGACACTTTCAAACGGAATTACATCCTTTCAAGAGAAATTACCTTATCTCGAACTACGTGCCCTGATCTAACATTCTACATACAAGAATCGATACAAGACGAAGTCGACAGACGCATGCACCAACACATAACTTAGATAAACCTTTAATTCGTTTAAGGGTTTGTCGCCACAGTCGCAAGGCTTGAATGTATGCGATTAACATTACTACATAAATATTTGTAATCATAAAGCATTGTTTTTCTGCAAAACATGACATTTGATTTAAACTTAGGTTTACTCAAAATAATTGTTTTGTACATTTTCCTACGGGGTTGAGTAAATTCTTTTTATTCACCATACATGACATTTGTTTCACATTGACATTATCACATAGTTTGAGTAGATACTTTCTACTTGCTATGAATTACATTTGGTTATACATGATACATTTCACACATGACATTGAACATGGTTTACACATAAACATTTTGACATTAAACAAGACCTTTTGGTTGGTTATTGATAAGTGACTTATGTAACGGGGCTATGTGTTATATGGTAAAAGCATGGTGGATACGCCGCTGGTACTTCCTATATATAAGTGCTTTTATTGTATTATACATTGTTGCGTTATCTAAACCACTTGACAAAGACATGAAACATTTTATACAGGACACGACATTGGTTTACAAATTACATATTTTATACAAATTCATTTATACTTGGTTATTCATTTAACCATGTATATCCTTTTATATCATCTGATTTTCACACCGATTTTTAAATGATTGTATAAAGGAAAACATTTTACAAGGTTCATGACTACATTTTTGTTAAACACTTCTTTTAACTACAAGTCATGAATCCTGCATAAACAAAACCTATGTATCTCACAGGCATTTTTATGCTGACGTACCTATTTTTACATGTGTTTCAGGTGCTAATGCATGATGATGTTTGTGCTACACTTAGGTGGACTCGGGCCTTAGTGACTTAAAAGATAGTTATTTATGTTACGTTTCTGTTAAATTCCAAGACAATGTAAACTTTAATCAATAATACAAAACTTTAATTACCATGGTTGTTGAAACAATAATTATGTCGCATCACTCTCCGACGTTTCCGCCACGGTTTGTTGTTTTAACGCGGTCGGGGTGTGACAAGCTGCGGATTCAAGAAGAAAGTATACCGAAGACAACCTTTAGAACTCATTATGGACATTATAAGTTTCTAGTAATGCCATTTGGTTTGAAAAATGCGCTGGTAGTGTTTATGGAATTGATGAACCGAGTTTGCAAGCCATATCTCGATAAATTCGTGATCGTATTTATCGATGATATTTTGATCTATTCACGAACGAAGGAAGAGTATGAGCAACACCTAAGAGCCATATTAGAGCTGCTCAAGAAGGAGAAACTGTACGCTAAGTTCTCGAAGTGCGAGTTCTGGTTGCGTGAGGTACAATTCCTTGGTCGCGTGGTAAACAAAAATGGAATTCATGTGGATCCCACCAAGATCGAGGCAATTAGGAATTCAGAAACCCCAAAGACGCCGACACAGATCCGACAGTTTCTAGGTTTAACAGGGTATTATCGCCGATTCATTGAGGATTTTTCTAAAATCGCTCAACCTCTGACCTCCCTTACTCAAATGGATAAGAAGTATGAATGGGGAGATGAATAAGAGGAAGCTTTTCAGCTGCTAAAGAACAAGCTTTGCGATGCACCTATTTTATCCCTACCTGAAGGCACCGATGACTTCATGGTATACTGTGACGCCTCGCGTCAGGGATTGGGCTGTGTGTTATTGCAGGGATAAAAGGTCATCGCTTATGCTTCGCGCCAGTGGAAGGTTCATGAGAAGAATTACACCATGCATGATTTGGAATTAGGCGCAGTGGTGTTTGCTTTGAAGATTTGGTGTCATTACCTCTATGGTACCCGATGCATGATCATTACAGATCACAAGAGCCTACATCACATATTCGATCAAAAAGAGCTTAACATGAGATAGCGATGTTGGGTAGAACTATTAAATGATTATGATTGCGAAATCAATTATCATCCATGAAAGGCAAATGTGGTGGCAGACGCCTTAAGTCGAAAAGAGAGGATTAAGCCCATAAGGGTTAGGGCTTTGGAGATGATTATACAGACAGACCTCTCGTTGCATATTCGTGCTGCGCAGAGAGAAGCTCTTAAGAGAGAGAACTTAAAGGCTGAATATCTCCGTGGGATGGAGAAAAGGCTGGTACCCAATAAGGAAGGAACTTTGTGTTTTATGTGATGAATTTGGGTTTTGCTTTTTGGTGGTCTTAGAGATGTTATTTTTGATGAAGCTCATAAATCTAGGTACTCGATCAACCCAGGATCGGACAAGATGTACCAAGATTTGAAGGACTATTATTGGTGGCCAAGACTGAAGGGCGATGTTGCTACTTATGTTGGAAGATGTTTGACTTGTGCCAAAGTAAATGCCGAGTATCAGAAGCCTTCAGGTCTTCTGCAGCAACCTGAGATACCCATGTGGAAGTGGGAACATATCTCAATGGACTTCGTAACAAAGTTTCCCAGGACACCCAGAGGCCATGATACGATTTGGATAATCATATACCGTCTGACAAAGTCTGCGCACTTTTTTCAGATCAGGGAAAAGGATAACACAGGTAAGCTAGCTGAGCTGTACCTAAGGGAGATAGTTGCACGTCATGGAGTGCCCATCTCAATTATATCAGACAGAGACGGGAGATTTGTGTCAAGGATTTTGGCAATCCTTCCAAGAAGTGTTTGGTTCTCAGTTGAATCTGAGCACAGTATTTCATCCATAGACGGACAGTCAAAGTGAGAGAATGATTGAGACACTAGAAGACATGTTGCGTGCTTGCGTAATGGACTTGGGTGGCAGTTGGGACACTCACCTGCCTTTGGTTGAGTTCTCCTATAACAACAGCTACCATACAAGCATTCAAGCTGCACCGTTCGAGGTACTCTACGGACAAAAGTGTCGATCACCGTTATGCTGGGCAGATGCAGGTGATAGACAGCTGGTTGGTCCTGAATTGATACAAGAAATGACAGATAAGATCATGCAGATCCGAGAGCGCATTAAGGCGGCTCGTGATCGACAAAAGAGCTATGCGGACCAAAGAAGGAAACCTTTGGAATTTGAAGTAGGCGATATTGTTTTGTTGAAAGTTTCACCTTGGAAAGGTGTGGCACGCTTTGGGAAGCGTGGTAAGTTAAACCCACGATTTATCGGACAGTTCAAAATCCTGGAAAGGATTGGTCCTGTAGCTTACAAGTTGGAGCTACCGATAGAACTAAATGGTGTTCATGATACATTTCATGTATCTAATCTAAATAAGAGTCTAACACAAGAAACAATGGTTATTCCTGCTGATGAAGTTCACATTGACGACACACTCCACTTTACAGAAGAACCCGTTGAGGTTACTGATTGGAAAGTTAACAAGACTCGGAGGAGTAGTGTTAACCTCGTCAAGGTTCGGTGGAACGCGCGTCACGGCCCAGAGTTTCCTTGGTAGCGTGAGGACCGAATGAAAGCAAAATACCCACATTAATTCCCTAACGCCCATGCAGTTAGTAGTAAAGCATAAAAATTCAGGACGAAATTTTCTTAACAGGGGGAGAATGTGAAAACTGTCAAAATTCCAGGTATCCGTACAACTATTAAACCATGATTAGTGCTTAATGACCGTGCTAAATTACAATTAACTGCTTACTGATTATTGCCATATACATACATGTGCATCATATATTGCTTAATGTCATACCATTATTGCATGAAAGCTTATTTGACTCAAATGATGCACGAAACACAGTTAGCACAGAATTCAGACAAATCAGAAATATGCTGACGGAGTTCAGCATATAGGCCGACAGTGTGTTGAGACACTGAATGAGCCAAAATCTAAGTATTACACTAGTATAGTGTTAGGATCTGAGTTTGATTTTGATTGTGTTTTATGTTTGAATTAAAATGATCTATGAATGAGTAGTGCAGCGGAATTATAATGGAAGCAAACTTTTCACAATCAAACGAGAGAATTGCTTTTAACATACAAGTTTATCATTGAACCGAATGCTTGAATTTATTACAAGATTCAATTACAATTGCAAGTATGTAACAAACTCCCCCTCAGCCTGAGCTCACTTGGTTTGTTCGTACAGGAAGAAGATGGTGAAAGAGCTAATAGAACAGTACAGAGCACTGTTCTATTTATAGGAACGAGCAAACCACTGAAGCATCTAAGCTGACGTCACCATGAAAGTGACATCTAACCTCCTAACAAACTCTAACATCTGATCTATACAACCTCTGCTATGCTAACTACTGTTATTACAATACATTACATAAAGACCTCTAAACTACTGCTGCATCCTTCCACTGATGTGATCCCAGCAGTATTTGTCATGATCAGCAGAGCTTGACTCATAGCAGTAGATTGAATAGCAGGGCTTTAGTCTTCATTAGTCTTTGATCAGCAGTTGTAGGTCAGCAGTTTGTATGATCAGTAGATAGGAGGTCAGCAAATGTTGAAACCACTTTCAAGGGGAGAGACTTGTATACATAACATCTGCTTATTCTGGATCCACTGCTCTGATCTAGTTTTGGCTTTTATTATCTGTTCCTTTGGTAGGGTTCAATCCCAACATATAGTGTGTAGGAAAGTAAGGATCACAAAACTACCTTCCTAGAGATAGTTTAAGTGCCGGAAAGTGCCTAAAATTCACATAAAGTGCTGAATTCGGCAAAAATCAGCAATTTTCAGCATTTAAACAATCTAATATCATGCAGAAATATGGTTAAACGGTCCTGAATGCTTTCCTAAGTGTCGGGAATCAAAAGTGACACAAAAGGTAACACAAGGCACACTAAACTGCATAGTTTAGCACCTTAACGAACCAGTAACTAACCGAACAACCGGACACTACCCGGAACACCAAATTTACACTAGAAGCACTGTTTTAACATTACCAAGCTAGTTATTGTCCCCGAACATCAGAACACACTATATAAATATCAACTAACTAAGTATCTAACAAGATACGTACATTTTTACCATAATCTAACTAATGTTTACAACCTAAGCCTACTACCCCACCACCTATGAAATCGGCCAACATGGCCCCCACATTGAGATTTCTTTTAATTTAATAATAGATCATGTTTAGGCTTTGTTAGACACATTACACAATGGAAACTAAGTGTTAGAAGGATTATAAGTAAACCTCGAAGACATAAGCTTTCATAACTTTCACATACTTCACACCACTCTTTCTTCTTCCTCTCCTTGTGTTTTCGGCCAACCCTAACCCCACCATCATCACCATCATTCATCCATCCTACATCCATTCCAAGCACATCCAAAGGTGTTAGAAGACATACAAAGGAGATAGGAGCATTCGAAAGTTCAAGGACCTCTTTCATTTGCTATGAACCACTCTATTTCTCCTCTTGATCATCCCTAGCCTTGAGCTAGTGGTAAGAACATCATACACTCTATTTTACATCTTATATTAGTGGTTAAAAGAAGATTCATGATGATAATCTTGAAGAACACTAAGAAACTTGAACTTGAAAGATGAATATAAGCTTGAATACATAAGAAATCTTAATGTTTATGTGTTGTAATACTTGTTGATTGTTGATTGCTTGTAAAAATGATGTTGATCATCACATGATCTTGCTAGATCGTGATTAAAAATATAATCTAGCAAAATGAGAGGATGAACATGGTAGAAGTTAATGGATCATCCTCATGAGAAGCATGAACTTGAAAGAATATGTGGTTTTCTTGTAAAATAATGATCAAAGTAAGTTGTAATACTTGTAGATCTAAAATTTCATGGATGGTTTTTCAAAGGAATCAAGTTAAAAACACAAGATTTATTTGATATTTGTTCTTACATAAATAAACCCTATTTTTAAAGGTTAAACAAGTGTAGAAACACTTATGTAACAAGAAAGATCCATGAAGAAACATTTTTAGAAAACATGAATATAAGTTGTGAAGATCCATTTTCTTTAGAAAGAAAGTTTTTAAAGAATCAATCACACTTTAAAGGGTAACAAGGCTTACTAAGAACAATAGTAAGTTACTACAAATTTTTATGAAATTTCAAGTTCATGAAGTAGTAGATTATGCTTGTTTTTGGCAAAATTGGCAAGTAAAGATTGTTTATTGTTGATTGTGGATTGATTATGTTTATTTTACAAAAGAAAATGATATACATTCAAGGTATGGAAACCTCCATTTTTAGGGGAAACTATGGCAAATTTTTTCTAGAAATTAAACACTTAGAAAAATATTTCCAAATAAATATTTATAAGTGTATTTTAAACCATAAATTTTTACATAAACTTTGCCATAATTTTTGTTACAAAAATTATAAATATTGAAGGTTGGTCTTTATAAATAAAAGTGACTAAATATAAATTTAGGAAATATGTATTTAGAAGTCACCATGTGTGTGATTATTTGTATATTATGTGTATTAGTTATATTATTTTATGACATGAAATAATATAACTCATCCAAATACCAATAATTACAATCCAAAATATTACCAAAATTTCAAGAATATATAAATATACAAGTTATACACAAAATATTGGTGAAACCGAACTATGGAATATGACTTACAAAATACTCCGGAAATAATATTCATGTGTATATTTTGGTAAATAATATTTTGGACACCAAAGGAAACAAAAATATGATTTTTACAATTATTACAAATTTATATCATATTTTTGACAAGAGCAAAATATATAATTTTTGGGTGAATAAATATATATATATTTTTCTTGAAATTATTAGAAGATATATTATTTTTGGAAGAAATATATAATTTCTCAAACGAAAACGGAATATATTATTTTGGAGAAAAATAAGCATATATATATATATATATATATATATATATATATATATATATATATATATATATATATATATATATATATATATGGGATCGCTAGAATGAGAACCACCACGAGTTATGAGAACCATGAGAACCGCGCCCCGCGGGTGGCCGTCGGCGACGAAATTTTTTTTACACCTAGATCCGTATATTTTAGGGGGGGGGGGGTTTAAATTTTCGGTTCAAACGGCGCGCCCGAGGGGGTAGTTTTTTACGCCCAAAGTTTGGGTTTTTTTAATTTTTCTTTTTTTTTACCAAACTTTGGGCGTAAAAAACTACCCCCTCGGGCGCGCCGTTTGAACCGAAAATTTAAACCCCCCACTAAAATATACGGATCTAGGTGTAAAAAAAATTTCGTCGCCGACGGCCACCCGCGGGGCGCGGTTCTCGTGGTTCTCATAACTCGTGGTGGTTCTCATTCTAGCGGCTCCCTATATATATATATATATATATATATATATATATATATACATTTTCCAAGTTAGACTTGAAAATATATTATTTTTGGAACTTATATGAAAATACAAATATTTTTGCCCAAGGGAAAAATTATAAATGATTTTTCTAAGTAGTATTTCTTAAAGTATATATATTTTGGAAATATATATTGGTGAACTTTTATTAAAGATAATATTCCGGAAAAATTAATACGAAATTAAGTATAAGAATACTTAATGAATACAATAAAAATACGTATTCTCATACATATAAATACACACCGGAATACGACCTCAATACATGGCAAAAATATACAAGTATAAGAATACGAATACAAATACACCCATCCTTGGGAAGGATATACAAGTATATATACTTGGAAAGTATTAAGTCAAAATATATTGTTTCAACAATTATTCCAAAATTTAATAAATATAAATTAAGTTAAAATATTTATTATTTTAACTAATAAATTGGAATAATATCGAAGACACGAAGAAATGTAACTCAAAGACAGTAATTAATTCTAAGTCAAGGCACTACCCGCTCGTCTAATAGACATTAGTACGAGTGTAGGTAGTTGTGTACGCCAAGCGAAGCTTGAGTTACGGTGATACGAAGACGCAAGACTGTGAGTTCGTGACCCCCTTTTCTTTTAACTGTTTTCAGTTTTATAACTTCGGGGGTGAAGTACATGTTACAACTGTTTACAAAGTTATTATTTGGTATGGTTAGCTAAGGAAGGGTACTGCTAGATCATGTGAGTGGTGGGTATGACGCTTAAGACCATTAATCCTCGTTGTAGGACCGAGGGACATGAGTGATAGATCTATTTGGGTGTAGCGAGCCCCGCCCATGTTGGACCAGGGTTTGGCCCATGGGTTGACTATGTCTTACAGCCGGAAGCCCGGTGCAAAGTCTGCTAGGTTTGAGCCTTCCTGCATTACGTCACACATATTAATGGCCTTGCAAACCATTAATGATCTGTTTTTCCTTGTTACTTTCATACCGAGATTTACAAACTTACATACATACTTTCAATGATTACAAAGGTTTATTCATACACATAAACAAACACACGAACTCGCTCAACTTTTGTTGATGTTTTTAAACTACATGTATTTCAGGGAATTAGATGTGGATCTGGCGGGCGTTCGGAAGTTCCAAGTGTTGTTTGAGAATAAAAGAAGTCATCCATGGTCTTAGGGTTTGGTTAGTGTGTCTTATCCTGGATGAGACACGTCTTCCAAAACCTGGATTAATTTAATATCTTTTGTCGAGTCCTTGTGAACTCTAAAAACAAGTTGAATTGTTTGTACTCGAATTTGAATTCTGTGTTTTAAAGCAATGTTATTGTTATGTTTTTAAACTTATTTAATGGATGAACATCTTCGGTTTTATCATATAGTTTTTGTTATGATTGAATGCAATGATATTAAGCAAGTCACACATAATCACGCTTTCGCAAAAGTCAGGGTGTGACATGACAAGAGTTCTGTGGCCCCCACACAAGCTATTGGAAATAGAATCATTACGCCCATGAGTCCCTCATCGGGACATACCCCTGCGATCAAGGTATGCACAAAGGTTCCTCATAACAAGTGAGTATATTGGTTTCATTCATTTTGCTTTTCAATGATAGATAATTGGTGATCAGGTTAGTACTTTCGTACAACAGAGAGACCAAAATCTACCGAGGGCGGAGACAGATACCAGAAACGGTATGATTTGTGCACTTTTGAGCATTTTGAATGACTTTCTATGAAAGCTTCTTCGATTTAGGGTTTTGGCCGTTTTGGCTCTTTTTGAAAAGATATCATAGCGTCTAGGTCAACATATATCTGGATGCAGTATAAGAACGACTATGATATCCCCGAATGAAAAACCAATATAAAGACCTAAAATCTCGGACTTTGGCAATCTGTCAACTCAAGATTCAAGACTATTAAGCCATATGCCGCAACGTGTTACCCACAATGATGCGTAATGCCTGTGGAAAGCCAGAATCCTTGTGTAGAATTTATATTTCTAATCATTTCTTCTAACAGGAGTCTGACACAAGCATCCAACTTTTGATTTTCTGCAATATCCCCCCTAAAATTTTTATTTTCATAAGTCCATTGCCCGAAAATGAAATTTTAAATGACAGAAAATCTTTTTGGTGGGCAACGTTTTAAGATACTTGTTTTACTTTTAACGAACGTTTTTTTAATATGGACAAATATAGAGTATTTACAAACAATGGAAGATGACAGAATTTCATTTCCACTCAAAGAAATTAACCATTTCCAACCAGGTTACCAACTGGTTGAATCAGGTTTTGTCAAAGGCTTTTATGAAGATGTCGGCTTGTTGCTGTGTTGTATCCATTGACACCACTTGAATATATCATTTATCATAAGCATCTCGAATTGCATGAATGCGAATCTCGATATGCTTTTTTCTGGAGTGGTGGATGGGATTCTTCACAATTCCCAGACATGCCTCATTGTCGATGAATATAGGAGTCTTCATGATGTTGATTCTATAATCCAGCAACTGATTTTGTATCCAAAGAACTTGTGAAAAACAACTGTAGGTCGTGGGGTACTAAGCTTGAGTAGTAGAGGTGGACACTGTCGTCTGCTTCTTGCTTTGCCACGAATTTAGACGATTTCCCAAGAATTGACATCCTCCTGAGACAGACCATAGCAGCGGATTATCAACAAGTGATTTTATTTCTGCTTTATTTTCCGACAAACGAAAGTGGAAAGTTAATTGTTGGATTCTCAGATGTTTGAAGCAGATGCAGGAGATTCTAGACTGAAGAATGAGGAGAGCTTACTTTGAAGAAGTTTGAATTGTTTGAAATGACAAAAACAAGTTCATTAATTTGATACTTGTTATTTTTAGAAAATGTTTGAAATTGTTTTTAAAATCAGTGTGTTTCGTCAAAAGATCAACCAAGGTCATTAATTTGGACTTGATAGATTAATTGAGTAATCAGGGTCATTAACTTGAACCTGAATACTTGAGTGGATTTCTAAAGCTGATTGAGTTTGTGTTTTATTATTAAAAAGATAGAATGGTTATGTTTGTTGGTTGAGTAACAGGTTTGATCTTTATCATTCTCACGGAAGCTAAATGACAAAGCTTGAACCAGATTTCTTAGATTCTAGCATATTGAGAGGGGGAGTCTGTGAAAGGGGGAGTCTGGATCAACGGTCAAAGAGAAGATTGAAGACAAAGATTGATTAGAGTTTTTACAATGTTTGAAGATTGTTAAAGACAAAGACTTGAAGCCGAAGACTTCATCAACATCCAAGGGGGAGTCTGTTGGTGCACTAAATGTCTGCTGATTATGTCATTATCAAGTCTTGTGTCTAGGATTGTTTGAATGATTACACCATAGGGTTTAAGTTAGGGTTTTTATATGTTAAACACATGATTTCGCTTGAGAGGATATGAGAATGCTTGAAGCGAAATCAACACACAAGATTTCGCTTGAACAAGCTCAAGCGAAATCAAGCACTCTATATATAGGGGTTAGGTCATTTGAAGCGATAGAGATCAGTTGTCATTGTATGTGAGTCAAGGTGCTGCTGAATTTTTGTCAGAAAATCAGTGTAAAGACTCAGAAGGCATTAATAGAAAGAAAATTAAGAGGAACAAAGCTGTTATGACTTTATGTGCATTGATTCCGCCTTTACACATAGAGATGAACACCTTAACTGACTTTTAGAGGTCGTACATCGGTCCAACAAGTGGTATCAGAGTTCAGTACGAGGAGTTCATACCATAGCAGCGGATTATCTTCTTTCTACTCATTTCTTTTTACGTTTTTCAGTTCTGAACAAGTTCAAACGGTCGAAATGGTCTAATTTTCGAGTATAATGTGTAAAACTGAGTTTTAACAAAGCCTACAAAGTTTCGGACTTAAATTCAGACTAAAACATGTTAAAATTGACCTAAAACAAGATTTCGCTTGAAAGTGTTCGAAGATAACAGGTTGATTTCGCTTCAGATCTGATTGTTTGGACTGGTTCGCTTGAAACTCCTGAAGAGAAACAGATAATTCCTGAAGCGAACTTGTGTCTGCTGGATTTCGCTTGAAGACTTCCTGAAGCGAAATAGTAGATTTCGCTTGAAACTGTTTGTTTTGAAACTTGTTCTGTTGAAGCGAAATAGAAGATTTCGCTTGAATAAGTTTTGTTAAACTGATTTCGCTTGAACAGTGTTGATTTCTCAAAACCTAAAATTTTTCTAAGTGTTTGACTGATTTTTCAGGTACGTTCACAATGGATGATATTTTCTTGAACCCGTTTGGCGAT
Organism: Helianthus tuberosus; assembly: GCA_030545235.1. NCBI lineage: Eukaryota > Viridiplantae > Streptophyta > Magnoliopsida > Asterales > Asteraceae > Helianthus > Helianthus tuberosus. The sequence goes on from CM060360.1 coordinate 128,093,223, forward strand.
ATGTACGCATTCGCAGGAAACTCGGGAGATGATACTTCTACAAACAACAACAATACGAATGAGAACGAGAATACACCGAAAGAAAGAAAGAAGGAAGCTTGGGAGTCCGAAAGCGCTTTTGGAACGTTTAACAAACCTCCTAAGCTGATGGCTATAGAAGATTATAGTAGGTGGGCAACAAAGTTCGAAGATTGGTTGATGGCATTTGCTTTTCCTTGCTGGAAAAGTATGAAAAATGGTTTTGCCCAAGGAAAGAAGAATGGTGAAGCATTAAGATCAGTTGAAGAGATTGATAATTTTGTGGCTGAGCAAAAATGTGTGGCATTATTGTTTCAATCGGTGCGTGAAGACATCATTTCACTGATAGATTACTCAAATTCTAAAGACTTATGGGAAAAACTCGAAAAGAAGTGTCTTGGAAGTAAAGAGATTGTAAAAAATAAAAAGAAACTTCTTAGGAAAGAGTTTGATATGTTTAGTTGTATGAAAAATGAATCGGTGTGTAAAATGATTGAAAGGTTCGGTCATCTGAAGCTGGAATTAGCAAGACATGATATCAGATATTCAGATGATGAGCAAGTAGACAAGTTGTTCGATTCATTGCCAGATGAGATGGAGTGGAGATATTATGCTCTCATGCTTAAAAATACTATTCCTTCTGAATTGTTGACTCCAGATGTGTTGATTGAAAGACTGGAAAGCCATGAGCTAGAACTGAAGAAAACGTTTAAAGTCAATAATTCATCTTATCAGCAGAATTTGGATTTATACTATCCAAAGAGTATGATGCAGAAAGCTACTTCTCCAAAGACTGCATTTTCTGCTGAGAACGTTTCTTCAGCAAACAAAGAAAGTCAAAGCAATTCAAGCAGTGGAAGCCATAGTGGTTATCACAGTGGATCTACGTCTTCTGCAAATCATTCTGATGCGAAGTTTTCTTGCAATATCGCGATAGATTTGAAGAATGCACAGAATTTTGATGTGGAGTCAGCCAAGCAACAAATGGTCTTTCTAGCGTCTGTTTTGGAATCCTACGAAGGGTTGGTGGCTGGGAAGATTGGTAATACAAATCTGACGAAAGAAGACTACGATCAGATAGATCCTGAAGAAATGGAGCTGATCGACATTCGTTGGGCAATGGCAAGTGCAGTTCGACGTGCACAACGCTTCATGGAGATTAGAGGAAGGAAAACGATCGGTGGTCCGTCCACAAAACTGGGGTTCGATAAAACCAAAGTGACATGCTTCAAGTGTAAGCAGAAGGGTCACTTCAAACGAGAATGCCGAAACGCTTATACTGATGAGTCAGAGAACCCTTTCAGAGATGATTATTACAAAAAGGCAATCTACCATCAGAATAAATCTGAGCCGCCTAGATTGAAGCAAGTTGAAGATAACAGAGACAAATCAAGGGCTCTTGCTGTGATTTATGATGATGAGGGGTATGATTGGAGTAAGGAAGTTCTACTGGAAGAAGATGCGGTTGGTTACGCATTCATGGCAAGCAATGATGAACCTAAGCCATGGAAAGATGATCGTACTGAGGAAGAGAAGTATCACTACCGGAAGATGACTGCTGAAACCAAGATTATCAGACTTTCTGGTATCTTTCTGGAAGCTAGAAGAGCAAACAGATGGGATCCAGATAGAGAGTGCTATCTTGATAGGTATGGCAACATTGCAATTGATGACAAAACGCTAGATATCGAAGCCATTATCAAGGAGTACAAAGAAGAAGATGAATATTGGCAACATAAGTGGTGGGGAACTCCAACTTCGAAAATGATTGAAGAAGAGAAAGAGAAAGAGAGAAAGGAGAAAGAGGAGAAAGAGAAGAAAGAAAAGCAGGTTGATACAGGCATAATTGTTACTACGCAAGAGTTGACAGCTGAGAACCTGGGAGTGATGGCTGACAAAGTGCTAGCTGCAAAAGCACTTGAGGTAGATCCTAATTCTGCTACTGAGTCAAAGGAGTCGGTCAGTCAAAGTGTGTCAACAAATGCGTCAGGTAACAAAAATGCGTCAGGTAACAAGAATGTGTCAGGTAACAAGATTGATGGAAATGCTGATTGCAAAAATTGCACCAAACAATGCAATTTTTGTAGCACTGTCATGTATCTTAACAATGAGAAAATCCAGAATCTGACAACAAAGGTTAGAAATGTTGAAAATCAGATTCTCGATCGTGACAAAAGTGTAAGAGCTTCAACTGAACGGATCAAAGAATTAACGGCTCAAACTGAAAATGATAAAACTGAACGTGAGAAAATTAAATCTGAAAATGAAAAGTTAATTCTTGAAAACCGTCAAATTTATGAAAAATTTGAGAAATTGAAAAGCATTGTCAAAGATAGTGATGATCGTAATGGCAAAACATTTAAAGAAAATGAACATCTAAGAGCTGTTTTGAGATTAAAAGAAGAATCGATTAATGAACAACTGGATCAAATTGCTAAACTGAAACTTAAAGTTCAAGAAGCTGAAATTGAGAATGAACGAATCCAGTTGAAGCTTAATAGCTATAAATCAGCAAGCTTTGTTTTGCAGAATATTGTTCCTAAACCTATAAGAAAAAACAAAGATGGAGAGGATGTGTTTTATGATGGAACGGGTGTAGGTTTTCACAAAGTTCCACCGCCAATTTTAGACAACTACACGAAAAAGCAGTCTAGTTTGTTGGAAATTGAGGAAGAAAGTGAAGTTAAACTTCCTGAAAATATTGATGTCACGTTCACATCTTCTAATGATGAGGGTGTCCAAAGTGATGTGGTGAAAAGTGTGATTGGCAAAGTGCTTAAACCGGATTGTGACACTTCTGAGGAGGATGGGGGTTTCTTGGACAAATACATTCAGAAATCAAAGTCCAAAAACAATTTAAGTGATGAACCGGGTCTTGTAATGTACAAGATGGCTGGATCTGATAAGTTGTTTTCGGATTCTGAATTTCCCATTGAGAATGTTAACATGAACAAGCTGACAAATGTTTTCAAATTGGTTGAAGTTGAGCTGTCAGAAGTGAACAGTTTGAAACAAACAAAAAGGCAAATGAATTTTGAGAAAGATAAAGCTTATTACAAAAAGCCTATTGTTCCACCACGTTTTTATAATAACAATCGAAACAATTGGTCAGGTGGTTATCGAGGTGGTAAGAGTTATCAGAAAAAGAGTTTTCAAAACAGAAGGTTTGCTGAAAAGAAGGTGTTTGTAAATGGTTCAAGTTCACTTTCTGATGAGGAAAATGAATTTTTTTCAAAATCGAATGAAGAGTTCTTTGAGAAAAGAGCTTCACAGTATCAGTCTGAAGGCACGAGTCGAGTAGTTGATACTCGTACTTGTTTTAGATGTAACCAAGTTGGTCACATTGCACGAAAGTGTACCAATGTGAAGCCTAAGACTGAAAATGTGAAGTATCAACAGAAGAAAGTTGATGTGAAGAATAAAGCACAAATTGTTGTTGAGAAAAAGAATGTGAAAAATGACAGCATCAAATTGAAAAATGAACCCGTAAAGAAAGTGGTAACTAAAAATGACAAATTTTATAAGCGGGTTGCATTAACTGAACAAATTTGGAAACCAAAAACGGAAATGAAAATTTCAACTTCTGAAGTGAAAAAGGGTGAAGAATCAATTACTGTTGATTATGATGCAAAATTTCCACCTTTGAAGGCTGAAAATTTCAAAATTCAAATTGCTAGAGTCAAGGTTACACCTAAGGCGGATGAGGCCTGGGTGGACACCATGTTCGAATAAGCAGTTTGAATTGCCGGAGCTTCCTGGATCGCGAAGCATGAATCGGCATCTTTCTTGAAGTTGTTCAATTTGTAGTTTGTTTTGTGCAGGATCTTCCACGACTGATATCCAGATGGATTATGGATAGTGGTGCATCTCGACATATGACAGGAAAAACTGCATTATTGTATGATGTAAGGAACATTAATGGTGGTTATGTGGGTTTTGCTGGTCATGAAGGTGGTAGAATTGTTGGTGAAGGAACGTTATCCAATGGGATTGTGACGTTTGAGAGAGTTAACTACATCACTGAGCTGGAGAACAATCTGCTTAGTATCTCGCAGATTTGTGACAATCAGTATACTACTCATTTCACTAATAAATAATGTTTGATCTTGAAACCTGGTTTTGTTGTTCCTGAAGAATGGATTATTATGAGGGCACCTAGAGTGAACGATTTATATGTGTTAGACATGTCTGTAGCAACTACAACTACTGGTCAAGCACATTGTTTCGTGTCTAGAGCAACTGAGAAAGAATCAAGATTGTGGCACCGCAAGATGGGGCATATTCACCTAAGGAAAATGAATCACTTGGTGCACAATGATTTGGTATTGGGTGTTAATATCAAAGGTTTTCATCTGGAAGGGGAGTGCATTAGCTGTGTCAAAGGCAAGCAGAAGAAAAAGTCACACCCTACAAAGAAAGTCAATTCAGTTTCGAGACCTCTGGAACGACTTCACATGGATTTGTTTGGTCCTGTGAATGTCAAAAGTATTACAGGAGATTACTATTGTTTGGTCGTTACTGATGATTATTCCAGATTTTCATTGGTATCTTTCTTGAAGACGAAAGATGAAACATTTGACAGTTTGATGGGTCTGTTCAAGAAGATTGAGAATTTGTACCAAAGGCGTATCAAGAGAATTAGAAGTGATAATGGTACTGAATTCAAGAACAGCAAGATGGAAGAATTTTGTGATGAAAAAGGTATTTTGCATGAGTTTAGTGCTCCGTACACTCCGCAGCAGAATGGAGTTGCAGAACGCAAAAACAGGACACTAATCGAGACGGCTAGAACTATGCTCGCAGATTCAAAGTTACCGATTAATTTTTGGGCTGAAGCTGTTTCCGCCGCATGCTATACGCTCAACAGAGTTCTCACTGTCAAAAAGTTCAACAAAACATGCTTTGAGCTAATCAATAATCGCAAACCGAATTTGAAGTATCTAGAACCGTTCGGGTCACCCTGTACGGTTATAGAACCTTTTGGAAAGTTTGGTCCGAAGTGCATTGAGGGTATATTTGTTGGTTACTCAAATCCATTGCGACGTGTCTTCGTTCCAAGTGAGAAGCGGATTATTGAAGCTGCAAATGTTGAATGTCAAGGTTATACTATGCCGCCGCAGAATCCTGGTGATTCATGGCGTTATCATTATGACAAACTTTGGGATTCGTTTGACATGAGAGAAGAATCAGAGGATGATGAAGATTTCTTTGATGAGTTGGATATTTTGCGTGAATATGAGTCGCAATTAAGGTTCCCAGCTGAGTATTCGTGGAGACCACAGGAAACTTCAAATGACGATGAAGCAGGTCCAAGTAATGCTGGTAAACATGATGATGTCCAACAGAATGAAGTTGCTCAGGATAATCAGCCGGATCAGAATGTTAATATAGAAGCTGAAAACATGCCAGTTTTTTATCACGGTGATTCAGATTCAGATTCTGAGGGGGAGCAAATTCAGATTTCAGGTCAAACAAACCAAGTTGGTGAACAAGATGCAGAGCAGAATGTTACTAATCTGGAGGGAAATGTAGAGGTTCCGAGTGAAGTGATGCCGCGAACTTTTTCATATCATCCAGAGAAGTTGATCATAGGAGAATTACAAGCTGGAGTTCGCACTCGAAATCAGATTGATAAAGGGCTTACATGCTTTTATACAAAAGTTGCTCCTTTGCAAACTGAATTTTCATTAAGTTGTTTTATCTCGCAGGTTGAACCAAGAACTTACAAAGAGGCTCTTACTGAAGACTCTTGGGTCAATGCTATGCAGGAGGAACTTAGTCAATTTGAGAAATTGGGAGTGTGGAAGTTAGTTGATTTGCCGGATGGTCATAGGAAAATTAACACTAAGTGGGTGTTTAAGTGTAAGAGGGACGATAGAGGAGTTGTCGTAAGGAACAAAGCTCGACTCGTTGTTCAGGGATTTAGTCAACAGGAGGGGATTGATTTTACCGAAGTTTATGCTCCTGTAGCACGACTAGAGGCTATCAGGATTTTCCTAGCATTTGCGTCTTGGAAGAACTTCAAATTTTATCAGTTGCATGTTAAATCGGCGTTTCTTTACGGGAAGGTTAAAGAGGAGGTTTATGTCGGTCAGCCGCCGGGCTTTACTGATCCAATCCACAAAAACAAGGTCTACTTATTGGACAAAGCGCTGTATGGTTTACATCAGGCCCCGAGAGCCTGGTATGAGACTTTGTCTCAACACCTACTCGCTAACAAGTTCATTCGTGGAAAAGTGGATGCCACTCTCTTCACTAAAGTCGTTGATGGTCATCTTCTGATAGTTCAAATTTATGTGGACGATATAATCTTTGGGTCGACAAATGAAAATCTATGCAAAGATTTTGAATCAGTGATGAAGCAAAAGTTTGAAATGTCATCAATGGGGGAGATGAAATTCTTTCTGGGTCTACAAGTTGAACAACTTCCTGAAGGAATTTTCATTCATCAGGTAAAGTACGTTCATGATATTCTAGAAAAATTTGGAATGTCAAGTTCTACTCCAGCTGCTACCCCACTTGCAACAAATCATGGGATTCACCCAGATCTCACCGGAGACAGGGCTGATGAAACTTTTTATCGATCCATGATAGGTTCTTTAATGTACCTAACTGCTTCACGTCCTGATATAATGTACCCAACGTGCCTCGCAGCAAGATTTCAGTCTAACCCGAAAGCATCGCATATGATTATTGTGAAGAGGATATTGCGCTACCTGAAAGGAACTCCTTCATTGGGGTTGTGGTATCCTAGGAAAGGCGATTTTACGCTCGAAGGGTATTCCGATTCGGATTTCGGATGCTGCAAAGTTAATTCAAAATCAACAACTGCAGGATGCCAGTTCTTTGGTTCTAGATTGGTTACCTGGCAGTGTAAGAAACAAACGTCTGTGGCGTTATCTACTTGTGAAGCGGAGTACGTTTCTGCTAGCAGTTGCTGCTCTCAGATCTTGTGGATACAGCAACAGATGCGCGACTACGGTTTGCAGTTTCTTAACACACCTCTTTTTGTTGATAATGAGGCCGCTATAAATATAACTAAAAATCCAGTACATCACGCTAAAACTAAACACATAGAAATTCGTCATCACTTTATTCGAGATTGCTTTGAGAAAAAGTTGATACGAATTGAGAAAATCCACACAGACGAACAGAAAGCTGATTTACATACCAAAGCTTTTGATAAAAATCGGTTTAAATATTTGTTAAAACTGAATGGTATGAAGCTTCTGTCAGTGACGGATGGCATAATTGGCGTTGATGAGAGTACTGTTGCGGATGAAGACGAGAAACAATCTGCAATGGTTTGTCGAATTTTTACTTGTTTTGGTATTTAGGGGGAGTAGATGTTTGCACATAGTTTATTTTCAGAAAATACAAAAACAGTAAAAAATGCAAAAATACAAAAACATGATAAAATGAAAAAGAGCTTGTGTATATAGGGAAAATGATAGTACATCAGCTAGACGTTCACAGTATGCTAAAGATTTGGAAAGTATAAAAGAGTTAAACAATCTTACTGATGATGTGTCGATAGGTTTTCATACATTTAGTAGATTTATTCGGGATATAAATCTAAATTCAAACTTGTGAATTCATGGGGAACACTACTTGGATATATAGGTAACCCCTGAAATCTCGTTTGAAAGGTCTTGTAATCTGATATACTAGGTCTTTATACTCTATGATATCTGGGGTATTATTCCGGGACTTCTGCTGAACGGTAGTTCTGACCTAGTCCCTGGCTAATACTTACTGCAAATGCTTGAAACACAGCATTAAACCCTCAGCATGCTGAAACAATTAAAATTGATATATGCTGCTGTTGTAAGCAAAAAGATCCTCTAAAGGGGACACACCGAAAAGTCGAAGCTGATATCTCTATGCGTATACGGAAGTATCGATCTGAGATCCCTCGGCCCTCGCATACCTAAATTATATACAGATATCATTGTAGTATTCTCACCTGTAAGACTGATTATTGAGATTCTGGATACGGGAGTATATTCAAGAGGTGGGACACATGAATGATCTAAGTTCTTAATTCATCTTAATCGTATCCTGAGTAAGTTGAAATTTGTATGAGAATTTAAGATGGATCAGTATATCGACAATCGAGGTAAATTGTTTAAATCTAAGTATGAAATGTAGCTTAATGGTACTTGTGTTTTGTCTGAAAAGCTGATATGATTCCCTGACACGCTCACCAAAAATATGTTTGAAAATAGTTTACTTTGTTTAATTTCTGCAATTTAAGCTTTCTGTATTTCATTTTTTAGTTTAGAATACTTTGATAAAATCCAAAGAGATTTTATTTCTGCTTTATTTTCCGACAAACCAAAGTGGAAAGTTAATTGTTGGATTCTCAGATGTTTGAAGCAGATGCAGGAGATTCTGGACTGAAGAATGAGGAGAGCTTACTTTGAAGAAGTTTGAATTGTTTGAAATGACAAAAACAAGTTCATTAATTTGATACTTGTTATTTTTTAGAAAATGTTTGAAATTGTTTTTAAAATCAGTTTGTTTCGTCAAAAGATCAACCAAGGTCATTAATTTGGACTTGATAGATTAATTGAGTAATCAAGGTCATTAATTTGGACTTGATAGATTAATTGAGTAATCAGGGTCATTAACTTGAACCTGAATACTTGAGTGGATTTCTAAAGCTGATTGAGTTTGTGTTTTATTATTAAAAAGATAGAATGGTTATGTTTGTTGGTTGAGTAACAGGTTTGATCTTTATCATTCTCACGGAAGCTAAATGACAAAGCTTGAACCAGATTTCTCAGATTCTAGCATATTGAGAGGGGGAGTCTGTGAAAGGGGGAGTCTGGATCAACGGTCAAAGAGAAGATTGAAGACAAAGATTGATTAGAGTTTTTACAATGTTTGAAGATTGTTAAAGACAAAGACTTGAAGCCGAAGACTTCATCAACATCCAAGGGGGAGTCTGTTGGTGCACTAAATGTCTGCTGATTATGTCATTATCAAGTCTTGTGTCTAGGATTGTTTGAATGATTACACCATAGGGTTTAAGTTAGGGTTTTTATATGTTAAACACATGATTTCGCTTGAGAGGATATGAGAATGCTTGAAGCGAAATCAACACACAAGATTTCGCTTGAACAAGCTCAAGCGAAATCAAGCACTCTATATATAGGGGTTAGGTCATTTGAAGCGATAGAGATCAGTTGTCATTGTATGTGAGTCAAGGTGCTGCTGAATTTTTGTCAGAAAATCAGTGTAAAGACTCAGAAGGCATTAATAGAAAGAAAATTAAGAGGAACAAAGCTGTTATGACTTTATGTGCATTGATTCCGCCTTTACACATAGAGATGAACACCTTAACTGACTTTTAGAGGTCGTACATCGGTCCAACAGACCTTCGATCAACCTTACAACCTGCATGATCACTGTCAGAATAAGCAACAAGATCAAAATTACTATCTTTAGGATACCAAAGACCAAGTTTTGGGGTTCCTTAAAGATAGCGGAAGATGCGCTTTACAGCAGTTTCATGTGATTCCTTGGGATTTGTCTGAAAACGGTCACAAAGACAGACGACCCATACAATGTCAGGCCTGCTAGCAGTTAAGTACATCAAAGAGCCTTTCATGGAGGGATAGAAGGATTTGTTCACTGGTTTTCCTTGAGGATCTAGAGTAAGCTCGGTCTATGAGGCGAACAGGGTGCTAGCAACTTTGCAGTCGTTCATGTTGTACTTTGCAAGAATATCCCTTATGTATTTAGCTTGATGAATAAGAATACCATCCTCCTTTTTCTTTACTTCTAATCCCAAGAAGAACGTGAGTTCTCCCATCATGCTCATTTCGAATTTTGCCTTCATCACTGTCTCGAATTCCTTGCACAGCTCCTCATTTGTTGACCCAAAGATGATATCGTCCACATATATCTGTACCAACATTATGTTATCTCTGATTCGTTTGGTGAAGAGTGTCATGTCTATCTTTCCTCTGGTGTAACCACACTCCAAAAGATAGGTTGACAAAGTTTTGTACCAAGCACGCGGAGGTTGGTGAAGATCGTACAGGGCTTTGTCCAACTTGTAGTAACGTCCTGGGAAGTGAGGATCTTTGAAGCCCGTAGGTTGACAAACGTAGACTTCTTCCTTTACCTTTCCATACAGAAAAGCGCTCTTCAACCATTTGGAAGACTTTGAAGTTCTTGTATGATGCGTATGCCAAGAATATTCTAATTGCCTCCAATTTTGCAACTAGAGCAAAGACTTCCTCATAATCAATTCCCTCTTCCTATCGAAAACATTGCACCAACAATCTTGCCTTGTTCTTGATTACCACCCCGCGATCGTCCATCTTGTTGCGAAATACCCATTTAGTACCAATCGGAAACTTTCCATCAGGCAGATCAACCATCTCCCAAACTTTAAGTTTTCGGAATTGAGAAAGTTCTTCCTGCATGGGTTGTACCCAACTGGAATCTTGGATAGCTTCTTTGATATCATGAGGAATGGGCTGCGAGAGAAATGCTGCATATAACCCTTTGTTGATGTTTGATGATTGACCGCGTGTACGCACTCCATCTTCCACTACACCTATGACATTTTCAAGGGGGTGATTACGGTTGGTCTTATAACCAACATTCGTGTGAGTCTTAATTTGTTGAGGAAGATTTATGAAATGCTCGTCAACGTAGATCACAGGTGGTCCATCATCTTACGTTGGTTCATCCACGTTCTCCTGTGAAGAAGAAGCACCATTTTGGGAAGTGTCTCAGGTGAAGTGTCACCATTTACTTTATCCATGGGGAGAATTGGATCGTCTGAGAAAGGAGAGAAACGAGTTGTGAAAGGAGTCAAACTAATATCTAACGTGTTAAACAAAGGTTCGACTTGAGCTGTTTCTGCAGGTTCGGCTTCTGGAACGTCTTCTGGAATTTCGAAGGTGTTGAAAATCACACCTACGTCATAAAACCAATCGGGAGTACTTCCAGTGTTGGTGTAATTTCCTTCTTGGAAGTCAACGTAATATGATTCAATCACCATCTTGGTCCATTTGTTGTAGACTCTTTACGCCTTCTGTGTCGATGAATACCCCATAAAGTAACAGATGTCGCCCACTGCTTCGAACTTGATGAGATTTTCTTGAGTGTTTAGAAGAGTGCAGGAGCATCCGAACGACCTGAAAAAGTCTATCAGAGGCTTACGTTTAAAGAGAAGTTCGTAAGCAGTTTTTCCGTGAGGTTTGACGATGAGAACCCTGTTCAAAACGTAGCATGCAGGGTTGACCGCCTCCGCCCAAAAAATAATTGGAAGCTTTGAATCTACCAGCATAGTTCTTGCAGCTTCGATCAGCGTTCTGTTCTTCCGTTCCGACTCCATTTTGTTGGGGAGTTCTGGCGGCACTGTATAGAAGATGAATTCCTTTTTATTCACAGAAGGATATGAAAGTTTGATTCTTGAACTCGAATCCGTTATCGCTTCTGATCGACTTCACTTTCAGTCTGGTCACGTTTTCTATCAAGGGTATGAATGACTTGAGGATATCAGCAGTCTCACTTCTAGCTTTAAGAAAGTAGACCCACGAAAAACGAGAGAAATCACCTGTAATCACCAAACAATAAGAAATTTTAGCAAGAATTTTAACACTTATTCGGCCAAAGAGATCCATATGCATCAACTGATGAGGCGCAGTAATCGTATTCACTGCTTTGGGCTTGTGCGATTTCTTGTGTTGCTTTCCTTGGGCGCATGCTATACATTTTTCTGAGAAAGGAAATTCTTTGATCAGAAGACCTCTTACTAAGTTTATTTATTAATATTTTTGAAGTTCACATGCCCCAATCGCCTATGCCAAAATAGTGACTCCGATTCTGAAGCCTTGGAAATTAAACACGTCAAATGATCATTTGTCTTGGCATTTTTCATATTGAGCACGTATGTGTTGTTTTGTCGTGGAGCTGTAAGCATGATCATTTCTGCAGGAACAACATATTCAGGTTTGAGAAACAGACATTCCACGTCGTTGAAAAGCACCGATATTCCTTTATCACAGACCTGTGATACGCTCATGAGATTGTAGCACAATTCTGGAACATAGTCGACGTTTTCTAACGTAAGTGCTTCAGAAACAACATCTCCTACTCCAACGATTTTTCCTCCCTTTTTGTCTCTGGGGAAAATACAAAGTCACCATCGATAATACGAAAATTCTTCAGAAGTTCCTTTAAGCCAGTCATATGCCTTGAGCATCCACTGTCTACATGCCAGATATATTCCATGAGCATCCGAAGCCATTTCTGGAGCTTATTCTGAAATACAAATATATACACTAATTAGTTTGATTTAGGAACCCAAACTTGCTTCACTTTTGATCTATCATGATTTTGTCCCATGATATCTTCTTTATGTTTCAAAAAACAAGTAGTGGAATTCACCAGATTTTTGACTGATTTCTTAAAGTAATCGAACTGCTCTGTGAAATTTTTAACAAAGTTATATTCTGGTTCAGAAAAAATCTTGTTTTTTACAATGTTTCGTTGTATGTCCTAAATGACCACAGCAAAAACATCGTTTACATTTGGGCCTTTTCTTTTCGGGAGTCGACGTGTTAGAAGATGATGTATGTGATGAGTGTCTTGAGCTGTTTGAGGTGTCTTCTGATGCGGTGCAGCTTAAACTCTCAACTTTCTTTATTTTCTTGTCAATACGACTTTCATCTTCTGAGCAGTCTTCATCGTTGTGGGTGTCTGATGAAATTTCTGATACTTGATCTTTACTTGAATTTTCTGAGCTTTGATCTTCATTTGACTCGTCTGAAATTTCTTCACTTAAATCTTCGAAACTTTGAATTTCACTTTGATCTTCACATGAATTCTCCGATCCTTGATCTTCTTCAGAACTTGAAATTTCTTCTTCTTTATCTGAGGCAGAGATGTTTGAATCTTCTTTGCTGCTTTCTTCAGTGACTTCCTCATTTGAATCTGTTTTACCTATTCGAGAAGGAATAAATTCTAGAATTTCCTCGGTGAGGAATTTTCCAAAACTGTTCCGTTTCAATTCTGGCACAAATATAGGAGGCCCACACACAGTTTTAACATCACAAAATGCAGAATTTAAATCATGACATTCAAACATCACATGTTAACAATCGAAGGTCTTAAATGTAGGCACATGGCCATTACAGTCTTCCGTCTTAGTTAAATCATTACATTCGACCCGAATATGGTTTTTCTTATCACAGTTCCAGGTGAACCAATTAACAGTAGAATATCTGTCGCCTGAATAACCTATGCCTATTTTTGAACCACCGCAGTCTTCGTCCTCATCGCACACATCTTCTTTACACACAAACGAATCTGCATTACTTTCAGAAATATTAGTGGTTGTTTTATTTTCAAAATTATTGTTTTAAGCAATAGGACCTTTTTCATCAATCAAATCATTGTCGGGATGAGGAGTCGGCATAGGCACATAGTTTTTACTATGTGGTGGAAAGGAGAGTTTTCTTGTTACCCAATCCCATCTTTTACATAAGTTGGTCATTGGTACTTTTTGATGTCAGTAAAAGCCTTTTGGCTGACATTCCATTTGTCAATTATAATTTGCAATTTCTTGTTTTCGTTCAGAGATTTTTCTAATCTTTCTGTCAGATCATTAATGATAAAATCTTTTCTGAAAATGAATTCTTTTAGAGTCTGCATTTAAGCTAAAGTTGAATTCAACTTCCTCTGATACGCAACCTCATTCTCTTTGAGTTCTTTATTGAATTTCAAAACCTTTTCTTTGTCCCTCATAATCTCAAGGTTGAGAGACTTATAGTGTGCCACGAAATTTACGCATGATTGAGAGCATAGTTTAACTTTAAATTCGTGCGGAATACTATTTACCAAATCCTTGTCTGGCTTTTTCTTTGAGGATTCGGTTTTCATGGCCGTAGCTGAGGCTTTCGCTTTCTCTTCCTTCACAGCAGTTGTTTCTTTGTGAACCTGCTCCTTGGGCTTCTCAGCTTCTTCAGACTTCCTGTCTTTCTCAGATTTGGAAGGGGTTAGAATACTCTTCAGACCCTTGTTAGTAGCATCGTCTCCTTTAGGGATTCCAACAGCCTGTTTCTCGATGGGTTTTGACGATGAAGATGAAGACTCGCTCGAGATCTTTGCCATGAGTGCTTTGTTAACTTGTTCCTTAGCTTCAGCAATCTCTTCAGCCCAATCATAGTCTTTAACAACTAAGGCTTTTGGTGTGTTAGGAGCAGCGTTGTTGTTGTTGTTGTTTTCTTCAATAGCAATTTGTCTTACAGTAGGAGCAGTTTCAATATTTCCATTCTTCAACAGAGGGAAATCTCGCTTGAAGTGACCCAAGTTTTTGTAGTTGTAGCATCTCAGCTTAGATTTGTCGAAACCAGCATTTCCAAGAGCTAGACGCTTCCCAGTCTTGTCTTGAAACTTTTTCAGCCTTAGAGTAATCATAGCCATCTGCCATTTCAAATCCATCTCCTCCATATCATATGGATCAACTTGATACATGTCTTCAGCAGTAAAAATCTCCTTCTTGAGCTCTCTCGACATCAATGCTTCATAGCTGCTCAGAAACATTTTGAAAAGTGCCACGTTTCAGTTGAAATCTGTAATGCTTGAGTGTCACCGACCACAACTGTCTTTTCACTGGACTGTGGAGCCTTTGATGCGCTTGCGAAAGCGTTGAAGTAATTCGCGTAGGAAGCTTGTTGACTGACACCTTTAGATGCAAGAAATGCCACGTTCTTCAATCCTGCAGTAGACTGAGTAGACTTTGGAGTATAACCAGCTGTATTCATTTTGCGTATGTTGACATCCATTTTGAAAGCTTTCAAAATGTTAATCAAATCGGACAGAGTGACATGATTTGTGTTGTTAAGAAAATCCCTTTTGATCATCATGCACTGCAGGCTCCATTCTTTTGGAAGCGAGTCCAAAAGTTACTTTATGGCAACACGATTAGTGATAGGATTTCCTGCCTTCTTCATTTTGGTCATCATATTCAGAAAGCGACTGATATGATCTGAAAGACTTTCTCCATGAATTCCACCAAACATGTTGTATTCTTTTTCCACCATGTCTCTTTTGTTCTGAATCAACTCTTTGTTTCCCTCGTAGTAGTCGATCAAAGCAAGCCAGAGTTCATTTGCAGTGGTGTACTCTTCAAACATGTTACAGTCATCAGTTGACAAAGCCATGGTTAAAGCAGCATGTGCACGACGATCTCATTGGATTAGGGGTTTGTCTTCTTCAGTGTAGGTTGTGGTGTCGGGGTTAGCAACTATCACATATCCTCGAACCGCCGTTGGTACGTGGGGTCCAATGGTGACGGAAATCCATTGATTATAGTCAGTGTAGTCAAAGAACGAATTGATGCGATTCTTCCAAGTACCAAAGTCCGCCGATCCTTTTAGTTTTGGTGATCTTGTAGCAGTTCCGGTCTCAAGTTCAGCTTGAGCGATTGGGTTCAATTGATTCAAAGACAATTTGAATGGTTTTAGACATAAATTTGCTGATCATATGACAATTTCGCTGAATAATAAGACGGAGTACAAATTCTCCGATAATAGAGCTAACTTCGCCAACAATCAAACTAGAAATACAAGGACAGAGATAACTTCGCCGGTAATAAAAAAGGTATAAGCCCAAGTTGGTTGAATAAACAGCTTCGCTGACGTGGTTGTCGAACCTGCACAAGCGAAATAAGCTAATTCTGCTGAGACAAACAACACACACGTTAGTTTGGCTAATTTCACCAATAACGGTGATAAAAATGTTGTGGTTCTTTATCACTGTCCTCGAAGTCGCCTTCGATAAATTCGCTGATGGGTTGAAAACGCTATTTCGCCGGTAATCAATCAACTACGCTCGTACGTAATCGGCGTAATTGTTAACTGTGAGATGTTCAAGATAATTTCGCTACCTTCAAATTTATCTACGCCAGATTCAAAATTATCTATGCTAACCAGGGTTTTAACACGAACAAAAACCCTCTAATCACCCAAAAACGACCCAAAAACCATGTTTCTTTGTATCAAAATGTCCAAAATGACTACTTAATCACTGATTAACAAAAACCTATCGATTAAACACACCAAATCAAGCCATTTTAAGCCCAAAAATTTGAAAACCTTGAAACTTTTGAAAAACCTTCAAAACTTGAAGAATCTTAACAAAAACACAACAATCAAGAGCACTAAGGCTCCGATACTAAATTGTAGATCCCAATATCAATCCGGATCACAGTGGTTGATTATTTTAATCCCAAACATCTATTGATTAGGTGTTTGAACTTGAGAAAGTTAAGAGAAATCAAAAGATGAAGATGAAGCTAATGGTTTGATGATTTACAACATGTGTTGTATGATTCCAATCAAGTAAGAACACAATTAACCACCTGGAAATCTGATGAGCACAATCACAATATTCAAAGAGTAACAACACAAGGTTTCACCAAAACTAGCCAAAAGCTTGGGCTAGGGTTTCATTGCATACATATATATAGTTACTGACCTACCAGCATATTTATAAATACACTGGCATATTAAATACTCCAGGTCAGACTTAATAGTTACAAATGTTACAACTTTGACCCCTAGACTTCTAGAAAGCTACAATAACATAACAAAACCAATCCAGAACAAGTATCTACGATCTCAAATGGTCTAACAATTCGTTTACATCCCTAAACCAAGATGATCAAACTCATGTGGTGCATGTATAAAATAAGTAAAAATAAACACCTCATTAAAATATTTAGTGTGCTATTTGACGTAACTTAGTGACATACATTGAAGACGAATCTAGACTAATTTATCTGTGTAAAAAAAATTAAAAAATCAAAGTGTGTTTCTGTTTGTATCGGTTTTGGTACTGTTAGTGCAAACATACTAGAAAATATCTAATTCGGTTGGTACTGAAACAGAAAAGTGTAAAAATGAATAAAGATTCTAGCACATCGGTACTAGTGTTATCCAGTCAATATCAGTTTATTCGGTGTTATACGGTACTTGGTAAATACTTTATTTTGAATACAACTGTAACACCCCAAAAACAAGTTTGGTAATCAAACCACGTTAATATTAATGAACGGGTAAAATACTTAAACAATTTGTAAGTTTAAGTATTTGTTCATACATGATTCGAAATGGGGTTTTGAATGTTATGATGAAATTGGTGATTTTATTCATGTATATGGATGTTAGAAATCATGATATCTACTAGTTGATATGTAGAACTTCATTATATTAGGTGTTCGGACAAATGTCTAGTGATATGATGAAACAGGTTCACTTATGAATGAGAACCCTTAGTTCTTGCGAAATGAATGAATAAATTAGCTTTGATAATCAAGAGCTAAGTTAATCGATATTAGTAATCGCTTGAACTAGTTAAAGTGTTGGAAATGTAATGAACTTGGTTGGAATTTTAGTTGAAACGGTGGCCTAAAAGTAACGTCTACCGGGTAATTAATGGAATACCTAAATTAGTTGATGAACTTGATTGTGCATTTCATATGCTAATGGGCAGTTGACTTTTAAAAAGTCAAACTGACCTATAATACGATGAATGATAATTTTGATATAAAATGTGTAAGGTGGAATAATCGTATTAAACTATGATTAATCTAACCACCTTGTGAATGATGGATGATAGTTTGACGCTTAACAAGCTAGGTGGAAGCTTGGGAAGGAAGCGGGTCAAATGAATCAAGTATGAAAGAAAAGCTTAGTTTGATGTAAGGTAAGTAAAGCTTACACCCTTTTTATAGAATACCTACTTGTGCGTATTGAAAATGAATAAAGAAAATTTAGTAATTGAAATATGATGTTTCGATGTGAAACAATATGGGTCGGAACAAGTGAAAATGGTGAGAAACCATAAATTATGGTAAAAAGGGTAAAATGGTAAATTAGTCATGTGATGATGAACAAATAAGGAATTTTGAAACATTATGTTATGGTGTAACCGTGACGGGTAAAAAATGGTAAAATAGTAATCTGGACATGAGTCGACGGATAGAAAAAGAGATTTGAAAAGACACCACATGGCGTAAGTCATAATAGGTCAAACAAACTAAGAAATGACTTTTAAGTAATACGAACTCAAGGTGTAAACCGGAATAGGTTAAAGGGGTGAGATGACAATTAAATACCATCTCATAATGATAAATGGTCATTTAGACTAAACGGGTTAAATGGTGTTGTTAACACCGTTTGACAATAATAACTGATGATCGCTTGTTGAGTTTTGTGATAACTAGAAATAACATATGGTTCGCATTGCTATTAACTAGTAATTAATAGTGAAAGGTATTTAAACGGGTCAATGCTATGACCCGAGCCAGGTACGTATAAGTAAGACTATAGCTGAAAGGTGTGATTTTCGTTAAATATGTTGTTGAAAGTCATTCGTCGTAAAAGAAGAGACTAAGGTTGACCAAAACTCCCATGAATAATATACCGGGTAAACGGCCCTTATGAGTCGTTTGGAAATAAGTTTTATGATAAAGTAAGGCTTTGATAAGTGTAAAAGTAAAGATATAAGTCCTTTTTAGGTCAAATGCCTCAAAATGGTTCCTTGTCGTAAATTAACAATCCGAAAGGGGTAAATTCGGAATAAACAATTTACATCATTAAATCCACCACAAAGATAGTTGTGGTGGAAGATAAGTGACTATCTTAAACATGAAAAAATGACGTGTGAAAAGAGAGAGCGGGATTTAAACTTAAATGTTTAAATCCTCTAAACGGGTCAAAATGAATTACGCGCATAGCTTGGTTATTGGTCGCATAATTCATGAAAGTTATAATTCACGAGTTAAAGATTTTGAGATAACAAGTAGTCCAAGGTTATATAATGATTTAGACACAAGTTGTTTAATAAATCATGAAACAGGTCAAAAATCTTATAATTGAATTTCAAGCTGAGGGCTTGAAATCTAGAATTTTATGAATTCAAATGTTGGTTTTTAACTCCATAAGATGGAGAATTAAATTATGATCATGTAGGAAGAAATGGATCTAAATCGGATAAGAAATGAGGAAGTTATGTTCGTTTTCGTCAAAAATAGGATTGCTGGGAATGTGTAGCGCCAGCTAAGTAACCTTCTGTCGAAAAGAGGGTGTCGCGTCACGCGACAAGGAGAACCAAACACCTTCGTGCAGCGAGACGGCTTTCGCGCCCCGCGAGAGCCGGGGAAAGATCTGTCGCGCCCTGCGAGGGGCCTAAATATTGGCAAACGTTGTTTTCTTGTTCGTTTTAGTATCCGGACGTGATTTAAACACCAGTAAACTAAATATGACTAACTCGTTTCATGACTTATGAAATGTAGGTATAACTTGGAATGTCGGGTGACGATTAAGCTCAATAAAGAACCGAACATGATCAAGATACAAGCTTCCACACTATGTTTCGTCGTCATTTTTAAACGACGAACTCATACATATTATACTGTATTATTTTAAATCTCAAAATGTTTTAATAAACCAGTATTTTTTAAATGTATGTGTAATTGTAAATACACATTTATACTCGAAACTAATATGAAAACTGTAAAATAGAAGTAAGGGTCTTACAACAACTTATTTTTCAATTAAATTTATATTAGAATGTTGCAAAAAGAGATTGAATATAGTTGGGTATTTATATATTTTTTTAAATTAATGAACACAATTTATTAAAAAAAACCCAAAAACGTTATTTAAATATCCGAGCATGTTACTATTCATTATTTGTGTTATATTATATATAACTAGTGAGATTCCCCCTTGATTCGCGGCAGGAATCAGTCGGTATTAGCTTGGTTCGTCACGGTATCGGCATTTGCTATAGTATTATCTCAAAAAGAAAACACTACATCAGTCGAAAACAATAAAAACGAATATCAATAACAGTACTCATCATGTTCAGTTGATATCGGTTATGTTCGTTTGCATTCTTTGTTTATTTTATTTCAACATTGCAATATTTTTTTGAAAACGAACATTGTATCGTTGTCGTACCAAACCGAATTGAAACCGATTAAACAACATATGTATTAATCGGTACCAATATTTAATTTTATTGTTGATGCTTTCGATAAGCTGACACCCTATCGTTATGATACCTTACCATACCGAACTGAATTGAACCACATAGGTACCGGTATGCATTCATACAAAATGTGGCGGAAAACGTCGGGGAGTGTTGTAACAGAATTAATTGTTTCATAACCATGGCATTCAAAGTTGTATTTTATTTATCAACATAAGAGTTACATTGTCTTAAACAGGAAACAAAGAGTTTATAACATAATTAAACATAGTCTATCTTCATTTTAAGTCTCTAAGGCAGAGGTCCGCCCTAATGTCACGATCATCATCCTACGCAAAAGCTCCTGAAAACACATGTGAAAATAGGTACGTCAGCATAAAAATGCCTGTGAGATACATAGGTTTTGTGAAAATAGGATTCATGACTTAGGAGTTTAGAAAATGTTTAGCCATGAACCTTGTAATTTGCTTTGTCTTGTAAATCATTTGAAAAACGATAAGATCAGATGATATGTATAAATAAGAGAATAATGTATGGTTCAAATGTATAACCAAGTAAAATGAGTTATATAAGATAAGTTGTTTGTAAACCAAAGTCTTGTGAAAGTTGTGTTACTTGTGTAAAAAGTATAAGTCCAAATTGAATGATTTAAATAACGCTATGATATGTAATATAATACAAACACTTATATATAGGAAGTACCAGCGACGTATCCACCATGCTTGTATCATATTACTCACATCTCGTTACTTAAGTCACTTAAACAAACCACCAATGTATAAAGTCTATGTTTAAACCAATAGTCAAAAGTCCTTGTATAAGCCATGTCAAATGTTTATAAGTCCAAAAGTAGTCAAGTAATGTGTATCAAATGTTATGTATTGTAAGTAAAGTATTGCCCCATAATCATAATGTAGAAATGTACAAAACAAGGTATTTTGAATATATCAAAAGGTTATGTTTTGCAAAGTAATGCATGTTACATTGATACAAACATTTATGTGGTAAGTTAACGCATACATTCAAGCCTTGAGACAGTCGGATAACCCTTTCAGGCAAGGTTATCAAAAGAAATGTTTTCGGATTCAGTCATTCCTTACATCCAAACAAACCCGAGATGTTAGGAATGGGATTTGTCAAGTCCTATGGTACCACTACTTACTACCGAGCGGCGTAGCAAATGTTAATGAACGTAATAAAGACTCGTTTGTGCAAACCAAATGTCATAGCAGTTGTATACATGTCATATGAAAACAATATACTAAGTATGCTAAGTTAACATACAAAGCGGAAAAGTCTTATAAATCAATGTGCTAGCATGCTATCAGTCAACATACATAGCAGAAATGTAATGTAAAACAATGTACTAAGTATGCACACAATGGACATACATAGCATGAAATGTAATGAAATCATGTACTATAATGTACTAACAAACATAGCCGGTATATGATGTGTAAACTGGAAAGCATGAAAGTAACAAGTAGGCACATGTGTTTCACCCCAAAACAGTTCGGAAAACAGTAAAAGAGGGGTCTATGTACTCACTTGAGATTACTCATTAGTCCTGGAGTGACAACCAAACAATGATAGAGATCACGGAATCAAACGACACCTAATATAGGTAACTATGTTAATAAACCGGACCTAAATCGGAGGATCGGATATAATGAGGGTTCGTAAACCAAACGAGTATAGAGACTCGTGTAATATTGTTTAACAAAGCCCACATACTAAAACGAAACCTAACCTAAGTGCTTGTGACCCATTACGACCCGTTTAGGTAGCTTATGCTACTTTAACGCGTCGTTCGCGTGAAACGCGTTCGGACCGCCTAACTAGTCCTATGACAAGTGTTATATGCCTAAACATGTTACATTATCAGTTATGTGACAAAAGTTTAGGTTATATATGCTTAATTACCAATTATACATGAAAAGGGTATTCTGGTAATTTACCTAAGGCATATAAACTACCTATCATACAACTATTCAAACGAAGCGACCATAGGGTATAACCTCGGATGGTTATTCCCTATATTCTATGGTCACCTAATGTATTTGGTCGGATCCTAATGATCGACCAAATGGGTCAGGTTCGAAGGTATAAGCGATTTATTAGATCGCTTACCCTACGACCCTAGACAACGTGGTAATCAGTAGGCATAGTCCCAAGGGACTATAACCAACGTGATTACACTCACGTTGCGAAGTTCAAACGAACTACGCATTGACCATAAACTGGTCAACGCAGAAAGTCAAACAAAGTTTGACTTTCAGACTCGAAAAGCAATAAAAGAACGAAGGAATACTTACGAAGGGTCCCCGAATGCTAATTTCGATTCAAGTAGCTCAGGTATGAAACAATGGTTCCAACTTAGAGCTTCTCAAATCAAAATTCTTGTGGGTTTTGCAATGGCATGGGGGGGGGTATTTATAGTTTTCGGTTAGCCGTTAGGATCGTTTCTTGGAAACCGTGCTTTGATCTTGGCCATAAACCTTAAGATAGTGGTTTTTGAAAACCATTTGAGCCCCTAGTATTGCCCAATACCATGTGCACAAGAGGAATGGACCAGATCCAATGTTTCTGCAAGTTTCTGCTATCTGGGGACCTGACGCGGGCCGTGTAAAGATGCACACAAACCTTACGCGGGCCGCATGGCCTGTCTGATCAGCAAACATCTTTCAGAAATGACAGTTTTGGTCCCTGTTGTGTATTCAGCCCATTTCCGGCACTTCTAAGGCCCGTCAAGCCAACTTTAAGGCCCTAAAATGATGCCTAAACATTTTGGACATGAAACATGCTCAAAAATATACCGGGTGTTGGTTCGTTTATCGTACGAACGCGATGTTCGCTTAATTACGACGGAATGCGCATAAGCACGAAAAACGATCCAAATGACGCAACGAATGGATTTTTCTTATGCCAAACACTAAAATAAAATATTTTAGTGCTTACATAAATTTTTGGATGTCCGGATGTATTCAGAACGTGAGTTATGCGCAAAAGTGTCAACTTGTGCCCTTTTTGACACTTTTAGTCCCTGAATGACCCAAAAGTATATTTTAGCACACCGAACCCCTCAAAGCCTATTTCTAAGCTATGTAAAGGATATTTATGGTATTTTTAACTTATGGTCATGTTCCGGAATGTCTGTTACAGTTCAAATTGGCATACTTTCGCAGTTTGTCAAATTTAGTCCCTGTAGCCGAATTTACTTGTTTTTGCCATACCAAAGCCTTTAAAACTTATTTCTAAGTTATGTAAAGGTTATTTAAGGTATGTTAAGTATATGTTGATGTTCCGGGGTATTTTTCGCATTAAACTGGTTACGTTTACGCACGATTTTGCGTATAACTCTCCAGAAAGCGATATAGAGTTTGAAATTGAATAAAAGTCAAAACATGAAAAATGTAAAACACAACCAAACACACATTGGGATCAAATAACATAGTTTTATTGATAACTGAACTGTTCACAATGATTACAAGAACAAATGTTACAGTCTCCCCTACTTTTGGAAATTTCGTCCCGAAATTTATTTAGAGGAAACTCGTGGGAAAAGATGCGGATATTTCGCCTTCATTTGATCTTCACGTTCCCAAGTAAAATCGGGTCCACGTTTAGCTTCCCAGCGAACTTTGACCAAAGGAATGCGCTTGCGTTTAAGCCACTTGAATTCACGTTCCATGATATCCACTGGCTTCTCGACAAATTTCAGTGTTTTATCAACACGAATTTCATCAAGTGGTATGTGGTGGTTCTCATCAGCTAAACACCTCTTGAGATTGGACACGTGAAATGTTGGATGAACATTTCCAAGTTCAGGAGGTAACTCAAGTCTGTAGGCTACATTTTCGATTCTTTCGACGATCTTGAATGGTCCAACGTATCTAGGTGCAAGTTTTCCTTTCTTTCCAAATCTGATCACACCTTTCCAAGGTGAGACCTTAAGTAATACTCGATCACCGACTTGAAATTCCAAGGGCTTGCGTTTTGGGTCCGCGTAACTCTTTTGACAGCTTCTAGCTGTCTGAAGGTTATCACGAACTTTCTAGACCTTGTCAGTTGTCTCTAAAATGAGGGCAGGTCCAGTAAGTTGAGCCTCGCCGATCTCATTCCAGCAGACTGGTGAACGACATTTTCGACCATAGAGAGCTTCGAAAGGAGCCATTTTGATGCAGGTGTGATAACTGTTGTTGTAGGAGAATTCAATTAACGGAAGATGTGAATCCCAACTACCACCAAAGTCGATCACACAAGCTCTAAGCATATTCTCCAGAGTCTGGATTGTTCTTTCAGATTGACCATCCGTTTGCGGATGATAAGCTGTGCTCAGATTAAGTTGGGTCCCCATAGCAGATTGCATGGTTCTCTAAAAATGAGAAGTGAAACGAGCATCTCTGTCAGAGATGATGTTCAAAGGAACACCATGTCGAGCTACAATTTCATGCACATAGACTTTAGCAAGTCTGTCAGCAGGAAAATCCTCACGGATTGGCAAGAAATGTGCTGACTTAGTAAGACGATCAACGACTACCCAGATGGCATCATGACCTTTCTTTGTGCGTGGAAGTTTGGTAACAAGATCCATAGTAATGTTTTCCCATTTCCAAACTGGGATCTCTGGTTGCACCAATAAACCAGAAGGACGCTGATGTTCAGCCTTAACCTTAAGACAAGTAAGGCATTTTGATACGTATAAGGCAATGTCTTTCTTCATACCAGTCCACCAATAATGAATACGAAGATCCTTATGCATCTTATCTGAGCCCGGATGAATAGAATAACGAGACTTATGGGCTTCATCCATAAGCAAGGTACGAAGATCATCCTGGCTTGGGACCCACAAACGGTCCATGAAGTAATACGATCCATTGTCCTTTAGTTCCAGATCAGGTGTTATGTGATAGGGAAATTCCTTATCCGTCAAACCCTGTGAAACACAAGATTATTGAGCCTGAGAAATGCGGGCTTGGATATCAGATCGAGTTTGAATAACAGATTGAACACGTACACAATGAAGCTTAGTACATTCCTTACAACTCAATGCATCGGCTACGACATTCGCCTTACCAGGATGGTAGCGAATTTCGCAGTCATAG
This sequence comes from Helianthus tuberosus, assembly GCA_030545235.1. Taxonomy (NCBI): domain Eukaryota; kingdom Viridiplantae; phylum Streptophyta; class Magnoliopsida; order Asterales; family Asteraceae; genus Helianthus; species Helianthus tuberosus. Next base: position 128,118,374 of record CM060360.1, read on the forward strand.
TCGTTTAAAAGCTCAACCCAACGTCGTTGCCTCATGTTGAGTTCTTTCTGATTGAAGATATGTTGAAGACTTTTGTGGTCTGTGAAAACCACACATTTTGTACCGTACAAATAGTGTCTCCAGATCTTAAGAGCGAAGACAACTGCACCCAACTCAAGATCATGAGTGGTGTAGTTTTTCTCATGTATCTTCAACTGCCTCGATAAATATGCTATGACTTTGTTCCTTTGCATCAGAACACAGCCAAGACCCAATTTAGATGCATCGCAATAAACGACGAAATCATCATTGCCCTCAGGCAAAGTCAGAACAGGCGCATCACAAAGTTTCTGCTTCAAGTGTTGAAAAGCTTCCTCTTGTTTAAATCCCCAATCAAAGGGTTTGTCCTTCTGGGTTACAGCAGTTAGAGGAACTACAATCTTTGAGAAGTTTTCAATGAAGCGACGATAATAACCCGCCAGACAAAGAAAAGAACGCACTTCAGTAGGAGTAGTAGGCGTATCCCAATCCTTAATCGCACTAATCTTGGAGGGATCTACATGAATACCTTGTTCGTTGACAACATGTCCTAAAAATTGAACTTCTTTAAGCCAAAATTCGCACTTGGAGAATTTGGCGAAAAGTTGCTCTTTCTTTAGGAGTTCTAAAGTAAGACGAAGATGTTGCTCGTGATCAGCTCGCGTCTTAGAATAAATCAAGATGTCGTCAATAAAAACAATGACGAACTGATCCAAATAAGGCTTGCAGACCCTATTCATTAAGTCCATGAAAACAGCAGGAGCATTAGTCAAACCGAATGGCATGACTGTGAACTCGTAATGCCCATAACGAGTGCGGAAAGCTGTCTTGGGAATATCTTCTTCATGCACACGAAGTTGATGATACCCGGAACGCAAATCAATCTTCGAAAAATAAGAAGCGCCCTGTAACTGATCAAAGAGGTCGTCTATGCGCGGTAGGGGATATCGATTCTTGATGGTAAGCTTGTTAAGCTCATGATAATCGATACACATCCTAAAGGATCCATCCTTCTTTTTGACAAAAAGAACGGGAGCACCCCAAGGTGAAAAGCTAGGACAGATAAAACCTTTGTCTGAGAGTTCCTGAAGCTGATTAGACAATTCTTGCATCTCAGACGGTGCAAGACGATATGGAGCTCTGGCAATGGGATTTGCACCAGGTACGAGATCAATACGGAACTCAACTTGGCGTGCTGGAGGTAGACCAGGTAAGTCTTCAGGGAATACTTCAGAATAATCCCGAACGACAGGAATATCTGAAATAGACTTACCCTTGCCTTTATCTGCTGTAACATGTGCTAAGAAGGCCACATAGTTCTTCCGCAGATATTTCCGAGCTTTAAAAGAAGACATGAGTTTCAGACCACCGGTAGGCTTCTCACCACGAACCTGTAGGATCTCGCCTGTCGACAGCGGCACACGAACAATCTTCTCAGAACAAAATATCTCTGCGTGATGCTTAGATAACCAATCCATACCCACTATAACGTCGAAGCTTCCAAGTTGCATTGGCGTGAGGTCGATAGGAAAAAGATGATCATTAAGGTTCAACTGGCAGTTGCGAAGAACAGAATCAAGAACAATGGGTTCACCGCTAGCAACTTCTACTGTCAAAGGTTTACCTAGTTTCGTTCTAGACACGCGAAGCAATGGCTCAAAAGACAATGACACAAAACTCTTATCGGCACACGAATCAAAGAGAACAGATGCGGGCTGATTATTAATAAAGAACGTACCGTTCACCACTTCATTGTCTGCCTGTGCCTCTTGAGCATTCATGTTGAAGACTCGACCTCGAGCCGGAGCCTGATTCTGATTCTGGTTGGCTAGTCTTGGGCACCGGTTCCTGTAGTGGGTCAGATCCCCACAATTGTAGCACGAACCTGGAGGAAAATGAGGCCGTGCAGCTTGACCTTGTTGCTGAGCAAGAGGCTGAGCAACTTGTTGGGCTTGGTTCTAAACTGCCTGGTTCTGGTTAACAGGAATGCGACAAGTAGCGGCAAGATGACCAGATCTTCCGCAGTTGGTACACTGACGACAGTGGAGGTGTGGTAGGTGATGGCCGTTACACCTGTTGCACAAAGGTGCATTGCCAAAATAAGGCTTCTTGGCGGGTGGTTGCGCAGGCTGATTTGGTGCAGCTTGAGCCTGTGTAGTAACGGCATAGTTTTGGGAAGCCTTACGCTTCCTTGAATTCTTTCAGCAGCCAGAATTCTTTCCTTTCTTGTTTTGACCTTTCTTGCTATCCTCTTTGTCAGACGCCTGCTTCTTACCCTTGTCACCCTTTCTGTGTAACTTATTCTTCCGAATCTGCGAGTCAGTTGTAACACCTGTGCCTTCACGGCTATCAAACAAATACCGAACCAATGAAATATTGTATTTCATACTTGGGATTTGTAAAAATATGTGTATCGTTTACACATATCAACTCTTGTTCGATTTCAAACTCTAAATCGCTTTCTGGATAGTTATACGCGCACCGATGCGTAAATATAACCAGTTTAATGCAACAAACACTCCGGAATAGCGACATAGGCTTAACATACCTTAAATAACCTTTACATAACTTAGGAATAAGTTTTGAAGGCTTTGGTATGGCAAAAGCAAGCTAATTCGCTTACAGGGACTAAATATGACAAACTACGAAAGTATGTCAATTTGAACTGTAACGAACATTCCGGAACATAACCATAAGTTAAACACACCTTAAATATCCTTTACATAGCTTAGAAATAGGCTTTGAGGGGATTCGGTGTGCTAAAATAAACTTTTGGGTCATTCAGGGACTAAAAGTGTCAAAAAGTGCACAAGTTTGCATTTTCGCGCATAACTTACGTTCTGAATACATCCGGACATCCTAAAATTTATGTAAGCATGACTACATTATATTTTAGTGTTCGCCATAAGAAAAATCCATTCGTTGCGTCATTTGGATCGTTTTTCGCGCTTATGCGCATTCCGTCGTAATTAAGCGAACATCGCGTTCGTACGGCCAAACGAACCGACATCCGAGATATTTTTGAGCATGTTTTGAGTTCCCTATACTTTAACTCCATTTTAGAGCCTTGAAATGAGGTTAACGGGGTTCAAACGCATCGAAAAAGGCCTTAAAACACAATAGGGACCAAAACTGTCAATTTTGAAACATTTCTAAAACAGAGGGGTGCTAGCGTAGCGCGACTGCCTAATGCCTTGGCAGTAGCGCTACGCGACTGCCTAACCTGACCAGAATCAATGTTTTAACAACAAGTTGCAGCTGATTGATCCTCCACCACACATTCTCAACCGTCTAGTCAGCGGATAAGAACCAATTTCTAGCCACCATAAGGTTCCGACAAGTGTACGCCTTGGATCATGGCACGTTTTACAACAAACGATCCTAACGGTTACCCGAAAGCTATAAATACCCCATCACCCCAACCTCATTTCTTACAAGAATTCTGATTTGAGAGCTCTAAGTTGAAACCATTGTTTCATACCTGAGTTCTTGGATCGGGATTAGCATTCGGGGACCCTTCGTAAGTATTCTTTCGTTCTTTTCCTTACTTTACTGCTTTTCGAGTCAGAAAGTCAAACTTTGTTTGACTTTCAGCGTTGACCAGTAATGGTCAATGCGAAGTTCGTTTGAACTTCGCAACGTGATTGTAATCACGATGGTCATAGTCCCTTGGGACTATGCCTACTGATTACCACGTTGTTTAGGGTCGTAGGGTAAGCGATCTAATAAATCGCTTATACCTTCGAACTCGACCCAGTTTGGTCGATCATTAGGATCCGACCAAATACATTAGGTGACCCTAGTATAGGGCATAACCTTCCGAGGTTATACCCTATGGTCACATCGTTTAAGTAGTTGTATGATAGGTAGTTTATATGCCTTAGGTAAATTACCAGAATACCCTTTTCATGTATAATTGGTAATTAAGCATATGTAACCTAAACTTTTGTCACATAACTGATTATGTAACATGTTTAGGCATATAACACTTGTCATAGGACTAGTTAGACGGTCCGAACGCGTTTCACGTGCACGACGCGTTAAAGTAGCATAAGTTACCTTAATGAGTCGCGATGGGTCGAAAGCACTTAGGTTAAGTTTCATTTAGTATGTAGGCTTTGTTAAACCATATCATATGAGTTCCTACACTCATTTGGTTTACAAACCCTCCTGCTACCCAGTCTTCCGATTTAGGTCCGGGTTATTTATGTAGTTACCTATATTAGGTACCGTTTGATTTCCGGGACTCCTCTAGCTTACTCGGTAGTTGTTCAAGACTCCTAAGCACTCTCAGGCGAGTACATTATTCCCCTCTTTTACTGTTTTCAACTGTTTTGGGGTGACTCATATGTGCTAAATGTTTTAACAATGATTTCAAGAACGATAACAATGGTTTCAAAAACAATTACAATGGTTTCAAGAACGATTTCAATAAAGTGAACGAACTTGTTGGTTATAGTTACATAACCAAATGACATTCATTAGCAATGATCAAGCCGACCAGTATTAGGTTATGGTACCATAGGATCTGACAAATCCCGTTATTTTCTATACCCATGGTTATGTGTGGGTATTTTGGGTAACGACTGAATCTGTAATTATTAATTTACCCTTCGGTAAGGGTTTATTAAGAACGAGAACGAGAGCGAGTTGGAACGAGGAACGAGTCAAGAAGGTTTGAATGTTATTAGAGAATCGACCATAAAGTAGTTTCACAATTAAAACAAGAACGACTAGAACGATATTACAAAATGGGTTAACGATTGGGTAAACATTGGGACATGATTGACATTTGATCATGCATTTCCACGAAACATAGTATTGATTTAAACCAAGTTTTACTTCAATACTTTGTTTTTGTGCACATGGTTTAGTTGAGACATTTCACTTGCCATACATGGATATTTGACATAGACATTTGACATGGATATTTGACATAGACATTTGACATGGATATTTGACATAGACATTTGACATGGATATTTGACATAGACATTTTGACATGATTTACATCTTGACATGAATACTTTGACATATTATACAATACATTTGACAATTGATTTAAACATAGACATTTTACATTGTTTGGTTTGGTTTGATTAAGTGATTAAGTAACGATGTGTGTGTAATATGATACAAGCATGGTGGATACGCCGCTGGTACTTCCTATATATAAGTGTTTGTATGGTATTACATGTCATAGCGTTATTTGAATCATTTCAGTTTGAGACATAGAACATTTTATACAAGTAACATACTTTTCACAAGACATTGATTTGCAAATAACTTATCTTACACAAACTCATTTTTCATGGTTATTCATATAATCATGCATTATTCTCTTATTTATACGTATCATCTAAACTTATTATTTTTCAAATGATTTACAAAGACAAAGCAAATTACAAGGTTCATGACTAAACATTTTCTTAAACAGAAGTCATGAATCTTATTTTCACAAAACCTATGTACTCGCCAGCATTTCTTTGCTGACCTCGTTTTCACATATGTTTCAGGTATTGTTGGATGATATCGATTGATAAGATGCATGCTCACATAGGACTGGACAAGGCCTTAGTGACTCAATAACAATGATAGACTATGTTTAAATAGTGTATTTAGATTTCAAAACGATGTAATTATTCAATGTTTAATAAAACGAAACACTCTTTGGTATCCATGGTTATGAAACATTAATTCTGTTGCAACACGCCTCGATGTTTCCGCCACGTTTTGTTGTTTTACGTGGTCGGGGTGTGACAGAAAAGATGGTATCAGAGCCAATGGTTATAGGGAATTAGGTTATTAGTAATGCTTTGACCTAGTCTATAACCTTCTTAGGACCCTAACGCGAGTTTACTTGCGTTTAGTCATAAAACAAATACCGTCACCTATCCTTAGGTGACGACCACAACAAGAACACAATTTTCGAAACCGCTTTGAAAACTAATCATCTGTTCTAGGATGATTAATTACAAGGTTTTGAACCCTCTGTTATATGGTTTTGAACCTCTTTGAATTTTCAAAATCTCGGCAAAGATTTTGGGTTTTAAATAATGTGAACACGAGCAAACTGGAAGGGTGAATGCCTGTATTCTGGGTTTTCTGTCTAGGCAAGCACTTCGTATACATCTCATCAGACGCGAGACCAGTTGTGCTTACCTGGGAATTCTTGGGATGAGTGTTCACTTATAGGCGAGCATGTCTTCGCGATACATTATTTTTAACCTATTTACTTTGACTAATCACCAAGGTCGTTTGTTGCTTTGTAGTAACAAACAAATGACCACTATCCTTGCTTCCATCAGATTTGCTTCATCTCATTCTTTTCATCTAAATTCTCTCACTCGTTTCCTTTCATGTTTCCTCTTTTAGACAATGCCTCCTCGACGCGAAAACCAGATAGAGACTGCCGAGCTGGCAGAAATCATTGCGCAGCAAATGGCTGCTCAATTCCCAAACCTCTTTGCTCAATGGAACCAAGCCAACAACAACAACAATGTTCTATGCAAATACAAGGATTTTAACCAGGCTAAACCACTCAAGTTTAGTGGTTCTGAAGGAGCGACTGGGCTTCTTCAATGGTTCGAGAGCATTGAGAATACTTTCCGCCACGTGCAGTGTCCTGACAATCGCAAGGTTGAGTTTTCTTCGAGTGTGTTTCAGAAGAGGGCTCTCACATGGTGGAACGGGATTATGAGGGATCGTGGTGCAGAAGTTGCTTTAGCACAGACATGGGCTGAACTTAGGGCCCTTATGATGAGGGAATTCTGTCCTCGTCATGAGCAGCGAGCTTTGGAGAAGGAATTTGATGAGCTGAAGCAAGATAGTGGTGAGCACAGGGCGTATACTGATAGGTTTGAGGAGTTGAGTCTGCTTTGCCCGACAATGGTTACCCCACTTGACATAGCTATCGAAAGGTACATCGACGGCCTACCTGACTCGGTACAAGACATCCTTACTGGTAGTAACCCTGCCACACTCCGTCAGGCGATCGAGTTATCAGCAACATTGACTGAGTCGCAGATTCGGAAGAACAAGTTACACAGGAAGGGTGACAAGGGCAAGAAACAGTCAGCTGACAAGGAGGATAGCAAGAAAGGTCAAAACAAGAAGGGTAAGGAAGGTGAGACGTCAAAGAAATCAAGAAAGCGAAAGGATGTTCAGAACTTTGCTGTTACAGCACAGACTGCTCAGAACCCGCGGAACCCACCAGCTCAGCCACCTGCAAAGAAAGCATATGCTGGTACCGCACCTTATTGTGCACGCTGCAACGGTCATCACGCAGTACAACAAGCTTGCTGGCAATGCACGACGTGTGGTAAACTTGGGCATTTGGCCAAGATTTGTCGTTTGGGACAAAATCAGGCTGCTCAGGTTCGAGCTCCGGTTCAAGGGAACGCTGCGAGATTTCCACTGGGTTCATGTTTCAACTGCGGAGAGATTGGTCACTTCCGCCACAACTGCCCAAGACTGGTGAATGCAAATGCTAACGCAAACCCGAATGCGAACGTCAACGTCAATGTAAATCCAGCACGCGGTCGAGTGTTTAACATCAATGAGGCACTCAATGATGAAGGAGTGAACAATTAGCATTTTGTTTTTCCTCTGGTTGGTATCTTGTAACATTTAAAGACAATGCAGTTGTTATATAAATAAAATTTGTAATTTTATTTTTAACTAATGCAATTGTATGAATGTTTGATCCAACCTTATGATGTCAACACAAAGACAAAACTACTCGTGTGGTTCTGTCATTTTTATGATCACTTGTAATCTCCCTAAGAACCTCAAACACTTACTTCTTTTAAATCTAAAGTATCTTATCGTCTTGCACCATTCGAGATGCAAGAATTATCAAAACAGCTTCAAGAGTTGTCTGATAAAGGATTCATCAGTCCGAACTTTTCACCTTGGAGAAACTCCTATACTCTTTGTGAAAAGAAAGATGGATCTTTTCGAATGTATATCGATTAACGTAAGCCTGGTGAGCTTACCATCAAGAATCGATATCCCCTACCTTAAAATCGATGATCTCTCCGATCATCTGCAGGGCGCTTCATGCTTTTCCAAGATCGATTTGCGTTCTGGGTATCATCAACTTCGTATGCTCGAAGAAGATATTCCCAAAACGGCTTTCTGCACGAAGTATGGCCATTACGAGTTTACAGTCAGGCCTTTTTAGGTTGACAAATACTCCAGCCATCTTCAAGGACTTAATAAATAGAGTCTGCAAGCCTTATTTGGATCAGATCGTCATTGTTATTATTGATGACATCTTGAACTATTCATGTCCTGAGCCGATCACGATCAACACCTTCGTTGACATCGGAGCCCTGATTGAATTCCTTGTACACCTTAAAATGTACAATACAACTCAATTAGGACAAACCGAATTCCTTTTAAGATCTTCCTATCTTCATAGTTAGATTCTTGAAAATATTTAAGGTGCCAAAGGAAATCCATGGATTGGGTTCCTGGTATGCTTTAAATACCCGTGTCCAAAGATAACAAATTAAAGGTCAAATTGAACGATTATGCGATTGAACGAGTATGCAATTATGCAATTATGTGTTTATGAGTTATGTGTTCTCCTCTATGTTTTTGTGTTTTTATACTTTGGATAATTCGTTATCCAAATCCTCGCAGGATCTTTCATATCTTCATATGAGGGATTCGTAGCAGGATAGTCAAAAGGTACTACCTTAAATCCTTAATGGGCTTCTATGTAATAGATAAGACCCTTGGATTTTATAGTATCACTCCATGATTCATAAGAGACCCTTTTGGTGGTCTAGTCAAAAAGATTGATTCACAATTTGGTGAAGAACGACATCTAGTGATGTAGCTGGACAGACTCATTGATAGTCTATTTAGATCATTTATTGATTTAGTCAAAAGGACTCTATGGCGGTCTAGTCACACTCATCACAGGATTGTTCATTTGGTTTTACCCTACATATTATAAAATAGACTGTGTGAACTGTGCAAGGAATTGTCTGATTATGGACGCGTACATAATTATGAAATTTAGTGCACAGAAACCCATAAGGTTTATTATGTGTAAAAACCGATAGTGACAAAAATAACAAAATGAGAACGATGTAATGGAGGTACGGTGGACGCACCAATGACGCTTCATATACTAGTATATAAGTGTCCCTCTTACATTGCAATCATGATGTTATTAAAGATTACTAGAAGTTCAGAACCCTAACCAATGTTGTTCGATCTTTTCAACTTCATGTTTTCAAGCTCTCACAAGTTTCATCTAAATAAATTTCGGGACGAAATTTCCTAAAGTAGGGGAGACTGTAACACCTGTGCCTTCACGGCTATCAAACAAATACCGAACCAATGAAATATTGTATTTCATACTTGGGATTTGTAAAAATATGTGTATCGTTTACACATATCAACTCTTGTTCGATTTCAAACTCTAAATCGCTTTCTGGATAGTTATACGCGCACCGATGCGTAAATATAACCAGTTTAATGCAACAAACACTCCGGAATAGCGACATAGGCTTAACATACCTTAAATAACCTTTACATAACTTAGGAATAAGTTTTGAAGGCTTTGGTATGGCAAAAGCAAGCTAATTCGCTTACAGGGACTAAATATGACAAACTGCGAAAGTATGTCAATTTGAACTGTAACGAACATTCCGGAACATAACCATAAGTTAAACACACCTTAAATATCCTTTACATAGCTTAGAAATAGGCTTTGAGGGGATTCGGTGTGCTAAAATAAACTTTTGGGTCATTCAGGGACTAAAAGTGTCAAAAAGTGCACAAGTTTGCATTTTCGCGCATAACTTACGTTCTGAATACATCCGGACATCCAAAAATTTATGTAAGCGTGACTACATTATATTTTAGTGTTCGCCATAAGAAAAATCCATTCGTTGCGTCATTTGGATCGTTTTTCGCGCTTATGCGCATTCCGTCGTAATTAAGCGAACATCGCGTTCGTACGGCCAAACGAACCGACATCCGAGATATTTTTGAGCATGTTTTGAGTTCCCTATACTTTAACTCCATTTTAGAGCCTTGAAATGAGGTTAACGGGGTTCAAACGCATCGAAAAAGGCCTTAAAACACAACAGGGACCAAAACTGTCAATTTTGAAACATTTCTAAAACAGAGGGGTGCTAGCGTAGCGCGACTGCCTAATGCCTTGGCAGTAGCGCTACGCGACTGCCTAACCTGACCAGAATCAATGTTTTAACAACAAGTTGCAGCTGATTGATCCTCCACCACACATTCTCAACCGTCTAGTCAGCGGATAAGAACCAATTTCTAGCCACCATAAGGTTCCGACAAGTGTACGCCTTGGATCATGGCACGTTTTACAACAAACGATCCTAACGGTTACCCGAAAACTATAAATACCCCATCACCCCAACCTCATTTCTTACAAGAATTCTGATTTGAGAGCTCTAAGTTTAAACCATTGTTTCATACCTGAGTTCTTGGATCGGGATTAGCATTCGGGGACCCTTCGTAAGTATTCTTTCGTTCTTTTCCTTACTTTACTGCTTTTCGAGTCAGAAAGTCAAACTTTGTTTGACTTTCAGCGTTGACCAGTAATGGTCAATGCGAAGTTCGTTTGAACTTCGCAACGTGATTGTAATCACGACGGTCATAGTCCCTTGGGACTATGCCTACTGATTACCACGTTGTTTAGGGTCGTAGGGTAAGCGATCTAATTAATCGCTTATACCTTCGAACTCGACCCAGTTTGGTCGATCATTAGGATCCGACCAAATACATTAGGTGACCCTAGTATAGGGCATAACCTTCCGAGGTTATACCCTATGGTCACATCGTTTAAGTAGTTGTATGATAGGTAGTTTATATGCCTTAGGTAAATTACCAGAATACCCTTTTCATGTATAATTGGTAATTAAGCATATGTAACCTAAACTTTTGTCACATAACTGATTATGTAACATGTTTAGGCATATAACACTTGTCATAGGACTAGTTAGACGGTCCGAACGCGTTTCACGCGCACGACGCGTTAAAGTAGCATAAGTTACCTTAATGAGTCGCGATGGGTCGAAAGCACTTAGGTTAAGTTTCATTTAGTATGTAGGCTTTGTTAAACCATATCATATGAGTTCCTACACTCATTTGGTTTACAAACCCTCCTGCTACCCAGTCTTCCGATTTAGGTCCGGGTTATTTATGTAGTTACCTATATTAGGTACCGTTTGATTTCCGGGACTCCTCTAGCTTACTCGGTAGTTGTTCAAGACTCCTAAGCACTCTCAGGCGAGTACATTATTCCCCTCTTTTACTGTTTTCAACTGTTTTGGGGTGACTCATATGTGCTAAATGTTTTAACAATGATTTCAAGAACGATTACAATAACAATTACAATGTGGTTTCAAGAACGATAACAATGGTTTCAAAAACAATTACAATGGTTTCAAGAACGATTTCAATAAAGTGAACGAACTTGTTGGTTATAGTTACATAACCAAATGACATTCATTAGCAATGATCAAGCCGACCAGTATTAGGTTATGGTACCATAGGATCTGACAAATCCCGTTATTTTCTATACCCATGGTTATGTGTGGGTATTTTGGGTAACGACTGAATCTGTAATTATTAATTTACCCTTCGGTAAGGGTTTATTAAGAACGAGAACGAGAGCGAGTTGGAACGAGGAACGAGTCAAGAAGGTTTGAATGTTATTAGAGAATCGACCATAAAGTAGTTTCACAATTAAAACAAGAACGACTAGAACGATATTACAAAATGGGTTAACGATTGGGTAAACATTGGGACATGATTGACATTTGATCATGCATTTCCACGAAACATAGTATTGATTTAAACCAAGTTTTACTTCAATACTTTGTTTTTGTGCACATGGTTTAGTTGAGACATTTCACTTGCCATACATGGATATTTGACATAGACATTTGACATGGATATTTGACATAGACATTTGACATGGATATTTGACATAGACATTTGACATGGATATTTGACATAGACATTTTGACATGATTTACATCTTGACATGAATACTTTGACATATTATACAATACATTTGACAATTGATTTAAACATAGACATTTTACATTGTTTGGTTTGGTTTGATTAAGTGATTAAGTAACGATGTGTGTGTAATATGATACAAGCATGGTGGATACGCCGCTGGTACTTCCTATATATAAGTGTTTGTATGGTATTACATGTCATAGCGTTATTTGAATCATTTCAGTTTGAGACATAGAACATTTTATACAAGTAACATACTTTTCACAAGACATTGATTTGCAAATAACTTATCTTACACAAACTCATTTTTCATGGTTATTCATATAATCATGCATTATTCTCTTATTTATACGTATCATCTAAACTTATTATTTTTCAAATGATTTACAAAGACAAAGCAAATTACAAGGTTCATGACTAAACATTTTCTTAAACAGAAGTCATGAATCTTATTTTCACAAAACCTATGTACTCGCCATCATTTCTTTGCTGACCTCGTTTTCACATATGTTTCAGGTATTGTTGGATGATATCGATTGATAAGATGCATGCTCACATAGGACTGGACAAGGCCTTAGTGACTCAATAACAATGATAGACTATGTTTAAATAGTGTATTTAGATTTTAAAACGATGTAATTATTCAATGTTTAATAAAACGAAACACTCTTTGGTATCCATGGTTATGAAACATTAATTCTGTTGCAACACGCCTCGATGTTTCCCCCACGTTTTGTTGTTTTACGTGGTCGGGGTGTGACATCAGTCAACGTCGCTGCTAACTCGATTGCCTGACGGAGTGTGGCAGGGTTACTACCAGTAATGATGTCTTGCACTGAGTCAGGTAGGCCGTTGATGTACCTTTCGATAGCCTTGTCGAGTGGGGTAACCATTGTTGGGCAAAGCAGACTCAACTCCTCAAACCTATAAGTATATGCCCTGTGCTCACCACTATCTTGTTTCAAGTCATCGAACTCTTTCTCCAAAGCTCGCTGTTCATGACGAGGACAAAACTCCCTCATCATAAGAGCTCTAAGTTCAGTCCATATCTGTGCTAGAGCAACTTCTGCACCCCGATCTCTCATAACCCCGTTCCACCATGTGAGAGCCCTCTTCTGAAACATACTTGAAGAAAACTCGACCTTGCGATTGTCAGGACACTGCACGTGGCGGAAAGTATTCTCAATGCTCTCGAACCATTGAAGAAGCCCAGTCGCTCCTTCAGAACCACTAAACTTGAGTGGTTTAGCCGAGTTAAAAGTCTTGAAATTGCATGGACCATTGTTGTTGTTGTTGACTTGGTTCCATTGAGCAAAGAGATTTGGGAATTGAGCAGCCATCTGCTGCGCAATAATCTCTGCCAGTTCGGCAGTCGCTATCTGGTTCTCGCGTCAAGGAGGCATTCTAAAAGAGGAAAATCATGAAAGGAAACGAGTGAGATGATTGAATGAAGAGAATGAAATGAAACAAAATCAACAAAAGCAAAGATGGTGGTCATTCGTCCGCATTACCAAGCAAAGAAATGACACACAGTGACTAATCAAAGTAAATGGGTCAAAAATAATGTATCGCGAAGACATGCTCGCCTATAAGTGAACACTCATCCCAAGAATTCCCAGGTAAGCACAACTGGTCTCGCGTCTGATGAGATATATACGAAGTGCTTGCCTAGACAGAAAACCCAGAATACAGGCATTCACCCTTCAAGTTTGCACGTGTTCACATTATTTAAAACCCAAAACCTTGACGAGATTTTGAAAACTTAAAGGGGTTCAAAACCATATAACAGAGGGTTCAAAACCTTGTAATGAATCATCCAAAAACAGATGATTGTTTTTTTCAAAAATCATTTCGGAAAATTTGGTTCTTGTTTTGATAATCACCTAAGGATAGGTGATGTACATGTTTTAAGATCTAAACACAAGATAACTTGTGTTAGGGTCCTAGAAAGGTTATAGTCTAGGTCAAAGCGTTACTAATAACCTAATTCCCTATAACCATTGGCTCTGATACCAACTCTTCTGTCACACCCCGACCACGTATAACATACAAAACGTGGCGGAAAACGTCGAGGAGTGTTGTAACAGAATTAATTGTTTCATAACCATGGCATTCAAAGTTGTATTTTATTTATCAACATAAGAGTTACATTGTCTTAAACAGGAAACAAAGAGTTTATAACATAAATAAACATAGCCTATCTTCATTTTAAGTCTCTAAGGCACAGGTCCGCCCTAGTGTCACGATCATCATCCTACGCAAAAGCTCCTAAAAACACATGTGAAAATAGGTACGTCAGCATAAAAATGACTGTGAGATACATAGGTTTTGTGAAAATAGGATTCATGACTTAGGAGTTTAGAAAATGTTTAGCCATGAACCTTGTAATTTGTAATTTGCTTTGTCTTGTAAATCATTTGAAAAACGATAAGATCAGATGATATGTATAAATAAGAGAATAATGTATGGTTCAAATGTATAACCAAGTAAAATGAGTTATATAAGATAAGTTGTTTGTAAACCAAAGTCTTGTGAAAGTTGTGTTACTTCTATAAAAAGTATAAGTCCAAATTGAATGATTTAAATAACGCTATGATATGTAATATAATACAAACACTTATATATAGGAAGTACCAGCGACGTATCCACCATGCTTGTATCATATTACTCACATCTCGTTACTTAAGTCACTTAAACAAACCACCAATGTATAAAGTCTATGTTTAAACCAATAGTCAAAAGTCCTTGTATAAGCCATGTCAAATGTTTATAAGTCCAAAAGTAGTCAAGTAATGTGTATCAAATGTTATGTATTGTAAGTAAAGTATTGCCCCATAATCATAATGTAGAAATGTACAAAACAAGGTATTTTGAATATATCAAAAGGTTATGTTTTGCAAAGTAATGCATGTTACATTGATACAAACATTTATGTGGTAAGTTAACGCATACATTCAAGCCTTGAGACAGTCGGATAACCCTTTCAGTCAAGGTTATCAAAAGAAATGTTTTCGGATTCAGTCATTCCTTACATCCAAACAAACCCGAGATGTTAGGAATGGGATTTGTCAAGTCCTATGGTACCACTACTTACTACCGAGCGGCGTAGCAAATGTTAATGAACGTAATAAAGACCCATTTGTGCAAACCAAATGTCATAGCAGTTGTATACATGTCATATGAAAACAATGTACAAAGCATAAAATTCTTGAAAATCAATGTGCTAGCATGCTATCAGTCAACATACATAGCAGAAATGTAATGTAAAACAATGTACTAAGTATGCACACAATGGACATACATAGCATGAAATGTAATGAAATCATGTACTATAATGTACTAACAAACATAGCCGGTATATGATGTGTAAACAGGAAAACATGTGTTTCACCCCAAAACAGTTTGGAAAACAGTAAAAGAGGGGTCTATGTACTCACTTGCGATTACTCAGTAGTCCTGGAGTGACATCCAAACATTGATAGAGATCACGGAATCAAACGTCACCTAATATAGGTAACTATGTTAATAAACCGGACCTAAATCGGAGGATCGGATAGAATGAGGGTTCGTAAACCAAAAGAGTATAGAGACTCGTGTAATATGGTTTAACAAAGCCCACATACTAAAACGAAACCTAACCTAAGTGCTTGTGACCCATTACGACCCGTTTAGGTAGCTTATGCTATTTTAACGCGTCGTTCGCGTGAAACGCGTTTGGACCGCCTAACTAGTCGTATGCCAAGTGTTATATGCCTAAACATGTTACATAATCAGTTATGTGACAAAAGTTTAGGTTATATGTGCTTAATTACCAATTATACATGAAAAGGGTATTCTGGTAATTTACCTAAGGCATATAAACTACCTATCATACAACTACTCAAATGAAGCGACCATAGGGTATAACCTCGGAAAGTTATTCCCTATATTCTATGGTCACCTAATGTATTTGGTCGGATCCTAATGATCGACCAAATGGGTCGGGTTCGAAGGTATAAGCGATTTATTAGATTGCTTACCCTACGACCCTAGACAACGTGGTAATCAGTAGGCATAGTCCCACGGGACTATAACCAACGTGATTACACTCACGTTGCGAAGTTCAAACGAACTTCGCATTGACCATAAACTGGTTAACGTAGAAAGTCAAACAAAGTTTGACTTTCAGACTCAAAAAGACTCGAAAAGCAATAAAAGAACGAAGGAATACTTACGAAGGGTCCCCGAATGCTAATTTCGATTCAAGTAGCTCAGGTATGAAACAATGGTTCCAACTTAGAGCTTCTCAAATCAAAATTCTTGTGGGTTTTGCAATGGCATGGGGGGGGGGGCTATTTATAGTTTTCGGTTAGCCGTTAGGATCGTTTCTTGGAAACCGTGCTTTGATCTTGGCCATACACCTTAAGATAGTGGTTTTTGAAAACCATTTGAGCCCCTAGTATTGCCCAATACCATGTGCACAAGAGGAATGGACCAGATCCAATGTTTCTGCAAGTTTCTGCTGTCTGGGGACCTGACGCGGGCCGTGTAAAGATGCACACAAACCTTACGCGGGCCGCATGGCCTGTCTGATCAGCAAACATCTTTCAGAAATGACAGTTTTGGTCCCTGTTGTGTATCCAGCCCATTTCCGGCACTTCTAAGGCCCGTCAAGCCAACTTTAAAGCCCTAAAATGATGCCTAAACATTGTGGACATGAAACATGCTCAAAAATATGCCGGGTGTTGGTTCGTTTGGTCGTACGAACGTGATGTTCGCTTAATTACGACGGAATGCGCATAAGCGCGAAAAACGATCCAAATGACGCAACGAATGGATTTTTCTTATTCCAAACACTAAAATAAAATATTTTAGTGCTTACATAAATTTTTGGATGTCCGGATGTATTCAGAACGTGAGTTATGCGCAAAAGTGCCAACTTGTGCACTTTTTGACACTTTTAGTCCCTGAATGACCCAAAAGTATAGTTTAGCACACCGAACCCCTCAAAGCCTATTTCTAAGCTATGTAAAGGATATTTATGGTATGTTTAACTTATGGTCATGTTCCAGAATGTCTGTTACAGTTCAAATTGGCATACTTTCGCAGTTTGTCAAATTTAGTCCCTGTAGCCGAATTTACTTATTTTTGCCATACCAAAGCCTTTAAAACTTATTTCTAAGTTATGTAAAGGTTATTTAAGGTATGTTAAGTATATGTTGATGTTCCGGAGTATTTGTCGCATTAAACTGGTTACGTTTACGCACCAGTTTGCGTATAACTCTCCAGAAAGCGATATAGAGTTTGAAATTCAATAAAAGTCAAAACATGAAAAATGTAAAACACAACGAAACACACATTGGGTTCAAATAACATAGTTTTATTGATAACTGAACTGTTCACAATGATTACAAGCACAGATGTTACAGTAGTGGCTGAGTGGAGAGCACAGTTCAAAGAGACTGACTGGATTAACAGACCAAATGTGAAGCTCTACTTGATAACATCTTGCCTAAGATGAATAACTTCGAGATAAACTTCTCCCCAAATTTCCTTATAGCATTCTTCAATATAATTGGGCATGCAAGTGATAATACGGTCGTCAACCGATAGTTCTTGCACAACATTAAGTGAAACGTTCGATAAACCAGCTAAACTAGTGTGGTTATCTCATCCAATACTTGCAAAACGCCAAAACCGCATGGTCTCCAAAAAGAATTTCACAGGGCCCTTGATTGTACTTGCGGTAAGAAAACAATTTCCATATATAATAGTGTGAACAAAATAACAATTTAAAAATTAAAAATGTCTTGTGTTACATCTTACCTTGGTGAATGATGCTTGCAATAGGCAAAGGTTGCAACGACAAGAAGGATACCCGATTGAGTGGGTTACAACAAGAACTCTTTACATGTTTGAGAGTGTATTAGTTAAACGGAAATACGATGGACGACCAAAACGCCATGATGGCAAAGAACTTAAAAAGAAAACTATTAAGAAGGCTATGGAAACACAGTTTCCAACAGTTGTTCAAGAACAAGCCACACCCAAGACAGCATGCAGGGTGTTGATGAAGAAGATGCTGATGGTGATGTTGTTGACAATGTTAATGAGCATGCTGATAATAATCATGATGAGGTTGATGATGATGAAGGTTTTGATCATGATGATCATTGTGATTTTGCTGAACTCGACCCTTAAGTTTAAAACGCCATGGAAATCCATGATGAGAATGAAGAGGCTTTCTATTGATGGGTTGTGGATGAAGATTTAGAAAGCCAGAACAAGATGTTTGAAGTTTCTGCATCAGGGAACCATGCTCTAGTTAGAGTACTAACACAGAATGAAAACCATGGTGCTGGTGAGAAATAACAAAACAATGAAGCTGAGGAGGTATTTTGTTCGAATAATAATTTTAACAAAAAACACAAAACCCCATACTTAATAATTCTTTTTTTATTTAACAGGCAATGGCTGAGAAGTTGGATGGGGCATACAAAGAATTAGAAGACTGTTACAATAAAATGAGGACATTGGTAAGTCAGTCAATATTTGAACATCCAAACAACCTCTTGGTACGTATAAAATACTCACAATGTCTTGCATGGTTAAATAACATGTCAACATTTGTTGATGGAAACGCCAAGGAAGTGCCAGATGAGAGAGAAGAATGTGAAAATGAAGATGAGGTTGAAAGGGAAGCTGAAGGTGAAGGAGAAGGGGAACATGAAGGGGAAGGGGAGATGGCTGGAGATTAAAATGCCATCATTGTATCGGGAGGTGACCGAAACACCAAACCCTCACCTGTTACGCCAAACCCCATAAATGATGATACTCAAAAAGAAGATGGAGTCTGAGGGTGGTGATGAGTATATTATATGGTCAGCTGAAGAAAGTACAGATGGAGATATATACGAAAAGGAAACTAAAAGCTAGGACTGTGATTTCAAAACACTTGAATATCACATTTTCAGATACAATGGGGAAAAGATAATTAAAAGGAATATTGCTGTGGTTTTGGAATTGCCGGGACAAGACCTAGAACAAATGATTGAACTAAAAGAAGGTTTAGATTGTCCAAAGATGGTGGAAGAAAGGCTTAAAGCTATAAAAAACCACCTTCACCCTGCTGAGGAGACCCCAAATATCCCCCCCCCCCCAAATAGAAACACAATACAGTCAGGGGTTCATCACTAAACTCGAAAAAACAACAGAGGCAGTCTATGACAAAACGCCAAATGTACCTGTGACATAGATACAGTTCAGTGATGCCTTCATTTCTCAACTAGAGAAAACTAAAGGGGAGATGGTGAACAAAAGTGTTGACCAACAAGGTGCAATGGTTGATGAAACGTGATGTCAGCAGCCACCATCTAGAGGTAGGAAGAACCTCATGCAAACTCTTGAAGAAGAAAAGACACCCCAAACCCCCAAGATGAAAACGCCACTGATACGGGGAAGATAAAAACAGATGTACCTTCTTTTGACCTGTTAACTACATCACCAACAAAAACGCCAAACAACGCAGATGTGCAGGAGAAGGGTGATGAGGACAAAGTGCCAGACATCACAAAATTGATGCAAGATAATGTGACATCTATGTTTGTAATCATTGTACAAACTCTAAAAAAATAGTTTATCAATAAAAAATGTGATTTGATCCCAATGTTTGTTTATTTATGTTTGACATTTTGCATGTTTTGATTTTTGTTCAATTTCAAACTCTATATCGCTTTCTAGAAAGTTATACGCAAACCGTTGCGTAAACGTAATCAGTTTAATGCGACAAACACTTCGGAACATCA
Organism: Helianthus tuberosus; assembly: GCA_030545235.1. NCBI lineage: Eukaryota > Viridiplantae > Streptophyta > Magnoliopsida > Asterales > Asteraceae > Helianthus > Helianthus tuberosus. The sequence continues at coordinate 128,138,200 of CM060360.1, forward strand.
ATATATTCTTAAAATACCTTAAATAACCTTTACATAACTTAGAAATAAGTTTGAAGGCTTTGGTATGGCAAAATCAAGTTTATTCGATCGCTGGGACTATTTACGTCAAACTGCGAAAGTATACCGATTCGTGTGGTAACGAACATTCTGGAACATGACCATAAGTTAAACATACCATAAATATCCTTTACATAGCTTAGACATAGGCTTTGAGAGGTTCGGTGTGCAAAAATAAACTTTTTGGTCAATCAGGGACTAAAAGCGTCAAAAAGTGCATAAGTTTGCATTTTCGCGCATATCTTACGTTCTGAATATATCCGGACATCAAAAAATTTATGTAATCATTAAAATATTTTATTTTAGTGATTGGCATGATAAAATTCCATTCGTCGCGTAATTTGGATCGTTTTTCGTGTCCGTTCGTGTTTCGTCGTAAATAACCGAACTACGCAATCGTACGGCCAAACGAACCGACATCTGAGATGTTTTTGAGCATGTTTCATGTTCCCTATACTTTAACTTCATTATAGAGCCTTGAAATGAGGTTAACAGGGCTTAAACGTGTCAAAAATGCATCGAAAAGCAAGTTTTACACATTCAGGGACCATATCTGACAATCTGTGAAACTCAGCTCTCGCGGCGCGCATAAGAGAGAGAGCCCATTCTTACGCGGGGCGCGACCAATGCCCAGATCAGCAATTCTGTTTTCTGATTCAGCAGCTGGTTTCTTGGGTTTTGCACATGGTTTCTTTATACAATAAGCTTGTTTTAGGCACCCATAGTATTGTTAAATCAGTGGGCACACATGGAGGGCCAAGATTGAAGCTCGAATTCCAAGAAACGATCCTAACGGTTGTGGAAATCCTATAAATACCCACCTTGATTCATTTAGTCCTTCACACTTGATTCATTTCTGCTCTAAGTTGGAGTTTCCACACTTCATACCTTCGCAACTTGAATCAAATCTCCATTGCTTGGACCTCTTGTAAGTTTCTTTCATGCTTTTATGCGTTTTTAAGCACAAAAGTCAAACAATGTTTGACTTTCTGCTTTGACCAGTCAATGGTCAACACGAAGTTCATTTGAACTTCGCAACGTGAGCGTAATCACGATGGTCATAGTCCTTTGTGACTATAACTACTAATTACCACGTTATTTAGGCATAGTGACGAGTCATAGTTTCGGTCAAAATACGCGTTTATGCGTATTTTGCAACCAAACTATTATTGGGTATCAAAACCCTTTGTTTTGATATCAAACTTGTTTTCAAACTTCGTTAAACATGTTTTAACATGTTTAAGTCGCCACTTTTAGTTTAGTGCTTATATAGGGTCGTAAAGATAAGCGGTCTAAACAACCGCTTAGACTTTAGAACCCGACCCGTTTGGTCGATCATTAGGATCTGACCAAACACATTTTGTGACCATAGTTGTATAGGCAATAACATTCTGAGGTTATACCTTATGGTCACTACGTTTAGTTAGTTGTATGATAGGTAGTTTATATGCCTTAGGAAAATGACCAAAATGCCCTTTTTACGCATAATTTCATTTTAAGCATATGTAACTTAAATTTTGACATCTAAACTGATTAGGAAACAATATTAGACTTGTTAAGGCATATAATACTTGTCATAGGACTAGTTAGGCGGTCCGAACGTGTTTTACGAGAACAACGCGTCGAAGTAGCATAAGCTACCTTAACGAGTCGTAACGGGTCATAAGCACTTAGGATAGGTTCCAATTTAGAATGTAGGCTCTGTTAAACCATATCATATAAGTTCTAATACTCATTTGGTTTACAAAACCTCATCCTACCCAATCTCCCGATTTAGGTCCGGTTTATTAACATAGTTACCTATATTAGGTGCCGATTGATTCCGTGATCCTTCTAGCATTGCTTGGTTGTTATTTCAAGACTTCTAAGCATTCTCAAGTGAGTACATAGACCCCTCTTTTACTGTTCTTCAAACATTTTGGGGGTGAAACACATGTGCCTACTTGTTACTTTCGTGCTTTTCATGTTTTCATATCATATGTTTGCTATGTTCATATAGTATATGTATAGTACATGATTTCATCCATGTTTTTGCTATGTATGTTTTATTAACATGCTCGTACATTGATTTCATAAACACATTTGTTTGATATGTTCATTTTAGCATATGTACACATTGATTTACATCATATTCATGCTATGTATGTTCATATTTGCATACTTAGTACATTGTTTTCACATAACATGCTTACATTTTGGTATGACATTTGGTTTGTTTAACGGGACAAAAGTACGTTCATTAACATTGGCCACGCCGCTCGGTAGTAAGTAGTGGTAGCATAGGAATTGACAACTCCCATTTCTGTCTTCCTAGGTTTGTTTGGAAGTAGGAAACGACTGAATCCAATATTTATAATTTTTTATAAACCTTTGATTTGTTTAAGGGTTTGTCTCCACAGTCGCAAGGCTTGAATGTATGCGTTTTAACATTACCGCATAGATGTTTGTATCAATAAAGCATTGATTTTACAAAACATAACTTTTGATTTAAACTATGATTTATTCAAATACATTGTTTTGTACATTTTACATATGGTTAGAGTAGACACTTTTACTTGCCATACATGAACATGAATTACATTAGACATTTGACATTGTTTACACATAAACATTTTGACATTGGTTTAAACAATTCATTTGGTGGTTTGTTTGGGTAAGTGATTTAAATAACGAGGTGTGTGTAATATGATAAAAGCATGGTGGATACGCCACTGGTACTTCATATATATAAGTGTTTTTATGATATTACATGTCGTAGCGTTATTTAAACCATTTCAATTTAGACACATGACATTTTATACAAAATAACATCACAAAAAATTGTTTTACAAACAACATATTTTATACAAATTCATTTTACTTGGTTACTTATTTAACCACACATCTTTCTTTTATATCATCTAATTTCTTATCGATTTTTATATGATTTACAAAGGAAAACACTTTTCAAGGTTCATGACTAACTGTTGTTAAACAATTCTTTAAACTTACAAGTCATGAATCCAAAATCAATAAACCTATGTATCTCACAGGCATTTTTATGCTGACGTACCTATTTGCACATGTGTTTTCAGGAGCTGATGCATAGGAATGATCAAGATACACTTAGGCGGACCTATGCCTTAGTGACATAAAATGGAGGGAGAATAGTTTAACTATTTTATGTACTCTTTGTTTCGTTGTTTTAAGACAATGTAACCCCCTCTGTTAATAAATAAAACAAAACTTTAAATACCATGGTTGTGAAACGATAATTCTGTTGCTCGACTCCCTGACGTTTCCGCCGCGATTTGTTGTTTTACGCGGTCGGGGTGTGACAGAAGAGTTGGTATCAGAGCCAATGGTTATAGGGAATTAGGTTATTAGTAATGCTTTGACCTAGACTATTACTTTTCTAGGACCCTAACACAAGTTATCTTGTGTTTAGATCTTAAAACATTACCGTCACCTATCTTTAGGTGACAACCAAAACAAGAACACAATTTTTCAAAACGATTTTTGAAAATCAATCATCTAGTCCTAGATGATTTGTTATAAGGTTTTGAACCCTCCAAAATTTCAAAGTGATTTTGAAAATTCAATCATCCGTTCTTGAATGATTCTTTTGGCATAATGCCTTCAAAATTTTCAGAATCTCGTCAAAGTTTTGGGTCTAGATAATGTGAACACGTGCAATCTGGAAGGGTGGATGCCTGTATCTCGAGTTTTCTGTCTAGGCTAGAGTGTTCGTACAAATCCACATAATCGGACCAGTCACTCTTAGCTGGGAACTCTTGGGGTGAGTGTCCACTTATAGGCTAAAGCATGTCTTCGCGATACATTATTTTTGACCCATTTACTTTTATTAGTCACTGTGTGTCGTTTGTTTGCTTCGTGGTACGAACGAATGACCACCATCCATGCTTTTTATCGATATTTGTATCATATCATTTCCCATCTAATCATCTCACTCGTTTTCTCTCATGTTTCCTTTTTTAGAATGCCTCCTCGATGCGACAATCAGATACCTAATGCCAAACTGGCAGCAATCATTACGCAGCAAATGGCTGCTGCACTCCCAAACATTATTGCTCAAGTAAACCAAGCCAACAATAACCATAATGCTCCATGCAACTTAAAAGTTTCAATTCGGCTAAACCGCTCAAGTTCAGTGGTTCTGAGGGAGCAACTGGGCTCCTACAGTGGATTGAGAGCATTGATAGCACTTTTCGTCATGTTCAGTGTCCTGATAATCGCAAGGTCAAGTTTGCTTTTAGTGTGTTTCAAAAGAGGGCTCTTACTTGGTGGAATTCTGTCACTTTGGGTCAAACATGGGAAGAGCTTAGGGCTCTTATGATGAGGGAATTCTGTCCTCGTCACGAACAGAGGGCGTTAGAAAGAGAGTTTGAAGATCTGAAACAGGAAAGTGGTGAACTCCGGGCTTATACTGACAGGTATGAGGAGTTGAGTTTGTTATTCCCTACAATGGTTACCTCACTCGAGAAAGCTATCGAAAGGTATGTCGATGGTTTACCTGACCCCGTGCAAGACATCGTCACTGGTAGCAACCCTACCACAGTTCGTCAGGCAATCGAGTTGGCTACGACTTTGACTGAGTCGCAAATCAGAAAGGGTAAGCTTCACAGGAAAGGTGACAAAGATAAGAAACAGTCGTCTGACAAAGGTGAGAACAAGAAGGGTAAGAAGGTTGGGTCAGCAAGGAGGTCTAAGAAGCGCAAGGCTTCCCAGAACTTCGCTATTACCGCGCAGGACAATCAGGAAGCTCCCAACCAACCTGCGCAACCACTGGCAAAGAAACAATATGCTGGTAAAGCACCGTTGTGCAACAGATGCAATAGTCACCATCAACCGCAAGTTCAGTGTCGTTTCTGTGCTAACTGTGGAAAGTCGGGTCATCTTGCCGACATCTGTCGTTTTGCTCCTAATCAAGCCACACGAAACCCAGCCCAGCAAGCTACTCAACCGCCTGCTCAACAGGCTCAAGCTGCACGACCTCACTATCCTCCTAGTTCATGCTACAATTGTGGGGATCTGACCCACTATCGAAATCAGTGTCCAAGGTTGGTTAATGCGAATCAGGCCTAGGCTCGTGGACGAGTCTTTAATATGAATGCTAACGAGGCTCGAGCAGACAGCGAAGTGGTCAATGGTATGTTCTTTGTTAATAATCAGCCTGCTTCTGTCCTTTTTTTTCTGGTGCCGATAAGAGTTTTGTGTCATTATCTTTTGAACCTTTGCTTAGCATGTCTAGAACGAAACTAGGAAAGCCTTTGACAGTAGAAGTTGCTAGTGGTGAACCCATTGTTCTTGATTCTATTCTTCGAAATTGCTAGTTGAACCTTAATAACTATCTTTTCCCTATCGACCTCACACCGATGCAACTTGGATGTTTCGACATTATAGTGGGAATGGATTGGTTAGCTAAGTATCACGCAGAGGTAGTTTGTTTTGAGAAGATTGTTCTTGTACCTCTTTCGTCGGGTAAGATCTTAGAGGTTCATGGTGAGAAACCTGCTAGTAGTCTCAAACTCATGTCATGTACTCAAGCTCGAAAGTATCTACGCAAGAACTTTGTGGCCTTCTTGGCACATGTTGTAGCAGATAAAGGCAAAGGTGATACGGAGATCTTGCACCATCTGAGATGCAAGAGTTGTCTAAACAGCTTCAGGAGCTTTCTGAGAAAGGTTTTATGTCACCCCCCCCCCCAAAATACCACATGCGGAAACCCCCGCGAGACGTGTGACGTACCAGGATCTAGCCACCAATCACATTGAACTCATAACAAGATTTGAAATAAAATATTTTATTCATTAACATAAAGTGTTACAAAACATTAAATGCGATTCATTGTGTTCAGCGGAAGCATAAATCATTTTTTAAGTGTCCCATAAACCATATGTACGAAAACCATTAGACTTGTCTCGCGATTCCATGTATCTTGACCCATGACCACTCCAGCATCCCAGACAGCAAGTTCCCCGTTCCATATATCTATAACTTGTGAGCATGCACACAAGTGTATCAGACAACGCTTGTGAGTTCATAGTTTTACGAAAACATTAGTTACCAAGTGTTTAGTTTCATCCATTGATTACAATGTTGATAATACCTCGAATACAAAACGGCTCCTAATTTATTTTGCCCGTTCCCCAATGCTCCTATCAAAGCATTGGGCATGACTTGGTCATTAGTTCACATCCGTCCTCTCAGGTACGGGGTGAGGGTGCCAAACCTAGATAGCGCTACCAACTAATACCTCATTACCTCTCAGGTAACAAACAAGATGGGACTTAAAGGTGATAGGATGAGTATATTATCCAACATTCCAGACTTTACCCACAAGACGTATTCCTCTCAGGAATACCCAATTGATTTACCCAAAAACCTATCCCTCTCAGGGATACCCAATGAGTGTCCCAACCACCGGGACGCATGCTCAAGAGAAATGAACTCACCTTAGATTGCTCGGTTTGTTACATTACCCGTTCCAAGTTGGTCAACCAAACCCTACCGTGGTTACCAGAGACAATCAGTTTATATATATATGAATCACGTATTCCACATTCACATAGCACAAGTAGCATACACATCATTTTATGAGTTATAACAGTCGTTCATGAAATCCAAGAGTAACATATGCTATACTATCTCATAATTATTACATTATACCCCCATGCAACTCATCCAGTAACACACATCAGAAGTTTAGCATGTTCACAGGTTCATATCTCAAGTTCACATTCAATGACATACAAACTAACATGCAAGCTCATATACACGCATTACGTAGCAGTTTAAACATCAAGTACACCAGTGAGCGGCCCAGTCATTCAGGCCCAATACTCTTTACGGCCCAAGGCCTTGTGCGACCCAACATGACTGGCCCAACAGACCTCACCGACCCAACTGAATTGTGCGATTCGCCATATAAGGCTTGTGCGATCCATCAACAGTTGGGTCCAAATGTTCTATGTGCGTGTGACCCAATCCAAACACCCGGCCCAACTACATGCTGGCCCACAGACTTGTACGGCTAACAATGTATTGTGCGATCCACAATAGCTTGTGCGATCGCAGTCCCCTTGTGTGTTCAGTGTTGTGCGATCGGTTATGTGATTCTCTAAAATTACGCCAATCAGTTACATTCCCATATTACATCAACAGTTACCCTTTTCATGCCAATCAATCAATCATTTAGATTCATTAGTAAAACAACAATCATTACCATCCTAAGCTTAATTCGGATCAAGCAACACAATTTTTATCAACCACTAATCATCAAACCCTATTCAAGCAGTTAACATCATCATTCGCAACTTCAAACCTGATCAAACAACCTCATTGCATAAACTCATGCTTTGCATACCAACATATGTTCATCGATCAACATCATGATTGACTCCGGATTCTTAACCCTATTGTGATATCATGGCTAATCATCTAAAACCCTTGTTAATCATCCACACAACTCATTTAACACGTAACAAAAATCAATCCATTCAACTCAATTTATGAACGAAACCCTAATCGTGTCTAACACTTTGTAAACATCAACACATAATCAGAATTAATAATGCATGTAACTCAGTTTAATGAAGAATCATACTAACCGGAGATGTTTATGTTACGGAGGAGAAAACTCGATCGAGAGGGTTAGCACCTCGGGGGAAACCACTGTCGTTCCATGCTTGGGAGAATCTAGGGTTTGCAAATTCTTGGGGAACAACTGATGTGCCTAACAATATGCATACTCATGCACTTAAGGGGTTGGGTTGGGCTTGGTTTGGGTTCGAGTGAGGTTTGGGCCGAGAGCAAGTAAACATAGGAGGGAGGGTTCGGCCCTTAGATCAAGTGTGCGACTATCATCATGTGTTACAAACATTTGGCGTCTAACAACCCTTGCTACTTCAAATATACAATAACAAATATACATTGACATGTTCAATAGTTCCCATAACAGTCACCAGTTCACAACGTACAACAGAACATGAATAGATATAACACATGCATAGAGAGCCTGAGAATTCCGAGTTGTCACATTTTATCCATTCGAGCTTTTCACCTTGGGGTGCTCCAGTTCTTTTTGTCAAGAAGAAAGATGGCTCTTTCAGGATGTGCATCGATTATCGTGAGCTTAACAAGCTTACCATCAACAATCGATATCCCCTACCTCGCATTGATGATCTCTTTGATCAGTTACAGGGTGCTACTTGTTTTTCAAAGATTGATCTACGTTCTGGGTATCATCAACTTCGTGTGCATGAAGAAGATATTCCCAAAACTGCATTCCGCACACGATATGGGCATTATGAGTTCACTGTTATGCCATTCGGTTTGACTAATGCTCCTGCTATTTTCATGGACTTGATGAATAGGGTTTGTAAGCCTTATTTGGACAAGTTCATCATCGTTTTCATCGACGACATCTTGATTTATTCTAAGACACAAGCTGATCATGAACAAAATCTTCGTATTACTATGGAACTCCTAAAGAAAGAACAACTTTTTGCCAACTTCTCCAAGTGTGATTTCTGGCTTAAGGAAGTTCAATTTTTGGGACATATCATCAACGAACAAGGTATTCATGTAGATCCCTCCAAGATCAGTGCGATTAAGGATTGGGATACGCCTACTACACCTACTGAGGTTCGTTCATTTCTTGGTCTCGTGGGTTAACACCGCCGCTTCATCGAAAACTTCTCCAAGATTGCAGTTCCTCTAACTCAGAAGAATAAACCCTTTGAATGGGGATCCAAACAAGAAGAAGCTTTTCAGACCTTGAAATAGAAACTCTGCAATGCACCTATTCTATCTTTACCTAAGGGCAATGATGATTTTGTCGTATACTATGATGCATCCAAATTAGGTCTTGGCTGTGTTCTCATGCAAAGGAACAAAGTCATAGCGTACGCATCGAGACAGCTAAAGGTTCACGAGAAGAACAACACGACTCATGATCTGGAGTTAGGTGTAGTTGTATTCGCTCTCAAAATCTGGAGACACTATCTGTATGGGACTAAATGTGTGGTTTTCACTGACCACAAAAGTCTTCAGCATATCTTCAATCAGAAAGAACTTAATATGAGGCAACGACGTTGGGTTGAACTTCTAAATGACTATGACTGCGAAATTCGCTACCATCCTGGTAAGGCAAATGTCGTAGCTGATGAATTGAGTCGTAAAGAGCATGTCAAGCTTCATTGTGTTAGAGTTCAATCTGATATTTCAACCCGCATTTCTCAGGCTCAACATACTTGTGTTTCACAAGATTTGATGGGTAAGGAATTACCATTTCATATTAAGCCCGATCTCGAGCAAAAGGACGATGGATTATATTATTTCATGGACCGTTTGTGAGTCCCAAATCAAGACAATATTCACACCTTGCTTATGGATGAAGCTCATAAGTCTCGTTATTCTATTCATCCTGGTGCAGATAAAATGTAAAAGGATCTTCGACAGTATGGGTGGCCCGGTATGAAGAAAGACATCTCCTTATACGTATCCAAATGCCTTACTTGTCTTAGGGTTAAGGATGAACATGAACATCCCTCTGGATTATTGGAGCAACCAGAGATTCCAGTTTGGAAATGGGAAAACATTGCTATGGATCTTATTACCAAACTTCCGCGCACTAAGAGAGGTCATTATGCTATTTGGGTAGTTGTTGATCGTCTTACAAAGTTCGCGCCTTTCTTGCCAATCCGTGAGGATCTATCTGCCGACAAGCTGGCTGAAATCTATGTGGATAAGATTGTATCCCATCATGGCGATCCTTTGAACATCATATCTGACAGAGACGCTCGATTTTCATCTCGTTTTTGGAGAACCATGCAATCTGCTATGGGAACCCAACTTAATTTGATCACAGCTTTTCATCCGCAAACGGATGGTGAATCTGAAAGAACAATCCATACTTTGGAGGATATGCTTAGAGCTTGTGTGATTGATTTTGGTAGTAGTTGGGATTCGTATCTTCCGTTGATTGAATTCTCCTACAACAATAGTTATCACTCCAGCATCAACATGGCTCCTTGAAGCTCTCTATGGTCGAAAATGTTGTTCACCAGTCTACTGGAATGAGATCGGTGAGGCTCAGCTTACTTGACCTGACCTCATTTTAGAGACAACAAATAAGGTTAAGAAAGTTCGCGATAACCTTCAGACAGCTTGAAGCCATCAAAAGAGTTATGCGGATCGACGACGCAAGCCCTTGGAATTTCAAGTCGGTGATCGCGTTCTACTCAAGGTTTCACCTTGGAAAGGTGTGATCAGATTTGGAAAGACAGGAAAACTTGCACCTAGATATGTTGGAACATTCAAGATCGTTTAAAGAATCAGAAAAGTAGCCTACAGATTAGAGTTACCTCCTGAACTTGGAAATGTTCATCCAACCTTTCATGTGTCCAATCTCAAGAAGTGTTTAGCTGATGAGAACCTCCACATACCACTTGATGAAATTCGTGTTGATGACACGATGCACTTTGTTGAGAAGCCTGTGGAAATCATGGACCGTGAAGTCAAATGGCTCAAACGCAAGCGCATTCCACTTGTCAAAGTTCGCTGGGAATCTAAACATGGACCAAAATTTACTTGGGAATGTGAAGATCAAATGAAGGCAAAATATCCACATCTATTCTCACAAGTTTCCTATAAATAATTTTCTAGATGAAATTTCCACAAGTAGGGGAGACTGTGACATCTGTGCTTGTAATCATTGTACAAACTCTGAATAGATCGTTTATCAATAAAACAATGTGATTTGATCCCAATGTTTGTTTATTTATGTTTGAAATTTTGCATGTTTTGATTTTTGTTCAATTTCAAACTCTATATCGCTTTCTGGAAAGTTATACGCAAACTGATGCATAAACGTAATCAGTTTAATGCGACAAACACTCGGGTGCTTAACATACCTTAAATAACCTTTACATAACATACAAATAAGTTTTGAAGGTTTTGGTATGGCAAAATCAAGTTTATTCGATCGTAGGGACTATTTACGTCAAACTGCGAAAGTATACTGATTCGTGTGGTAACGAACATTCTAGAACATGAACATGATCATAACTTAAACATACCATAAATATCCTTTACATAGCTTAGAAATAGGCTTTGAGTGGTTCGGTGTGCAAAAATAAACTTTTTGGTCAATCAGGGACTAAAATTGTCAAAAAGTGCATAAGTTTGCATTTTCGTGCATATCTTACATTTTGAATATATCCGGAGATCCAAAAATTTATGTAATCATTAAAATATTTTATTTTAGTGATTGGCATGATAAAAATCCATTCTCGCGTAATTTGGATCGTTTTTCGCGTGCGTTCGTGTTTCGTCGTAAATAACCGAACTACGCAATTGTACGGCCAAACAAACCGACATCCGAGATGTTTTTTATCATGTTTCATGTTCCCTATACTTTAACTACATTATAGAGCCTTAAAATGAGGTTAACGGGGCTTAAACGTGTCAAAAATGCATCGAAAAGCAAGTTTTACACATTCAGGGACCATTTCTGACAATCTGTGAAACTTAGCCCTCGCGGGGCGCGTAAGAGAGAGCCCATTCTTACGCGGGGCACGACCAATGCCCAGAGCATTTCTGTTTTCTGCTAGCATTAATATGGCACCATAGTTATCATGTTAGCATTAATATGGCACCATTCGAAGCTCTTTACGGCCGAAAATGTCATTCACTTGTCTGTTGGAATGAGATCGGTGAAGCTCAGCTTACTGGACCTGAGCTCATTCTGGAAACAATAGACAAAATCAAGAAAATTCGCGATAATCTTGTGACATCCAGAAGCTATCAAAAGAGTTATGCGGATAGGCGACGCAAGCCCTTAGAATTTCAAATTGGAGACTGTGTCCTACTCAAGGTATCTCATTGGAAGAGAGTGGTGAGATTCGGAAAGAAAGGAAAACTTGCACCTCGATATGTTGGACCATTTAATATTTTTGAAAGAATTAGAAAGGTTGCCTATCGACTAGAGCTACATCCTGAACTTGGGAATATTCACCCAACATTCCACGTGTCCAATCTACAAAAGTGTTTGGTCGATGCTGATCTTCATATTCCACTAGATGAAATTCAAGTTGATGAAACAATGCACTTTATCGATAAACCTGTGGAGGTAATGGACCGTGAAATCAAGCAGTTGAAGAACAAGTGAATTCGATTGGTCATGGTTCGCTGGGAGTCCAAACGCGGCCTAGAGTTTACATGGGAACACGAGGACCAAATGAAGGCGAAATATCCGCAATTGTTCTCACAAGTTTCCTCTAGTTAAAATTTCGGGACGAAACTTCCTAAAGTATGGGAGACTGTGACAACTGTGCTCTATAAATGATGTACAATGTAAAGCAATATCAATTATCAATAAAACAATGTGTTTTGGTGTTATTATATGTGTATTTGTGTTTGATGATTTTACGATTTGATTCGATTTCGATTTCAAGCTTTAAATCACTTTCTTGAAAGTTATACGCAAACTGGTGCGTAAACGCAGTCAGTTTAACACGACAAACAATCCGGAATAATGGCAAAGGCTTAACATACCTTAAATAACCTTTACACAACTTAGAAATATGTTTTGGATGGTTTGGTGTGTCGAAAACAAATCTATTTGATCTCAGGGACTATTTGTGTCAAACTGCGAAAGTATGCCAATTCGTTCTATATCGAACATTCCAGAACTTGATCATAAGTTAAACATGCCCTAAATATCCTTTACATAGCTTAGAAATAGGCTTTGATCTGTTTGGTGCGCAAAAATAGACTTATTTGATCAGCAGGGACTAAAAACGTCAAAAAGTGCATAAGTTTGCATTTTCGCGCATCCAAATATTTTTGTAATCATTAAAATATTTTATTCTAGTGATTGGAATGCAAAAATTCCATTCGTCGCGCAATTTGGATCGTTTTGGCGTCCGTGACTTTCGTCGTAATTAACCGAATAACACAACCGTACGACCAAACGAACCGACATCCGAGATGTTTGTGAGCATATTTTAATTTCCCTATACTTTAACTGCATTTTACAGCCTTGAAATGGGCTTAACGGGGCTTAAACGTGTCAAAAATGCATCAAAAATCAAGTTTTGGACTTGCAAGGACTGTTTTTGACATTCCGCCAAACTTTCTCTGGCGGGGCGCGTAAGCCTGGTCTGGCTTCTACATGGGGCGTGACAGCTGCCTGGTACAGAAACATTGGATCTGGTCTTTGAGTTGGGTTTGATGGTTTTTAACCCCTGAATTTGGATGCTATGGGCTGGTTTTGAGTACCCATTGTCTGCTAAAACCTTGTGCCCACATGTATGGCCAAGATTAAAGCACGAATTGCGAGGAATGATCCTAACGGTTGTGGGAATTCTATAAATACCCAAACCTTTCATTCATTTTCTTCACACTTGATTAATTCTCTGCTCTAAGTTGAGGTTTAACACTTCATACCTGAGCAATTTGAATCAAGACGACCTAGCTTGGACCCTTTGTAAGATTCTTTCGTGCTTTTATCGTTTTTTAAGTGTAAAAGTCAAACAATGTTTGACTTTCTGCTTTGACCACGATTTGGTCAACACAAAGTTCGTTTGAACTTTGCAACGTGAACGTAATCACGATGGTTATAGTCCCTTGTGACTATACCTAATGATTACCACGTTGATTAGGCGTAGTGACGAGTTATAGTTTTGGTCAAAATGTGTATTTATGCGTATTTTGCAACCAAACTATTCTTGGATATCAAAACCCTTTGTTTTGATATCAAAACTTGTTTTCCCACTTAGTTAAACATGTTTCAACATGTTTAACTCATCACTCTTAGTCTAGTGCTTGTATAGGGTTGTAAGATAAGCGGTCTTAACAACCGCTTAGACTTTCGAACCCGACTCGTTCGGTCGATGATTAGGATCCGACCAAGCATATTATGTGACCATAGTTGCATAGGGAATAACCTTCCGAGGTTATACGTTATGGTCACTTAATTTAATTAGTTGTATGATAGGTAGTTTATATGCCTTAGGTAAATGACCAAAATGCCCTTTTTATGCATAATTGGATTTTAAGCATATGTAACTTAACTTTTGTCACCTAAACTGATTATGCTACATATTAAAACCATGGTTGCAAAAGTCGCTAGGCGCTCCCTAGTCAGATTCGGGAGTACTCGAGAAGTACTCGGCTTAGGCGGGGTGATGCGTGTGAAGTGTTATATATATTAGGTGTATATTTTAAGCCCTTTAACACTTTTTTTAGCCAAGTTTTAAATTTATAAAACATGATATTTACTAACACTAAACACACATATGGGCAAGTGCACCCATCGTGAGCGTAGTATAGTGTTGGTAAGATACCGAGGTCGTCCAAGGACACAAGAGCTTTTAGTACCGGTTAATCCTCAACGTCTAATCAAATCAAAAAAAGTTTAGAAAAATGTTTTTAAGCTAAGAAAAATAAAAACTAACTAAAATGCTGAAAAATAAAAATAAAAGAAAAAGCAGATAGACAAGATGAATCACTTGGTTCCGACTCGTGTATAGTGTAACCTTTGATTATTTCCGTACTTTTGCACTTATTTAAGAGATTATCTTAGTTATTGTAGTAGGCCCCTCTTTTGAAGTTGATGTTACCCTCAACCCAGTAGTTTGAGTCAGCAGGGATACAATCCTAAAGGGTCGGATTATTGAAAGATAATTAATTAAGTTATTAATGCAAATTATGGTAGGCCCCTCTTTTGGAGGTGACGTTACCCTTGACTAAGTAGTCTGAGTCAGCAGGGATACAGTCCTAAATAGCCGGGTTATAGTATTAATAGTAGTTAACTTATGAGGGGATCAAAGAGTTTGGACCCCCGCCATCCAATACCGTTAAGTATTGAAGGTGGTCCTACTAAATTTGACCCAGGTCCATTGCAGGACCTCTAAACGCTGAACAATGGCAAGACTCTTACCAAACCGTTCTCTTAACCCCCGACCCGGTAGCCAACATACCTCCATATAGACCGTGGAGATATGAATGGTGAAAATCTTTTATTTTATATAGACAGTAAAATAATGTCAAGACACCACGGATGTGACAACAGGCACAAACCGGTAATTTCCGTACACTATAATTATTGCTTAATGACTGCAATTATGAGTTTAATTGTCAGCAATGTCTGAACACATGATTAAACAAGTGAATTCATGCATGTTGTATACTACAAAATATTGCGTTATGCATAAACAAGAGCGTTGCGTCAGAATAATAGTAAACTCACCGGTAAGACACAATGTGTCAACAGAACTGCAGAAAGCAGTCAGACATCAGAATTGAGGCCTAGTTGTAGGTCCGACAACAAGAATGCATTAAAACCCAAGAATACATACAAGGGTTAATATATATGCAATACGAAAGCAAAAATACGCACTAAAAAGCACCCGAAACGCACTTTAAGTGCAGAATTTATACAATTCAGCAATAAATCAGCATTTAGACATATAAATATTATGCAGAAATGACGTTTTGTTATCCAGAATATTTCCCTAAGTGTTGGGAATTGAAAGAGCACATGAAAGGTACTTAAAAGACACTAAAAAGTGTGATTTAGCACTTTAACGAATCGGTATGCAACCGAACAACCGGACTATACCCGGAGCATGAAAATAGTATTATTTTCACTATTTATATTTTTCTGAGCCAGTTAGGGTCCCTGATTACCCTAACACCCGTCATAACACGCTATATATTACTAACGAGGTTAAACCCTTAACTTACCTAACTTAACTTAGTTAACATAATTAACCTCCTAACTATCTACTTAAAATCGAACCAAGACCCCCCCCCCATGACCGATTCGGTTACCTAGGGGACACCCCCCTTGTACTTGTGATTTGGCTAATCTTAGATGTTAAGCATCTAGGGGACATTAAACCCAAGGGATAATAACACTTGAAGTTTCTATAAATACACACTCACACATGAGAGAACCATCACTTAACAAATCACCAACTCACTCACTCTCTCTTGCTCCCTTCACCTTCGGCCGAACCCTCTCCCACTCACCATCATACTTTCAAGTCTAGTTCTTGCAATTCCAACATCATTCACACTTCAAGGATCGTGTATTAGGAGCTCTTGTGCACTCGGAACGCGAAGGACCTCCACCGTTAGCTTTTATCCACCTCTTCTCCGTCAAGATTCTTCCCTAGCCCCGAGCTAGAGGTATATTGTTTAAAACTCATTCTTGAACTTATCTAAAGTGGTTAAAAGAATTTTTGTCGGTTAAAACTCGGAATCTTACAAGTTGAAGCATTAAAGTCTACTAAAAGTATGAAAAATGGTGGTTAATAGCTCATGTGTTGTGTAAAAGTTGTAGTATTTGAAATATGCGATTATTTAGACCCGATCTATGTTGTGGTAGCTCGGATCACCGTTTAACCCGGTTTGGTAAGATCATGGATCTTAACATAAAGCTATTTTAGAAGTAACAAGGGTTAAAAGGTGAAACCCTACCACACATAAACCATGAACTTGTGTAAAAATGTTTTAACTTGTACAAAAGTGTTTAAAACTAGTAGATCTATGTATCTACAAGCGGTATTTTCGAAGGACCAAGTGTCCAAGAAATCACATGTTCTAAACCGGATCTTACACAAACAAAAGTGGCTTTTGTGAACAAACAAGTGTGTGGACACTTGTGTAACAAAGGTTTTAACAAAGAAATAATTTTCGTAAAAACCGACTAGAAGTTGTGAAACTTCATATTCTTTAAAAATAAAGTTTTTAAGAAATTAAACTTATTTTTTAAAGATAACAAGACTTACTAAATGTGCTAGTAAGATACTACACAATCTTGGTAAACATCCAAGTTCATGAAGTGGGGAAAAGTAGTGATTATTGTTGATAATTGTTGTTGCTGATTATTGATGATTGGTGATGATTTAAAAGAAAATAAACACACGTTTTGAAAACGTGGGAAACCTCCATTTTTAGGGGAAACTCTGTCAAAATTTTTATAAATTTTGACACTTAGAAAAATATAAGTTTTTGAGAAACTTATCCCCTAAAATTATACCTCAAAACATTACCAAGGTTTCCCTAATTTTTGATGATAAGAAATGGTGATTTCTTCAAAAATAAAAATGGATATTATGTATATATATTTTGAGAGAAAAATATATATATTATGTTATCACCAGCTTTTGTGCTAAGTGTATATAGTATGTGTTATACGTGCTAGTGTATTAAGACTTAAAAATACACTAAATACTCATGAGGAGTATAAACATAAAAATACACATACAACATACAAGATACATAATTCGGGTGCAAAGTGCAAAACACAAAAGACTTATATTTATTTTAGAGAAAATAATATAAGTAAGATACGTAGTTAAAAATATAAGAATATTTTTAACACAAGAATATATACAAAAGAGAGTGACTGCACTTGTGCGACGCAAGTCTAGTGACTAACATTAAGAAAACGCGTATAGGTTACGACGTTAATTAAGCAAATCCGGTGGAGTTTACGACGCAAGGAACGCAAAGTTGTGAGTTCATGCTCCCCCTTTTCTCTTTAACTGTTTTCAGTTTTTATAACTTCGGGGGTGAAATACATGTACAAAAGTACAATATTTATAAATGGTATGATATAAATACAAGAAGTACACTTGGTGAGAACGAGAACCAAGTGTGACGAAATATATGAATATGAGAAGCGCATTTGGTGAGACGAGAACCAAGTATAAGGCGCTATGAGAAATGATAACAAGAAACGCGCTTGGTGAGAACGAGAACCAAGTAGGAGGCGTTATGAGAAATAGTGTCACGAATAGGGTTCAGAAGCACCATTAATCAACGTATACATTCAGACCGCAGAACAAAAGGTTAGATCTAACGGGTGCCTGGCAGCCTCACACTCGGTCGGGGCGAGAATCGAGTGGTGCTTTTGTGTCTCAGAATATACCAATTAAATGCCTTAGGTTTGGTGACTTCCTATGACGTGCCACAGGTTAATGGCTTTGCAACCCATTAACAATCTGATAAATTACAGAAATACTGTATTTACATAAAATTCATACCATACAAAATTGATATATAACTTGAAGTACGTGGGGTACTCAAGAAGATTGAATTATACTTGAAGTACGTAGGGTACTCAAGAGAATGAGAATTAAACTTGAGTACGTGGGGTACTCAAGAAGAAATTGAATTATACAGATGTACGTGGTGTACACATGAAACTGGATTTACATATGAAAACTTGATTTACTCACAAACTATGTTTTCATACAAAGTATACAAACATGAAATACAAAACAGCATGAATTCACACCAACATTATGTTGACGTTTTTCCAAAAACTCACATGTATTTCAGGTAACTAGGATGGATGTGCGCGCGGTCTTGCTTATGCTCGTGGATGTCGCTTGTGTTTAACTTTAAATAAAGTTGTAAACTTTTAAGACAATGTTTTATGCGACTTAGCGATGTAAACGCTAACGTATGTTTTCAAATTATGGTATTTGAATGTTATTTTACGAGCATGTAGCATGTTTACTCTTCGTATGCAATGAGAACCTTTCATGATCACACCTCGTGCTTCCGCCGCAGAAAGGGGTGTGACAGATTGGTATCAGAGCTGCGATTGTAGTGAACCAGGATTCCTTCTCGAGTCTAGTCTACAATCTCTAGGATCCATTCACGAAAACAATTTTCAAAGAGTTTTCATTGCATAAAACGTCCCGCGACATCCACTACCTGAAACTGTCTACATGAGTCTAGAAAAGACACTACGAGACTTAGAGTGCACTTGAGTAGCACTTGTCGTTGACTAGAAACTACTTGCAATTATGTGTGATAATTAGCATACTAGTAGTAGAATGTCACAAGTATACGTGACTTTACCTGAAAGCGATGGCCCATCTGAAGGAAGAAATACGAGGATGAAACGAACTGTGCGGACTGTGCAAGGAGTTACGTAATTATGGATGCATACATAATTATGGAATTCAGTGCACAGAAATCACAGCAAGTCTTGTCACGTATAGATTCCCTCAGTGCAAGCCTACTAAATACACTGCTAGAGTAATAATTGTTTGATGTCACTTATGTGGTATATATACCTGTGAATATATGATACTATTGTCTAGTGTGACGATATCAAACAAATGCCTAACCCTGCTGTGTTATGTTCTGTCAGAACATGGCACCCAGGAAAGCTGTGAATGCTCGCAATGACGATCAACCTCCTCCTCCCCCACTTCCCAGAACTGCTGAAGAGCTGAACGCTCTACTGGAGGAAAGGATCTCCGCTGCTATCGCCCAGTACGAGGCGAACCGAACTCAAGACAGTGGAGGACCAAGCAACGCTAGGCGTAATGGGAATGGAGATTCGTCTGGAGGCAATGCAGCTCAAGGCTGCACTTTCAAGCAGTTCCTCGACTGCAAGCCGATAAACTATGACGGCACAGGAGGTGCAGTAGCATTTGTGCGCTGGACGGAGAAGACTGAAGCTACTTTCCGCATGAGCAAGTGTACCGCGGATCAACAAGTCACTTTTGCTACTGGGTTATTCGTCGATGAAGCTCTGACTTGGTGGAACCTGCAAGCCCAAACTTTGGGTGATGACGCCGCTTATGGCCTCACTTGGGAAGAACTGAAGGAAAGGATGAGAGAGAAGTACTGCTCTCGTGCTGAACTCCAAAGGCTGGAGACGGAGTTCTGGCACCTGACCATGGAAGGTGCTGACATAAATGGTTACACTCGAAGGTTCCACGATCTGTCTAGAGTACTTCCCTACATGGTGACTCCTGAATTTAAGCGTGTGGAACGCTACATTTGGGGACTGGCCTCAGAGTTTCGTGGCATGGTAACGTCGGCCAAACCACAAACAATCACCGAGGCTGTAACTCTGGCTGTCAGCCTGACTGAAGATTGTGTTCGTATGAAGAAGCTCTCACTGAACCCAACAGAAAATGCCGAGACGCATGCTGAGTCGTCTGGCAACAAGAAAAGGAAACATGCAAACTTGAATCAAGCAACTCGTAACAACAAGGGTTTCAGCAAGAAGCGTGACGCTAACATGCCTCAGGAGATGAAAACCCATACAACCAAAGCATACCAAGGCTCCATGCCTAGATGCCAAAAATGTAAGTATCATCATGATGGAGCTTGTCGCATTCCAAGGTGCGACAAATGTGGTAAATTGGGTCATCAAACAGAAGACTGTTGGGGAAAAGGAAAGAACCGAAATGGAAACGGTGCTGGTAACAAGAATGGTAACGGGAAAGGGCAAGGATGCTTCAAGTGTGGAAGCAATGATCATTTCATGAAGAATTGCCCAGAGAGAAACAACGCTCCGGCTCGAGCATTTGTGATTGGAGCAAGAGACGCACGCGAGGACCCTAACGTGGTCACCGGTACGTTTCTCATTAACAATCACTTTGCATCCATATTATTCGACACTGGCGCCGATTATAGCTTCATGTCTGTGGAATTTAAACGCATACTCGGAATAGAATCTAGTAGATTAGAAATTCCTTATTCCATAGAACTAGCCAATGGTAAACTTGTTGAATCGGGCGAAGTTGTTAGAGGCTGCACGCTAGAACTTGGTGAACGAAGATTTAGCATCGACCTCTTACCTATTCAATTAGGTAGCTTCGATGTAGTGGTCGGAATGGACTGGTTGTCCAAGAACAAAGCGGAAGTCATTTGTCATGAGAAAATCATTCGCATCCCTCTGGCGAATGATGAAACTCTCATAGTACATGGAGAAAGACGAAACGCGCCTCTACGAATCATCAGTTGTATGAAGGCACAGAAGTGCTTGAGGAAAGGATGTGTTGCTTTCCTAGCACACGTTATAGACAAGAAGGCTGAGGAGCCGAAACTCGAAGACATTCCGGTGGTGAAGGAATTTCCTGATGTGTTCCCTGAAGATCTGCCAGGACTACCCCCGCAACGACAAGTCGAATTCCGTATAGACTTGGTACCAGGAGCTGCTCCTGTAGCCAAGGCACCCTATCGACTTGCGCCATCCGAAATGCAAGAATTATCTACACAGCTCCAGGAGTTGTTGGATAAAGGATTTATAAGGCCAAGCTTCTCACCCTGGGGAGCTCCAGTATTGTTCGTGAAAAAGAAGGATGGATCACTACGGATGTGTATCGATTACAGGGAACTGAACAAGCTCACAATCAAGAATCGGTATCCGCTACCAAGGATTGATGACTTATTTGATCAATTGCAAGGATCAAGCTACTATTCCAAGATCGACCTTCGATCTGGATACCATCAGCTGAGAATCCAAGATGAAAGCGTGCCAAAGACTGCATTCAGAACGCGATATGGGCACTACGAATTTCTTGTGATGCCGTTTGGATTAACGAACGCGCCAGCGGTCTTTATGGACCTAATGAACCGCGTGTGCAAACCATATCTCGATAAATTCATGATTGTATTTATCGATGATATCCTGATTTACTCGCGAACGAAAGAGGAGCACGAGCAACATCTCAGAACCATCTTGGAGCTACTGAAGAAAGAGAAACTTTATGCAAAGTTCTCGAAATGCGAATTCTGGATTCGCGAAGTACAATTTCTTGGTCACGTGGTGAATGAGAAGGGCATTCATGTAGACCCGTCCAAGATTGAAGCAATAAAGAATTGGGAAGCTCCCAAGACCCCAACTGAAGTTCGTCAATTTTTGGGCTTAGCGGGCTACTATCGGCGATTCATTGAGAATTTCTCGAAGATAGCTCAACCGCTAACGACCCTTACACAAAAAGACAAGAAGTACGACTGGGGTCACAAACAAGAAGAAGCCTTCCAGTTACTGAAGAGCAAGCTATGCGATGCACCCATACTATCACTACCCGAAGGCACTGAAGACTTCGTGGTATACTGCGACGCCTCACGACAAGGCTTGGGTTGTGTGCTAATGCAACGCCAAAAAGTCATCGCTTACGCTTCAAGACAACTGAAGGTTCATGAGAGAAATTATACCACTCACGACCTGGAGCTGGGTGCAGTGGTATTCGCCTTGAAGATTTGGCGACATTATTTATATGGTACTCGATGTACAATCTTCACAGATCATAAAAGCTTACAACACATATTTGATCAGAAGGAATTGAATATGCGCCAGCGACGTTGGGTCGAGCTGCTAAATGATTATGACTGTGAGATTAAGTACCATCCTGGAAAGGCGAACGTTGTAGCAGACGCGTTGAGCCGAAAAGAAAGGTTTAAGACCCTAAGGGTTCGAGCATTAGAAATGACGATTCGAACGAACCTCACTGCACGCATTCGGGATGCACAACAAGAAGCTCTTAAAGAAGAGAACCGTAAAGCTGAATACCTCCGGGGTGCATTGAATTACATGGTGCCAAATGAAGAGGGAGCCTTATACTTCAAGAAGCGTATCTGGGTTCCACTTTGTGGTGGCATACGTGAGGTCATCCTTAATGAAGCCCACAAATCGAGATATTCGATCCATCCAGGATCGGACATGATGTACCAAGACTTGAAAGAGTACTATTGGTGGCCGAGACTCAAGAGCGACGTTGCTGCCTATGTTGGAAAATGCCTAACCTGTGCTAAGGTTAAGGCAGAATATCAGAAACCGTCCGGCTTACTACAACAACCAGAGATTCCCGTGTGGAAGTGGGAACAAATCTCGATGGACTTCATAACGAAATTACCCAGGACCCCGAGAGGGCACGATATGATATGGGTAATAGTTGATCGATTGACGAAGTCTGCGCATTTCCTACCAATCCGAGAAAAGGATAACACTGGAAAGCTTGCAGAGATATACTTAAGAGAAATTGTGGCACGTCATGGAGTGCCAATCTCAATCATTTCAGACAGAGATGGACGCATTGTCTCAAGAATCTGGCAATCATTTCAGGAAGCCTTTGGATCTCAGTTAGATCTAAGCACGGCATTCCATCCACAAACAGACGGCCAGAGCGAACGGACTATACAAACGTTAGAAGATATGCTTCGCGCATGTGTCATGGACCTAGGCGGCAGCTGGGATACTCATCTACCTTTAGTTGAGTTTTCCTACAATAACAGCTATCATACAAGCATAAAAGCCGCGCCGTTCGAAGCTCTGTATGGCCGCAAATGCCGATCGCCCATATGTTGGGCAGATGCCGGAGATAAACGTATGGTTGGTCCGGAACTTGTACAAGAGACAACCGACAAGATTGCGTAGATCCGAGAGCGCATTAAGGCGGCTCGTGAGCGACAAAAGAGCTACGCGGATCCAAATAGAAAATCGGTAGATTTCAAGGTGGGAGACAAAGTGTTGTTAAAAGTCTCACCATGGAAGGGCGTAGTCAGATTTGGAAAGCGTGGAAAGTTGAATCCACGATACATCGGACCATTCAGAATATTGAGAAGAATTGGTACCGTGGCATACAAGTTGGAGTTACCGGCAGAACTTAATGGAGTACATGATACGTTTCATGTATCCAACCTGAAGAAGAGTCCAACGCAAGAAAACGTGACCATCCCGTTGGATGAAGTGCATATTGATGAAGCCCTCCGATTTACAGAACAACCCGTTGAGGTTACTGACTGGAAAGTCAACAAGACCAGGAGGAGCAGTGTGAAACTTGTCAAAGTACGTTGGAGCTCTAAGCACGGACCCGAGTACACATGGGAACGTGAAGACCAGTTCAAGAAAAAGTATCCCCACCTATTCAAGAAGACTCCAGCGAGAGTTAGTTCAGTCTGAATTTCGGGACGAAATTCTTTTAACGGGGGGAGACTGTGACAACTGGCACAAACCGGTAATTTCCGTACACTATAATTATTGCTTAATGACTGCAATTATGAGTTTAATTGTCAGCAATGTCTGAACACATGATTAAACAAGTGAATTCATGCATGTTGTATACTACAAAATATTGCGTTATGCATAAACAAGAGCGTTGCGTCAGAATAATAGTAAACTCACCGGTAAGACACAATGTGTCAACAGAACTGCAGAAAGCAGTCAGACATCAGAATTGAGGCCTAGTTGTAGGTCCGACAACAAGAATGCATTAAAACCCAAGAATACATACAAGGGTTAATATATATGCAATACGAAAGCAAAAATACGCACTAAAAAGTACCCGAAACGCACTTTAAGTGCAGAATTTATACAATTCAGCAATAAATCAGCATTTAGACATATAAATATTATGCAGAAATGACGTTTTATTATCCAGAATATTTCCCTAAGTGTTGGGAATTGAAAGAGCACATGAAAGGTACTTAAAAGACACTAAAAAGTGTGATTTAGCACTTTAACGAATCGGTATGCAACCGAACAACCGGACTATACCCGGAGCATGAAAATAGTATTATTTTCACTATTTATATTTTTCTGAGCCAGTTAGGGTCCCTGATTACCCTAACACCCGTCATAACACGCTATATATTACTAACGAGGTTAAACCCTTAACTTACTTAACTTAACTTAGTTAACATAATTAACCTCCTAACTATCTACTTAAAATCGAACCAAGACCCCCCCCCCATGACCGATTCGGTTACCTAGGGGACACCCCCCTTGTACTTGTGATTTGGCTAATCTTAGATGTTAAGCATCTAGGGGACATTAAACCCAAGGGATAATAACACTTGAAGTTTCTATAAATACACACTCACACATGAGAGAACCATCACTTAACAAATCACCAACTCACTCACTCTCTCTTGCTCCCTTCACCTTCGGCCGAACCCTCTCCCACTCACCATCATACTTTCAAGTCTAGTTCTTGCAATTCCAACATCATTCACACTTCAAGGATCGTGTATTAGGAGCTCTTGTGCACTCGGAACGCGAAGGACCTCCACCGTTAGCTTTTATCCACCTCTTCTCCGTCAAGATTCTTCCCTAGCCCCGAGCTAGAGGTATATTGTTTAAAACTCATTCTTGAACTTATCTAAAGTGGTTAAAAGAATTTTTGTCGGTTAAAACTCGGAATCTTACAAGTTGAAGCATTAAAGTCTACTAAAAGTATGAAAAATGGTGGTTAATAGCTCATGTGTTGTGTAAAAGTTGTAGTATTTGAAATATGCGATTATTTAGACCCGATCTATGTTGTGGTAGCTCGGATCACCGTTTAACCCGGTTTGGTAAGATCATGGATCTTAACATAAAGCTATTTTAGAAGTAACAAGGGTTAAAAGGTGAAACCCTACCACACATAAACCATGAACTTGTGTAAAAATGTTTTAACTTGTACAAAAGTGTTTAAAACTAGTAGATCTATGTATCTACAAGCGGTATTTTCGAAGGACCAAGTGTCCAAGAAATCACATGTTCTAAACCGGATCTTACACAAACAAAAGTGGCTTTTGTGAACAAACAAGTGTGTGGACACTTGTGTAACAAAGGTTTTAACAAAGAAATAATTTTCGTAAAAACCGACTAGAAGTTGTGAAACTTCATATTCTTTAAAAATAAAGTTTTTAAGAAATTAAACTTATTTTTTAAAGATAACAAGACTTACTAAATGTGCTAGTAAGATACTACACAATCTTGGTAAACATCCAAGTTCATGAAGTGGGGAAAAGTAGTGATTATTGTTGATAATTGTTGTTGCTGATTATTGATGATTGGTGATGATTTAAAAGAAAATAAACACACGTTTTGAAAACGTGGGAAACCTCCATTTTTAGGGGAAACTCTGTCAAAATTTTTATAAATTTTGACACTTAGAAAAATATAAGTTTTTGAGAAACTTATCCCCTAAAATTATACCTCAAAACATTACCAAGGTTTCCCTAATTTTTGATGATAAGAAATGGTGATTTCTTCAAAAATAAAAATGGATATTATGTATATATATTTTGAGAGAAAAATATATATATTATGTTATCACCAGCTTTTGTGCTAAGTGTATATAGTATGTGTTATACGTGCTAGTGTATTAAGACTTAAAAATACACTAAATACTCATGAGGAGTATAAACATAAAAATACACATACAACATACAAGATACATAATTCGGGTGCAAAGTGCAAAACACAAAAGACTTATATTTATTTTAGAGAAAATAATATAAGTAAGATACGTAGTTAAAAATATAAGAATATTTTTAACACAAGAATATATACAAAAGAGAGTGACTGCACTTGTGCGACGCAAGTCTAGTGACTAACATTAAGAAAACGCGTATAGGTTACGACGTTAATTAAGCAAATCCGGTGGAGTTTACGACGCAAGGAACGCAAAGTTGTGAGTTCATGCTCCCCCTTTTCTCTTTAACTGTTTTCAGTTTTTATAACTTCGGGGGTGAAATACATGTACAAAAGTACAATATTTATAAATGGTATGATATAAATACAAGAAGTACACTTGGTGAGAACGAGAACCAAGTGTGACGAAATATATGAATATGAGAAGCGCATTTGGTGAGACGAGAACCAAGTATAAGGCGCTATGAGAAATGATAACAAGAAACGCGCTTGGTGAGAACGAGAACCAAGTAGGAGGCGTTATGAGAAATAGTGTCACGAATAGGGTTCAGAAGCACCATTAATCAACGTATACATTCAGACCGCAGAACAAAAGGTTAGATCTAACGGGTGCCTGGCAGCCTCACACTCGGTCGGGGCGAGAATCGAGTGGTGCTTTTGTGTCTCAGAATATACCAATTAAATGCCTTAGGTTTGGTGACTTCCTATGACGTGCCACAGGTTAATGGCTTTGCAACCCATTAACAATCTGATAAATTACAGAAATACTGTATTTACATAAAATTCATACCATACAAAATTGATATATAACTTGAAGTACGTGGGGTACTCAAGAAGATTGAATTATACTTGAAGTACGTAGGGTACTCAAGAGAATGAGAATTAAACTTGAGTACGTGGGGTACTCAAGAAGAAATTGAATTATACAGATGTACGTGGTGTACACATGAAACTGGATTTACATATGAAAACTTGATTTACTCACAAACTATGTTTTCATACAAAGTATACAAACATGAAATACAAAACAGCATGAATTCACACCAACATTATGTTGACGTTTTTCCAAAAACTCACATGTATTTCAGGTAACTAGGATGGATGTGCGCGCGGTCTTGCTTATGCTCGTGGATGTCGCTTGTGTTTAACTTTAAATAAAGTTGTAAACTTTTAAGACAATGTTTTATGCGACTTAGCGATGTAAACGCTAACGTATGTTTTCAAATTATGGTATTTGAATGTTATTTTACGAGCATGTAGCATGTTTACTCTTCGTATGCAATGAGAACCTTTCATGATCACACCTCGTGCTTCCGCTGAAGAAAGGGGTGTGACAACGGACAAACGATAAGGAAGAATCACCTTCAACATAAGAAACTAGTTATTAAAGTCATTAATACAAAACCAAGTAAAAAGTGCGAAAAGATTATAAATAAAAAGTATTACACTAGACACTTGTCTTCACCAAGTGATGTAAGAGACTTAGGCAAACGTGGCCTTGATTGTCAAGAACTTTTACGCTCAATCTTGGATCCCGAGACGACTCACACAATCTATGATGGACAATGGATGATGGTGGTGGATGATGGTGTTATGGTGGTGGTGGGTGGTGGGTGAAGTGTGAGAGAGGTGGTGTGCCAAGGGATGGTTTGAGCTTGAGCCAAGCACTCCTATTTATAGGCTGAACAGAAGCTCGGGCACGGCCCCGTGTCCACGTCCTTCTCTTTCTTCATTTAATGCAGCTTGTCTTATTAGTTGACCACGCCCCCGTGTCCGCTGAGCACGACCCCGTGTGCAGAAGAATCTTTGTACTATGAAGATTTGCCTAGATTGTGCGAATCTTATAGTTGACCACGGCCCCATGTCCGCTGAGCACGGCCCCGTGGTGGGCAATAGAAGCTTCTACCACTTTGTCTTTTCTGCTGACACTTGGACACGCCCCCATGCTGGCTGTGCACGGGGTGTGTTCAGTCTTCTGTCTTCTTGTTTTGCTTGGGAAGATGCTGTCGTGGGGTCGGGCATGTCACGTTTGTTCCTTTTCTTGTATTTATGTTAGATTTTGCTGTCTGTTTGCTTCTTTTGTTAATTTGAACTCATTTAATCCTGAAAATACAAAAGGAAGACAAAAGCACACTTTTTCCAACATTAGTACTAAAAAAGGGTTAGTTTTATGCCACAATTGATGAAATTTATATGTTGCATTTTGCACACATCACGGGGATTACTTGGGGAGTAATTGACCTGGGAGAACAGTACTCGTGCCTCGGCTGCCTACCTTGTAGCGAGTACTCGGGGAGTACTCGGAGCCTAGGCGGGACTTTTACAACCATGATTAAAACATGTTAGGTCATATAATACTTGTCATAGGACTAGTTAGGCGTCTCGAACGCGCATTTGCGCGAACGAGGCGTTAAAGTAGCATAAGCTACCTTAATGGGTCGTAAGCACTTAGGATAGGTTTTGATTTAGTATGTAGCCTTTGTTAAACCATATCATATGAGTTCCAATACTCATTTGGTTTACAAAACCTCATCCTATCTGATCTTCCGATTTAGGTCCGGTTTATTAACATAGTTACCAATATTAGGTGCCGATTGATTCCGTGATCCCTCTAGCGTTGCATGGTTGTTATTCAAGACTTCTAAGTATTCTTAAGTGAGTACATAGTTTCCCTATTTTACTGTTTTCGATTGTTTTGGGGTGATTCATATGTGTTAAATGATTTCGATGTTTTTAACGATGGTTTCAAAATGATTAATATGGTATATATAAAACTAATAACGATTTCGATAATGTGAACAAACTTGTTGGACATAGTTACATAACGAATAACATTCATTAGTTTTGGCCGAACCGACCAGTATTAGGTTATGGTCCCATAGGATCTGACAAATCCCGTTATCAGACTGCACCCATGGTTATGTGTGGGGGTTATGTGGGTAACGATTGAACCTGTTATTTGTTAATTTACCCTTTGGTGGTTAGTTAATGTGAGTTGGATGATGGACGAGTTATGAAGGTTTGGATGTTATTAGCGAGACGACCAAAAGTAGTTTTCACAATTAAAACGAGAATGATTTTGAACGATTGAAACGAGTTAAACGAATTTAACAAACGATTGGTTTTAGGTAGTGATTAGGTAATGGGACGGGTGTAACATGATAAAAGCATGGTAGATACGCCGCTGGTACTTCTTATATATAAGTGTTTTTATCATATTACATTCTGTGGCATTATTTATTTCACTTGGGCAAACAATTTTAAAACGATGACACTCAATGATGTTTTTCTAAATAATATAAACCATACGAGTTTTACTAACGAGGTGATTTACAAATTTGGTCGACTTAAACAAATGTTTTGGGTTAAGAATCATGGCTATGAGATTTTATAAATTATAACCAACTTGATTTGATTTGTTAATTATGTTGCAATACTATACACTTTTCAAAACAAGGTTTTAAACTTTTGTCTCGTGTAGTCTAATGAGGTACCGCAACATGTAAACGAGCCATGAATCCGACACTCTCACAAAACCTATGTGCTCGGCATCATTTTTTTGCTGACTTTGTTTTTACATATGTTTCAGGTGTTGTTGGATGATGTTGATTGCTAGGATGCATGCTCACATTGGATCTGGACAAGGCCTTAGTGACTTAATAACAATGATAGACTATGTTTAACTTGTTTGTTTAAATTTCAAAACAATGTAAATTATTTAATAATTCAATAAAACGAAACTTTTTGAATACATGGTTGTGAAACAATAATTCTACCACTCCACTCCCCGATGTTTCCGCGTCGGTTTCGTTGTTTTAACGCGGTCGGGGTGTGACAGAAGAGTTGGTATCAGAGCCAATGGTTATAGGGAATTAGGTTATTAGTAATGCTTTGACCTAGACTATAACTTTTCTAGGACCCTAACACAAGCTTACTTGTGTTTAGATTTTTAAAACAATACCATTACTTATCCTTAGGTGATAACCACAACGAGAACACAATAACAAATCTGTTTTGAAAACCAATTATCTCTCTGTAGATGATTCGTTATAAGGTTTTGAACCTTCAAAGTTCCAAAATGATTTTGAAAATAATCACCCACCCTTTCGGATGATTTGTTTTTGGCTTAGTGCCTTCCGAATTTTCAAAATCTCGTCAAGGTTTGGGTCTTATAGTGTGAACTCGTGCAATCTGGAAGAGTGGATACCTGTATCCTGAGTTTCCTGTCTAAGGCTAGAGTGTTCGTACAAATTCACAAAATTTGGCCAGTCACTCTTACCTGAGAACTCTTGGGGTGAGTGTCCACTTATTGGCTAAAGCAGGTCTTCGCGATACGTTATATTGACCCATTTACTTTGATTAGTCACCGCGTGTCGTTTGTTGTTCAAGGTAACGAACAAATTATCGCCTTCCTGATGTCTTGTCGATGTTTTCAATACCTCCTTTTTATCCAATTGTCGACCTCACTCGTTTCTCATGTTTCCTTGCTCATTTTAGAAAATGCCTCCTCGACGAGATGCACAACCTCCAACTAATGAAGAAATCGCAGCCCTTGTCTCTCAGCAAATGGCTGTTGTGCTTCTGAACATAGTAACCCAGATCCATCAATTATACAACAATAACAACAATAATGCTCAGTGTAGTTTCAAGAATTTCAATTCAGCTAAACCGCTAAAGTTTTCTAGGTCTCAAGGAGCAATTGCGCTCCTGCAATGGTTCGAAAGTTTGGAGATTACATTTAGACATGTTCAATATCCAAATGAGCGTAAAGTTGAGTTTGCATCCAGTGTGTTCGAGAAGCATGCTCTTACGTGATGGAACGGTGTGATGCGTGATAGGGGTGCCGATGTGGCTTTGGCACAAACACGGGAAGAGCTTCGAGCTCTCATGATGAAAGATTTCTGTCCCCGTCACGAGATTCGAGCTTCGAAACGTGAATTTGACGATCTGAAACAAGATGGGGGAGAACACCGTGCGTATACGGAATGTTATGAAGAGCTGAGTTTGTTGTATCCCATTATGGTTACTCCGTTGGAGAAAGAAATTGAGAGGTATATCGATGGTTTACCCGATTCTGTGCAAGATATTGTGACTGGCAGTAATCCTACTACTGTTCGTCAAGCGATTGAATTGGCTGCTACTCTGACTGAGTCATAAGTCAGAAAAGGTAAACTGACTCGCAAGGGTGACAAGAAGCAGTCGGCCAATACCGTTCAAGACAAGGAAAAGGGTAAGGGTAAGAAGAAGGGAGAGTCTTCTAAGAGGTCGAGGAAGCGCAAGGCTTCCCAGAATTTTTCTATTACTGTTTAGAACCCACCAGCTCAACCTACTGCGAAGAAACAGTATGCTGGTACCGCACCCCACTGTGCTCGATGCAATGGTCAACATGTTGCACAACAGGCCTGTAAACAATGTACTACGTGTGGTAAACTTGGACATCTGGCCAACATTTGTCGTTTGGGTCAAAATTAAGCTGCTCAGATTCCAGCACAGGCTCAAGGGAATGCTGCTAGATTCCCACCTAGACCATGTTACAATTGCGGAGAATTTGGTCATTTCCACAACAACTGCCCAAGGTTAGTGAACGCGAATGCAAATCCGAATGCCATTGCAAACGCAAATCCCGCCTGTGGACGAGCATATAATTTGAATGCAAACGAGGCTTGAGCTGACAACGAGGTTGTCAATGGTATGTTCCTTGTTAACCATCGACCTGCATCTATTCTTTTTGATTCTGGTGCCGATAGGAGTTTTGTTTCGTTATCTTTTGAGCCTTTACTTGCGATATTTAGAACTAAACTGAGGAAACCCTTATCTATTGAAGTTGCTACTGGTAAACCTCTTGTACTCGATTCTGTTATTCGCGATTGTCAATAGAACCTCGATAACCATCTTTTTCCTATTGACCTCATACCGATGCAACTTGGGAGTTTCGACGTTATCGTAGGGATGGATTGGTTAGCTAAGTTTCATGCTGAGGTGGTTTGTTTCAACAAGATTGTTCGTATTCCTCTTTCGTCCGGTGAAGTCTTAGAAGTTCGTGGCGAGAAACCATCCGGTGGTTTGAAGCTAATGTCGTGTACTAAAGCCCAAAGTTATTTACGAAAAGGATATCTTGTTTTTCTGGCACATGTCACTGAGGAGAAGGGCAAGAGTAAACATATTCAAGATATCCCAATTGTCCGAGATTATCTAGAGGTGTTTCCCGATGAACTGCCTTGTTTGCCTCCAGTTCGTCAAGTCGAGTTTCATATTCATCTTGTTCCTAATGCCAACCCGATTGCGAAAGCACCTTATCGTCTTGCACCGTCTGAGATGCAAGAATTGTCTAAACAGCTTCAAGAGTTATCTGACAAAGGATTCATCTGACCGAGTTATTCACCTTGGGGCGCTCCTGTCCTGTTTGTGAAAAAGAAAGATGGGTCATTTCTAATGTGTATCGATTATCGTGAGCTTAACAAGCTTACCATCAAGAATCGATATCCCCTACCACGAATCGATGATCTCTTTGATCAGCTGCAAGGTGCTACATGTTTCTCCAAGATCGATATACGTTCTGGGTATCATCAGCTTCGTGTTCTCGAAGAAGATATTCCCAAAACTGCTTTCCGCACGAGATACGGGCACTACGAGTTTAGTGTCATGCCTTTTGGTTTGACGAATGCCCCAGCTATCTTCATGGACTTAATGAATAGGGTTTGTAAACCTTATTTAGACAAGTTCATCATCGTGTTCATTGACGACATTCTCATTTATTCGAAGTCTCGAGCCGATCATGAACAACACCTTCGTTTGACACTAGAACTCCTGAAGAAGGAACAACTTTATGCTAAATTCTCCAAGTGTGAATTTTGGCTTAAGGAAGTTCAATTTTTGGGTCATATTGTTAATGAGCAGGGTATTCATGTAGATCTTTCCAAAATTGTTGGAATTAAGGATTGGAATACGCCAACGACCCCAACAGAAGTTCGTTCTTTTCTTTGTCTTGCTGGATATTATCGTCGTTTCATTTCAAACTTCTCAAAGATTGCGGTTCCACTCACTACTTTGACTCAGAAGAATAAGCCTTTTGAGTGGGGACCTAAACAAGAAGAAGCATTCCAAACGCTGAAGCGAAAGCTATGTGATGCTCCTGTTCTATCTTTGCCCGAGGGAAACGATGATTTCGTTGTCTATTGTGATGCGTCGAATCTAGGCCTTGGTTGTGTTCTTATGCAACGAGGTAAATTTATAGCTTATGCGTCAAGACAGCTGAAAGTTCACGAGAAGAACTATACAACTCGTGATCTCGAGTTGGGTGTTGTGGTATTTTCTCTCAAAATCTGGAGACGCTATCTTTATGGCACGAAGTGTGTGGTTTTCACAGACCACAAAAGTCTCTAGCATATTCTCAATCAGAAGGAGCTGAACATGAGGCAACGACGCTGGGTTGAGCTATTGAGCGATTATGATTGCGAAATTCGCTACCATCCTGGTAAGGAGAATGTTGTAGCCGATGCGCTAAGTCGAAAGGAACGAATCAAGCTCAATTCTGTTCGAACTCTATCCGATATCCAATCTCGTGTCCTTCAAGCTCAACGATCTTGTGTAATCAAAGGCTTATTGAAATATGAGCTACCACTTCAACTTGAGCTTAAACTCGAAATGAAGGATGATGGGTTACTCTATTTTAAGGATCGTTTGTGGATTCCGAAACAAGACGATCTTCGCACTTTAGTGAGGGACGAATCTCACAAGTCCCGATATTCTATCCATCCTGGTGCTGACAAAATGTACAAGGACCTTCGTACTCAGTTTTGGTGGTCTGGTATGAAAAAGGATGTTGCCTTGTATGTATCGAAATGCCTAACTTGTCTCAAAGTCAAGGCTAAACATCAACGAATGTAACAACTCTCATCAAAAGTTATAATTATTTAATTAAATTGTCCAATAGGAAACCCTAATTGAGAAACCCAAGTGATTCTGCATAATCCCTAAAATTTTCAGAACATTTGGAATCAGGATTAGGGCCCCTAAAACTCAGGGGGGGTAAACCCTATTCGGTAATATCTTAACAGTTTGCTGTCAAAAATTCGAATTAACACGAAACCAACTCAGCAAGCCTACTAGGACACAAGGCTACCCTAGGGTAGATTGGTACCCCAGGCGAGTCGTGACAGGACCAGGGACATCTTCCGCGACACGCGGGAGAAACCAATTTTCAGTATAAATAGAACAGTTTGTTTCATGCAATTGAGTGTTCGTTCGACGTTCAAATTCGAATTGTACGTTGAGTTATAGCATAAACAGTCCCAAAACACACACTGATCACGAAGTGCTGCCACAATTCAGGGTAATAACTCGATCGCTGCTACGATTCAATGTCCGATCGATTAAACTATCCAATGGATGTTTAAGTGCTGCCCACATTAGGGTTTATGCTTTGTCATTCGTCGTTAAATCGATGGATGTTTAAGTATCGCACTTTGTCATTCGTTGTGAAGGTTTTAATCTCGTGAGTTGTCGTAAATGCTGTATTAAGTTACTAACCTAGTTTGTGTGCTTGATTATTTAAACTAGGTTATCAAGGCTAATCAGTAGGCTAAGCTCTGTTCATAAGTAAATCTGCAATGTGAGTCATTCTCTTTTTATCAAATCTGTTTATAAAAGTATGTTTATTTTCAAGATTATAATTACAGTGATTAAGTTTATGTAGTCACCAAATTACAGCCGGTATGTGGGGTATTGTGCACATTACTGTTTTTATCACTTTAGGTGGGCGAACCTAATTAAATGATACTCGTTACTATTGGGTGAACGGACTCAATAGTAATATGACCACAGTTACCGAAACGAGTCGATGACAAGTACTGTGGGTATTTGGTTGAAATAAACATTGTAATCTCTCTTAATACTGTGAATTATAACAAAAGAGTCATTTTAGCAAAATGAATGATTCACTCAGTATTTCCCGCTGACAAAACCTTTTTCAAACATGTTTCAGGTGATCTGTTGTGATCCAGGAAAAGTGCCGCGAAGCACTATCAGCTTAAGGAAGTGGCTCAGTATAAAATAAAGAAACATGTTTTGTAAAATAAAAGATTTCTTCGTGAAATCTCAAGATTGTAAATTACCGGGTTTTATCCCGAGTTGTGAAATAAAATAATCGTGAAATATTTCAGTTTTTAAAATGATCCTGAAGAAACTTTCGCTGTTAAACTCACTTAATTAAATACCACAGTATTTATGTCCCGCGGCTCCTGAAACGGGTAAAACCGGGTCGGGGGCGTGACAGAAAAATGTGGTATCAGAGCCACTGATCTAAGCCTATTAAGTATTTAGAAATACTTAATTTTATTAATTGCCAATTATGTGATTATGTGGTTTATTAACTGATTCTTTGTTAATTACTGTATGGGTAAACAAAAGCTGTCAAATATCTATCTTAAACTAGATAGGTCATCCAACGAAAAGGGAAGTTCATCCCAAAGAAAACCTTATGTAATTCCTGAAGAAGGAATATTTGTGAGAAAGGCACATCACGAGAAACCACTTTCTCCTAATAAAAGAAGTTTGATTAGTAGGAAAAGTCAGGAAGAAATAAAGAAAAACCGAGAGAAGAAGATTAAACAGGAAACCCAGGAATTAACCAGTAAAATACCTTGGGAGGACAAATTAGATGAGAAATGGGCAGATCTTTATATGCTAGCCACAGTAGCAGAAAATGCAAATCTCTAAATACTTTAACTCAAGTTTTAGTACCTTTATTTTTCAGAAATCTTATTCAGTAAATAAATAAGTTCACAGTAAATCGTAGTATAATTTACTTGACAGTTGTTTTATGTATGGTATGCAATAATATTTAAGGATTATCTATGAAATTTTGTTATTTTATTTTAACATTTGGTATATATGCTAAACAGCATGAATGAGATGTCTGAAGCTTTAGAAAATCTTAACCTCTACCCCGTTAAGATAGAAGTTTCCAAGGAATTCACCGGTTACTTCGCTGATAAAGAAGAACCTATGGAATTTCAATCCAAACCACTGGCAAAACCTAAACCCAAGAAAAGAAACAGATTTGTGGGCTGGAGGCGAGTACGTAGGAAAAAGCCAGCAACAAGAAAGGTTACCAAAACTGAAGAACCAAAAGACAAAGGAAAATGGGTAGAAATTGAGGAAAATATTAATCAAGTAGAGATAGAAGCTGAGAAGAGTTTTAAGCAAACAGAAAGAGAAGTCAGAGAAAGTTCTAGGCAGAAACAGAAAATGACTCCCTGGGAAGTTTTAGATCATAAACTAGTAATGAGTGAACTCATCGGACCTGCCGATGGAAACCTTGAACCAGCTAACCCAAACCTTATATTTACTGAAGAAGATCTTTTCAGCTATCCACTAGAAGCTCCAATTCCAATCAATCTGGAAACTGCTATTCCAGATCCTATTGTCCAACCTCAACCACTACCAGTAGAATTAGATGAATGGTGGACAACTGATTAGCAATACCAAAATCTTTTAAACAACCCTGATACATTTTTCCCACAAGTTGACCCGGAACCATTACCAAATCCACCCATGAGTAACGAGAATTTAGCAGAACTTCGCCATTTTGGTGAAGAGTTAATGGATGCAGGGAATAGAATCCGGGAAATTGGGGGACAAATTGCCTGGAAATATGATGAAAGGGAACTTCGTTTTTAAAACGACAAGTGACGAGAGATAGTAGGATGGTGAAATTGTGGTTGTATAATAGTAATAGTAATAATGACATCAGTCTGTAAAATAACTACGAATAAAACTTTGTAAAATATTAGTGTGTAGTGATGCATACTATAAAAGTTATAAAATGAAATGGATAAATCGATAATTTTGACTATATGTGTATTGAGAAAATTGTCTGATTGTTTTTATGTATAATTATTATTTATCAGATACTAATAAAATTATATATATTAATTATCAGATGGCAAACAGTGGTAATGAACCAGTAAATGAGGTTAATAAGTCTGAGCAACATCCAGGAGATCAATATATGACTAGGCAAGATATCGAAAATATTGTTGCTCAAGGGATAGCCAATGCTATTCCAGCAATCGTTGCTGCTGTAAAGAATCCAATCGAACCGCAACAAATCATTCCTAGTAAACGTATTTCTGAAGATAACTTCAGTAATAGTGTAAACGGAGGCAATGATCAGGTTAACCATAATGAGGAACCACATCAACCTCCATTTCCTAAGAAAATGAAAGCCGCAACGCTTGGTTGCACTTTCAAAGAATTTCTTGCTTGTAAACCCACTGAATTTGCAGGCAATGAAGGAGCAACTGCATCACTGTGTTGGTTAGAGAAAACCGAAGCAGTAATTGCAATAAGTAAATGTGCTAAAGATGATCAGGTCATGTACGCATCAAATCTTTTCAAGGAAGGAGCACTCGAATGGTGGAACACTGTGTTACAAGCCAAAGGAAGAACAGTGGCGTATGCCCTGAACTGGGAAGAATTTAAAAGTCTTGTAGAAAGAAAATTCTGTCCCGAGTATGAAAAGGAACAAATGACAAATAAGTTCCTAAATCATCGGATGATGGGGGTAGATTGTCGTGGTTATACTTCGACATTCTTTGAATATGCTAGAGTGGTACCAACACTGGCTTCGCCAGAACCGGTACTCATTTCTCGCTACATTTGGGGACTGATTAGTGAAATTCGCAATATCGTTAAAGCTGCGAGACCTCGCACTATTGACGATGCTGTGGAATTAGCTAACACCCTAACCGATGAACTGGTGCGCACAAGAGATGAAGACAGAAAGAAAGAATTGGCTCAGAAAATTACCCAGGGATTTCGTACGGGTAATAATAACAATTTCAAAAGAAGAGGAACAGGGCAACCCTCAACTCCACCGTTCTGCAGGAATTGCAAAAAGAAACATTTTGGAAGATGTGGTGTAACCTGCAATTTTTGTAAAATGGTAGGACATCGTGAAGAAAATTGCAGGAAGAAATCCACAATCTATTATAATTGTGGAGAAGTAGGACATTTCAAAACAGAATGTCCTAAATTGGTTAAATCAGCAGACAACAAAGCTAAACCAGCTGACGGGGCTACAAAGAAGAATGTCAGAGCATTTCAGCTGACTACTCAAGAAGCAGAACTCATCCCAGATGTGATAGCGGGTACGTTCTTAGTTCACAACATTTACGCCAAAGTATTATTTGACTCTGGTGCAAACCAAAGTTTTATTAATACTTCATTCTGCCAAGCTCTTAATTTACCCTTAACCAACCTTAGGCAGATTTTTACAGTCGAAACGGTAGACGGAAATTCTGTTAGTATAGATAAAGTTTTGCAAAAGGAAAATATAGAACTTTCAGGTCATAAATTCTTTGCAAACCTATTACCTATGAAATTAGCCGAATTTGATGTTGTGTTAGGAATGGATTGGTTAGTAGCCAACCATGCTCGAATCATTTGTGATAAAAACTCTATAGAAATTCAGGCACCTACCGGAGAAGTAAATGTGATTACAGGAGATAAACCACGTAAGCCCATGAAATTCATATCAGTAATGAAAGTTGCTAATTATGAACGAAAACAAGGAATAGTATATATGATTTCAGTAATCATTAGTACTAAGGGTAAAGAACTTAAGGAAATTCCTGTAGTCTCAGAATATTCGGATGTATTTCCAGAAGAGTTACCGGGATTACCCCCAGATAGGGAAGTAGAATTTAGGATTCATCTAATTCCAGGAACTACACCGATAGCCAAGGCACCTTATCGGTTAGCACCCACAGAAATGTTAGAACTGAAGAGCAATTAGATGAATTACTAAGTAAAGGTTTCATACAACCTAGTTCATCTCCGTGGGGAGCGCCAGTATTGTTTGTAAAGAAGAAGGACGGTTCAATGAGAATGTGTATCGATTATAGAGAATTGAATAAAGTTACAATTAAGAATCGATACCCATTACCTAGGATTGATGATTTATTCGATCAACTACAACGAGCTAGATATTTTTCTAAGATCGACTTACACTCTGGATATCATCAATTGAAGGTACAAGAAGAAGACATACCTAAAACTGCTTTCAGAACTAGGTATGGTCATTACGAGTTTACAGTCATGCCCTTTGGGTTAACGAATGCACCTGCAGCATTCATGGACATGATGAATAGAATCTGTAAACCGTATTTGGATAAATTTGTAATTGTTTTCATAGACAATATACTTATTTATTCCAAAAGTTAAACAGAGCATTGTGAGCACCTTCATGCACTGTTAACCTTGTTAAGAAAAGAAAAGCTTTATGCCAAATTCGCGAAGTGTGAATTTTGGTTAAAGGAAGTGCAATTCCTAGGACACATGGTGAATCACGAAGGTATTCACGTAGATCCTGCTAAGATAGAGGAAATTACCAATTGGAAGGTTCCACAAACTGCAATGGAAATTAGAAGTTTTATAGGTTTAGCTGGGTATTATAGACGGTTTATTAAGGACTTTTCAAAGATAGCTGTTCCATTAATTAAGCTAACCTGTAAAGCAGTTAAGTTTGAATGGGGACCTAAACAAGAAGAAGCTTTTAGGATTTTAAAGCAGAAATTAACAAATGCTCCAATCTTAGCCTTACCAGAAGGAACTGAAGATTAGGAAGTATATTGTGATGCTTCAAAACTAGGAGTTGGATGTGTGCTTATGCAACGTAAAAAGGTGATTGCATATGCTTCAAGGCAATTGAAAAAGCACGAAGAAAATTATACGACTCATGATTTAGAATTAGGAGCCGTAATCTTTGCCCTTAAAATTTGGAGACATTATCTGTATGGAAGTAAATTTAATGTTTATACAGATCATAAAAGTTTAAGATATATATTTGGGCAAAAAGAGTTAAACATGAGGCAAAGGAGATGGATGGAAATCCTAAGTGACTATGACTGTGATATTCAGTATCACGAAGGAAAGGCAAATGTAGTTGCAGATGCCTTAAGTCGTAAGTTTTATGAGAAACAACGACGGGTTCGTGCTCTCAGATTAAATCTACAAATAGATTTAATGGAACAATTGAAGAATGTTCAAGCTACAGCAATCAAGGATGATGCTGAAGGAATGAAGGGACGAATAAAAGAATTAGAGCAAGGAGCAGATGGAATTTGGAGATTCCACAAAAGTAGAATTTGGGTACCAAAGCAAGGAGACTTAAGACCTAAGATTTTAGAAGAAGCCCATAAATCTAGGTATACTATGCACCCAGGAAACAATAAGATGTACCAAGATTTAAGAAAAAACTTTTGGTGGATAGGAATGAAAAAGGATATAGCACGATATGTTTCTAAATGTCTCACTTGTTCACAAGTTAAGGCAGAACAGGGTTACTACAACAATTAGAAATGCCTATATGGAAATGGGAACTTATAACCATGGATTTTGTTACTAAGTTACCCAAAACAAGAAAAGGTAATGATGCGATTTGGGTAATTGTGGATCGATTAACCAAATCAGCTCACTTTCTACCAATGAAAGAAACCTTTAGCATGGAAAGATTGGCAAAGTTGTATGTAGATGAAGTCGTATCTTTACATGGAGTTCCACTCTCCATTGTATCAGATAGAGATAGTCGTTTCACTTCTCATTTTTGGAAAAGTTTCCAGCAAGCTATGGGAACTCGACTCACTCTGAGTACGGCTTATCATCCACAAACAGACGGACAAAGTGAACGGACGATCCAAACTCTAGAAGACATGCTCCGAGCATGTGTAATAGATTTTGGTGGAAACTGGGATGATCATTTACCATTAATTGAATTCTCCTATAATAATAGTTATCATTCAAGCATTGAAACTGCCCCATTTGAAGCACTATATGGAAGAAAATGCAGAACTCCAGTTTGTTGGGCAGAAATAGGAGAAAGTCAATTATCAGGTCCTGAAATAGTGCAAGAAACAACTGATAAGATTACTCAAATCAAGGAAAGACTGAAGATGGCTCGTGATCGTCAGAAGAGTTATGCAGATAATCGACTCAAGCCACTTGAATTCCAAGTCGGAGACAGAGTACTATTAAAAGTTTCTCCTTGGAAAGGAGTTGTTAGATTTGGTAAGAAAGGAAAGCTAAGTCCAAGATACGTAGGACCACTTTCAGTAATCCAACATATAGGACAAGTTGCTTATCGTTTACAATTACCAGAAGAATTAGCTGGAGTACATGATGTATTTCATGTATCCAATCTCAAGAAATGCTTATCAGATGAATCACTGGTAGTACCTCTTTGAGATATAGAGGTAAACGAAAAGCTGAAATTTGTTGAGAAACCTCTTCAAATTGAGGATCGAAAGATCAAATTTCTTAAACATAAACGACTAGTTTTAGTCAAAGTCAAATGGGATTCAAAGAGAGGAGCTGAATACACTTGGGAGCTGGAATCAGAAATGAAGCGAAAGCATCATCATTTATTCCAGTAAATCTCGAGGACAAGATTTTTATTAAGGTGGGGAGAATGTAACAACTCTCATCAAAAGTTATAATTATTTAATTAAATTGTCCAATAGGAAACCCTAATTGAGAAACCCAAGTGATTCTACATAATCCCTAAAATTTTCAGAACATTTGGAATCAGGATTAGGGCCCCTAAAACTCAGGGGGGGTAAACCCTATTCGGTAATATCTTAACAGTTTGCTGTCAAAAATTCGAATTAACACGAAACCAACTCAGCAAGCCTACTAGGACACAAGGCTACCCTAGGGTAGATTGGTACCCCAGGCGAGTCGCGACAGGACCAGGGACATCTTCCGCGACACGCGGGAGAAACCAATTTTCAGTATAAATAGAACAGTCTGTTTCATGCAATTGAGTGTTCGTTCGACGTTCAAATTCGAATTGTACGTTGAGTTATAGCATAAACAGTCCCAAAACACACACTGATCACGAAGTGCTGCCACAATTCAGGGTAATAACTC
The DNA here is from genome assembly GCA_030545235.1 of Helianthus tuberosus. Taxonomy (NCBI): domain Eukaryota; kingdom Viridiplantae; phylum Streptophyta; class Magnoliopsida; order Asterales; family Asteraceae; genus Helianthus; species Helianthus tuberosus. The sequence goes on from CM060360.1 coordinate 128,180,159, forward strand.
GATCGCTGCTACGATTCAATGTCCGATCGATTAAACTATCCAATGGATGTTTAAGTGTTGCCCACATTAGGGTTTATACTTTGCCATTCGTCGTTAAATCGATGGATGTTTAAGTATCGCACTTTGTCATTCGTTGTGAAGGTTTTAATCTCGTGAGTTGTCGTAAATGCTGTATTAAGTTACTAACCTAGTTTGTGTGCTTGATTATTTAAACTAGGTTATCAAGGCTAATCAGTAGGCTAAGCTCTGTTCATAAGTAAATCTACAATGTGAGTCATTCTCTTTTTATTAAATCTGTTTATAAAAGTATGTTTATTTTCCAGATTATAATTACAGTGATTAAGTTTATGTAGTCACCAAATTACAGCCGGTATGTGGGGTATTGTGCACATTACTGTTTTTATCACTTTAGGTGGGCGAACCTAATTAAATGATACTCGTTACTATTGGGTGAACGGACTCAATAGTAATATGACCACAGTCACCGAAACGAGTCGATGACAAGTACTGTGGGTATTTGGTTGAAATAAACATTGTAATCTATCTTAATACTGTGAATTATAACAAAAGAGTCATTTTAGCAAAATGAATGATTCACTCAGTATTTCCCGCTGACAAAACATTTTTCAAACATGTTTTAGGTGATCTGTTATGATCCAGGAAAAGTGCCGCGAAGCATTATCAGCTTAAGGAAGTGGCTCAGTATAAAATAAAGAAACATGTTTTGTAAAATAAAAGATTTCTTCGTGAAATCTCAAGATTGTAAATTACCGGGTTTTATCCCGAGTTGTGAAATAAAATAATCGGGAAATATTTCAGTTTTTAAAATGATCCTGAAGAAACTTCCGCTGTTAAACTCACTTAATTAAATACCACGGGATTTCTGTCCCGCGGCTCCTGAAACGGGTAAAACCGGGTCGGGGGCCGTGACAACGACCATTTGGTTTGCTTGTACAACCAGAGATACCGGTATGGAAGTGGGAGAACATTGCGATGGATCTCATCACAAAGATACCGCGTACTTCTAGAGGTCACGATGCTATTTGGGTTGTTATCGATCGATTAATGAAGTCAGCTTATTTTATACCGATTCGCGAGGATCTATCTGCTGATAAACTTGCAAAGATTTATGTTGATGAGATTGTATCTCGACATGGTGTTCTTTTGGATATCATATCTGATCGTGATGCTCGATTTTCATCTCATTTTTGGAAGACCATGCAATCTGCTATGGGAACCCAACTAAATCTAAGCACTTCTTATCATCCTCAAACAGATGGACAATCCGAGAGGACGATTCAAACTTTGGAGGATATGCTTAGAGCATGCGTGATAGACTTTGGTGATAATTGGGATTCTCATCTTCTGTTGATCGATTTCTCTTACAACAATAGTTATCATGCTAGCATTAATATGGCAACATTCGAAGCTCTCTACGGTCTAAAATGTCGTTCACCTGTCTGATGGAATGAGATCAGTGAAGATCAGCTTACTGGACCTGAGCTCATTCTGGAAACAACAGACAAAATCAAGAAAATCCGCGATAATCTTGTGACAGCCAGAAGCCGTCAAAAGAGTTTTGCGGATAGGCGACACAAGCCCTTAAAATTTTAAATCGGTAACCGTGTCCTACTCAAGGTATCTCGTTGGAAGGGAGTGGTGAGATTCGGAAAGAAATGAAAACTTGCACCTCGATATGTTGTACCATTTAAGATTGTTGAAAGAATTGGAAAGGTTGCCTATCGACTAGAGCCACCTCCTGAACTTGGGAATATTCACCCAACATTCCACGTGTCCAATCTACGAAAAATTTTGGTCGATGCTGATCTTCTTATTCCACTCGACGAAATTCAAGTTGATGAAACGATGCACTTTGTCGAGAAACCTGTGGAGGTAGTAGACCATGAAATCAAGCAGTTGAAGAACAAGTGAATTCGATTTGTCAAGGTTTGCTGGGAGTCCAAACGTGGCCCAGAGTTTACATGGGAACGTGAGGACTAGATGAAGGCGAAATATCCGCAATTGTTCTCACAAGTTTCCCCTAGTTAAAATTTCGGGACAAAACTTCCTAAAGTAGGGGAGACTGTGACAACTGTGCTCTGTAAATGATGTACAATGTAAAACAATATCAATTATCAATAAAACAATGTGTTTTGGTGTAATTATATGTGTATTTGTGTTTGATGATTTTACGATTTGATTCGAATTCGATTTCAAGCTTTAAATCGCTTTCTTGAAAGTTATACGCAAACTGGTGCGTAAACGCAGTCAGTTTAACACGACAAACAATCCGGAATAATGGCAAAGGCTTAACATACGTTAAATAACCTTTACATAACTTAGAAATATGTTTTGGGTGGTTTGGTGTGTCGAAAACAAATCTATTCGATCGTAGGGACTATTTGTGTCAAACTGCGAAAGTATGCCAATTCGTTCTATATCGAACATTCCGGAACTTGATCATAAGTTAAACATGCCCTAAATATCCTTTACATAGCTTAGAAATAGGCTTTGAGGTGTTTGGTGTGCAAAAATAAACTTATTTGATCAGCGGGACTAAAAGCATCAAAAAGTGCATAAGTTTGTATTTTCGCGCATATCTTACATTCTGAATATATTCGGACATCCAAAAATTTTGTAATCATTAAAATATTTTATTTTAGTGATTGGAATGCAAAAATTCCATTCGTCACGCAATTTGGATCGTTTTTGCGTCCGTTACGACTTTTGTCGTAATTAACCGAATATCGTAACCGTACGACCAAACGAACCGACATCCGAGATGGTTTTTGAACATATTTTAAGTTCTCTATACTTCATTTTAGAGCCTTGAAATGGGTATAACGGGGCGTAAACATATCAAAAATGCATCAGAATAGTTTTGGACTTGCAGGGACTGTTTTTGACATTCTGCCAAACTTTCTCTGGCGGGGCGCGTAAGCCTGTTCTGGCTTCTACGCGGGGCGCGACAGCTGCCAAGTACAGAAACATTGAATCTGGTCTTTGAGCTGGTTTTGATGGTTTTTAACCCCTGAATTTGGATGCTATGGGCTGGTTTTGAGTACCCCTTGTATTGTAAAACCTTGTGCCCACATGTATGGCCACAATTGAAGAACGAATTGCGAGCAACGATCCTGACGATTGTGGGAATTCTATAAATACCCAGGCCTTTCATTTATTTTCTTCACACTTGATTTATTCTCTACCCTAAGTTGAGGTTTAATACTTCATACCTGAGCAATTTGAATCAAGACTTCCTAGCTTGGACGCTTTGTAAGTTTCTTTCGTGCTTTTATCGTTTTTTAAGCGTAAAGGTCAAACAGTGTTTGACTTTCTGCTTTGACCACGATTTGGACAACACAAAGTTCGTTTAAACTTTGCAACGTGAGCCTAATCACGATGGTTATAGTTCGTTGTGACTGTACCTACTGATTACCACGTTGATTAGGCGTGGTGATGAGTTATAGTTTCGGTCAAAATGCGTATTTATGCGTATTTTGCAACCAAACTATTCTTGGATATCAAAACCCATTGTTTTGATATCAAAACCTGTTTTCTAACTTAGTGAAACATGTTTCAACATGTTTAACCCGTCACTCTTAGTCTAGTGCTTGTATAGGGTCGTAAGATAAGCGGTCTTAACAACCGCTTACACTTTCGAACCCGGCCCGTTTGGTCGATCGTTAGGATCCGACCAAGCATATTATGTGACCATAGTTGCATAGGGAATAACTGTAGGATCATTTTCAGACCCGAACGAGTCGATCAGAAGAGTTTATGCTCAGAATGAAAGGCGGAAACAAACATTCTGAGGTCAATTCAGCAAGATATACTCATAAACTGTCGTTTTTATTGATATGATGACAAATTACAGTGAGACGACACTTCGGCAGCACTTCGTTGCACAAACCGGAATCCTTACAAACGAAATCAAGACAACCCTATGTATAGGCAAGTGATTCCGTGCGGAATCACTTCACACGGAATTAGATCTCACACGAGATTAAGCTACATGCGGAATTACTTCCTAATTCCGTGCGGAATTACCCAAAGGTAATTTCGTGCGGAATTAACTCTATACCTATTTTTGACATTTTCTCATAACCCGTGCCCTGATTTATCTATATACATACAAGACTCGATACAAGACGAAGTCAGCAGATGCATGCACTAACGGACTCCCCCTCAAATGTTGACGAGTCTTAAGTGTCGAGTCTTCGCATCTTCAATCTTTATCAGTCTTCGGGCTTCTTCCTTTTGAAGTATATGACACTGTAAGTATCCTCAAATCTTTCTCTTCTCTTTTCATCACCAGCAGATTCTCCTTGAACAAATAATCTTCAATTCCAGAATTAGAACCTGGCTCTTTGTCATTCAGACCCCCCCTCTCAGTAAGCTGGGATCGTAGTCTGGCTTCCACAGGTTCAAGATCGTGACTTGGCTCAAATTCTGCTAAGGAACGAAACCTGCCTTTCATCTGATTATCCCATGATCTGTTGCTGGCTCTATCATTATCTGCACAAAAAACTCTACCCAACAATAAATTTTTGTTTATCACTTGTAAAATCAACTTCACAAATGATTTAATATTTAAACATTTTTTATGATCACTTGTGGATAAGATATTCAAACAATGATTTTACAATGTTGATCTCTGATGAACCACATGAAAAAAATATCATTTTTCTTTTCAAAAACACACTCTCCCAACCCAATTGTCATCATGTTTAGCACTTGAAATTTTGAAAATCAGCTCTCCAACACCAGTTGTCGAAAATCTTTTTGAATTTTTCAGAATTTATCCTAAAACACACTAATATCTTTTTGGATTTTTTTTAATGTAAAGAAATGCGATAAAGAAATATTTACATATGTAAAGAAATGCGATAAAGAAATATTTACATACAATATTTTTGTGAGTTTGTGTAAGACGGTCATACAATATTTACATACAATATTTATTTTTTAATGTAAAGAAATCACCAACACCATTAAGCTTTAAACATTTTAAGTTCTAAACGATTCACTTAGATTGTCAGTATACTGGTCCACTTTAAATTTTCACACAAAGTTCAACTGTTTCGAGATACGAGATTAATGTTTTAAGCACTTAAACTTAATCGCGTGTCCCACCTCAGAATATACTCCCGTATCCAGATCCCAATATTTAGTCTTACATGTGAGTATACCACAGATGATATCTGTAAGGTGTTAATTGCGAAAACCGTGAGAGCTCAGGTCAGAACTTCCGTTCAGCAGAGAGATGACGACTCGACTTTTGGTGGGTCCCCTTTAGAGGATCTTTTTTTACAACAGCACATGATTTACATATTTTTTCAATGTTTCATCATTTTTATGCTGAGGGTGGTGCTATATTTCAAACAAGCGTAAAGTATTCTCCGGGGACTAGGCCATTGCTTCCGCAAAATCAGAAGTCCCGGGATAATACCCCAGATATCACAGAGCATAAAGACCTAGTATCTCAGAAAGAGGGACCTTTCAAATAAGATTTCGGGGGTTACCCATATATCCGAGAGATGTTCCCCACGATATAAGGAAATTTGAATTTAGGTTTATATCTCGTCACAATCTACTAAATGTGCAAAAACCTACTGGCACATCATCAGTGAGACCGTTTATCACATTTATCTTTCCATTTCTTAAGCATGTTGTGATAGTCCACTGATGTACTATCATTTCCTCTTCTTTGACACAAAAACTCATTTTTCATTTTATCATGTTTTTATCTTTTTCAAATTTTCAAATGTTTTTGGATTTTTAGAAATTCTTACTCCCCCTAAAATTCAAATATATTTAAAGGAAATTTGAAAACAAACTATACAAGTAAATTGACAACCGATATCGAATCACTTCAATTCGCCATCCACTTGGCATAAACAATCAGAACTCCCTCTTACAACAAACTACTTTCCCATTGATTTCAGAACACTTAAGTTTATTTTAATCAAATGGTTTTTCCGGAAAATAAGTTTTGTTGATTTTATAAAATCATTTGTAGATTAGGGGATCATCACATTGTTTTTTTAAAATACCACTTGTAGGAAATCAGATACAACTTAATGTCCCTGATTTACCACTTGTAAGTGAAAACCTTTTTCAACCACTTGTAAGACGAAATCACTTTCGTGAATTTCTCAAGAAAGATGCCGATACCTGCTCCTCGCTTACCAACCTGGGAGCTCCGGCAAGTCCAGATTTTTACTGTTCATAATAAGTTCCATCCCAGTCACAAACCTGGGACGAAACAGTCCTACCTGGTTTCTTCAATTTTTTTCTCATAAAATTCCTTAACTCCTTTGACTTTCCTGTCAACCATTTTTCCAAAAATGTTATGAATTGTGGAGTTAAACGCCTTTTCAACATCAAATTCTTTCTTTTTAGAAAAGAATTGATTTGAAATCTCAACTTCACCAATTTTCTTCTTAAAATTTTCAGCCCGAAGTGGTGGAAAATTCACATCATCCACAATCGGCACTCATTTTTCATCTTTTTCCTCAACCTGTGGCTCTTCTGACTTTGTGGAGTCAGATTCATCGCCAAAATATAGCTCATCTGATTTTGATCTATCAGAATCATTGCTAGAACTATCATCAGACTTCTTAACAACCCACTTTTGGTTGTCAAGAGCTCTTCTCTTGTAGAACCTGTTTGAACATTCACCAATTTCAAATTTTGAGTTTTTGAAAATTTAGTTCTCTCAATTGGTGGTTCAAACTCAACCAATTTCTCTTTCAGTTTAGAAACTCCCTGTTTAGTCTGAATTGCATGTGTACATTTCACAGCAAGGTGTCCAATTCGTCCACATTTGAAACAGGTTCGAGTCTCCTTCTTCTTTTGATCAACCGTCTTGTCCATTTCTTCTTGCCTTTTCACAAGGAACTCTTTATTAGATTGTTTCCAGAAAGGACTCTTTTGTTCTTCTTCAGCACTTGTCCCTGAAACAAATACCATTTTTTATTTAAAATCTCTAACATATTTTTCATTTTTATGATTTTATGGAATAAATCCTAAACCTTTCTTTTTGAAATCACCGTGATGGTTTGGTTTCTTTCGATAACCAGAACCACAACTGTAACCCTTTTTCTTGTTTTCTCTTTGTTTAACTCTTGAGGTGTACTTTTTAGGTTTTTTAGAAAGATTTACATTTTTATTTCAGAAATATTAATTTCTGTTAGTTTGAAAACCTTTTTTATCAGTTCAGTTTTAACACCTCTTATTGGAAATTCCTCATCAAAATATAATTTTTCAGAATCATTCAAAATATATGCAACTTTAAACGTTTCGTCATCCAAATTAGATTTTGATAACAGGAATTCTTTATTATAAACTCTTTTGCCCTGTTTTTCAGTTTGACTCGGAGTGCTGGACTCAGACTTTGAATCTGACATAGACTCCGACTTTGACTCTTCAGTTTCATCGTTATCTAACACATGATCCTCCACTTTCTTCATCAATTGAGATTGTTGATCTGTGTCAGATGATGTAAAAGTGACATCAATGTTTTTTGGCAAATTAACTGAAGACTCCGACTCCCACTTTAAATTTGTTTCCTTTTCGACTCTTTCGGAATTTGGATTTCTTGGCAAATATCCATTTTCCAGCGGGGGTGGACACTTGTTGTAACTGACACCTTGTTTCTTACCAGATGCCTTTACTTCAGTGTCTTTCTTCTTTCCTTTCTTCTTTTCAGGAGCCTTTTCTTCATTTGTCTTCTGTTCTTCAGTTACCTCATCATCTTCAAATGCCTTCATGCCTTCAACAATTAGATAAATCCTGTCAATGACATAAGAAGTACATGAGTAACTTTTTAACAGACGATTAACTCTTTGAGTTTCAAGTTTCTGTTCTAGCACAACACACTTCTCTATGTAGTTGTTCAGTACTTTCTGCTTTGTCATGAAAGCTTCTTGAAGTGTCTTCATTGCTGTTGCTTGTTCTTCGCTTGTTTCATTGTACATATTCATTGCTTTGTTCAGAACATCATAAGATTCTTTCAATCTGTTCATGTTATATACCAAAGTATTGTTCTACTTTTTCACTGCTTCACAGGAACGTTTTCAGCGTTAGCTTCTGCTTCAACTTTGAACTCTGGAATGTTCCTCACCTTTTTCCTTATCATTGTAACTTCCTCATCATCACTGCTGACTGGTGTTTTGACCGTTTTCTTTTTCTTTTTAGCTTTATCGTCTTCACTGTCACTTTCTTCCATCATCTTCAAGTGCTTTGCCATCCTTTTTGCATAATATTCAGTACCATCATCACTGTCTTCTTCAATTCGAGCAACAAAAGCTTTGTGATCTAAAGATTTGTTTGGATCATAATCATCCCAATTGAAGTTCTCCCAGCTAAAACCTTCTGGTAATTTTTCATCATCTTGGTCTATCAAACATGCTTTACTATCAGCAGACACATATTTGTCCCAATTGAAACCTGTTGAAGCCTTTTGATCATCTTGATTCACCAAGCATGCTCTCTTTGAAGATTCTTCTATTTTTCTACCATGTGCCACTTGTGGTTCTTGTAGATGTTAAGCAACTTGATGATAAATAGACTTTCGGTAGTAATCATTGTTGTTGAACGGATTTTGAACTCCACTTGCTTCGCGATTAGTGCACTCCCTTTTGAAGTGTCCTTTTTCCCTGCAACGAAAACAAGTGACTTTAGATTTATCAAATCCCAAATTAGAAACAAATGCATTACGAAAGTCATTTCTTCCTGTGATTTGTTTAAATTTCTCAGCTCGTCTCAACACGCTTGCTAGACACCATTTTATGTCCATCAATTCCATCTCCTCAGCATCGATCTGATCGTAATCCTCTTTTGTAAGCATTGGATTCCCGATTTGACCTGCCATAAAACTACTCTATGATTCTAACACAATTCCCAACAACGACATATGGCTTTTAGCAATTTCTTCAGAATATTCCTGATCATTTTGAAGATTTAGTACAATATTGCATTGTAGCTTTTTGCCATTTTTGGTTGCTGAAATGTTTGGATCAAATGATGGAAATGATGAAAAACTTCTGTTGCTGTTTGATCCTTTGGATGAACCACCAGATGAACCTTTAGCATTAAACGCATATTCTACCTTTGGTGACAAGTTGGTGGTTTTATCATTCAACCCTGCTTTGTAATACAGTCCAATGTCTTGCTCACCATCAAAATCTTTCATTCTTGAAATTTTTCTCTGTTCCATCTCCTGAGCTTCAATCTTTTCAATGAACTTGCTCAGAGTCAAATTGCTAAACCCTTTCTTGTTCCTTAACATCATGAGATATGTACCCCAAGTCTCATGTGGCAATGCATCAGCAAGCTTTTCAATCAACTCCTCATTGTCCTTATTGATGCTCACCCTCTTCATGTTTACCAACAAATTGCAGTACCTTTCAATTATCTATTTTGTGCTTTCAGTTTTCAAACCTCGAAATAGATCAAACTCTTTCTTCAGAAGCGACTTTTTGTTCTTTATCATCTCTTGACTACCAACAAACTTTGATCTTAAATCTTTCCAAATCGAATAAGCACTTCCATTATGCTGCAATAAGACCAAGATGTCTTCTTTCACAGCTTGTTGTAGTAGACTTAGCATCATTTTCTCATTTTTGTATTTCTTTCTATCATCAGCACCCATATCTTTAATAGCAATCTCTTCTTCATCGTCATTCGTTGGCCTAACGTATTTCGTCTCTACGCATTCCCAAGCATCCAAATAATTTTCTTGAACCCAGTTTTCAAAACGTCCTTCCCAACCTTTATACTCTTCGATGTTCATGAGCTTAGGCAGTTTTTGCATTATCCCCGTTTCATTTTCCAACATTGTCTGCTGAGTAACAGTAATTGGGGTAGCAAAGGCGTTATAAAATTCCTCTTCCATGTTTCGGATTTCGAAAGTTCACAAACAGTGCTGATCAAACGGAAATACTTTCATACGGGATTACTTTCAAATGGGATCACACAGTCCGAACGAAATTACTTCTCTGACATGAAATCACTCTAATATCGTTTGAATGCAACAATTTTTCAAACGGAATTATAATCCCGTGCGATATTACCAAACGGAATCAAATATTTCAAGCGGAATTATTAATTCCGCGCGAACCTCTCAAACGAAATCACCAGCAGAAACGGAATTACCTAATCCCGTATGAAATTTCAAACGAAATTAACTTTTGATACGGAATTAAACCCAAATCTCGTGCGGAATTAGGATGACGTCATCATCTCGATGTGAAATTTGTCAATTTGATTGAGTTTTAGGCCGATTTTAGTTCTGAAACTTTCTAGGATTTGTTAAAACAATAAAACGCACATGATGTGTGAAAATCAAGACATTTTAACCGTAAAATCAAGTTCAATTTGAAAAAGGTGTAGAAATCAGAATTTGCAGCTGAATTGGTATGAACTCTTCCTCCTGAGCTCTGATACCACTTGTAGGATCGTTTTCAGACCCGAACGAGTCGATCAGATGAGTTTATGCTCATAATGAAAGGCGGAAACAGACATTCTGAGGTCAATTCAGCAAGATATACTCATAAACTGTCGTTTTTATTGATATGATGACAAATTACAGCGAGACGACACTTCGGCAGCACTTCGTTGCACAAACCGGAATCCTTACAAACGAAATCAAGACAACCCTATTTATAGGCAAGTGATTCTGTGCGGAATCACTTCACACGGAATTAGATCTCACACGAGATTAAGCTACATGCGGAATTACTGCCTAATTCCGTGCGGAATTACCCAAAGGTATTTTCGTGCGGAATTACCCAAAGGTAATTTCGTGCGGAATTAACTCTATACCTATTTTTGACATTTTCTCATTACACGTGCCCTGATTTATCTATATACATACAAGACTCGATACAAGACGAAGTCAGCAGACGCATGCACTAACAATAACCTTCAGAGGTTATACCTTATGCTCACTTAATTTAATTAGTTGTATGATAGGTAGTTTATATGCCTTAGGTAAATGACCAAAATACCCTTTTTATGCATATTTGGATTTTAAGCATATGTAACTTAACTTTTGTCTCCTAAACTGATTATGCTACATATTAAAACATGTTAGGTCATCTAATACTTGTCATAGGACTAGTTAGGTATCTCGAGCGCGCATTTACGCGAACGACGCGTTAACGTATCATAAGCTACCTTAATGGGTCGTAAGCACTTAGGATAGGTTTTAATTTAGTATGTAGGCTTTGTTAAACCATATCATATGAGTTCCAATACTCATTTGGTTTACAAAACCTCATCCTATCCGATCTTTTGATTTAGGTCCGGTTTATTAACATAGTTACCAATAGTAGGTGCCGATTGACTCCGTGATCCCTCTAGCGTTGCTTGGTTGTTATTCAAGACTTCTAAGCATTCTCAAGTGAGTACATAGTTCCCCTGTTTTACTGTTTTCAATTGTTTTGGGGTGATTCATATGTGTTAAATGATTTCGATGTTTTTAACGATGGTTTCAAAAATGATTAATATGGTTTATATAAAACTAATAACGATTTCGATAATGTGGACAAACTTGTTGGACGTAGTTACATAACGAATAACATTCTTTAGTTTTGGCCGAACCGACCAGTATTAGGTTATGGTACCATAGGATCTGACAAATCCCGTTATCAGACTGCACCCATGGTTATGTGTGGGGGTTATGTGGGTAACGACTGAACCTGTTATTTGTTAATTCATCCTTTGGTGGTTTGTTATTGCGAGTTGGACGATGGACGAGTTACGAAGGTTTGGATGTTATTAGCGAGATGACCAAAAGTAGTTTTCACAATTAAAACGAGAATGATTTTGAACGATTGAAACAATTTAAATGAGTTAAATGAATTGAACAAACGATTGGTTTTGGGTAGTGATTAGGTAATGGGATGGGTGTAACATGATAAAAGCATGGTAGATACGTCGCTGGTACTTCTTATATATAACTGTTTTTATCATATTACATTCTGTGGCATTATTTCGTTCACTTGGGCAAACGATTTTAAAATGATGACACACAACGATGTATTTCTAAATAATATAAACCATACGAGTTTTACTAAAAAGGTGATTTACAAATTTGGTCGACTTAAACAAGTGTTTTGGGTTAAGTATCATGGCTGCAAGATTTTATAAAATATAACCAACTTGATTTGAGTTGGTTAATTATGTTGCAATACTATACACTTTTCAAAACAAGGTTTTAAACTTTTGACTCTTGTAGTCTAATGAGGTACCGCAACATGTAAACGAGCCATGAATCCGACACTCTCACAAAACCTATGTGCTCGCCAGCATTTCTTTGCTGACTTTGTTTTTACATATGTTTCTGGTGTTGTTGGATGATGTTGATTGCTAGGATGCATGCTCACATAGGATCTGGACAAGGCCTTAGTGACTTAATAACGATGATAGACTTAGTTTAACTTGTTTGTTTAAATTTCAAAACAATGTAAATTATTTAATAATTCAATAAAATGAAACTTTTTGAATCCATGGTTGTGAAACAATAATTCTGCCACTCCACTACCCGACGTTTCCGCCACAGTTTTGTTGTTTTAATGCGGTTGGGGTGTGACACATAAGCACTTAGGATAGGTTCCAATATTTAGAATGTAGGCTCTGTTAAACCATATCATATGAGTTCCAATACTCATTTGGTTTACGAAACCTCATCCTATCCAATCTCCCGATTTAGGTCCGGTTTATTAACATAGTTACCTATATTAGGCGCTGATTGATTTCGTGATCCTTCTAGCATTGCTTGGTTGTTATTTGAAGACGTCTAAGAATTCTCAAATTAGTACATAGACCCCTCTTTTACTGTTCTTCAAACATTTTGGGGTGAAACACATGTGCCTACTTGTTACTTTCGTGCTTTTCTTGTTTTTATATCATATGCTTGCTATGTTCATATAGTACATGTATAGTACATGATTTCATCAATGTTTTTGCTATGTATGTTTTATTAACATGCTAGTACATTGATTTCATAAACACATTTGTTTCATATGTTCATTTCAGCTTATGTACACATTGATTTACATCATATTCATGCTATGTATGTTCATTTTTGCATACTTAGTACATTGTTTTCACATAACATGCTTACATTTGGTATGCCATTTGGTTTGTTTAACGGGATAAAAGTACGTTCATTAACATTGGCCATGCCGCTCGGTAGTAAGTAGTGGTACCATAGGAATTGGCAACACCCATTTCTGGCTTCCTAGGTTTGTTTGGAAGTAGGAAATGACTGAATCCGATATTCATAATTTTTTATAAACCTTTGATTTGTTTAAGGGTTTGTCTCCACAGTCACAAGGCTTGAATGTATGCATTTTAACATTACCGCATAGATGTTTGTATCAATAAAGCATTGATTTTACAAAACATAACTTTTGATTTAAACTATGATTTATTTAAATACATTGTTTTGTACATTTTGCATATGGTTAGAGTAGACACTTTTACTTGCCATATATAACATTTGATTATACATGAACATGAATTACATTAGACATTTAACATTGTTTACACATAAACATTTTGACATTGGTTTAAACAATTCATTTGGTGGTTTATTTGGGTAAATGATTTAAATAACAAGGCGTGTGTAATATGATAAAAGCATGGTGGATACGCCACTGGTACTTCCTATATATAAGTGCTTTTATGATATTACATGTCGTAGCGTTATTTAAACCATTTTAATTTAGACACATTACATTTTATACAAAGAACATAACATCACAAAACATTGTTTTACGAACAACATATTTTATACAAATTCATTTTACTTGGTTACTTATTTAACCACACATCTTTCTTTTATATCATCTAATTTCTAATCGATTTTTATATGATTTACAAAGGAAAACACTTTTCAAGGTTCATGACTAACTTTTGTTAAACAATTCTTTAAACATACAAGTCATGAATCCTAAATCAATAAACCTATGTATCTCACATGCATTTTTATACTGACGTACCTACTTTCACATGTGTTTTCAGGAGCTGATGCATAGGAATGATCCAGATACACTTAGGCGGACCTGTGCTTTAGTGACATAAAATGGAGCTAGAATAGTTTAACTATGTTATGTACTCTTTGTTTCGTTGTTTTAAGACAATGTAACCCCCTTTGTTAATAAATAAAACAAAACTTTAAATACCATGGTTGTGAAGCGATAATTCTGTTGCTCGACTCCCCAACGTTTTCGTCGAGGTTTGTAATTTTACGCGGTGGGGGTGTGACAGAAAACACCATTTTAAACCCAAAAAAGCTACCTGGTGATGAAGAAAATGAAGAAGATGATGAAAATAAAAAGGAAAAGACTGTGGAAAAAGGAGAAGAGAGAGTCAAAAAAGAGTAGGGCATTTTTGTCACCTTAAGTCAGGAGGAAAGTCGTTATACATGCAACAAGAGTGACACAAGAAAACAAAATTGCCATATACATATTCACTGGATGTGGTAACTAGATGTATGTACATTTCTTTCTCATAAAACGCCAAACTTTGCATTTGTTACATTAAAAATGTACATGCATATGCATGTAATTTCACACCCCTAAAAATACCCCAAGCGGATACCCCCACGAGGCGTGTGACGTACCAGGATCTAGCCACTAATCACATTGAACCATAAGTAAAATAAAACTTTCCATTTAACAAAATAGTATAATTCAAACACCAGTTTAGAAAATCAAACATGCTCAGCAGAAGCATAATAGTTTGTTCAATAAGTTTAAATGAAAGTGTTCAAAACAATGCAACATCGAGGAGTGTTCCAAATGCCACGACCCATGACCACTCCAGCTTCCCAGACAACAAGTTCCATAACAGTGTACCTAAGGACCTGTAAGCATGCAGAAAAGTGTATCAGCGAAAGCTGGCGAGTTCACAGTTTGTTTAACCGATTGTTACCAAGTATTGACTTATGTTATGTTGATAATAACTTTATCAAACATTGGTTATGATTTTAAAGTTATTAGTTCACGCCCGTCCTATCCAGGTACGTCATGAGGGTGCCAAACCTAATAGCTCTATCAACTAATAACCCCGTTGCCCTACAAGCAACTTGTTCGGTAGTATGATGGGACTTAAATGATAGAAAGTGAGTGTATTATCCAACATCAACATTTACTGAAAACCGCCTCATATCCCCTTCAAGGATATCAGTTTGTAAAAACTGTTTATTTGTTTTGTCTGTTTGATTGTCCCCACCAGACACATGCTTGTATTGTGAGTGGTGAACTCACCTTAGTTTTGCTCGATTTGTTAAGTTACCCGTTCCAAGTTAGTCAACCAAATCCTACCGTGGTTACCAATGAAATCAGTTTCATAATAAATTGAGTCACGTATATTCACAGTGTGCATTCATAGCAAAGATCATCGTATAACACATATCAATTATTCAATCTCATACAAGTCATAAACTATTGAGACCCTACTGTTTAATAGGTTCTGTTTGTTTATTCACATTGCGGCATCTCCACGAGGAACCAATTCTTCGTGGGATGTCCTCACTGCGAAAGATCCTCTCGACGAAGAACAGTACTTCGTCAAGAAGTGTTCTGACAAGGAACCTAGGTTGTTCGTCAAAAGGCCAGCCGACGAAAGATCAGGTCCTTCGTCAATGTGGATTCTTCGTGAGGTGATCTTTCATCGCTGCACATCAACAGTTTCATTGACTACAGTTTTTATGGCACACAAACACCCTAATCAATATTGGATCATGTACAATCAGAACCATTAGTTTCTCAACACAACCTGGCATCAATCCAACCAAGATAGTGATTATCGAAGCGCACAAGAATCATCAACACTTTCATCATGCAGACCCTAATCATGGCAGTTTCTTATTATCACAAAATCACCATTATGATCCCCCTAATTTGAATCCTTCAAACCAGATACAATGAACAATTAACTTTATTAAACCCTAGTGAGTATGCCAATCATGTTCGACCATCATTATCACTTACATATTCAAAATAATCACATACAATCCTATGTCGCACATACACCACAATTAATTACATCATTCAATTAAGCCAAGATCACTTAACAGGTTAACACGATTAACCACCATTACAAAGGACTCGTTTACAGGAATGATAACTAACCGAAGAATAGGTGTGCGAGGAACAAGAATAGTCTTCACAAGCGAAGAGAAAGCTTCGATGCCCACAATTGTCGTCGCACAAGAAGAGGAGGAAGGGAGAGAGTTTTTAGGGTTTTGTGTTTACGGTTGCAAGTTATGAGAGGTTATACAAACAATATGACAATCGGGCCCAGTCTGGGCCGAGAATAATCTTGGGCTGAGACCCTTTTCTGCGAAAGACCTCATGGCGAAGAACCTCCTTCGTCATGGGGTGCTTGGCGAAGAACCCTAGTTCTTCGTCGACTTGTGCTTGGGACGAAGAACCCTAGCTCTTCGTCGACTTGGGTTTTTTGTTGATATGAGTGTGGTATGCACATGTTAAAACTAAACATCAAACATTAAACAATTCCTAAGTTTCATGCAACAACCAAACATAACAAACAAGTGATGCGTAGAGGACAAAACCTTGAATTCTCGGGTTGTTACATCATCCCCAACTTGAAAGAAATTTCGTCCTAAAATTTGATAAGTAACCCAAAGCGGCAAAGAGTTAGATCAGGATGACTGCGGATTTTTTTCGGGTGCCACATCATCCCCAACTTGAAAGGGAATTTAATCCCGAAATTCACCAGTTGCATCAGGATTAGATTGGTTAGTTGGGAAAAGTTGAGGATACTTAAGCTTCATCTGATCCTCGCATTCCCACATGAACTCCGGTCCACGTCTTGAGTTCCAACGGACTCTCACGATCAGGATTCGGCTATGCTTACGGACCTTGACTTCACGATCCATAATTTCGATGGGTTCTTCGACAAACTGCAATTTGTCATCGATTTTCAGTTCTTGAAGTGGTACCACAAGTGTTACTTCAGACAAACACTTCTTTAATTGCGAAACATGGAAGACATCATGAACATTACCCAACTCAGCAGGTAACTCGAGCTTGTAGGCCACTTTACCAATTTGTTCCAGAATTTTGAATGGCCCGACATAACGCGGATTAGGCTTGCTGCGTTTCCCAAAGTGTACTACACCCTTCCAGGGTGAGACTTTTAACATTACACGATCACCAACAGTGAACTCCAAAGGTTTCCTACGCTTATCAGCGTAGCTTTTCTGGCGATCACGCGCTGCCGCCATACGATTTCTGATCTGGACAATCTTCTCAGAGGTTTCGAGCAAAAGTTCTGGACCTATGATTTGTCTGTCACCCACTTCAGCCCAACAGAGAGGAGATCGACATTTTTCGTCCGCATAAAGCCTCGAACGGAGCTGCTTGGATGCTGGTATGGTAGCTGTTATTATAAGAAAACTCTACCAAAGGCAAGTGTCTTTCCCAACCTTTACCAAAATCAATAACACATGCCCGAAGCATGTCTTCTAAGGTCTGGATGGTTCGCTCACTCTGACCATCCGCTTGAGGGTGATTGGCAGTGCTCATGTCAAGACGTGTGCCAAACGATTTGTGCATCGCTTGTCACAAATCGGATATGAAACACGGATCACGATCATAGATAATGGAGGTTGGCACTCCATGCCTGGAAACCACCTCCTTCAGATAGATATCAGCCAATTGTGAAAACTTAACAGTTTCCTTGATCGCGAGGAAGTGTGCTGATTTTGTAAGACGGTCGACGATCACCCAAATGGTATCGTTCCTATTTTGAGTTCTAGGTAAACCGGTGATGAAATCCATAGTAATCTGCTCCCATTTCCACATGGGTATCTCTGGTTCTTGAAGCAGACCAGAGGGTTTTTGATACTCCACCTTGACTTTCGCACAAGTCAAACATCTACTCACATACGCCGCGATGTGTGCTTTCATTTTCAGCCACCTCAATACAAGACTTTTAGATCCTGATACATTTTATCAGAACCTGGGTGAACAGAATAGCGGGACTTGTGTGCTTCATCTATCACGAGTTCTCTAAGATTACCGTACAAAGGAACCCATATTCATTCCATGAAATAATAAATGACGTCAGATCTCTCTACAAGTCGTTTCTCCATACCCCGCAAATACTCAGCTTTAAGGTTTTCCTCCTTCAACGCTTCCGTTTGAGCATAACATATTTGATCAGGTAAATTAGAGTGGATAGTGAGGTGCAGAGCGCATACACGTTTGGGTTTCGCTTCCTTTCGACTCAGGGCATCGGTTACAACGTTAGCTTTACCTGGATGGTACTTTGTTGCACAATCATAGTCGTTTAAGAGTTCTACCCAGCGACGCTGTCGCATATTCAATTCCCTCTGGTTAAAGATATGCTGAAGGCTCTTGTGGTCGGTATAAATAATGCATTTAGTACCATACAAGTAATGCCTCCAGATTTTAAGCGCAAACACCACGACCCCCAACTCTAAGTCGTGAGTCGTGTAATTATTTTCATGGACCTTCAACTGTCGAGAGGCGTAAGCTATCACTTTCTCGTGTTGCATCAGCACGTAACCGAGACCCTAAATAGAGGCGTCACAGTACACCACAAAATCTTCAGTACCCTCAGGTAAAGACATAATTGGTGCACTACAGAGTTTTTGCTTCAGAAGCTGGAAGGCGTCTTCCTGTTTTGTCCCCCAGGAATACACTACGCCTTTTCGTGTCAGAGTGGTGAGAGGTTGAGCGATCTTTGAAAATCCCTCAATGAATCTACGATAGTACCAGCGAGACCCAGGAATTGCGCACCTCCGAAGGATTCTTTGGCGCTACCCAATTTCTGATAGAGTCGATTTTAGCGGGATCCACGTGTATTCCCAGCTCATTGACTATGTGACCAAGGAAGTGTCCTTCTCGAATCTAGAAGTCACACTTAGAAAATTCCGAGTAAAGTTGCTCCTTCCTCAAGAGCTCCAAGATAAGACGCAATTGCCGTTCATGGTCCTCTTGTTCTTAGAATAGATCAGAATGTCATCGATAAAGACGATGACAAAATTGTCAAGGTATGGTTTACATAGGCGGTTCATGAGATCCATAAATACCGCTGGTACGTTGGTTAACTCGAATGGCATGAACAGAAACTCGTAATGGCCATACCGTGTTCTGAATGCAGTTTTGGGAACATCCTCTTCTCGGACTCTCATCTGATGGTAGCCCGACCTTAGATCAATCTTTGAGTAGAAGCTCGACCCTCGCAACTAGTCGAACAGGTCGTCAATGCGAGGTAAAGGATAACGATTCTTGACTGTCACCTTGTTGAGTTCACGATAGTCAATACACATGTGGAAGGATCTGTCCTTCTTCTTTATAAACAAAACTGGGGCTCCCCAAGGTGAAGAACTGGGTTGGATAAAGCCTCTATCCAACAGTTCTTGGAGTTTATTAGACAATTCTTGCAACCCTCCAGGTGCAAGACGATAAGGTGCACGAGCAATCGCAACTACTCCTGGTGTATGATCAATTTGGAATTCTACCTGACGGTGTGGAGGTAGACCTGGAAGTTCCTCGGGAAAAAACGTTAGGAAACTCACAAACAACAGGTAGATCCTCAATTCTTTTCTCTTCAAGCCGAGTATCAGTAACAAGCGCAAGAATAGCAAGATGGCCCTTCCGTAAACACTTCTGGGCTTTCATGGATGAAATGAGACTGACGGTTGCACCACTTCGATGACCCTGGACAGACAAGGATTCCCCACTAGGGAGAGGTATACGCACGATTTTCTCCTTGCAAAGTATATCGGCTCGGTGTTTTGACAACCAATCCATACCAACAACTATAGCAAAGCTACCAAGTGTGACGGGAAGGAGGTCAATGTCGAACACTTGACCCAAGAGATTAAGTTTGCACACAAAGAGAACATGCGACGCTTCAATTGACTTCCCGTCAGCCAATTCTACTACGTGTTTGACCTCGAGAGGTGTTGGAGTTAACCCTAACTAACGACTGAACCCCAAAGACACATAACTCCAGTCGGCACCAGAGTCGAATAATACAGAAGCGAAAATACCATTGACAGAGAACGTACCAGTCACAACGTTGCCATCATTCCTTGCGTCGCCCGCTCCAATCATAAACACTCTCCCACGAGCGTTGATGTGTGTAAAATACAACATATAAATTACATCAAATGAGGCATAAAACTAACCCCTTTTTAGTACTAATGTTGGAAAAAGTGTGCTTTTGTCTTCCTTTTGTATTTTCAAGGTTAAAAGAGCTTAAACGAACAAAAGAAGCAAAAATACAGCCAAATCTAACATAAATACAAGAAAAAGAATAAATTTGGCATGCCCGACCCCTCGACAACATCTTCCCAAGCAAAAACAAGACAACCGAAGGCTGAACACGCCCCGTGTTCATTGAACACGGGGGCGTGCCTAAGTGTCTGCAGAAAAGACAAACTGGTAGAAGCTTTTATTTCCCAACACTGGGGCGTGCCCAGCGGGCATGGGGTCGTGGTCAACGCAAAGATTCGTAGAATCTGAGCAAATCTTGATAGTACAGATACGCTTCTGCACACGGGGCCGTGCCCAGCAGACACGGGGGCATGGTCAACTAATACAAACAAACTGCATTTAATAAAGAAAGACAAGACGGGTGGACACGGGGCCGTGCCCAACAGGCACAGGGCCGTGTCCGGGCTTCTGTGCAGGCTATAAATAGGGGTGCTTGGCTCACTTGCAAATTATCCCTTGGCAAACCACCTCTCTCACACTTCACCCAACCACCACCACCATCACAGCCCACATCCACCATCCATCATAGAGTGTGTGTAGTAGTCTCGGGATCCAAGATTGATCGTAAGAGTTCTTGACAATCAAAGGCCATGCTTGCCTAAGTCTCTTACATCACTTGGTGAAGACAAGAATTTAGTGTAATACTTTTTATTTTTAATCTTTTCGCACTTTTTATTTGGTTATGTATTAATGACTTTAATAACTAGTTTCTTATGTTGAAGGTGAAACTTCTTTATCATTTGTCTTTGGTGTCTTGTCGTTATTTTACTGTTTATATTAAATAAAAGATTTACACCATTCATATCTCCAAGGTCTATATGGAGATATGTTGGCTACCTGGTCGGGGGTTAAGGGAATGGTTTGGTAAGGGTCTTGCCTTGTTTAGTGTATAGATCCTACAAGGACCTGGGTCAAGCTTAGTAGGACCTCCTTCAATACCCTCTAGTATTGGATGGTGGGGGTTCGAATTTCTTGATCCCCTCATATGTAAACTACTATTAAAACATTAACCCGACGACTTAGGATTGTATCCTTGCTAACTCAAACTACTTAGCCGATGGTAACATCACCTACAAAAGAGGGGCCTACCACATTACGCATTAATAACTTAATTAATTATCTTTCAATAATCCAACCCTTTAGGATTGTATCATTGCTAACTCAAATTACTGGGTTGAGGGTAACGTCATCTTCAAAAGAGTGGCCTACTACTATAACTAAGATAATCTCTTAAAAAGTGCAAAAGTGCGGAAATAATCAAAGGTTACACTAAAGGCGAGTCGGATCCAAGTGATTCATCCTGTCTATCTATTTTATTTTATTTTATTTTTATTTTTTTCATCATTTTTAGTTTTTATTTTCTTGTTTAAAATCCTTTTCTAAACTTTTGATTTGATTAGACGTTGAGGATAAACTGGTACTAAAAGCTCTTGTGTCCTTGGACGACCTTGGTATCTTACCAACGCTATACTACACTCACGATGGGTGCACTTGCCCATATGTGTGTTTAGTGTTAGTAAAATATCGTGTTTTATAAATTTAAAACTTGACTAAAGTGTTAAAAAAGGGCGAAAAATATACTTAAATATATACGACACTATACACGCATCAAGTTTTTGGCGCCGTTGCCGGGGACACAAGGATTTTATGAAAGTTAGGAATCAACGTCCTAATCATGTTTTTCTTATTTTTTTTATTTTTTAGGATTTTTCTTAAATTTTCAGCTTCTGTAGAACTCAGCACGGGCTGTGCCCACTAAACACGCCCCATGCCCAATCTTTGGTACTGGCAATCCTGTTTTAAGTCAGACAGTAGCTGAACACGGGGTCGTGCCCAATCAACACTCCCCGTTCCCAAGTATCATATACTGAAAACAGAACCGTAAGATCCCGACGGTTGGTAATTTCTGACACAACCATGAGTGATACTGATATTTTTTACTTCCGGCCCTCTTATGGTACGTGGTGTCAAATATGTGGCGGAAATCATGAAGATTTAAAATGTTATTTTTTAAACTACAAGCCCCACTCTATAGACCCATTTTCTCCTGTAGCCTTAAGTGGGGCGAAAGTAAAAATAATCCTTATCTCTCCCTCGAATGCTCTCAATCGACCCTTCTAGGAGAAATGCTTCTTGATGAATTATTTCAATTGGAAGATCTAATTCTTAATTGGGTAAAAGAACATGAGAGAGATATCATTAATTCACCTCAAGACGATACCCAAGAAGAATTATTGAGATCGCATTCGGATAAAAACAACTTCGTTGTTCCTGATATCACCTCTAACTCTCGTGAAGACTTGAGCGATAGTCGTCCCTGTGTCGATTGTGTCGTGAAGGACTCCCCATCGACTTCCTTTGATGCATATATAGACCTGAGCGATTCGACATACACCTTCTTTAACGAGAGCCCGGGAAAGGGTTGGACTTGTCCACCTACATTTAGCATAGGAATCACCCTTACCGATAACCTCTTGCGTTCTCATCTAAATCTAGAGCAATTAAGGTATCTCAGGCACTTCGGTGTTGTTCCGTCCAGTAAGGAACCACCCGATCTGGATAAATTCCTTAAAAATAGACGAAACTTCATAAACAGCCTCTAGGCACGGGGCCGTGTCCAGGTCAGCACGCCCCCGAGTCCACCAAAAGATTCACGTCTGACTTTTTATCAGAATACGGACAAAATGTGTTAGGATCTAGTCTGCACACGGGGCCGTGTCCAGCCGACACGGGGCCGTGTCTAGCGTGTTGTCGTTTTCTATAAATGCAGCCAAGATTCCTGCACATTTGGACCACTCCAAAGACAAAGATCTGGTGGGATCTTCACACATACTATCCTAGGTATATTCTAAAGAAGGTTCTCAACAACCATCTTATCTTTTCTACTTTTGTCCATTGCCTTCTTCTTCAATTTTCAACTCAACACCTCCATTAGAGCTTGAAATCACCATGGTTCCAAGCTTTAATGTGATGTTTGTTAGGTTTTTATTCAAGGAATCTTGTTAAAAATAAGTTCTACAACATTGTTTTAAGTTATTTCTGCTTAAAAATGCGTAAAAAAATCAGAAAAATAATTTGAAACTCCAAGATTCCTTGTTCCAAAAATCTGCAGACAGGTGAACATGGGGCCGTGCTCATTGAGCACGGGGCCATGTCCGAGGTACTGTTCCAATAAAATTGAACTCTTCTCGGTCTGTTTTCTCAGAATGGCAAGCAGAACTAGCGGAACATCTTCATCGCACTCCAGGAACAACAAACAAGGGAGAAGGTCATCAACGGTAGAAGACTCTCTTGTAAACTACGTTTACGCTTTAAGAGAGTCCATTGATGAGATTACGGGAGTAGAAGAAGCATTGGTTGACCGTATCAATCATTTAACGGTGGGGCTAGAGGGATGTCTTCAAGAGGTCAACCTTTTGCACCAAAGGTTGAACATTCTCGCTTCTCCTTCTTTGGTACCAATCATCACCCAAAGGGCATGGAATGTGGTACCGGAAGTCATCATACCGGCCGAGTGGTACACCATACACCCGGAGCCCCCTCGAGACATATTACAAGGGGTTCCGGTTGGTGTCACTCCCCCTCCACAAGATGTTGAGGAAAATGTGCCCGCCTTCTTCCCCCCAAGAGAGATAGAAGAATGACTTTAACAACGTCTAGGGGACACCCCTCGGTTCGGAGTTCTACGAAGCCTTTAAATACAAGAAAGCTATTTCCGGATTTTTTTGGGAAACGAGGGAAGACCCCCGGGCAAACCTTTTATTAATGATGTTTAAAACAAAGATTACAAACAACGAGCATTTAGCCAAGGCAACTCGCCAAAAGCCAAAACTCAAAAAAGAAAACAAACACAAACCCAACATACACCAAACACCAAACTAGAAAATAAAATGAAGCTAAACTCCACGAGCGATGTCTCTTGCCGATTCATCCATTTCGGATTCAACCTCCACTTCATCTTCAACATTTGTTTCAATCAAAGCTTCCTTCACCGGATCAAACTTTGTAAGCATCACGTAATAAGCCTTCAAATTCTCCGACCATGAAGAAAATACATCATCCGGCGGTTGCGTATTAGTCTCGTAGAATTTTCGAACCATTAGCATTTCTTTTTCCCACAACCCATGCTCGGTATCAAAACAATCTTCCTCCGCATGAAGAGATTCAAACGGATTTTTTGTATCAATGATCGGGATGAGGCCCAAAATTCTGTTTTGAAACATCAAAGTACCCACTTCCATTTCTTGGGCCTTTGTTTTCCATTAGAACCGGATCAGATTTTAGTCCATAAATGTTTGGGCCAGCCGAATACATAATTTTCTTAATGGAGGGTAGTGATCAACCGAACCCAAAGGATCTGGGCCTGAATTCACAGCGTCACAGCCCAAACCAGTGCAACTCCCTGTTGGGCCAGTCTTTTCAGCGTTTAAATTGAGTCCAGCAGCCTTTTTAACTGGGCCTGCTCCTGTCGCTTGTGCACAGCCCACATCAGTGCCCAGATTGGGCCCAGCAGCCTTATCGCTTAGAACTCCTTAAGATGATTTTATGTATCACTTGACCTATTTTAGGACTTTTAGTTTTATTTTTCTGGTTTGTTTTTAATTTTCTAGGACCCTATGTAATGTGTTATTCTTAATAAAATGGTGGTTTTAAAAATTGTTTGGTGTTTGGATGATGTTGTAATGGGTAAAACAACACTTGGGATGGTGAAGGATACTAAGGGAAACTTGCACCAACACCCAATGCACAAAAACAGAGCCTCCCAACAATTTTTTATCATTACAGCAAGTTCGGCATGGGCCGTGCCCAGCCAACACGACCCCGTGCTGAATGGTCTATAGAAAATCCCTAGTTCAGGTAACTGAACACGGGGCGTGTTCATTGAACACACCCCTGTGCCCAGCCTTCTGTTGCTTTCTAGTGATTTTTTGTTACTGGCAATCTGAACACGGGGCCGTGCCCAGACACCACGGCCCGTGTCCAGATGCCCAGTAACATAAATTTTTGTTTAACACACCTTTTTACACATTTAATCAACCTAAAAACTTATTTTTGGGACACATTGAGGACAATGTGTAATTTAAGTGTGGGGGGATGCTAAAACCTTGAATTTTGCATGTCCTAATTACAAGCCTTACAAAAAACTTTATTGGAACCGCTAAACACCCCAAAATTTTTTTCAAAAATTTTTCATTTTTTTTACTTGTCTTGGTTTAATTTGGGAATTACAAGTTCTAAAAATGTTAGATTTTTATAAATTTACAACCGATAGCGTCGTGATAAAAAAGGAACCAACATAAGAAAATTATGAAACAGCATGACAAATCTAGTTAAAATTTGATTATATATACTTGATCACATTAAAAAACCCATTCCCACAAAAAGTGAGTTTTGAGCCTTTATTGAGCATACAAATACACATCTTAAAACTAAATGCTCATTTTTCGTTTCTTGTGTGAATAGCCACTTGGTTCTTACGACTCTAGAACTTGCCATGACGATACATTCCCGGTCCTTGCCAACTTAAACCCAAGTAAGTAAATGATGGAGGCATTAGGACTAACCTTTTTTCTTTCAACACCATTATTTTTTTTACCACCTATCCAAAATCCCCCTAGTTAACCCCTTTGAGCCTAAACATTTTCATTTCTTTACCCAAAACAAACACCCTTTACCCACCAAAGCCTTTTTCATTTTAAACCCTTTATTTTAGTAACAAAGCTCGGTTTTCTTGTGACTTCCTTATCAAAAAAAAATTATAGAGAAGAAAAGAAAAATGAAGTTAGCAATAAACAAACAAGCTCCTCAAAAGAAAGCTTGTTTGAAAAATGCTTCATTGGAATAAAAAGTCACAAAAACAAAATGTTTTTTCGAAAACCGGCGCTTTTTACGCCTTTTCGCCCTTTTCTACTAACCACTAACCCAAAACCACCTACATTTAACCCAAGCCTAACCCTTCCCCAAAAGTCCACTTGATATTTACAAAGGTATATAGTTAAAAAGGAGGAGTATTGATTGCTTGGCAAGCATATGGTAGAAGTAAGTTCCATGCCGCTCTCGAGTGTTTCACAAAAATACATCTTCGACCGAGTGTTGAGTGATCTCTCGTGAGGTATGTGAACTTGTATATAAATGGAATTTTAAATAGGCATGTTATGCCCAAATAATTAATTTATCTTATGAAATGTTCTAAATAAATCATAACGAATAGGATTGTAAATAACATAAAAATAAAACCTAATAAAGAAACTTGGAATCCCGACACTCTATGACAAGCCCAAAACCTTCTCTTCTACCCATTCCATTTGGGTGTGTAAGCCACAAAATAAAGAGTTTTGCTTGAGGACAAGCAAAGATTCAAGTGTGGGGGTATTTGATGTGTGTAAAATGCAACATATAAATTACATCAAATGAGGCATAAATCTAACCATTTTTAGTACTAATGTTGGAAAAAGTGTGCTTTTGTCTTCCTTTTGTATTTTCAGGGTTAAAACAGCTTAAACGGACAAAAGAAGCAAAAATACAACCAAATCTAACATAATTACAAGAAAAGGAATAAACGTGGCATGCCTGACCCCTCGACAGCATCTTCCCAAGCAAAAACAAGACAACAGAAGGTTGAACATGCCTCGTGTTCATTGAACACTGGGACGTGCCCAAGTTTCTGCAGAAAAGACAAAGTGATAGAAGCTTCTATTTCTCAACACAGGGGTGTGCCCAGCGGGCATGGGGCCGTGGTCAAAGAAAAGATTCGCAGAATCTAAGTAAATCTTGATAGTACAGATACGCTTCTGCACACGGGGCCGTGCCCAGCAGACACGGAGGCATGTTCAACTAATACAGACAAACTGCATTTAATGAAGAAAGAGAAGAAGGGTGGACACGGGGCCGTGCCCAGCGGACATGGGGCAGTGCCCAGCGGGCACGGGGCCATGTCCGGGCTTCTGTGTAGGCTATAAATAGGGGTGCTTGGCTCACTTGCAAATCATCCCTTGGCAAACCATCCCTTGGCAAACCACCTCTCTCACACTTCACCCACCCACCACCACCATCACAACCCACATCCACCACCATCGTCCACCGTCCATCATAGAGTGTGTGTAGTAGTCTCGGGATCCAAGATTGATCGTAAGAGTTCTTGACAATCAAAGGCCATGTTTGCCTAAGTCTCTTACATCAGTTGGTGAAGACAAGCATTTAGTGTAATACTTTTTATTTTTAATCTTTTCGCACTTTTTATTTGGTTATGTATTAATGACTTTAATAACTAGTTTCTTATATTGAAGGGGAAACTTACTTATCATTTGTCCGTGGTGTCTTGGCGTTATTTTACTGTCTATATAAAATAAAAGATTTACACTATTCTTATCTCCACATTCTATATGGAGATATGTTGGCTACCTGGTCGGGGGTTAAGGGAATGGTTTGGTAAGCGTCTTGCCTTGTTCAGTGTATAGATCCTGCAAGGACCTGGGTCAAGCTTAGTAGGACCTCCTTCAATACCCACTGGTATTGGGTGGCGGGGGTTCGAATTTCTTGATCCCCTCATATGTAAACTACTATTAAGACATTAACCCGGCTACTTAAGATTGTATCCTTGCTGACTCAAACTACTTAGTCGAGGGTAACGTCACCTTCAAAAGAGGGGCCTACCACATTACGCATTAATAACTTAATTAATTATCTTTCAATAATCCAACCCTTTAGGATTGTATCCTTGCTAACTCAAACTACTGGGTTGAGGGTAACGTCACCTTCAAAAGAGGGGCCTACTACTATAACTAAGATAATCTCTTAAAAAGTGCAAAAGTGCCGAAATAATCAAAGGTTACACTAAAGGCGAGTCGGATCCAAGTGATTCATCTTGACTATCTGTTTTATTTATTTTTTTATTTTTTTCAGCATCTTTAGTTTTTATTTTCTTGTTTAAAAACCTTTTCTAAACTTTTGATTTGATTAGACGTTAAGGATAAACCGGTACTAAAAGCTCTTGTATCCTTGGACGACCTCGGTATCTTACCAATGCTATACTACGCTAACGATGGGTGCACTTGCCCATATGTGTGTTTAGTGTTAGTAAAATATCGTGTTTTATAAATTTATAACTTGACTGAAGTGTTAAAAGAGGGCGAAAAATATACTTAAATATATACGACACTACACACGCATCAAGCGCCATTTCCACATGTTAGGAAACTTTATTGTATTTGTTGTTAAAAATAGTTTAAGTAACTTAGAAATAATTCCGTCAACACGAAGCGACCGACGAACCGTCCCAGAAGCTCTAAATATGAAGACCGAGAAAGAAAAAAATTATGAAGCTTCTAAATTCTTTGATTAAAGATCTCGACAAAGATTACAAGACTTCAAAGTATTAGCGAAACATTATGGAGTTTACAAGATACAAAGTCAAAGAATTGTGTTAATAAGATAATAAATCTTATTAACACATTAAATATCTTTACGAATGAAAAAGCTTTCATTAGAAAAAGAAAGCATTTCTAAAGAATGAAATGCATTACTGATGAAAAGAAAAAGAAATTTTCCTTTTGGAAAAGAAATCATCAGAAAGTTAAAAAGGAATCTTTTCCTTTTGTAAAGAAAAGAAAGGAATCTTTTCTTTTTGATTCTTTTCATCAGAAAGATATTATCTCAAGTTGTGAAAAGCTCTCACATAAAAGAAAAGGAAAATATTAATATATGAAGGTTTCACTAGAAAAGAAACAAGTTGGTGGATAAAAGATAAGACACATGCAACTGGATGGGCACACATACCTATAACCAATCACATTTGAGATAGGCTTATGAATTTCTCTATAAATACATGATTCCTTCATAGGAATTATGTGTGCTTTTTATTGTAATATTTCATATAGAGTTTTTCATAAGAGTTTACCCCCTGGTTTGGCCCAGGGGGTGACATTTAGATTCGAGTTTATTCTCGGATCGACCCTTTCTTCTTTGATTAATAAGAATTAATTATTGAAGATATATCGCTCTCATTGTCTATATTTTTTACTCCTTTGAATAATTATATACTTCACAAACACCCGTCTCAACGAGAGAAGATTTCCGCACCATTCGAACAGGGGCGTCAAAGGGGACCAACAAGTGGTATCAGAGCAGTGAGGATAAATTATTTCCAAGATCCCGTGCTCCTGTAAGAGAGACGTATATTCTTGATCTGTTAAAGGTAAAAAAAAATAATATTTTGTTTTGAAAAACCAGAAGAAAACTTTGTGTGTCTTCCCAGATATTTTACATTCACCAGAAAACTGTGAAAATTCTGATAACAAATCAGAAAATCATATTTTGTTTTGAAAAACCAGAAAGTTTTACATATCATAAGAAAAACAATTGTTTTAATCAGATTTAATTGAATTTATGAAAATCCAAATTTTTAAGAAAAAGTTTCTTTCTAATTTTTTTTTTTTTTTTTGAGGACTGGAACAAACCAATATACCTCTGGTATATCAGAACAAAGGTGTGGAGTTCAGAACTGCAAGACTACAATGTAAGTAAAATCTCAGAACTCTACTTATTCCCTCCCATCTCAAAAAAAAATTCTGATGATATATATATATATATATATATATATATATATATATCATTATGAGAAATATCTGGGAAGACACACAAAGGGTTTCGATTGGACCTTTTAAAAAGGGGTCCCACATAGAGAAAAGGTGCAAGTTGGAAACTTGTGTTTATCTGCAAAATCTTTGAAGTCTCTAAGTATCTTTAAAATGATATACATTAAATTAGAGATAAATCAAAGGTTTTTCAAAAACGGTTGTTTCCTTAAAGGATTAAAACATCTTAAAGGTGTCATTAATCACCCTGAACTCAAACAACCCACGACAAACACTAAAAAATCTATGTCGATACACCCTATAAATACCTCATTCAAAACAGAGTCTTTCATCTTCAACCTTCAAATTTAAAACCCTAAAACCCTTTTCCAAAAACAAAACCCAAATTCTTAATGGCTGCTGTCAACATCAACATACCTCAAATTAAACACTCAGTTCCTTTCATCACTGAAGATGAATTTCTTCCATTAAAGAGCAACAATGAAGCTATAAATGATAACATCAAAGAATATGATATGAAGTGTCAAATTCTTATTGAATTTCTAACAAGATGCCCGTTAGCTCAAGCTCTTACAAAGACCAGAGAGGTACCACAAGAACTCATACAACAAGTTGTAAAAACTCTCAAAATCTCAAGTCAAACTGAGCTAACAACACATGTATAGGGAAATATTTTCATTAAAATTTCACCAGAAAAGATAAGGGAATGTTTGGAGCTATTCTTACATCAGAACTTTGAAAAGTCACCAGAAAGAGAAGATATGTTTTCACAACTTGATGCTGTAATGGGATACAAAACAAAGATTTCAACAATCAATAAATTCAAGAGAAACAAGCTACCTGCCTTCTGGCAAGTCTTAATGGAAATTTTGAACAAGTGTCCATCGTCAAAGATTGGAGGTACAGATCAGATAATTATGAACATTCTAACAATCATGTTCAATCTAATTAATGGATTGAACATTGATTATGGAGCAGAAATATTTATTCTGATCAGGAGATCAATTCTGACCAAAGATGGTAGAATAGATTCACATCTACCCTTTCCAAGATTTCTATCTATCATAATTTCAGATGCTTTTCTGAAAAGAAACATGGCAATACCAACATCAGAAAATATGTGGAGGACAGAAATTATGAAACCTTGGAATGCTGCAGGGTCTTGGAAGTCAGATTATGATGTACCTGCTCTGACAGAAAAAATGATGAGCGTGATACCAGAAGAATCACCATACAGAGCAGAATATCTGAAAATGTTGAACAAAAAGCCAGAAAGAAAAGGAGTTTTTGAACAAGTTTCCCATCTGGAGCATGATGCACAGGAGTCAAGCACACCAAGAGTGGAACAGCAGGATGAATCTGATCCTCATCTAGCTGATAAAGATATAAATATGAATCCTGTGGCTGAAGGACATCATGTTGAAGACTCACACATTGAAGAAACAGGTGCACAACAGTCTAAAATAAACATATTTTATGATTCTGAGAATGATTCTGATGAATCAATTCAAGGAAAACATGAAATCTTACTTAGAGATACTATTTCTTCAAAACAAGATGTGAGTAAAACAAAAAGACTCATTTTCTGAATCAGATTCTGAGGAGGAAAATGTAGTAACAACCGGTGGAGATCAGCCTGCTGATCAAGGAAACCTGGATGAGAAAACAAAAAGTTTCTCAACAAGTCATGGAGAACCTGAAAAGGTTCAAGGATATGAGGAAATCCAGAACTTGAATTTGTTTCAATTTTCTGGTGAGGATATAGGGAATTTGGATTCGTCCAATCCTTTTAACCTTAAAACAGCAGAGAATGTGTTTTCTGCTGGTGTTAGAAGAGAAAAATCTGTTGTTTTTCCAATTTCCCAAGAACATCAATCTATGTCACCTAAACAATTTCAAAAAGAACCTGAAGATCATGTTCCAGTACAACCAGTTTCTACAACCATCACAGGAGAAACAGAGTTGAGCATAATAATGGATACAAAAGAAAAGAGAAGAATGGAACATGAAGTGACTTCCTCAAAAAGGTCAAGAAAAGAAATGATAGAAGATTCAGAAGGGAACATCAGATAAATGGAAGTGCTAAAAGGTGATTTACACACTATTATGTACCCTGAAGAACATCTAAAGAATTACTCTATGAAAGGTCCAGAAGACAACCCAAAGAGACCACTCTCTCCAATGAGCAAAGGTATTGTTGAAAACAGAAACAATGGAGGTTGGGAAATTTTACACAAGCACATAACCAATCCAATAGTATCAATTGAAAGAATTGATACAATGAGCACTGGAGGAGGCATCCTAGGCAATGAAGCACAAAACAAGTATACCTTGATCAGAAAAGATAACAGTCAACAAAAGGTTACTGATGCAGATCTGGCTGATGATATTCACCCATTGGGAATAGTCAAAATGAAGAATATCATTGATGAAATGAAAGGTAATTCAGTTATAATCAGAAGAGCCCTTAAAAGTCTCAAAAGTGCAGGAGCAAAGTTATACAAAAGGGCTGCACTGGCAGACTTTGATCTATGTATCAATTTTGAGTACAGCAACAAAGTGCTAATACCACCTCCGAACACTTCAAAGTCTGGGAAGACACACAAAGGGTTTCGATTGGACCTTTTAAAAAAGGGGTCCCACATAGAGAAAAGGTGCAAGTTGGAAACTTGTGTTTATCTGCAAAATGTTTGAAGTCTCTAAGTATCTTTAAAAGGATATACATTAAATTAGAGATAAATCAAAGGTTTTTCAAAAACGGTTGTTTCCTTAAAGGATTAAAACATCTTAAAGGTGTCATTGATCACCATGAACTCAAACAACCCACGACAAACACTCAAAAATCTGTGTCGATACACCCTATAAACACCTCATTCAAAACAGAGTCTTTCATCTTCAACCTTCAAATTCAAAACCCTAAAACCCTTTTCCAAAAACAAAACCCAAATTCTCAATGGCTGCTGTCAACATCAACATACCTCAAATTAAACACTCAGTTCCTTTCATCACTGAAGATGAATTTCTTCCATTAAAGAGCAACAATGAAGCTATGAATGATAACATCGAAGAATATGATATGAAGTGTCAAATTCTCATTGAATTTCTAACAAGATGCCCGTTAGCTCAAGCTCTTATAAAGACCAGAGAGGTACCACAAGAACTCATACAACAAGTTGTAAAAACTCTCAAAATCTCAAGTTAAACTGAGCTAACAACACATGTATGGGGAAATATCTTCATTAAAATTTCACCAGAAAAAGATAAGGGAACGTTTGGAGCTACCCTTACATCAGAACTTTGAAAAGTCACCAGAAAGAGAAGATATGTTTTCACAACTTGATGATGTAATGGGATACAAAACAAAGATTTCAACAATCAATAAATTCAAGAGAAACAAGCTACCTGCCTTCTGGCAAGTCTTAATGGAAATTTTGAACAAGTGTCTATCGTCAAAGATTGGAGGTACAGATCAGATAAATATGAACATTCTAACAATCATGTTCAGTCTAATTAATGGATTGAACATTGATTATGGAGAAGAAATATTTATTCTGATCAAGAGATCAATTCTGACCAAAGATGGTAGAATAGATTCACATCTACCCTTTCCAAGATTTCTATCTATCATAATTTCTGAAAAGAAACATGGCAATACCAACATTAGAAAATATGTGGAAGACAGAAATTATGAAACCTTGGAATGCTGCAGGGTCTTGGAAGTCAGATTATGATGTACCTACTCTGACAGAAAAAATGATGAGTGTGATACCAAAAGAATCAACATACAGAGCAGAATATCTGAAAATGTTGAACAAAAAGTCAGAAAGAAAAGGAGTTTTTGAACAAGTGTCCCCTATGGAGCATGATGCACAGGAGTCAAGCACACCAAGAGTGGAACAGCAGGATGAATCTGATCCTCATCTAGCTGATAAAGATATAAATTTGAATCCTGTGGCTGAAGGACATCATGTTGAAGACTCACACATTGAAGAAACAGGTGCACAACAGTCTAAAATAAACATATTTTGTGATTCTGAGAATGATTCTGATGAATCAATTCAAGGAAAACATGAAATCTTACTTAGAGATACTATTTCTTCAAAACAAGATGTGAGTAAAACAAAAGACTCATTTTCTGAATCAGATTCTGAGGAGGAAAATGTAGTAACAACAGGTGGGGATCAGCCTACTGATCAAGGAAACCTGGATGAGAAAACAAAAAGTTTCTCAACAACTCATGGAGAACCTGAAAAGGTTCAAGGATATGAGGAAATCCAGAACTTGAATTTGTTTCAATTTTCTGATGAGGATATAGGGAATTTGGATTCGTCCAATCCTTTTAACCTTATAACAGCAGAGAATGTGTTTTCTGCTGGTGTTAGAAGAGAAACATCTGTTGTTTTTCCAATTTCCCAAGAACATCAATCTATGTCACCTAAACAATTTCAAAAAACCTGAAGATAAAGCTGCTACTGTGAAAACAGCAACAGAAGAAAAACTTGATCTAATACTAGAAGAAATCAGAAATCAAAAGTCAGAGATCAAGTTTTTGTCAGAAACTTTCAAAGCTGTGCAGAAGCAAACTAAAGACAATACTGCAACTCTCAACAAATTGCAAAAATCATCAGAAAACAAAGAAAGCCCATCAGAAATTGAGAAAGCTATCAAGGAACTGAATGATATCAAGAAAAAGATGGATGAGGGTGCAACTGCAGGAGAAAGCTCAAGTTCAGGGAAGCTTCTTGAAGAAATACAGTTCCTCAGAGCCAACAACAGCAGCATGACTGAGGCTTTTGAGAAACTGTTGAGGGAATTAGCTGCACAAAGAAATCAAGAAAATCAAGAGTTCCAGAAAATGAAGAAACAAGAGGAAACAAATACTCAAGCTCTTACTAATGTTCATCTGTTAGTTAAGAGATTGCAGTATAATGTTGCCAGACTAGCAAATATTGATCTTCATGAACTGAAAGCCCCAATTCCACAAGAAAAACAAGCAAGAAGATCAGAAACTTCTCAACAACTACCAGAAATTGTTCAACAAGATCAAACCAAACCAACTGAAATCTCAACAGCTAAAAAACAGAAGCAATCCATGGGTCCACCTCAAGATAAACAAAAGATACTCATGGGTCCTCCACCAAATGTCTCAAAGCCAGACACATCAAGGGTACAACCAAAAGATCATGTTCCAGTACAACCAGTTTCTACAACCATCACAGGAGAAACAGAGTTGAGCATAATAATGGATACAAAAGAAAAGAGAAGAATGGAACATGAAGTGACTTCCTCAAAAAGGCCAAGAAAAGAAATGATAGAAGATTCAGAAGGGAACATCAGAGAAATGAAAGTGCTAAAAGGTGATTTACACACTATTTTGTACCCTGAAGAACATCTAAAGAATTACTATTGGAAAGGTCCAGAAGACAACCCAAAGAGACCACTCTCTCCAATGAGCAAAGGTATTGTTGAAAACAGAAGCAATGGAGGTTGGGTAATTTTACACAAGCACATAACCAATCCAATAGTATCAATTGAAAGAATTGATACAATGACCACTGGAGGAGGCATCCTAGGCAATGAAGCACAAAACAAGTATACCTTGATCAGAAAAGATAACAGTCAACAAAAGGTTACTGATGCAGATCTGGCTGATGATATTCACCCATTAGGAATAGTCAAAATGAAGAATATCATTGATGAAATGAAAGGTAATTCAGTTATAATCAGAAGAGCCCTTGAAAGTGTCAAAAGTGCAGGAGCAAAGTTATACAAAAGGGCTGCACTGGCAGACTTTGATCTATGTATCAATTTTGAGTACAGCAACAAAGTGTTAATACCACCTCCGGACACTTCAATTCCAGCTGAAATTGCTTCTAAACTATTAAGAACTGGAGCAATCTTTGATCAACCAGAAATGAGTGTAGTCTTCAAAGATGCTAATGAAGAGAAAGCTCTATTCAGAATCAGTGATATATGCAGGTATTCAAATCAAACTCTGAAATATATAAAAAACTACATGAATGAAAAACAAGAGAAGCTCAAAAAGAAGGGAAAGAACAATGAAAAGCTGAGAAAAACAATTGAAAAGTGCATTGAAAATTGGATGGAAGCAAGAGGATGGTATAAAGAAATGTACAAAGAAACTCAAAAGGCAATTGACTACAAGAAAAGGCTGAAACCTGGAGACAAATACAGAAGTGGAGTGAATATCAACTAACGATTTAATAAGATTAAATTTCCTGTTTATGAACAATATTTTATCAATGTCTGATTTATAGTTGGTTTGACTATGTTCAATGTTTCTGAACTTAGTTGTTTTTGAATTTCTCTTTCAAAGAAAGTTGTTTATGTTTGATATAGAGGTAGTTCATTTTCTTACAATAATTAGGGGGAAACTTTATTTGTAAGTATTGAAGAAAAACACAATCAACTGGATCTATGAAGAGATCACAGTCCTGAAGATCACGACCTAGAAAAAGAAGATCAGATGGGACAACCGGAATACATAGCATCTACTTCAAAGAATCACAAGTTGATCAAGAGCTGAATTGGATTATCAGAAGAGGTCATTTCTGATGGATCTGATGATATTTCTGACGAAATATCATCAGTATCTGACGATTCTGATCATCAAGGATTTTCTGATGATTTGTTCATCAGAATTTCTGATGAAGTGGTTTATCAGAATTTCTGATGAAATAACCCACTTGTCTGAAATTGGCTCTGTCCTGCCACACTTACCGAAGCAAGTTGACATTTAATGATATCATGATGAAAAAGGTAACTTGAACGTTGGAATCAATGAATATGTCAATTGGCTACTTTTGTGACAACTGGCCCAAACCGGTAATTTCCGAACACATTAATTATTGCTTAATGACTGCAATTATGAGTTTAATTGTCAGCAATATCTGAGCACATGATTAAACAAGTGAATTCATGCATGTTGTATACTACAAAATATTGCTTTATGCATAAACAAGAGCGTTGCGTCAGAATAATAGTAAACTCACCGGTAAGACACAAGGTGTCAACAGAACTGCAGAAAGCAGTCACACAATAAAATTGGAACCTAGGTGTAGGTCCGACGACAGAAGAGCATTAAAACCCAAGAGTACATACAAGGGTTAATATATATGCAATACGAAAGCAAAAATAAGCACTAAAAAGCACCCGAAACGCACTTTAAGTGCAGAATTTATAAAATTCAGCAATAATTCAGCATTTAAACATATGAATGTTGTGCAGAAATGTCATTTTATTATCCAGAATACTTCCCTAAGTGTTGGGAATTGAAAGAGTACAAGAAAGGTACTTAAACGACACTAAAAAGTGTAATTTAGCACTTTAACGAATCGGTATGTAACCGAACAACCGGACTATACCCGGAACATGAAAATATTATTATTTTCACTATCTATATTTTTCTGAGCCAGTTAGGGTCCCTGATTACCCTAACACCCGTCATAACACGCTATATATTACTAACGGAGTTTAATACTAAACTAACCTACTTATCTTAACTAGTAGTTAACTAACTACTTGAAAACAAACTAGAACCCCCCCCCCCCCCCATGGCCGATTTCGGTCCCCATGTAACTAGAGCAAGTACCACACTTGATTATAATAATTACTTATGTCTAATATCTACTAGACATAGTGACCTTTGGTCCATAATCACAAGTTTTGTCTATAAAATCTAACATTAACACACATGACCATTCTTCACATTACAACAACAACACACTCTCTTCTTTCTCTCTAGTAACTCACGGCCAAACATCCCTATTCCATCCATCATATTTTCGATCTTGGTCTTCACATTTCAAGCATCTACAAGTGTTAAGGGTCACGTATTAGGAGTCTTGGAGCAAGCGGAACGCGAAGGACCTCTCTACTTTGCTTTTATCCACCTCTTTTGCGCATAGATTCTTCCCTAGCCTCGAGCTAGAGGTATAACACTTAGAACTCGTATTTGAACTTACCTAAAGTGGTTAAAAGGATTTGTGTTGGTTAAATCTCGTTAAAATGCGAAAAGATGCACAAAAGTCTACTAAAAACATGAAAAATAGTGGTTAATAGCACATAAGTTGTGTAAAAGTTGTAGTATTTGAAATACATGATTATCTAGACCCGATCTATGATGTGGTAGCTCGGATCATCGTTTAACCCGGTTTGGTAAGATCATGGATCTTAACATAAAGCTATTTTAGAAGTAACAAGGGTTAAAAGGTGAAACTCTACCACACACATCATGAACTTGTGTAAAAGCAATTTAACTTGTGAAATAGTGTTTAAAACTAGTAGATCTACGTATCTACAAGCGGTATTTTCAAAGGACCAAGTGTCCAAGAAATCACATGTTCTAAACCGGATCTTACACAAACAAAAGTGGTTTTTGTGGACAAACAAGTGTATGGATACTTGTGTAACAAAAGCTTTAACAAAGAAATAATTTTCGTAAAAATCGACTAGAAGTTGTAAAACTTCATAATCTTTAAAAATAAAGTTTTTAAGAAATTAAACTTATTTTTAAAGATAACAAGACTCACTAAATGTGCTAGTAAGTTACTACACATTTTTGTAAATATTCAAGTTCATGAAATTAGTGATTATTGTTGACGATTATTGTTGATAATTGTTGTTGATGATTGATGATGATTTAAAAGAAAATAAACACACGTTTTGAAAACGTGGGAAACCTCCATTTGTAGGGGAAACTCTGTCAAAATTTTTATAAATTTTGACACTTAGAGAAATATGAGTTTTTGAGAAACTTATCCCCTAAAAATATACCTCAAAACATTAACAAGGTTTCCCTAATTTTTGATGATAAGAAATGGTGATTTCTTGAAGAGTAAAAATGGATATTATGTATATATATTTTTGAGAGAAAAATATATATTATTTTATCACCAATTTTTGTGCTAAGTGTATAAAGTATGTGTTATACGTGCTAGTGTATTAAGACTTAAAAATACACTAAATGCTCATGAGGAGTATAAACATAAAAATACACATACAACATACAAGATACATAATTCGGGTGCAAAGTGCAAAACACAAAAGACTTATATTTATTTTTGGAGAAAATAATATAAGTAAGATTCGTAGTTAAAAATATAGAATATTTTTAACACAAGAAAATATACAAAAGAGAGTGACTGTACTTGTGCGACGCAAGTCTAGTGACTAACGTTAAGAAAACGCGTATAGGTTACGACGTTAATTAAGCAAATCCGGTGGAGTTTACGACGCTAGGAACACAAAGTTGTGAGTTCATGCTCCCCCTTTTCTCTTTAACTGTTTTCAGTTTTTATAACTTCGGGGGTGAAATACATGTACAAATGTACAAAATTTTATAATTGGTATGATATAAATACAAGAAGTACACTTGGTGAGAACGAGAACCAAGTGTGGCGAGATATGAGAAAATGAGAAGCGCACTTGGTGAGAACGAGAACCAAGTAAGAGGCGCCATGAGAAATGATAACAAGAAACGTGCTTGGTGAGAACGAGAACCAAGTAGGAGGCGTTATGAGAAATAGTGTCACGAATAGGGTACAGAAGCACCATTAATCAACAATATACCTAGACCGCAGAACAAAAGGTTAGATCTAACGGGTGCCTGGCAGCCACACTCCCGGTCGGGGCGAGAACCGAGGAAGTGCTTTTGTGTCTCAGAATATACCAATTAAATGCCTTAGGTTTGGTGACTTCCTATGACGTGCCACAGGTTAATGGCTTTGCAACCCATTAACAATCTGATAATTACAGGAATACTGTATTTACATAAAATTCATACCATACAGAATTGATATATAACTTGAAGTACGTGGGGTACTCAAGAAGATTGATATAGAACTTGAAGTACGTGGGGTACTCAAGAAGATTGATATATAACTTGAAGTACGTGGAGTACTCAAGAGGATTGATATATAACTTGAAGTACGTGGGGTACTCAAGAAAAGATTGAATTATAAATGGGTACGTGGTGTACACATGAAACTGGATTTATATATGAAAACTTGATTTACTCACAAACTATGTTTTCATACAAAGTATACAAACATGAAATACAAAACAGCATGAATTCACACCAACTTTATGTTGACGTTTTTCCAAAAACTCACATGTATTTCAGGTAACTAGGATGGATGTGCGCGTGGTCTTGCTTATGCTCGTGGATGTCGCTTTTGTTTAACTTTAAATAAAGTTGTAAACTTTTAAGACAATGCTTTATGCGACTTAGCGATGTGAACGCTAACGTATGTTTTCAAATTATGGTATTTGAAGTTATTTTCTTGAGCATGTAGCATGTTTACTCTTCGTATGCAATGAAAACCTTTCATGATCACACCTCGTGCTTCCGCCGTAGAAAGGGGTGTGACAGATTGGTATCAGAGCTGCGATTGTAGTGAACCAGGATTCCTTCTCGAGTCTAGTCTACAATCTCTAGGATCCATTCACGAAAACAATTTTCAAAAGAGTTTTCATTGCATAAAACGTCCCGCGACATCCACTACCTGAAACTGTCTACATGAGTCTAGAAAGGACACTACGAGACTTAGAGTGCACTTGAGTAGCACTTGTCGTTGACTAGAAATTACTTGCAATTATGTGTGATAATTAGCATGTACTAGAAGTGGAATGTCACAAGTATATGTGACTTTACATGAAAGCGATGGCCCATCTGAAGGAAGAAATACGAGGATGAAACGAACTGTGCGGACTGTGCAAGGAGTTACGTAATTATGGATGCATACATAATTATGGAATTCAGTGCACAGAAACCACAGCAAGTCTTGTCACGTGTGGATTCCCTCAGTGCAAGCCTACTAAGTACTCTGCTAGAGTAATAATTGTTTGATGTCACTTATGTGGTATATATACCTGTGAATATATATGA
This sequence comes from Helianthus tuberosus, assembly GCA_030545235.1. Taxonomy (NCBI): domain Eukaryota; kingdom Viridiplantae; phylum Streptophyta; class Magnoliopsida; order Asterales; family Asteraceae; genus Helianthus; species Helianthus tuberosus. Next base: position 128,220,952 of record CM060360.1, read on the forward strand.
TACTACTGTGACGATATCAAACAAATGCCTAAACCCATTGGGTTGTGTTCGTCAGAACATGGCACCCAGAAGAGCTGTGAACGCTCGTGACCAACCTCCTCCTCCCCCACTGCCAAGAACTACTGAAGAGCTGAATGCTCTACTGGAAGAAAGGATCTCCGCTGCTATCGTCCAGTACGAGGCGAACCGAACTTAAGACAGTGGAGGACCAAGCAACGCTAGGCGTAATGGGAATGGAGATTCGTCTGGAGGCAATGCAGCTCAAGGTTGCACTTTCAAGCAGTTCCTCGACTGCAAGCCGATGAACTATGATGGCACAGGAGGTGCAGTAGCATTTGTGCGCTGGACGGAGAAGACTGAAGCTACTTTCCGCATGAGCAAGTGTACCGCGGATCAACAAGTCACCTTTGCTACTGGGTTGTTTGTCGATGAAGCTCTGACTTGGTGGAACCTGCAAGCCCAAACCTTGGGTGATGATGCCGCTTATGGCCTAACTTGGGATGAACTGAAGGAAAGAATGAGAGAGAAGTACTGCTCTCGTGCCGAACTCCAAAGGCTGGAGACAGAGTTCTGGCACTTGACTATGGAAGGTGCTGACATCAATGGTTACACTCGAAGGTTCCACGATCTGTCAAGAGTGCTTCCCTACATGGTGACTCCTGAATTTAAGCGTGTGGAACGCTACATTTGGGGACTGGCCTCAGAATTTCGTGGCATGGTGACGTCGGCCAAACCACAAACAATCACCGAGGCTGTAACTCTGGCTGTCAGCCTTACTGAAGATTGTGTTCGTATGAAGAAGTTGTCATTAAACCCAACAGAGAAGACCGAGACGCATGCTGAGTCGTCCGGCGACAAGAAGAGAAAGCATGCCAGTTTGAACCAAGCAACTCGTAACAACAAGAGTTTCAGCAAGAAGCGTGACACTAATCCGCCTCAGGAGGCGAATACCCATGCAACCAAAGCATACCAAGGCTCCATGCCTAGATGCCAAAAGTGTAAGTATCATCATGATGGAGCTTGTCGCATTCCAAGGTGCGACAAATGTGGTAAATTGGGTCATCAAACAGAAGACTGTTGGGGAAAAGGAAAGAACCGAAATGGAAACGGTGCTGGTAATAAGAATGGCAACGGGAAAGGGCAGAACCAAGGATGCTTCAAGTGTGGAAGCAATGATCACTTCATGAAGAACTGCCCAGAGAGAAACAACGCTCCGGCTCGAGCATTTGTGATTGGAGCAAGAGACGCACGCGAGGACCCTAACGTGGTCACCGGTACGTTTCTCATTAACAATCACTTTGCATCAATATTATTCGACACTGGCGCCGATTATAGCTTCATGTCTGTGGAATTTAAACGCATACTCGGAATAGAATCTAGTAGATTAGAAATTCCTTATTCCATAGAACTAGCCAATGGTAAACTTGTTGAATCGGGCGAAGTTGCTAGAGGCTGCACGCTAGAACTTGGTGAACGAAGATTTAGCATCGACCTCTTACCTATTCAATTAGGTAGCTTCGATATAGTGGTCGGAATGGACTGGCTGTCCAAGAACAAAGCGGAAGTTATTTGTCATGAGAAAATCATTCGCATCCCTTTAGCGAATGGTGAAACTCTCATCGTGCATGGAGAAAAACGAGACGCGCCTCTTCAAATCATCAGTTGTATGAAGGCACAGAAGTGCTTGAGGAAAGGATGTGTCGCTTTCCTAGCACACGTTATAGACAAGAAGGCTGTGGAGCCGAAACTCGAAGACATTCCTGTGGTGAAGGAATTTACTGATGTGTTCCCGGAAGATCTGCCAGGACTACCTCCGCAACGACAAGTCGAATTCCGTATAGACTTGGTTCCAGGAGCGGCTCCTGTAGCCAAGGCACCCTATCGACTTGCGCCATCCGAGATGCAAGAGTTATCTACACAACTCCAGGAGTTGTTGGATAAAGGATTCATAAGGCCAAGCTTCTCACCCTGGGGAGCTCCAGTATTATTCGTGAAGAAGAAGGATGGAACACTGCGGATGTGTATCGATTACAGGGAACTGAACAAGCTCACAATCAAGAATCGGTATCCGCTACCAAGGATTGGTGACTTATTTGATCAATTGCAAGGATCAAGCTACTATTCCAAGATCGACCTTCGATCTGGATACCATCAGCTGAGAATCCAAGATGAAAGCGTGCCAAAGACTGCATTCAGAACGCGATATGGGCACTACGAATTTCTTGTGATGCCGTTTGGATTGACGAACGCGCCAGCGGTCTTTATGGACCTAATGAACCGCGTGTGCAAACCATATCTCGATAAATTCGTGATTGTATTTATCGATGATATCCTAATTTACTCGCGAACGAAAGAAGAGCACGAGCAACATCTCAGAACCATCTTGGAGCTACTGAAGAAAGAGAAACTTTATGCAAAGTTCTCGAAATGCGAATTCTGGATTCGCGAAGTACAATTTCTTGGTCACGTGGTGAATGAGAAGGGCATTCATGTAGACCCGTCCAAGATTGAAGCAATAAAGAATTGGGAAGCTCCCAAAACCCCAACTGAAGTTCGACAATTTTTGGGCTTAGCGGGCTATTATCGGCGATTCATCGAGAATTTCTCAAAAATAGCTCAACCGCTAACGACCCTTACTCAGAAAGACAAGAAGTACGACTGGGGTCACAAACAAGAAGAAGCCTTCCAGTTACTTAAGAGCAAACTATGCGATGCACCGATACTATCGTTACCCGAAGGCACTGAAGACTTCGTGGTATACTGCGACGCCTCACGACAAGGCTTGGGTTGCGTGCTCATGCAACGCCAAAAAGTCATCGCTTACGCTTCAAGACAACTGAAGGTTCATGAAAGAAATTATACCACTCACGACCTGGAGCTGGGTGCAGTGGTATTCGCCTTGAAGATTTGGCGACATTATTTATATGGTACTCGATGTACAATCTTCACAGATCACAAAAGTTTACAACACATATTTGATCAGAAGGAATTGAATATGCGCCAGCGACGTTGGGTCGAGCTGCTAAATGATTACGACTGTGAGATTAAGTACCATCCTGGAAAGGCAAACGTTGTAGCGGACGCGTTGAGCCGAAAGGAAAGGGTTAAGACCCTAAGGGTTCGAGCATTGGAAATGACGATTCGAACGAACCTCACTGCACGCATTCGGGATGCACAACAAGAAGCTCTTAAAGAAGAGAACCGTAAAGCTGAATACCTCCGGGGTGCATTGAAATACATGGTGCCAAATGAAGAGGGAGCCTTATACTTCAAGAAGCGTATCTGGGTTCCACTCTGTGGTGGCATACGTGAGGTCATCCTTACTGAAGCCCACAAATCGAGATATTCGATCCATCCAGGATCGGACAAGATGTACCAAGACTTGAAAGAGTACTATTGGTGGCCGAGACTCAAAAGCGACGTTGCTGTTTATGTTGGAAAATGCCTAACCTGTGCGAAGGTTAAGGCCGAATATCAGAAACCGTCCGGCCCACTACAACAACCAGAGATTCCCGTGTGGAAGTGGGAACAAATCTCGATGGACTTCATAACGAAATTACCCAGGACCCTGAGAGGGCACGATATGATATGGGTAATAGTTGATCGATTAACAAAGTCTGCGCATTTCCTACCAATCCGAGAGAAGGATAGCACTGGAAAGCTGGCAGAGATATACTTAAGAGAAATTGTGGCACGTCATGGAGTGCCAATCTCAATCATTTCAGACAGAGATGGACGCTTTGTCTCAAGAATCTGGCAATCATTCCAGGAAGCCTTTGGATCTCAGTTAGATCTAAGCACGGCATTCCATCCACAAACAGACGGCCAGAGCGAACGGACTATACAAACGTTAGAAGATATGCTTCACGCATGTGTCATGGATCTAGGCGGCAGCTGGGATACTCATCTACCTTTAGTTGAGTTTTCCTACAATAACAGTTATCATACAAGCATAAAAGCCGCGCCGTTCGAAGCTCTGTATGGCCGCAAATGCCGATCGCCCTTATGTTGGGCAGATGCCGGAGATAAACATATGGTTGGTCCTGAACTTGTACAAGAGACAACCGACAAGATTGCGCAGATCCGAGAGCGCATTAGGGCGGCTCGAGAGCGACAAAAGAGCTACGCGGATCCAAATAGAAAATCGGTAGATTTCAAGGTGGGAGACAAAGTGTTGTTAAAAGTCTCACCATGGAAGGGCGTAGTCAGATTTGGAAAGCGTGGAAAGTTGAATCCACGATATATCGGACCATTCAGAATACTGAAGAGAATTGGTACCGTGGCATACAAGTTGGAGTTACCGGAAGAACTTAACGAAGTACATGATACGTTTCATGTATCCAACCTGAAGAAGAGTCCAACGCAAGAAAACGTGATCATCCCGATGGATGAAGTGCATATTGATGAAGCCCTCCGATTTACAGAGCAACCCGTTGAGGTTACTGACTGGAAAGTCAACAAGACCAGGAGGAGCAGTGTGAAACTTGTCAAAGTACGTTGGAGCTCTAAACACGGACCCGAGTACACATGGGAACGTGAAGACCAGTTCAAGAAAAAGTATCCCCACCTATTCAAGAAGACTCCAGCGAGAGTTAGTTCAGTCTGAATTTCGGGACGAAATTCTTTTAACGGGGGGAGACTGTGACAACTGGCCCAAACCGGTAATTTCCGAACACATTAATTATTGCTTAATGACTGCAATTATGAGTTTAATTGTCAGCAATATCTGAGCACATGATTAAACAAGTGAATTCATGCATGTTGTATACTACAAAATATTGCTTTATGCATAAACAAGAGCGTTGCGTCAGAATAATAGTAAACTCACCGGTAAGACACAAGGTGTCAACAGAACTGCAGAAAGCAGTCACACAATAAAATTGGAACCTAGGTGTAGGTCCGACGACAGAAGAGCATTAAAACCCAAGAGTACATACAAGGGTTAATATATATGCAATACGAAAGCAAAAATAAGCACTAAAAAGCACCCGAAACGCACTTTAAGTGCTGAATTTATAAAATTCAGCAATAATTCAGCATTTAAACATATGAATGTTGTGCAGAAATGTCGTTTTATTATCCAGAATACTTCCCTAAGTGTTGGGAATTGAAAGAGTACAAGAAAGGTACTTAAACGACACTAAAAAGTGTAATTTAGCACTTTAACGAATCGGTATGTAACCGAACAACCGGACTATACCCGGAACATGAAAATATTATTATTTTCACTATCTATATTTTTCTGAGCCAGTTAGGGTCCCTGATTACCCTAACACCCGTCATAACACGCTATATATTACTAACGGAGTTTAATACTAAACTAACCTACTTATCTTAACTAGTAGTTAACTAACTACTTGAAAACAAACTAGAACCCCCCCCCCCCCCATGGCCGATTTCGGTCCCCATGTAACTAGAGCAAGTACCACACTTGATTATAATAATTACTTATGTCTAATATCTACTAGACATAGTGACCTTTGGTCCATAATCACAAGTTTTGTCTATAAAATCTAACATTAACACACATGACCATTCTTCACATTACAACAACAACACACTCTCTTCTTTCTCTCTAGTAACTCACGGCCAAACATCCCTATTCCATCCATCATATTTTCGATCTTGGTCTTCACATTTCAAGCATCTACAAGTGTTAAGGGTCACGTATTAGGAGTCTTGGAGCAAGCGGAACGCGAAGGACCTCTCTACTTTGCTTTTATCCACCTCTTTTGCGCATAGATTCTTCCCTAGCCTCGAGCTAGAGGTATAACACTTAGAACTCGTATTTGAACTTACCTAAAGTGGTTAAAAGGATTTGTGTTGGTTAAATCTCGTTAAAATGCGAAAAGATGCACAAAAGTCTACTAAAAACATGAAAAATAGTGGTTAATAGCACATAAGTTGTGTAAAAGTTGTAGTATTTGAAATACATGATTATCTAGACCCGATCTATGATGTGGTAGCTCGGATCATCGTTTAACCCGGTTTGGTAAGATCATGGATCTTAACATAAAGCTATTTTAGAAGTAACAAGGGTTAAAAGGTGAAACTCTACCACACACATCATGAACTTGTGTAAAAGCAATTTAACTTGTGAAATAGTGTTTAAAACTAGTAGATCTACGTATCTACAAGCGGTATTTTCAAAGGACCAAGTGTCCAAGAAATCACATGTTCTAAACCGGATCTTACACAAACAAAAGTGGTTTTTGTGGACAAACAAGTGTATGGATACTTGTGTAACAAAAGCTTTAACAAAGAAATAATTTTCGTAAAAACCGACTAGAAGTTGTAAAACTTCATAATCTTTAAAAATAAAGTTTTTAAGAAATTAAACTTATTTTTAAAGATAACAAGACTCACTAAATGTGCTAGTAAGTTACTGCACATTTTTGTAAATATTCAAGTTCATGAAATTAGTGATTATTGTTGACGATTATTGTTGATAATTGTTGTTGATGATTGATGATGATTTAAAAGAAAATAAACACACGTTTTGAAAACGTGGGAAACCTCCATTTGTAGGGGAAACTCTGTCAAAATTTTTATAAATTTTGATACTTAGAGAAATATGAGTTTTTGAGAAACTTATCCCCTAAAAATATACCTCAAAACATTAACAAGGTTTCCCTAATTTTTGATGATAAGAAATGGTGATTTCTTGAAGAGTAAAAATGGATATTATGTATATATATTTTTGAGAGAAAAATATATATTATTTTATCACCAATTTTTGTGCTAAGTGTATAAAGTATGTGTTATACGTGCTAGTGTATTAAGACTTAAAAATACACTAAATGCTCATGAGGAGTATAAACATAAAAATACACATACAACATACAAGATACATAATTCGGGTGCAAAGTGCAAAACACAAAAGACTTATATTTATTTTTGGAGAAAATAATATAAGTAAGATTCGTAGTTAAAAATATAGAATATTTTTAACACAAGAAAATATACAAAAGAGAGTGACTGTACTTGTGCGACGCAAGTCTAGTGACTAACGTTAAGAAAACGCGTATAGGTTACGACGTTAATTAAGCAAATCCGGTGGAGTTTACGACGCTAGGAACGCAAAGTTGTGAGTTCATGCTCCCCCTTTTCTCTTTAACTGTTTTCAGTTTTTATAACTTCGGGGGTGAAATACATGTACAAATGTACAAAATTTTATAATTGGTATGATATAAATACAAGAAGTACACTTGGTGAGAACGAGAACCAAGTGTGGCGAGATATGAGAAAATGAGAAGCGCACTTGGTGAGAACGAGAACCAAGTAAGAGGCGCCATGAGAAATGATAACAAGAAACGCGCTTGGTGAGAACGAGAACCAAGTAGGAGGCGTTATGAGAAATAGTGTCACGAATAGGGTACAGAAGCACCATTAATCAACAATATACCTAGACCGCAGAACAAAAGGTTAGATCTAACGGGTGCCTGGCAGCCACACTCCCGGTCGGGGCGAGAACCGAGGAAGTGCTTTTGTGTCTCAGAATATACCAATTAAATGCCTTAGGTTTGGTGACTTCCTATGACGTGCCACAGGTTAATGGCTTTGCAACCCATTAACAATCTGATAATTACAGGAATACTGTATTTACATAAAATTCATACCATACAGAATTGATATATAACTTGAAGTACGTGGGGTACTCAAGAAGATTGATATATAACTTGAAGTACGTGGGGTACTCAAGAAGATTGATATATAACTTGAAGTACGTGGAGTACTCAAGAGGATTGATATATAACTTGAAGTACGTGGGGTACTCAAGAAAAGATTGAATTATAAATGGGTACGTGGTGTACACATGAAACTGGATTTATATATGAAAACTTGATTTACTCACAAACTATGTTTTCATACAAAGTATACAAACATGAAATACAAAACAGCATGAATTCACACCAACTTTATGTTGACGTTTTTCCAAAAACTCACATGTATTTCAGGTAACTAGGATGGATGTGCGCGTGGTCTTGCTTATGCTCGTGGATGTCGCTTGTGTTTAACTTTAAATAAAGTTGTAAACTTTTAAGACAATGCTTTATGCGACTTAGCGATGTGAACGCTAACGTATGTTTTCAAATTATGGTATTTGAAGTTATTTTCTTGAGCATGTAGCATGTTTACTCTTCGTATGCAATGAAAACCTTTCATGATCACACCTCGTGCTTCCGCCGTAGAAAGGGGTGTGACAACTTTTTGCAGGAATTATTGTATGAATAAACTATTGTTTATTCGTACACCAAGCCGTCTATAAATAGAAGGCTAAACCAGGAGAAGCAAAGTGAGTTTGAAGCTTAGCATTCACATATACATCTAAACTCCATTGCTCTCTCCCCCACAGAATTCAAGATTCGTTTGTATTAGATAATAATCTTACAATCACCTTGTAAACCATTTTGTTTCAAAGTGATATGAACTTGATAATTCTGTAGGTCTTGTTTCTTGAAAGTCTGATTTCCATTTCCGCACATCTTTTTCACATCTACTGAAGTCACTTACCATATTACGTGAAAAGAAGTTGTTTTGAGCCTGAACTGGGTCTAACAATTGGTATCAGAGCAGTGAGGATAAATTATTACCAAGATCCCTTGCTCCTGTAAGAAAGACGTATATTCTTGATCTGTTAAAGGTAAAATGAATTTTTTTTTGCAGATCCAAAAATAATAAAGTTTGTAGTAAAGTTTTTTTTCTGTTATTTTCATTATTATTGCTTTTATTACTATTATTATTATCTCTATTAGTATTTTTTTGTATAAAAAGAGGTGTAGAAAAAGGATATAAAAAAACACAAAAAAAGGAGTTAAACAAAGATAAATGAACTTTAGTTTATCGGAAAGAAAAATTTTGACATATAAAAAGAAAGTTTCTGATAAAAGAAAGTTTATTCGTATCTTATCTGCTGAAATAACTCCAAATTCTGGTTAGTAAAGGAATGATAAAAAGCGATTTAAAAAAAACTGTGTATAACTTTAGAAAACATTCTCATGACTATTATCTTTTATAAAGTTTTCACAAAATATTCCTTGAAGAAAAGAACAAGTACTTAGACTTTCACCAGAAAAATATGTGTAACTAATATCTCTTTTCTCTACTTATTCCCTCTCATCTCATAAAAAAAATCAGATTTTCTGATGCTTTCGTCAGTTTTTCTGGTAAAAATCTCAGATTTCTGCTGAGTTTCTCAGAATTTCTGATGATGTCATCAGATTTCTGATGATGTCATCAGAAGGTTCTGATGATGTCATCATTTTTTTTCTTAAAAAAAATCAGATTTTCTGATTTTTTTATCAGATTTTCATCAGAAACCATCAGATTCCATCAGATTTTCTGTTAAAAAAAACGAAATTTTTTTTCGGTTTTATCAGAAATTTCATCAGATTTATCAGAAATTCTGATCCGAAAAAAAAACATCGACGGTTCAAGAACATTTTTTTATAGCTTGCATGATTCGTTATTTTTTTTGCCTCATCAATCAACAGCCTAAACACTTATCCTATATTGGATAGAAGACACTTATATCCCAGCAGGTAGGGATACAAGATATAATGCTTACATTTAGGTGGAAGTATAAATCGAGGTGAAGAATTATAACGACAAATGAAATATAATCAGATGATCATCCATAAAAAGTCGGACGTTTGACAAATAAACTTACATGCCAATGAAGATACAGTCAACGAATATCACAAAAAAAAGGAGTGCCTAAATGATAACGTGCTAGGAGGAAAAGAAAAATACATCTTCAGCAAGTTTATTTGTTATTTCTAAGTATAAATGCATTGTTTGTATTTTTAACAACAAATAGGGGGTGACTGTTAGGAAACTTTATTCTATTTGTTGTTAAAAATAGTTTAAGTTACTTAGAAATATTTCCGTCAACACGAAGCGACCGACGAACCGTCCCAAAAGCTCTAAATATGAAGACCGAGAAAGAAAAAAATTATGAAGCTTCTAAATTCTTTGACTAAAGATGTCGACAAAGATTACAAGACTTCAAAGTATTAGCGAAACATTATGGAGTTTACAAGATACAATGTCAAAGAATTGTGTTAATAAGATAATAAATCTTATTAACACATTAAATATCTTTACAAATGAAAAAACTTTCATTAGAAAAAGAAAGCATTTCTAAAGAATGAAATGCATTACTGATGAAAAGAAAAAGGAATTTTCCTTTTGGAAAATAAATCATCAGAAAGTTAAAAAGGAATCTTTTCCTTTTGTAAAGAAAAGAAAGGAATCTTTTCTTTTTGATTCTTTCATTAGAAAGATATTATCTCAAGTTGTGAAAAGCTCTCACATAAAAGAAAAGGAAAATATTAATATGTGAAGGTTTCACTAGAAAAGAAACAAGTTGGTGGATAAAAGATAAGACAACATGCAACTGGATGGGCACATATACCAACAACCAATCACATTTGAGATAGGCTTATGAATTTCTCTATAAATACATGATTCCTTCATAGGAATTATGTGTGCTTTTTATTGTAATATTTCATATAGAGTTTTTCATGAGAGTTTACCCCCTGGTTTGGCCCAGGGGGTGACATTTAGATTCGAGTTTATTCTCGGATCGACCCCTTCTTCTTTGATTAATAAGAATTAATTATTGAAGATATATCGCTCTCATTGTCTATATTTTTTACTCCTTTGAATATTTATATACTTCACAAACACCCGTCTCAACGAGAGAAGATTTCCGCACCATTCGAACAGGGGCGTCAAAGGGGACCAACACCACCGTTATTCCCATTGTTGTTATTTCCTGCATTGTTGTTATTCTGGCGATTATTGTTCCCACCGTTATTGTTGTTAGCGTTCTGATTCAGTTGTGGGCAATCCTTCTTGAAATGCCCTTCGTTGCCACATTGATAACATCCCCTCTGATTACCCCGATTCTGTTGGGGTTGCTGCCTTTGTTGTTGTTGTTGTTGTTGGAGCTGTTGCTGTTGTTGCTTGGGATGTGGAGCTCTACAATCTTTCGGCATGTGACCCAGCTTATCACACCTTTGACATGCTCGGTTACACGAGCCATAGTGGTGAAAGCTGCACTTGGTGCACTTCGGTTGTTTCCCCGCATAAGAACCTGGCGTTTGACTGTTGTTCTGATTCTGGTTGACTGAAGATGACTGGCTGAAACTACGACTGTTGTTGTCAGGCTTCTTTTGCGACTGATTCGAGTTAGTCGCCTTATCTGCGTCATTCCACTTACGCTTGTTGTCAGTGGTGGGGGTGGCAGTAGCAGCAACACGTGGTGGCAGCGAGCCACGCTCCACCTCCTGATCAGTGATCTTATGAGCCAGTCTAATAATCCGTGGTAGGTTGTCGAGATTTGATGCAGTGACTAATCCCTTAACTTGTGGTGCCAATCCCTTAATGTAGAGTTCGATCCTGCGGGGCGGTGGTCGAGATAGGTTTGGACACATGTTTGCCAGCTCGTAAGACCGTTTCGTAAAAGCCTCGATCTCAGATCCCTCCATCTTCAAGTTATAGTACTCGTTTTCCAACTTTTGAATTTCATCCCAAGGGCAACACTCTTCCCGAATCAATTCCTTGAAATCATGCCAGGTAGTCGCGTTTACCATTTCAATGCCCAGCATCTGCACCTGAGCATTCCACCAAGTCAAAGCACCATCCTCCAAGGTGCCAGAAGCAAACTTTACCCTGTCCCCAGCTGGAGAGTTACACATAGCAAATACGGATTCAGCTTTCTCGAACCAACAGAGCAGTCCCATGGGACCTTCAGCTCCACTGAAAGTTTGAGGCTTGTAATCCATGAACGTTTTGAACGTACACACGGGTGGATTGTTCTGGTTTTGGTTCACAGCTTGACCTAAAACAGAGAAAATACGCACAAATGAGAATCGAGTAAAATAACTAGGGATTATGCTTGGTCCGGTATGTATAGTACCAGCTTGCTGAGCTGCCAATGCCTCAGCCACACGTGTGTTAATCATATCCGTCAACTCTTCCTGAGTCATCACGATGTTGCCACGTCCACCGCTGCAGCCACCTCCACGTCCACCGTTACGTCCGCCACGTCCGCTCATGATTCTATATAAGAAAATAGTGGAAAGGATGAGGATCGCAATTGAGTTGAAGTCAATCATCACCATGACTTCCATAGATTTGAGAAACCCTAACATTATACGGATAGTGGAACAGAACCCCTTTCAAACTTATTAAGCCTCACTGGGATTCACATGCACCTCACATTATTATTATGTGTGCACCCATAATAATAACGCAATTTGCATGCTTATCTCAGTGCCTCTTAACTCGCGCTAAAAGGTTCCCCACACACGAATAAACAAAACAAAGGACATTACAAAACTAGGAATCACAAAAGTCGAAGGATAGTGTCACACTATCAAGCATCACTAAAACATGCAGCACAGGTAATCACATCATGGTGTCTAGTATGTAGTTTCATGCAAGTCGTGGGTGTTTATACTAGGTAAGTAAGGCATAAAGTAAACAGAGGATGAACCTTGCAATCTGGAGCTGAGTGTCATGGTCTTTTTCGATACTGTTTGGTTATAGTCTGGTTTTATGAAAACGTTTTAAAACCAAGTACACTATAATCAGTGGATCTGATACCAAACTGTCACACCCCCAAATATACCCCAAGCGGATACCCCCACGAGGCGTGTGACGTACCAGGATCTAGCCACTAATCACATTGAATCATAAGTAAAATAAAACTTTCCATTTAACAAAATAGTATAATTCAAACACCAGTTTAGAAAATCAAACATGTTCAACGGAAGCATAATAGTTTGTTCAATAAGTTTAAATGAAAGTGTTCAAAACAATGCAACATCGAGGAGCATTCCAAATGCCACGACCCATGAGCACTCCAGCTTCCCAGACAGCAAGTTCCATGACAGTGTACCTAAGGACCTGCAAGCATGCAGAAAAGTGTATCAGAGAAAGTTTGTGAGTTCACAGTTTGTTTAACCGATTGTTACCAAGTATTGACTTATGTTATGTTGATAATGACTCGATTCTGCAGACGGCTCCTTTTTGCCCTTCTCCAATGCTCTATCAAACATTGGTCATGATTTTAAAGTTATTAGTTCACACCCATCCTATCCAGGTACGTCGTGAGGGTGCCAAACCTAATAGCGCTATCAACTAATAACCCTGTTCCCCTACAAGCAACTTGTTCGGTAGTATGATGGGACTTAAGTGAGAGAAACTGAGTGTATTATCTAACATCAACAATTACTGAAAACCGCCACATATCCCCTTCAAGGATATGGGTTTGTGAAAGTCTGTTTGTTACTGAAACTGCCTCATATCCCCTACAAGGATATGGGTTTGTGAAAACGGTTTATTTGTTTTGTCTGTTTGATTGTCCCTACCGGACGCATGCTTGTATTGAGAGTAGTGAACTCACCTTAGTTTTGCTCGGTTTGTTAAGTTACTCATTCCAAGTTAGTCAACCAAATCCTACCGTGGTTACCAATGAAATCAGTTTCATAATAAATTGAGTCACGTATATTCACAGTGTTCATTCATAGCAAAGATCACCGTATAACACATATCAATTATTCAATCTCATACAAGTCATAAACTATTGAGACCCTACTGTTTAATAGGTTCTGTTTGTTTGTTCACATTGCAGCATCTCCACGAAGAACCAGTTCTTCGAGGGATGTCCTCACAGCGAAAGATCCTCTCGACGAAGAACAGTACTTCATCAAGAAGTGTTGTGACGAAGAACCTAGGTTGTTCGTCAAAAGGCCAGCCGACGAAGAACAGTACTTCATGAGGTGATCTTTCATCGTTGCACATCAACAATTTCATCGACTACAGTTTTTATGGCACACAAACACCCGAATCAATATTGAATCATGTACAATCAGAACCATTAGTTTCTCAACACAACCTGACATCAATCCAACCAAGATAGTGATTATCGAAGCACACAAGAATCATCAACACTTTCATCATGCAAACCCTAATCATGGCAGTTTCTTATTATCTAATAATCACCATTATGATCCCCCTAATTTGAACCCTTCAAACCATATCCAATGAACAATTAACTTTATTAAACCATAGTGAGTATGCCAATCATGTTTGACCATTATTATCACTTGCATATTCAAAATAATCACATACAATCCTATGTCGCACATACACCACAATTAATCACATCATTCAATTAAGCCAAGATCACTCAAAAGGTTAACACGATTAACCACCATTACAAAGGACTCATTTACAGGAATGATAACTAACCAAAGAATAGGTGTATGAGGAACAAGAATAGTCTTCACGAGCGAAGAGAAAGCTTTGATGCCCACAATTGCCGTCGCACAGGAAGAGGAGGAAGGGAGAGAATTTTTAGGGTTTTGTGTTTACGGTTGCAAGTTATGAGAGGTTATACAAACAATATGACAATCGGGCCCAGTCTGGGCCGCGAATAATCTTGGGTCGAGACCCTTTTCGGCGAAAGACCTCATGGCAAAGAACATCCTTCGTCATGGGGTGCTTGGCGAAGAACCCTAGTTTTTCGTTGACTTGGGTTTTTTCATTGATATGAGTGTGGTATGCACATGTTAAGACTAAACATCAAACATTAAACAATTCCTAAGTTTCATGCAACAACCAAACATAACAATACTTTAATCATTCGAATATCGTGCACATGATACAACGTAAAATGAATTGCGAAAACAAACAAGGAATGCGTAGAGGAAAAAACCTTGAATTCTAAGGTTGTCACATGTAAACACCCAAAACGCCATGTCTTATATTAAAATGAGTTTGCATAACTAAAACGCTATATGTTGTTTTTTTTCCAGGAGTATCGTGTTCAAGATTGAAGGAGTGTTAGAACTCTCAAGGGTGATGTCTGAGAGTATGAGACCAGGATTCTATGCTCACGTCAACATTATTCAAAGTTGGGGGCATATCCTGAACTATGAAGAAAGATACAAGGCTCCAGAATCACCCTCAAGATTATTTTGCACAGAAATAATGCTGGTATCTCTTTTGCTATATTTAATTGATGCAATTATATTATGGCTTTGTTTTGTTGTTAAAAATGTGGTTTCTCAAAATTACAAAATAAGCCCGTGTATACAAAGACAGCGAGTTATCGATACAAAGAATTCAACAACAACATGGAATTGGTTTTGAAACTCACCTGTTTCAAAGAAGACCGCAAAGATAGAAAGATAAATGAATATGATATGGTCTTCGTGCTAATAATATGGAAAAAACATTTCTATGTTGTCTGCTTCAATCTAAAACACATTAGAGTTGGTGTATTGGATAACAGCGCTGGAGGGGATAAACTTAGCATTAAAAAAATATGATGGATGGGTGCAAATGTTGGTAAGTATCTTAAAAACTTTTTACGTAGAAAATATGTTAACAAAACGCCATACTAATATATGCAAAAATGTGAAACTGCGGCAAGATGCTTTTGCAAACTACTTGCTTATTCAAAAGCACCCAATGGCTAAGATCATGAAGACGACGCCTATTGTTAGACAAAAGATGGATTGGAGGACAGAGTCTAACGTGATCGACTGTGGGATTTTTGCAATGAGTCATATGGAAACGTATATGGGGCAGTTGGCTGGTTGGGAATGTGGTCTTGCAAAAGAAAATGCCCCAGATGACCTACAACAAAAACAGCTAAATGAATTCAGAATCAAATACATTGTAAAATCCTACTGCATAGCCAAAATGAAAACAGAAGAAAACTGGTCAAATTTTTAAATAAATTCTTGGAATTAGGGGCAGCAAAAATTACTAAATTATATAAAGAAAGGTACAAGAGAATAGAACAAAGGATGGATGAATATGTAGATTAACTTAAACGCCATGAATTGCTTTCATTATAAAATTTTCCTGTTGACTAATGTATTTGGTTTAGACTATTGCATCTACTTGTTTCTAAACGCCATGAATATTATTTACAATGTGCATGTCTGATATATGTTTCAAAACGATATCTTTGTGTTTCAAACGCCATAACATTATTTTGCTTTACAAAAGTTAATTAGTTGTATTTTTTATATTTTCAAAACGCCATAATTACTTGTCACGGTATAGATCTGCATCCTACATCACACGACAAGATAAAAAATACACCTGAAAAAAGATAATTACTATTTTTGGCTCTAAAAACATATAGACCTAATCTACTTCGCGCCAAAAAAGGTCATTATATAAATAGAACAAGTAAACAAATTTAACACGCCACAAATTGTCTAAAACGCCATACAACTTAAATTAAAATGGCTCAAGTCATTGCATGGAGGTTTGATATCTCTAAAACGCCATGAACGCCAAGATATTTATTTTTATAAGACAAAAAGGATTAATTCATCGCGACAGATCTACAAAAAACATAGAAAACACCAAAAAAACATTGTAATGTTATAATGAATTTGGGAATGCCATGGACGTCAAGATGTTTACTTTTATAAGACAAAAAGGACTAATTCATCGCGACAGATCTACAAAAAAAACAAGAAAACGCCAAAAAAATTATAATGCTTGACTTATTAATCGATTATAATTAATTTGGGAATGCTATAAATGCCAAGATATTTACTTTGTAAGACAAAAATGATTAATTCATCACGGAAGATCTAAAAAACTACACGTCAAAAAATCCTCCACGCCACAAATGAGAAACGGTGTGTGAGATGCATTGGAAAAAATAATTAAAAGACAAAAAAGTCCCTCCGTCTTGATTATATCGCGCGCCACGTGTTCATACAGGATCTGTTTTCACTGTTTTCACACTTCCAACCGTTTTCTTCGGATCAAGTTTCTTAATATATTTAGATAGTAATATGGTGAGGTTAAAACACACACACACTCATATGGGTGGGTTTATTAGGGAACCTCAAAATAGCAAGGAGCAAGAAAATCATGGGTAAAACATTTATAAAACTCATAAAATATCAGTTTTCCATGTAAAAGATTCATTTGACCTAATTTTCAGAGTTTTTGCATATAAACATATGTAGAAATCAT
Source organism: Helianthus tuberosus (assembly GCA_030545235.1). Lineage (NCBI taxonomy): Eukaryota > Viridiplantae > Streptophyta > Magnoliopsida > Asterales > Asteraceae > Helianthus > Helianthus tuberosus. The sequence goes on from CM060360.1 coordinate 128,237,977, forward strand.
TTTTGTTAAAACAAATAATAAGTTTGAAAACAGTTAAAAAAGTAAACATTTTTTTTTATAAAAAATAGCCTTTCTATTTGAACGGCTTCTATATATATTTATATGCGAATGCTAAAAACACATCTTTAAATGAACTTTTCCAATGTCAATTGAGTATTTTTTATTAGTTTTTAACATGTAAAACTAAAGTGTCGCTAAAGGAAAATTAACAAGCATTTCAGTACTTTTTGACATTTTTTTTAAATTTCCTTATATAATTGTGTGTTTTACTATTATAATTTTTATTACACAATTATAATGGTAAAATGACCCAAAGGAGTTCAACTTTACTTCCCATATATAATGGAATTTTAACTTTCCAATGAAATATAACGCTTAAATGTCACAATTATATGGTATAACAACATAATTTCACACAATGTATAAAAAATGTCAATTTTTTTTTATAAAAATGTGTTAAAACTATAGTTAAGTTAAAGTTAAAAAATAGGTTTGCTTTAATAGTAGTGCATTGAAAAAAAATAATTTTTTATACGAAAAAGTTATTCACGTTTAAATAAGCGGGATGGTCATTTAAAAAAACCAAGAGTTGTGACTCTTCCAAATGTTGGTCATCCAATCCATTTTTTACTACACTTTGATTCCAACCATTAATTTCTTTAACCAATTGTACATAATCTATCTTGTGACTAGTTTGGTTTCAAGAAATTGAAATTGAATTTGGGTAACTTCTTATTAAAAAAAGGTTTTGGTTTATGCTTGATGGAATTAGAATATATAAGACTCTCCAACCAAAGGAGTTCAACTTTCCTTCCCATATATAATGGAATTTTAACTTTCCAATGAAATATACAAAGATTACTAAAATACCCTCGTTTCGTTTTTCTTCCAAACCCAAAAATCAAATTTGGAACCTTATTAGAATAAAAAAGCGAATATAATTAAAAACCAAATCAGAAATGAAACTTGAAGGTAGAACAAATTAGAAGACCAAATTCGAACACAAAAAAATGCAGAAGAATATCGAAAGGCATATATGAACCAAAATCAAAATCAAAATCGAAACTTAATGGTTGAACAAAATTGAAAACCAGAATGAATGACCGGATACGAATAGAGTAAAAAAACAAATACGTGCAAAAAACACAAAGGGCAATTTTGTAAGTTTGATTTCTATATCCTTCACCTGGGTTTTGATTGTAAGTTTACATCTCTATAATTAACTGTGAATGGTTGTAAAACAAGTTGTGTTCGTGAGTTGACGGGTTAGAACCGATACAAAGCCAAAAATTTTACATGAGTCGGGAAATCGTGTAACACACTGTAATGCACTTTTGTGATAAGTGCTGGATTTCCAATTGTCTAGGGACTTAAATGTAAACGTGTAATTGTTATAAGTCTAGTCCGAATTTATCACTTTGTCCAAATTTATTATACATGTCCGAATTTACAACAAGTCCGAATTAGGGTATGTAGTTCCCTCATCCGAGTTTATGTTATATAGTTAGCCCGGACTTGAGTTTTTGCATAACTCAGTCCGAGTTTAGTGTTTAACTCGGAATACTTAGTGGATTTTCGAGTTTATGGTGTTTTGGGCTTTGGGCCATTTTGTAATGTTTATCCGGAACATTTTTGTTCCGGATGTGTCTTGTATTTATACCTTATGGAATTAATGACAAGACAATGTTACTTTTGTGGAAAGTTTCCTTTGTAAGAAAACCCTAATCATTGTGTGTGTGGCGGCTGCTATTGTGTGTGACGTCATATCTCTGAGAATACTCTGTGTATTCTCAGATCTTCTTCTTCTACACTTTCTTGTCCAAATCCCTACGGTGGTTGTCGCGTGGTGGATTCCGCACACCACGTGTTCGTGTTTGAGCGAGATCCGTGATCGAGAGAGGAGTAGGTGACCTTACACACACATGAATTAAAACATGAAACATGTATTCATGGTTTAACATGAACCCAACGTATTTACCTAATCTTTTTTATATTAACACATTAGAAGTTCTAAATGTACATATTATTTTTATTCTCTTAAGCAAATATGTTTAAAATATGTTAGTTTTTTATACTTTTAACTTCTAGCATAAAAATAACAAATATTTAAGTGATTACACAAATGACTCTAGAGATAAATAAATAAACATATTAAACCGACCAAAACGTGAACTTTCTAGATTGACATAAATACGACTCATTTAGCCCGTGTTCCTCGCTTCGACTCAAACTGACTCCAATGCATTTATGCTAAGCTAAAACCCCGAATTCCATGTTAGTTTTGCATGACATAAAAAATAGCACATTTAATAATAATAATAGTTGAGAAATCGTAAGCTGGGTTGTAAAATGACTTTTAATCATAGCAAGAGAAAAAAATAAAGATAAATATGAATTTAATAATACTCGTTAATTAATATTTTATTATAACAAACGAAAGTACTTGTCAATAAGAGTCCCTAATAAACAATTGGGTAGTTTTTAGTCCAATCACAATTTATTAAATTTTTTGAACAGTTTTTAGTCCAATCACAATGTATTAAATTATTTTCAACCAGCATGAATAAAAGTTAGAAGCAGACAAACCTACAAAGGTTTTTTTTTTTTTTTTTAAATATACGATGCGGGCGTTTTAAAGTGACGTTGTTGCTTCTCAGCGTCGTATACATCGGTCCGTCCATGGCGTTTAGGACGGCATTGTTCAAGAAGTGGGGGATTCTACACCGACGTGGAGATGATTTAGGTAATGACGTGTCACGTGGTTATTCGACGTGGGGAGAGCCGTTTAACCCCAGCGGGTAAATTTTTAAAATTTTAAAACGTTTACTTTTTTAAAAATCAAATTTTACCCTATATATACAACCCACTCCATTTTCTTTTACACACTCTACAAGTTCACCCAAAATTATACAAACTCTCAACCATTTCCACTTAAAAAAAAGGCGAGGATGGTAACCGTTGCATGGACCGAAGAAGAAGATATCGTACTTTGCGAGTTGAGGGTCGAAGCTTTGAGCCACCACAAGCCGGGTAGGCGAATGAGCGGTGCTTTTTGGAGGACAGTCCGACAACACTTTTGCGTCCATAGGGGTGAGACCACTCGAACGTTCGACGCCCTTTCGTCTCGTTTTAGGGTAATCCGTCTGGATTGCAAAAGATTCGAGACGATCCACACCGCCGTGGAGCACGAGTGTGGTGACCTTCGGGAGAACGACATCATTCAAGTGGCTCTCATCAACTTTAGGCACGAGCACCACCATGACTTCAAGCTCGTCTCGGCGTGGGAAATCATTAGATTTTTTTTAAATTATGTGTTTTTTTTAATTTTAATATTAGGTAATGTTATATTTTATGTAATGTCTTTAAATTTTATGTAACGTTTTATAAAATATAATGTTATGTATTGATTAGTAGTGATGTTTTTTTATAAAATTTTAATACATTTTATATAATTTGAATTATAAAATAATGCAAAAGGTGTGTGCCATATTTCGAAAAACGTCACGTCTCCACGCCCCGGCCCACACCGTCTGTTTTAACACCATGCCACGATTTGACGCACGGTCCACGTGTTGTTTAATGTCTCATCTTCAAGCTCCTCCATAACATGTAATCTTAAAATGAGATTGTCTTTAATAACAAAAGTGAAATTTAAAAGTGTCATTAATCACGTTAACAATATAAATATATGGATAGCCTAAATTATTAAAATACAATTTACCAACACTAAAATATGAAAACTAATTACTTAGAATAGATAGTCAGTCACCTTCTAGTGCGTTAGTAGCTAAATGACTTTTTAAAGAGAAGGTCATGGGTTCGAGTCTGGTCTAGAGTAAAATTGTTCAAGGTTAAGTTAGGGGTTTTATTGTAGTGGGTCTTTGGATGATAGGTTTCCTTTGGAATGGTAGCGGCCCCGGTCAGCAGCTCCGTCTATGTTTGCGGATATGAGTGGCTTTTTGTTATTTGATTAACCCGAATGATCATATTTTTGTTAGGAACATTGGATTTTAATAACCTCAACTATTCGTAGGTGGCCGCCAACAGTCCCAACTTAAAAAATAACCACTGGCAATACCAACTATTAACATATTGACCACCAATGGACCCTGACTAATAGACCCTAATACCGTTAGTTTCTGGTCGCTGGAAAAACATTTTTGGCTTGAAAACTCAACATTTTCATCCTAAACCTCTTTGTAACCTTACCTTATTATGGATCTTTAGGAACCTCTTTCTACTAAAAACCCCAATTATTGAGGTCGTTAGAAAAATCCTTTTTCGCCGTAAAACTTATGTTGGCCGGAAAACTCAGGTTTTTTTGTCAGAAAACTTGACATTTTCGTCCCAAACCTTTTTGTAACCCTAGATCGGAACTTTAGGAACATTTTTTCTGACCAAAAATGTTTTTTCGACGACTAGAGACTAACGGCATTAGGGTTTTGTTAATCAGGATTCATTAGATGCCAATATATTAATAATTGGAAGTGCTACTGGTCAGTTTAGAAGCTAGGACGGTTGGCAACAAACAACAAAAATAGTTGGGAAAGAATAACTTAGGATGTGTTCATACATTTTCGTTTTGTATATAAATGAAAAAAGAAGCAATTTCGGTACTCTCTCCCCCTCCCCCTCCCTAGTACCTCCTGCAAATCATTATATTATATATCCTCTCCGTGCATCTCCTCCACCGTCTCCGGCGGCCACTTCCCCCACCACCTCCTCACAAACTTCCGGTCAAAAACCACCCACTTTCCTCAATATTTCCCATTTTTGACCAATTTCCAAAATGCTAAAGTCTCTCATTATCAGTGGCAGTTAAATACATTCCAAGATTAAGTTACCATTAATACCCATTTCAGATGTTATTCAAAGTCACAAACTTTTGTACTTTTCTGTTTAGAATTACAGAAAAAAAAATCTTGATACATATTATTAACTCATAATTCAGAGGTAGGTGGGAAATGATGAATGCAAGAAATATGAAAAACAGAATTGGAATTAACAACATGGGTTTGAAGAGAATAGGGGAAGAAAAGATTATTAAGGCAAATGTAAGGTCTGCTAAAATGAAGATTTGGATAATTAGGGGGACAACAATGGTGTTGTTATGGACTTGTTTGGTTCAGTTAACTTAGGGGATGTATGGGGACCAAGGGTTTTTAAAGGTTGGCCTTCAGTTACTCAATATTCTCATTCTTTGGATGCTAAGTTTTTGTCTACTGTTCCTGCTAGAGTTCTTCCACACATGAGTGAGTACTTAAGTTTTATATTTGTAGCATGAATTCTTAGTTTTTACAGTTTCTGATTGTAACATACATTTTGTTGCTTGTTATGATTTGGTTCTCTTGATTTTTTTTTTTTTTTTTTTTTTTGGTTGTAAAATAAATTTTGTTACTTGTTGTGATTTTTTGTTGTTTTTTTTTTTTATATAGTACATGAATTTTTATATTGTTTTGTTGATGATTGTAACATAAATTCCATTGCTTGTTATGATTTTTTTCTTGAATTCTCTATGTTTTTCATGGATCTTACAGTCTTTTATTGTAATTGTAACATACATGCCTTTATTTGTTAAGATTTCTTCTGGAATACTTATATTTTGTATAGACTTTTACTGTCTTTTATTGATGATTGTAAGATCAATCCCTTTACTTGTTATGATTTCTTCATGATTTTTTTTTCATGAATTTTTACACTCTTCTATTCTATTGATGCTTGTAACATAAATTCCTTTACTTGTTATGATTTCTCCATGATTCTTTATTTATTTATTTTTCATGAATTTTTAGAGTCTTTTATTGATGCTTGCAACATAAATTCCTTTACTTATATTTTTCTAATTTTTTAATTATTTATATAGGGGTTTACAGAAACAATGGTTACTTGATGGTATCATGTAATGGGGGACTCAACCAAATACGTTCAGTAGTGAGTGTTTTTTTTTTTTTTTTTTTACAAATTGAGCCCATGAAAAACAATTAAGATGCTTATTATTTCATAATACTATTAATTATTTCCTCATCATGTAGATTTGTGATATGGTTGCAATTGCAAGATTCTTGAATGTTACTCTAATAGTTCCCGAGCTTGATAAAACATCTTTCTGGGCCGATCCAAGGTATGCCAAATCATGTCATTACTTCGTGCATATTGAAAACCGATGATTTGATATTCATTGTTAGTTATAACTTTAATGACAGTGAGTTTGAAGATATATTTGATGTTGATCATTTCATTACGTCTTTGAGAGATGAAGTCCAGATACTTAAACAACTTCCTCCAAGGCTTAAACAAAGAGTCGATTTAGGAATCGTGCATACGATGCCTCCAGTTAGTTGGTCTCATATTTCTTATTATCATAATCAGGTAGAATCTTTATATACTATAGATACATTATTTATTTACTTTTTGAGTCCCTGTGTTTTGTTCTCACCACATGCAGATTCTCCCTTTGATTAAAAAATACGAAGTCGTGCATTTGAATAGAACCGATGCTCGGCTTGCCAATAACGCTCAACCCATTGACCTTCAAAAGCTTAGGTGTCGAGTAAATTTCAATGCGTTAAGGTTTACTCCTCAAATAGAACGCTTAGGTAGGCGAGTTGTAAAACTTTTGAGACAAAAGGGGCCGTTTCTAGTTCTTCACTTAAGATACGAAATGGATATGTTAGCGTTTTCTGGATGCACCCAAGGATGCAATCCTGATGAGGTGGAAGAGTTGACTAGAATGAGGTTTGACCTTAATTGAGTTAATTTACCATTTCAAAATCTTGGTTCCAAATTTTGTTGTGATGATGTTTTTTTTTGTTAGATTTGCATACCCATGGTGGAAAGAAAAGATGATAAACTCCGAATTAAAAAGAAAAGACGGTTTATGCCCTTTGACTCCTGAAGAAACCGCACTTACATTAAGGGCGCTTGATATTAATAGTGATATCCAGATTTACATTGCTGCTGGTGAAATATATGGCGGTCAAAGGAGAATGTCTTCTCTAGCAAACGATTTTCCGAAGTTGGTTAGTAAAAATGCAACTTGAGTTATTTAAGTGTTTGTTAAAACATAATGTCAGCATGAGAAGTCTCGGGTCTTAATCCAGCTTCACTATGAGCTGTGATTTGCCCAGTTCCACAGGTTAGCAGCGTATTGGTGGGTCCTTTTTACGGAAAGTTTTCTGCAAATGGGTTCTCATGTTATAAAATTAAAAGTACAATGACATTGTGATACCGATTTGGATCCCGACCCAGACCCAAACCAGGAACCCGCTAACCCATATTGGTGGGTCCTTTTTAGGGAAAGTTTTCCGCAAATGGGTTCTCATGTTATAAAACAAAAAGTAGAATGACATTGTGATACCGATTTGGATACCGACCCAGACCCAAACCAAGAACCCACTGACCCAGATTCGTGAACCATTCAAGGCCCGAACCCGATTATCAAGTTATCTATGTTTTATTTAATTTCCTTAGTTTGTGGACCTTTTGTTTTGTTTTTACCTTTTTGGTGTTTCATTTTGTTTAAGAACACTTGTAATAGGGATTTTATTTAGTTTTTGAATTCAATTGAAAGTTATCACTTTGGAGATGCTCTCTAGTTCTCACCGTCGCCTGGTTTAAGTGGTATCAGAGCACGGGTGTTTTATGGAAGGTAGTGGAAGGGATGCGTGTAATCATCGTCATAGAGTCGCCAACAGAGGCAACGACGATTATCACCAAGATCCATGAGACATCGAGGAAATTGAAAGACTGTGACAAAGGGTCCATGACCTAGAGTTGCAACAGGAAAATCTTCAGCATGAAGTTCGTCAACATGAAGACCGTTGGGAGGAGACCAAAACTGATTTGATTATTTGGCATGACAATTGGAATCTGTCGATCTCGTAACCGGCAAGAACAACAACCAGATCCACTCCGGAGTCTGGGAATTCGGTTAGAAATTCTAGAATGGACATTCGCAACCCGATGAATTTATTAATTGGCTTAGTACTGTGGAACGAGTATTTGAACTACGAGAAATTCCCAACAAAATGAAGGTAAAACTTGTCGCTGTTAAATTACGTAAATATGCATCATTGTGGTGGGATCATGTTCGGAATAAGAGGGTCCAAAAGGGTAAGTCAAGGGTGGAATCGTGGGGAAAGATGAAGAAATTGTTACAGGCTAAGTTTTTACCTGTAAATCGTCGTCAAGATGCATATTTTGAGTACCATAATCTGAAACAACAATCCTCGAAAGTGGAAGAGTTTATTGCAGAATGTGATAGGCTTCAGATGAGGTGTGGAGCCGATGAGGAGGAAGAACGGGTAATAGCTAGGTTCTTGGGGGCTTTACGAATTCCTGATATTGTGCAACTACAATCGTACTGGACTCTCAATGATGTTTGCAAGCTGGCGCAACGGGTGGAAAAACAACTACAGGCCAAAAAAAACCATACCCACCCGTTTCTCTTTAGTGAACCGGGTTTCCACGGCTGGCGGGAGCACACACAAGCTTGGCCCAACCAAAGGCGAAACTTCAAGTGGTCCTAGCCCACCGTTGGTACCGGCACTTTCGGTAAATAGGTGTTTTAAATGGCACGGGTTGGGTCATCTTAAATGAGATTGCCCGAATAAACAAATGATTACCTTTGTAGACGATACGCCACCCGTTTATGATACCGAAAACGAAGATGCAAATGAGGATGATGTGACCGAGGTTATCTACCCTGATAGAGGTGAGACATTAATTTCACAACGTGTCCTTAGCGTGTCGTCTGCTAAAGTTGACGATGACACGTTATGGTTGTGAAACAATATTTTTACGACTAAATGCATCACAAAAGGGAAGGTATGTACTGTCATTATTGATGGTGGGAGTTGTGAAAATATGGTTGCCACAACAATGGTGGAAAAATTGGGGATACGCATAGAAGACCATCTCGAACCGTACCAACTCACGTAGTTAAAAAAATGGGAACTTGGTTAAGGTAAATTACCGTCGCTTGGTGCAATTTTCGATTGGTAATAAGTATTCCGACGAATTGTGGTGTGAAGGGATTCCTATAGATACGTGTCATACTCTATTGGGTAGGCTGTGGCAATACGATCGGCCAGTCAAACATGATGGGTTTCGTAAAACCTATAATTTTAAGAAGGATGGCATAAGCATTACCCTAGCACCGTTAGATCCTCGCGAGACACATACAGAAGCATTGATTCTTACTAAATCATAATTTCTAGATTATGTCTCAGCCACAACTTCTCCTATCATGTTTGGCCTTCTTGTGACTAAGGGAAACCCCACCTTTGCTGATGTTCCACCAGAGGTACGACCTTTATGTGACGAGTTTAAAGATGTTTTTCCCAAAGACATCCCGTCGGGTTTACCTTTAATGCGAGAAAGACAACATTGCATCGACTTTCTTCCCGGTGCTATCATACTACATAAACCCGCATACAGGATGAACCCGAAAGAATTTGAGGAGTTACATAGACAAGTCACTGAACTTCTTAAAAAAAAGGCTTATACGGGAGAGCATGAGCCCGTGTGCAGTTCCAGCTTTACTTGTCCCGAAACCGGGTGGTACTTATCACATGTGCATTGATAGTAGAGTTGTTAACAAAATTACTATTAAGTATAGGTTTCATATTTCTCGTTCTGAAGACTTACTTAATCAACTACACAGGGCAACAATCTTTTCAAAGATCGACTTACGTAGTGGGTATCACCAAATACTTATGAGACCGAGAGACGAGTGGAAAACCGCTTTCAAAACCCGTGATGGACTTTATGAATGGATGGTCATGCCTCTTGGGTTATCGAACGCGCTGAGTACGTTTAGGCGCCTTATGAATCATGTTTCAAACCTTTCATTGGTAGGTGTGTCGTTGTTTACTTTGATGACATCTTAGTTTTTAGCAAAGACGTCCAACAACACCTTCGCCACCTTCGTGACATCTTTTGGTTTTGCGGGAACAAAAGTTATATTCTAACCGCGCAAAGTGTCATTTTTTAACTCCAGAAGTCATGTTCTTGGGTTATTTAGTTTTGGGTCAGGGCATTCAAATGGACAATAATAAAGCATCTGTTATCACCACCTGGCCAACACCCACATCATTGCATGAGGTTCGGAGTTTTCATGATTTAGCTTCATTTTACCACTGCTTTATACGTAATTTTAGTACTATTGTGGTACCTATTACCGAGTGTCTAAAAGGCGGCAAGTTTGTATGGACAAAAGTGGCCCAGGCATCATTTGACGAGTTAAAGGTACGTGTCACTCAATCCTCGGTTTTAGCTTTGCCTAATTTTGATGAAGTTTTTCAGGTGGAATGTGATGCATTTGGTTTAGGCGTCGGTGGTGTTTTGAGCCAATTAAACTGTCGATTTGCATTCTTTAGTGAAAAAATTAATGATGCTAGGCGAAAATACAATACGTACGATAAAGAATTCTATGCCTTTGTTTGTAGCCTAGAGTATTAGCGCCACTAGCTTTTGCCAGGTGAGTTTATATTGTATTCTGATCATCAAGCATTGCGGTTCTTTGAAGGTCAGTCTAAACTTAACCCGAGACATGCTAAATGGGTTGAAATGTTACAAGACTATTCTTTTGTAATTCAGCATAAGGCAGGAACTTCTAATACTGTGGCAGACACTTTAAGTGGTCAGCATAATCTTTTGTCGTCATTCTGTGTTCAAGTAACGGGCATTGATTCGTTATGTCATTTATATCAAGATGATCCAGATTTTAAAGAACAATGGGTTAAGTGTATCATGTCGTCGTTTCAAGATTACAACATCAAATATGGTTTTTCGTTCAAAGGGCGTCGATTATGCATTCCTCAATCATTGAATCGAGAAGCAATTATTTTAGAATGCCATCAAGGCGGTTTGGCTGGTCATTTTGGAAGGGATAAAAATAGTGGCATTGATACAAGATATATTTTTTGGTCGAAGTTAGATAAGGATGTGGCTCGCCTTCTAAACGGGTGTAGAGTTTGCTATATTGCAAACCCATAATACCAGTCAAGGACTTTATACTCCGCTACCTTTTCCGAATGGGCCGTGGGAAGACGTTAGTCTTGACTTTGTTTTGGGGTTACCCCAAACACAATGCATGAAGGATTCCATAATGATGGTGGTTGTCCATTTCTAAAAAAATGGCCCATTTTATTCAATGTGCTAAATCATTTGATGCCTCTAAGATTGCTTGACTTTATTTTGCAGAAATTGTGAGACTACACGAGGTGCGTAAAATTATCACTTCGGACTGAGATGTCAAATTTGTAAGTCATTTTTGGAGGACGCCTTGGAAAAGATTTGGGTCAAAGTTACAGTTTAGTAGTTCTCATCATCCCCAAACCGACGGACAAACTGAAGTAACTAACTCTAGTCTTGGAAATTTACTTTGTAGTCTGGTCGGAGACAAACCCAAACAGTGCGATCTTGCTATACCCCAAGCCTAGTTTGCTTATAACAGGTCTAACCATGTTTTTACAGGTCGTAGTCTGCTTTTTTATTATGCATGGTCAAAATCCGTTCACTCCATTTGACCTTACGCCTTCACAAGACCCACAATATTTTAGCGTTAAAGGTGAGGAACCAGCTGCAAAGATTAAACAGTTATATCAGCAAGTTCGTGATCAAATAATTAACATAACTTGCAATATCAGACTCGAGCTAACCAACATTAACACAAGGTTGTGTTTAAGGAGGGAGATCTTGGGTGGATTCACCTACGGCGTGAGAGATTTCCACAAGTTCGTTTTGGTAAGCTTCGTCCGCGAGCTGATGGTCTGTTTCGCGTCCTCAAGAAAATCAACAACAATGCTTATAAAACTGATTTGCCAGACCACTACAATGTTTCAGCTACTTTTGACGTTGCAGACTTAATGCCGTATGCGGAGGAAGACAACTTTGACTTTGACTCGAGGACGAGTCCTTTTCAAGTAGGGGAGAATGATACCGATTTGGATCCGACCCAGACCCAAATCAGGAACCTACTGACCCAGATTCGTGAACCACTCAAGACCCGAACCCGATTATCAAGTAATCTATGTTTTATAAAATTTCCTTAGTTTGTGGACCTTTTGTTTTGTTTTTATCTTTTGGTGTTTCATTTTGTTTAAGAACTTTTGTAATTGGGGTTTTACTTACTTTTTTAATTCAATTGAAAGTTATCACTTTAGAGACGCTCTCCAGTTCTCACCGTCGCCTGGTTCACATTGTTGATTTGCCGGTCTAAATGACATAATTATCATTTTACCCTTTACAGGTAAGAAAAGAGACTTTATTAGGAGACAGTGACCTACAATTTTTCCAAAATCATTCATCACAAATGGCAGCATTGGATTATCTTGTATCGTTGGAAAGTGACATTTTTGTCCCTACTTATTACGGGAACATGGCCAAAGTCATAGAAGGTCATCGTCGGTAAAAAAAGATTCATTCATTTTTTAAATTATAAAGATTTAAGCAAAACATTATTATTATTAAGGAATACTGGATTTTAATAATTCCAACTATTAGTCTTTGGTCGGCAATGGTCCCAACTTCAAAAATAACCAGTGGTGGTCCCACATCTTCACATATTGTAAACCAATGGACCTTTACTAATAGAACCCTAATTTCTTTTTGTCTCCTTTTTCTTTTTCTGCTAGTAAAGATCCATTGGTTTACAATATGTAAAAATGTTAGACAACCACTGGTTATTTTTAAAGTTGGGACCGTTGCCTGTCAACGACTAATAGTTGTGATTATTAAAATCCATTATTCATATTATTAACTTGGGTTTCAATAAGCTAAACCTATGAGGTCTTTTAACTGCAGATACTTGGGATTCAAGAAAACTATACTATTGAACCGAAAGCTATTGGTTGAACTAATAGACAAATACACTAGCGGATTGTTGACATGGGATGATTTCTCAAGCGCAGTTAAATATGCACATGTTGCACGCATGGGGAGCCCTAAAAGACGAGTCGTTATTCCAAATAAACCTAAAGAAGAAGATTATTTTTATGCGAATCCTGAAGAATGCTTGTAGCTAGTAGAGACTAAACCTGTGAGCATTTTATGAGATGGAGTTTGTGAGTTAGTTAGCTCTAAAGTTGAGATATACAAGTTTATTATTATTAGTATTAGGTTAGAACCCCGTGTATTAAACGAGTTAAATAAATATAATCTATATACTAAGTAATAAAATAGTTACATGTTTTAAAAACTCGTGCATAGTACGAGTTGAATAAACGCGTATAATGTAATCCGTTAACACATTTAGCCATCAAGTTGTGTATTACATGTGTTATAACATTTTACTTTGTTTTTTTTTTAATTTATTAATAGGTTAGAAACTTGTGTATTATACGATATTGGATAATAAGTAGAAAAAAATAAAAGAAACATATTAGAAAAAAAATATTAAATATACAAGAGATGAGCTAGATATTATGATTTAATATTATTATTATTTTATTGGAGTGAAAAACGGGATAATCATGATTTAATATTATTATTTAATATAAGAAAACTAAAAAAAATAAGAGTGAAAACGGAATAATAATGATTTATATTTATTATTAATATATTAAATAAAGAACGAACGTCACGTGACATTCATTGAATCCTTTGTGAAAATAAAAAACTTACAATTTAATGTATCTATTATATTCTTGTTATGGGTGGTTTTCTAAACCCATATCCTGAATTATATCCCGACTTTATTACTTTTGTTTGTGACCAGGATACCGGATCAGGATATTGGTAACATCCTGATGCAGTATCCTGGAAGTTACTAATAGTTCACGTGCAGATTAGGGTGACAAGCTTATAACGTTCGAGTGGACTACTTCTCCTGAAGACTCGGGCCATTCAGTTGAAAAGAAGACGTTGAAGCTGGAAGAAGTGGTCTTCAACGTCTAGGAAGGAATATTCGAAGCATCCCGGTTTTATAGGATAGTTTGTTATTTCTATTTCACTATAAAAAGTAAAGTACGGATCGATAGACACACACAATTTACACACACACTTTTGCTCTCTACAAGCTGCAATCACTCGCAATCACCAACACTCACACTAGAAATTGATTGTAACACTTAGCTGATCCGTACAATATCCTGCACTGTATCCTGAAGTTTGAAGTAATAAGAGGAACAAGGCAGCTGCGATTGTCAGCTCCCGAAGTTTTATGCCGGTGATCTAGATTGATCAAGGGCTTTCCTCGTACATCTCATGTGAATCTTTACATTTATTCTCATTGTTTGATTATTTATATAGCTCGGTATCCTGAGCTATATTCCAAAACCATTTTTTATAAACACCTAAATCAGAATATTTTCAACACACATTGTTAGCACACTACATCACAAAACTAATTTGATCACTAAATTGATTAGGCAATTTTTGACCAAAACAATTTGGCGCCCAATGTGGGGCAAGCGGTGCTATTTTTATTAAAAACCTTGCTAAAATATTTACTTGGTTTTCTTTTTTCTAAACTTTTCGCTACACTGTTTTCAATGGCCTCAAAATTAAACGTGAGCTCTTCTACCTTGTCTGCTATAGCCTCTGCAACAATTGGTTCGGTGCTTCCACCACCTCCAAGGACGCAAGCTTCTTCACAGCCTCAAGCTCCTCCGAGGAGGGTTGAAACTCACACATCTCGGGATATTGTGCCTACTCAGAATATCCATGGATCTGCAGTCTTAGGGAGAATTCCTATTATGGCTTCTAATGATGAAATTCTAACTTTGTTTGGTAGTATATAGGATCAGATGAAGCAATAGCAGGAGACCAACCAAATGCTGATAAGAGAGATACAACTCTTAAAGTCTAGCTCAAACAGGCCTGCTGAGGATACTGTCACTCCCTTGCAGCCTAGAGCAATGAATTTCAACTCGGCAGTATATACTGAGGATAGCCGGGGAAATATTGTACCTAGCCATTCCCAGAGTCATACTCCTGAGATACCCTCATCAGTCAGGGTATCAACTGTGAGAAGTTCAGGATATGCTCTAGGATATGGCCAGAACCCTCAGGCTGGTAACATGTCTAATAATACTAATACTCTTGCTACTAACGGTGTTGGATCTTTGCAGGATACAGGTGTGACGTTGGCACTCTCTATGGAGCTTCAGAAGTTGAAGGATATGATATTCAGTGTACCTGGGGTGGTCCAGCCAATTCTAGAAGTGTCCCTGGATTGCCACAGGATATCCCAGTTTGCATATCCTATATGTGATTCTGAAATCCCGAAAAAGATTTCAAACCCCCAACATGAAGCTCTATGATGGAACCACGGATTCTAAAGAGCATATCGCTCAGTGTAGGGAGAGAATGGAGATTAACCCCATTCCACCAGATCTTAAGGAAGCATGCCTCTGCAAGGGCTTCGGCTCTACTCTAACAGGATCAGCCTTGAAATGGCTTCGAAATGTTCCACCTCATTCAATTACATCGTTTGCTCATTTAGTTAATTTGTTTAAGAGTCAATTTTCTTGCAGTAGAATCTTTGAAAAACTAACAAGTGACCTCTACAGGATAACACAGGGACCTCAAGAATCCCTAAGGGATTATGTGAACAAATTTAGCAGGGAATCCTTGGACATCCCACACCTTGATGTTGCTGCAGCAGTCCAAGCATTTAAGATGGGGCTACAAAAGGATTCCCAGTTTTATCAGGATCTTGTAATGAATCCCTGCAGGAACCTGGATGAAGCTCGGAACAGAAACTTGAGATATATTAGGCCTGAAGACGACAAGAAAATGCAAGAGAGGATGAATTCATCCTCGACATATTAATCAACTAACAGGAAATCAGAATCCTCATATAAGCCATATCGCTCTAAGCCATATGGCAGAAATGACAGCAAGAAAGTGAATGTTGTTGAAGATGAGGATCCTGAAGATTATCCTGAGTTATCAGAATATTGTTTCTCTGTTAGTGTGCCCGAACTAATGTATGCCATGCAGGGTTTGGGAGATAAAGAAAGATGGCCACGAAAGAACCAGCAAAAGGCTGATTGGAAGGATAAATCCAAATGGTGTGCTTTCCATGAGGATTTCGGAAATGTGACAGAAGATTGCATAGCTCTGAGGAAGGAGATAAGCTATCTGCTGAGCAAAGGATACCTGAATGATCTTTTGGGAAGAAAAAAGAATAAGGATCAGGATACTGAGAAGGATCCTGAATGGGTAGCATCACCTCCCGCAGATGCCAAGATAATTAACTTTATTTTAGGAGGATCCGACATTTGTGGAACCTCTTACTCTGCAGCAAAAAGACATGCAAAGGAGGCTAAGGCAGAAAGGGGGAACAAGCCGACCAGAATGACAACCCTCACAACTGATTAAGTCATAACGTTTGATAATGATGATCAGGATAGCATCCAGGATCCTCATCATGATGGTTTGGTAATCACATTGTATGTTGCTAATCATTTTGTGCGCATGATATTGGTGGACAACGGCAGCTCTATCAACATTATTCAGCTGGAAACACTGAAGAGGATGAACATTTCCCAAATGGAGATCACTTCAAAGTCCACTATACTTGTAGGGTTCAGTGGAGAGGCTAAAAATACTGTGGGAGAAATAAAGCTGCCAGTATATGTTGAAGGAGTAAATTCAATGCAACGATTCTGTGTCATGGACTCATTACCCTACTGTTAGGGGAAGATTTTCCAATGATTAGTGATCCTCAATTACTGTTAGGCTTAGTGATCCTCAATTCTATTGAATTAGTGATCCTCAGAAGTTATTGTGGGATCAGGATCATGGATCATCATAGTGATCCTTACACTAACGATTGTCTACTTTGAATATGAAGTTGTTTTGCAGGAGTACGAGCTTGGACTTGGTCTTGGCGATATTCCTGGAGCATATTCCATACTCATTCCGCACGTGCTTAACTGAAGTGGACGTTATGGAGTTCGTGGAGGACTTGCATGAAATGGGGATAGTTTGTTATCTTAGATTTTTTCTAAATTTATAAGGGGATAGCGAGCTAAATAGAAACACTGGGCTATTTTTAGCTTAACACACACACTCGCAACTGCTCTCACCAGCTCTTGACAATTCACTTGGCGATTACACACTTTTTTGCACATTACACTATAGTGATCCTTGTAATTAGCTCGCTATCATCCGAAGTTGTAATACATTTCTTGTTTAATCTGAGTTGGTGATCGGTAGTTTCCATCACCCGAGGTTTTTATGCCGGAGATCATTCATTGATCAAGGGCTTTTTCCTCGTATAAATCTTTGTGTCACTTGTTCATTTCATTTCTGAGTGATCCTTAGTATTGTTAATTGATTCAAGCATCACACCTCACAACAGAATGTTTGGTTGCATTATCATTGCTTGATTTTTGACCAAAACAGTTTGGCGCCCACCGTGGGGCAATTGGTGCTTCATTCCTAAGAAGATTCATACTTTTGTGGTCATTTCGGTTCATTACAACCAAGCAGATGGCTTCCTCAACAAAGAATACATCAAGTTCTATGCCGGCAATTAGTTCTTCACAAGGCGTTCCTCCTTTGCCTCCACCACCTTCTGGATCTCAGAAGAATGCTAAAAATGCTGCGAAGAGACAAACCCCCATTTTCACAAAACCACCAACTTCTTCTGTTTCTTCTAATCCTACTACTAATGATCTTTACACTCTGATTTTGCAGATGAGGAATCACGCACAAGAGCAGGACAAAACCAATGAAAGGATCCTCCGGGAGATCGCTGAGATCAAGAAACAGAAGAAATCAGTGGAGGATCACTCTCCTCTGATACCCAAATCATTGAATTTTGACACTCCAGTTGTAACTACCCTACAATCGGCAGTTCCGGGCATCCAGCATCAAAGTGGTCCACCAGAAAGACGTTATGGAACAGCAACTATGAGTCAGGCATTTGGCTCCCACTTCCAGCCGCAAGGATCCTGTTCTCAGCCATCGGGGTCCTCTTTTCAGCATCAAGGATACTTCACATTAGGAGGATCTTTGGGAATGCATGCAGTTCAAGGATCCTCCCAGGGTCAAGGATCCTCCCAGGTTCAAGGATCCTCTATGGCTCAAGGATCCTCCCAGGTTCAAGGATCCTCCATGGCTCCAGGATCCTCCCAGTTTTTAGGATCCTCTCTGCCCCAAGGATCCTTTCAAGTTGTAGGTCCCTATCCCGTATGGATCGTAACAAAACTGACAATCTACCAAGGGTGCGGAATCCCCTTGATAAACCTAGCAAACAGAAACAAGAACACGAAACGATTTACCAACCGATCTTCTATGATTATCCAACGAAAACGTTTACAATCACTAAAGATCTCCACGAACCAACAGCCGATTTCTGTTTGTTCTAAAACTCTCACAATTCGAATGCTCTCAATAATCTCCAAAAGTCTAACCAAAGTCTAACCCTAAACATGTAGTAAAAGGTTGTTTATATACTACAACATACCATACATGAATTGGGCTATGGCCCGTATACAAATTCATAATAAATTCGGACCTACTAAACTTCATACAAACTTGGACTTGATTGGGCTTGATAATCTCGAAATCTTTAAGTCTTCATAGTCCAATCTTCTGTTTAATATCCAAAGACCAATCCACAGCTGTTGTCACATAACATGCACCAACAAACTCCCCCTTGACAATAGCTTGCAAAGGAAACTTTAGTCTTCAGAATCTTACAGTCTTTGGTCTTTGGATAGCGTCAGCTTCAACATGAATTCTGTCAGCAACAGAAGACTCCCCCTAAGCTGATGTATCCAATCACCAAATCTTCCAAGTTGTATTCAGCATTCGCAATAAGTCTTCACAGCATCCATTCTGCATTGTAGAAGGAGGACTCTACCAAGCAGCAACAAACTCCTCATCTCTTCAAAGCAACTTCTCATCAACAAACTGCTTCAATCTGTATACTATAAAACAAACATCTCGAGAAACCATAAGAATTTTTCAACATAGTTAAGGAATTATTATTATTCAAGAGATAGTTAAACTGTATAACAGATTAAGCACCTTCCAATTCAACACCAACACGCACAAATTTTAAAACAAACACCTTATAACCTGCATCATTTCAAAAATTTTGAACCCACTTACTAACACCGTCTCCCCCTATCAGTAACAACTCCTCCACGAATAACAGTTTTCCATACATTAAGAATTTTAAACAGAAAAAGACACTATTTTTGTATTTTTTGTATTTTTCTGAAAGCAAATAAATACGAAAAGCAATAAACACTCTGTTTTTGTGAGAATCACCGGTAAGAAGATCATATCAGCACAATCAACCTGTTTCACACAATTAGATTTCAAGACGATTACCAGTATGTTTGTCCACTTAAACAAAATGCATGAACATTTCAAGTACCATTACAGTATGATACGTTAAGGAATTTTATATCTGAAATACTAGTGTGTCCCACTTCAGGATATACCCCTGCGATCAAGGTATGCACAAAGATTCATCGTAGTAGGTGAGTATACTGAAGTCATCCTTGAAGATATCCTGACAGTGTCTAGGTCTGCATATAATCTGTTTTATCATGTTTTGATTGCTTAACAATGAACACCCAAACAAATACTAATCAAATCCTGGAAATATAAACAACACACTCTATCATGCAAGTATCTTCCCTACCACATATTTCACAAGTCCAATCCAGATTTCTGAAATCTTAACTGGGAATAGGTTGAGAAGAGAACAGAATAGATCTTTAGGAGATATGGTATAATATACAGATCAAATGAGTTTTCTCAGTTTGATATAGGTTTATTGGGTTTCATTTGGGCACTAGAGCGTCTCTTTCGGGTGTATTAGATCTATAGTGCGACAACGTACAGCTAGGTCAGCATGTATCTGGATGCAGCAGAAGCTGTCGTTGCCTAGCACCTCCAGGTCAGCATATATCTGGATGCAGCAGAGGAGGTACACGACTTTTTTCAGAGAAGATTTCAGAATCAGATCAAAATTGTGTGTATCGGGACAATATACAGACATTCAAATAGAAATGAGCTAATTCCAAGTAACTTTCTTTCCTGGGGTCATGTACAATTTTAGATCTAAACAGAATGACAGCCAAGATATCCCCAAATGAAATAACAGTATAAAGACCCAAAACTTCAGATTTTGGCAATCTATCAACGCAAGATTTAAGGTCATTAAACCATACACCACTGATGTGTTCCCCACTCATATTCAGTGCTTTTATATTTATATCACTTTGGTAAGTTGATTATTTCATGCTTTTGCCTACTGGTACATCATATGATGAAACTGCTATCACACTTAAGCAATTTAATTCAGTTTGAGTGTGACAGTCTAACTTGCTGATGTACTATCATTTCTTCTTTTTCACACAGTGAAAACTCATTTTTTATTTTCTATTTTTTATGTTTTTGATTTTTCAATGTTTTTGTATTTTTGATTTTTGAAAAAGCAGTAAACTATTTACAAAATTCTTATGAAAAACCAGTTATTCAGGATTCCTCATCCCGTTGAGTTCGACTAAGTGTTCAAAGCGAGCTCGATCAAAAGCTTTTGTGTAAAGATCAGCAAGGTTATCTAGTGTGTAGACTCAGCACTTTGAACTTCAATTTAAATCAATCAATATAAATATAGCAACAATCTCACACCCCCCTTCATGTGCCTAGAGCAGCCATTATCAACATAAGTTGATAATCCTCCTTAGCAGCTCCTGCACACACCAACTAAGAAATTAGTTAGATTGGGGGACCCAAGCCTTAATGGTCTTGGGTCGTCCAAATTCACCAACTACTGGAACATCCATCCAATATCCATTACTCCTAACTGGAGTCTTGGATCTCAGACCTGTTGATGTAAATGGGTTTTGAATTCCATAAGGTCTATGGTGCTGAGGGTTCCTATATGTATTTGGACTATTTGACCTTTGAAAATTTTGATTTGGGTATCTTGAATTTTGGTTCTTAGAAGCATTATTGTTGGAATTTCTAAAGCCATTGTTATAAAAATTTCGACCACCATTATTTTGGTATCGATTTTGATATTGACCTTGACTTCTGAAATTACTTGAATTTCCATTAAAATTGTTCATTCTAGGTGAACTGCTTCTCGGTCTCTCAAATCTGCCTGGTGGAGATCTAGGCTGAAATCTTGGTTGATTTCTTTGAAAACGAGGAACTTGTGGAGTTCCTTTTTCAGCCTTATCTTCACCAACAGCAACATTTTCTGGTTGCTTAGGAGCAGATTTCTTTGGAGAATTTGAGCCTTTCTCCTCACTATCACCTTCCTTCACTGGTAATTTCCCTCTTTGTTTTTCACTAAGTTGTGCTTCACTCTTTTTGTTAGGACAGCAGCTAGCTACATGTCCTTTGACGTGACACTTGAAGCACGATCTCTGTTTCGAAGACTTCTCAGCTGAAGCCTTTGAACTAGATTCTGGTTTAGATGATGATGCCTTAGAAGGATTTGGTTCAGTTTGCTTAGTTTCAAGATTTTCTATGTTTTTGTTTTTAGCAAACTCTACATTTGATTCATTTTCTATAACAGCTGTTTCGTTTTTCATATCACTTCCTTGAACAAAAGTTGGATTTTTATTCGTAGGATTTGAATTTTTCTTTTTCAAAACAGGTTTGCTGTTATTGACCTTCTTAGCATCATTATCTTCAAACACATCACCTTGACTAGATGTGAAACTACTTGGTGATGTTGACAGAAAGTCTGTGAACTCATCTTCATCAGGTAAGAAAGAATAGTCATGACTAAGAGGAGGTGGAACTTCATTGAAGCCCTTGAATCCCACACTTGTCTTGTCATTACTCTTCTTTAACCCACCCATCATGTGTTTCATAACAAAAGTAGAATCCCTGAATTGACCTAATTTCTTTTCGAGTTCAACAATTTTGAGTTGTGCATCTGACAACTCTTTGCATTTTTCAGAAATTTCTTTTGTTTTCTCAGCCATCATGTCATGAGCTAAGTCTATGACTTGAAGTTTTTCGTTTAGTTTACAGGTTAAAACTTCAATTTCAGCTTCATAGCCTTTTATCTTTTTCAAATATGATGACTCATTTCTTTTTGCAAAGAAATTTGATTCTTTTACGTTAGATATTTCGCTCACCAGACTTTTGTTTTGAGTTGACAACCTGTCAACTTCACCCTGTAATTCACGACACTTTAAGCAAATGGAAGTAGCAGAGTTACTTACCTCTCCTGTCGATTTGTCTGAGTTGGCCATAAGAGCAGCAAGTTGAGCTTCCATTCTTTTGATGATTTCATCTTTCTCATCTGCTTCCTTTTCATCATCCATTTCATGCTCAGACTTTGGCTTTCCTTTTTCAGCATCTGTTGTCTGATCAGCCTTATCTACCTCAGCTTCACTTTTCTTCTCAACTTCAGCATTCATGTTAGCATCAGCTTCATCAACGGGAACAATCTCTGCCATAAATGCTTGAGTGACATTCTCATCATTTTCCAAGTGAATACTCCAGTCATATGAACCTTCTCGTGCAGTAGAGATCAATGCTCTTGAGTTAGAGTTGTTTGATGAATTTCTATTGTTTGAACTCTGACTTGAGGTTTCATGTTTTTGTTTCTGACCTTCCCTAGCAAAATGACCATAACTTTGACAGTTAAAGCACCTCACTTTGGTCTTGTCAAAACCAACAGTTTTCCCTACAAATTTCCTTCCAGTTCTGTTCATGAACCTCTTCACACGTCTGGTAATCATGGCCATTTGCCATTGCAAATCCATATCTTCAAGATCATCAGGGTCAATCTGATCGTAATCTTCATCTAAAACGGCAGGATCAGATATCTTCCCCTGAATGTAATTTTCATAAGAAGCAACAAACGAAGCAAGTAGAGCAAGGTGTTCTTCAGCAGACTTCACACTCATTGGCATTGACTTTGAACTACTACTTTGCTTAGCAGTTGATGTTCTCTTAGCTCCAGTTGATCCTCCTGAAGCAGCTACAAAACATACATCACCATCCTCATTTACTGTGACCTGCTCAGTTTCACGCGAGAGAAAAGCAGTGGCAGAGTCGCTAGAAGCATCGTGAGATGAAGAAGATGTAAGCCCATTGTAAATCCCTGGATCTTGAACCTGATCATATCCAGTGTCCTTCTTCTTCATGCTGAGCTCATAAGCTCTTAGCTTTCCAACTACTTCTTCCAGTTCCTTTGTTTCATAATCAGCTTCTCCCTTTATCATGAGAGTGTAAATATCCCATTTAGCAGGCAGAGCATCAAGCAGCTTGTCATTTTTCTCTATGTCAGAATAGCAATCTATATCATAATTGTCCAATTCTGACATCAGATGGTAGTATCGAGTAATGACGTCCTCAAGTGACTCATTTTTCATGTACTTGAACACAGCAAACTGCTTCTTCAGTAGATCAATTTTGTTCTTCTTGACATCAGAATTCCCTTCATATCTCTTCTCTAGCGCATCCCACATTTCTTTTGAAGTAGTGTACTTCTTAAAGGTGTGTTTGATGCTATCAGGTAGGGACATCTTGATAGCTGCCAAGGCTTTCTTTTCAGCCTCATACATCCTTTTATCATTTTCTTGCATGTTCACATAGGCTGTGACACGCGGTCTGCCTTCAAAGTCATGTGTAGGGTTTGTGTACCCATCTTCAATACAAATCCACATGCGTGTGTCCTGATATTCAATAAAGGATTGAAACCTATCCTTCCATGTCAAGTAATTCTCCACCTTCATCATCTTAGGTGGTTTGTTCGTTGTGCCTACCTCATGTTCCATCCTTAGGAGTTCGTTTAATTTAGACATGTTCGACATTTTAAGTTAATCAGACTGTTAAAACCGTACAATTTTAGTCCGAAACCTGTTTTTACCAAATTATACCGTTAGATTCGTCTTGAGATTACGATTCCAATGATATATAATGTCTAAAACCGTTTTTTTTTTTTTTTTTTTTTTGGTCCTAAAAATCCAAGGAGTCCAACGGTGCAAGCGGTTTGTCCAGATGAGTTACGGATAATTATCTAAACACGAAACTGTGAAATTTTTCCTACGATTGCCTAGAAAAATTCCACCTCTTTGAAACTTTCAACTACTCAGTCCAGTCGAAACCACACAGTCCAGTCGTAACCACTGTTGCGAGTCGAGATCTCTGTTGCGAGTCAACCAGCACAAGTCGAAACCACGGTTGCGAGTCAACCAGCACAAGTCGAAATCACGGTTGCGAGTCAACCAGCACAAGTCGAGATCACGGTTGCGAGTGAACAGTACCAGTCGAGATCACTTGTTACGAGTCGAGACCTGCACCCTTGAGTCGAGACCAGCTATTTTTCAACGAAAATCCCACAAAATCAGCACCTTTTACACCACAGAATCTTCTTATCGAAATCCTTCCAAACTAAACTCCTAAAAATCAGCAAACAACTTCACAATAACTCCAAAACAGATCAAAATCGTGAAAATTTTGACTGTTCTTCGATGTTCTTCGTGAATTCAAACAGCAACCCGAAAACTTGTTTCTTTCCGATTAGTTTTGAACCGTACACAAGAGCAAATGCTCTGATACCAATTGTAGGTCCCTATCCCGTATGGATCGTAACAAAACTGACAATCTACCAAGGGTGCGGAATCCCCTTGATAAACCTAGCAAACAGAAACAAGAACACGAAACGATTTACCAACCGATCTTCTATGATTATCCAACGAAAACGTTTACAATCACTAAAGATCTCCACGAACCAACAGCCGATTTCTGTTTGTTCTAAAACTCTCACAATTCGAATGCTCTCAATAATCTCCAAAAGTCTAACCAAGTCTAACCCTAAACATGTAGTAAAAGGTTGTTTATATACTACAACCTACCATACACGAATTGGGCTATGGCCCGTATACAAATTCATAATAAATTCGGACCTACTAAACTTCATACAAACTTGGACTTGATTGGGCTTGATAATCTCGAAATCTTTAAGTCTTCATAGTCCAATCTTCTGTTTAATATCCAAAGACCAATCCACAGCTGTTGTCACATAACATGCACCAACACAAGTTCAAGGATCATCTCAGCTTCAAGGATCCAATATCTTTCAGGATCAAGGATTCTTAAGAGGTATGCAGCCTCCAAGCACAGATGTTCATCAAGGAGACTTCATACCAATGCAGACCGTTGTTTCATCTGGTCCTTCGATCATACCGGAGTCCCGTCAATATGGATTCACATCTGGAATTCCAAACATGAATCCTCCGGGAGGTAACACTTTTAATAATTCATATAACACTAACCATGGCTCGATGTAGGATACAGGTATCAATCAGGCTATGGATAGGGAATTACAGAAACTTAAGGATATGATATCCAGTGTACCAGGAGTGGTTAAACCCATTCTTGAAATTGCAGATGGTAGCCATAGGATATCTCGTTTTGCACCACCCTTATGTGATGCTGAGATACCCAAAAGGTTCCAGATACCATATATGAAGCTGTATGATGGTTCAACGGATCCAGAGGAGCATGTAGCTCAATACAGGGAGAGGATGGAAATCAATCCAATTCCTGAGAGGTTAAAAGAAGCATGTCTATGCAAGGGATTTGGATCCACACTCACAGGATCTGCTCTTAAATCGCTGCCAAGTCTTCCCCCTTACTCTATTACTTCATTTGCTAATCTAGTTAATTTGTTTAATAGTCTATTCTCTTGTAGTAGAAAATTTGAACGATTAACTAGTGATCTATATAGGGTAACACAAGGTCAAAATGAATCACTTAGAGATTACATCACTAAGTTTAGTAAAGAATCCTTAGATATTCCTAATTTGGATATTGCTACGGTTGTAGAAGCCTTTAAAATGGGATTGCTTAGGGATTCATTATTCTATGATGATCCTGAATCCATAGTTTTCATAGGATCAGGGATCCTTAGCAACATTGAGCAGGATCTAGTATCCTTCCTTAAGAGGAGGAAATCCACCTTTGCCTGGAAGCATGAGGACATGACAGGTATATCCAAAAATATAATTACTTATAAACTTAGCGTTGACAGGTCATTCAAGCCTATACATCAAAAGAGGAGGAAGTTTGCACCTGAAAGGAATGCTATTATCCAGAAAGAGGTAGATAAACTACTTCGGGCATGTATGATTAGAGAGGTTAAGTATCCAAGATGGTTAGCCAATGTGGTTTTTGTTCAAAAGAAAAATGGAAAGTGGAGGGTATGTGTCGATTTTACTGATTTAAACAAGGCATGTCCCAAGGATCCTTTCCCATTACCCCACATTGACTCCATGGTGGATGCTACCGCGGGTCATGAGTTGTTGACTTTTATAGATGCTTCATCTGGATTTCAACAAATTCAGATGGAACCATCTAATCAAGAGTATACAACCTTTATGACCCCAACTGGTATATATTGTTATATTGCTATGCCATTTGGACTAAGGAATGCAGGTGCTACTTATCAAAGGCTAGTCAATATGATGTTCAAGGAACAAATTGGACACACTATGGAAGTCTATATTGATGACATGGTGGTCAAGTCCATGAAAGCTGGGGATCACCTTAAAGACTTGGAGGAAGCATTCAATATCCTTGATAAATTTAATATGAAATTAAATCCTTCCAAGTGTCATTTTGGTGTTAAGGCAGGTAAATTCTTAGGCTATATGGTGACAAAGAGGGGCATTGAAGCAAGTCCAGAGCAAATCAAGGATATTGTGAATATCAAATCTCCTGCCAATGCTAAGGATGTGCAAAGATTGACAGGCAGGATCGCAGCCATAAACAGGTTCATATCCAAATCCTCAGAAAAGTGCAAGGAATTCTATGATATTCTGAGGAAGAACAAGAAATTTGAATGGACTGAGAAGCATGAAAATGCCCTCAAAGCTCTTAAGGATTACCTATCCTCAGCCTCTGCCTTGATGAAACCAGAAAAGGGGGATATATTATCCTTATACCTAGCAGTATCCTCAAAAGCAGTAAGTGCAGTCCTTGTCAAGGATCACCAAGGTACACAACATCCTGTTTATTATGTAAGTAACAGTTTACTTGATGCTGAATCTAGGTATTCACACTTAGAGAAACTTATCCTTGCATTAATTATGGCATCTACTAAATTAAGACATTATTTTGAGACTCATGCCATTATTGTTAAGACTAATTTTCCAATTAAGAATGTTCTCAGGAATCCTGAAATGTCAGGAAGGATGGCTAAGTGGGCAGTGAAGCTTAGTTCACATGATATAAGATATGAACCAAGGACTGCCATTAAATCCCAAGCCTTAGCTGACTTTGTGGCAGATTTTAGTAGTGATTTGCAAAAGGAAGCTGAGTTAGAAGTCCAACAGCTTGAAGAAACTAAGGATCCTTGGATACTCTTCACTAATGGAGCCTCTAATGTAAAAGGAACAGGGCTTGGAATACTACTAAAATCGCCACAGGGGGACATAATACCCCACTCCATAGCTTGTGAATTTCAAACTACCAACAATGAGGCTGAGTATGAAGCCTTGATAGCTGGTTTGCAAATTGCTAAGCATATGAGGATTAGGTATCTTGAGGTACATGTAGATTCTTTATTAATCACTAATCACTTTAATGGATCCTATGCTGTTAAAGGTGAAAAACTAATCAAATATTTAGAGATAGTCAAAGAATTGGCACTCTCTTTTGTTTCCTTTAGTTTGACACAGGTACCAAGGGAAGAGAATGCAGAGGCTGATGCATTAGCCAACTTAGGATCATCCTGGAAGATCCCAGAGGATATCAAGATCCCTATTATCCACATCCTGACCCCTGCTATCGAGGATCATATAATTATGGAAATAGGAGAGGATTCTGCAATCATCCCTAGTGATGATACTCAATCTCATTCAGAATCATGGATCCTCCCAATCATGAGATACATACAACATGGGGAGATTCCTACAGGAGAAAACCCTAGGGCTTTCAAAATTAAGGTATCTCAATTTACAATATTGAATAATATGTTGTATAAACGATCTCTTGCCAGACCATATCTAAGATGCATTGAGGATCCTGAAATCCAAGAAGTCCTAAAGGATTTCCATGAAGGAGATTGTGAAAACCACACTGGGGGCAGGGCATTATTCTCAAGGATCCTGAGGACAGGATACTATTGGCCTACTATGAAGAAGGATGCTGTGGAGTATGCCAAGAAGTGTGATCCTTGTCAGAGACACAGTAATATCCTTCACCAACCAGCAGAACTTTTGCATCCTATATCCTCTTCTTGGCCATTTATGAGATGGGGAATGGATATAGTTGGAAAGCTTCCTAAGGCACCTGGTGGAAAAGTATTCATGCTTGCTATGATTGATTACTTCTCCAAGTGGATAGAGGCTGAAGCCTTTGCTCGAGTCAGAGAAAAAGAAGTGATATCCTTTATTAAGAGAAACATTATTACTAGATTTGGTATCCCTTCTGAAATTGTTTGTGATAATGGATCCTAGTTTATTGGGAATAGAACTACTAACTTTTGTGACAGTTGGGGGATTAAGATGATAACATCAACACCAGTCCACCCACAAGCTAATGGTCAAGCAGAATCATCCAACAAGGTCATCATCAACAATTTGAAGAAAAAGCTTGGATCCAAGAAGGGAAAGTGGGCAGAAGAACTACCTTATGTACTATGGGCTGATAGGACAACTCCCAAAAATGCCATTGGCCAGACTCCATTTTCTTTGGTATTTGGGGCAGAATCAGTGATCCCTATAGAGATGGTGGTTCCAACCGCAAGAACAAGCATTCGTGATACTGAAGAAAATGCTGAAAACTTGGTTCAAGACTTGGATACTATAGAAGAACTCAGGGATTTGGCAAGGATAAGGATGGCTAGTTATCAACAAAGGATGGTTGGAGCCTACAACAAAAATGTCAGGATCAGGAAATTCCAAGTTGGTGATATGGTATTAAGGAAAGCATTTCAGAATACCACCAATCCTGCTGATGGATAGCTAGCACCAAAGTGGGAAGGCCCTTACTTGATTGAAGCTGAGGCAGGAAAGGGGGCATATCGATTGCTAACAATGGAAGGTGATTTGGTACCAAGAGCTTGGAATGCTGTCCACCTGAAGAAATACTTCATGTAATAAGGATCCATGATCCTTACCTGATAAGTATCCTTGAAGGATCCTTACAGGGTAGAGGATCCTCATTTTGGTAATGATCTAATCTAAAACTATTTCATTCATTAATTATCTTATATAAGGATAAGGATCCTGTATCCTTTATCCTCCTTTTACTTGATTCTGAGTTTTGAAGGTTCATGTATCCTTAACAAAAGATTGAGTATCCACAGAAGTATCCAGTTATTTGGGCTTGACCCTAGTCATTTGGGCTTGTCCCCAGTTTGGGCCTGTCCCCAGTTTCGCCAGTAGCGCACGATGATCCTGGTATAGTTCATGGCAATGGGACCAGTACTCGCTTTAGGGGCTGACAATTTCATTGTACTGGCTATATTCAGGATCCTACGTATAATGGTAGACGTACCATACATCCGTTCCTAAGTTTTCTAACGTTTTCACGTTAGCTAAGGTTTTGGCATTTTCATGTCACTAAGTTTGGATAGTCGCCAGTAAGGGCCATACTCTAGTTTACACACGATCCTTTGGGCTTGTCCCCAGTTATCCTTTGGGCTTGTCCCCAGTTATCCTTTGGGCTTGTCCCTAGTATATTGGGCTTGTCCCCAGAATTGTTGGGCTTGTCCCCAATTACTAACTCTTATCTTATATTGGCTTAGTCCCAAGTTGTATCCTATTTTAGGTTTTTGGAGATAAACGACCAAGGATCCTTGATCCTTACATTCTACTAAGGTTTGTCTTTTGGTTATCCTGATTATAAGTGTTAAAGGTTAGGATCCTAACTTGGATTCTCAGGTATGATCCTTAACTATTTTGATTTTATTCATTATTCATTTGAGTGACCCTTATCCTTTGACAACTGAACTTATGATCCTTAAACTATATTACTTTTCAAAACTTACCGACTAAAGGATATGTGATCCTTGATTATATTCTAAACTTTTTGAAGATATTTATTTACTTAATAAATTCAGACAAAATGTATATCACAATAATTGAAAAGTAAATTACTAACAAGGATAGCAACACGGGAGATAGCCAAAAAGTTAAAGTTATTTTATTCACAAAACGTTAAACCCTTTAAGGTTGTCAAAATTGCCAACCCACGTTTCTACCAACAAAACGTGGCCCGTCCACATGGGTTGGCAAAGGGTGTCCATTGTTTACGGGTCTTTGTAGTGCAGGAAATAAAAGAGGGAAGGATAACGAGTGGCTTCATCCCCCAAACAGAGGATCCATCCACCACCCATTATCCTGCCTATTGTTCAAGGATCCATGATCCTTCACCCTAGAAACTATTGTCTAAAGTTATTACAACCCAAGATTGTTTCAAAACACCATAACCAAAATAAAACTACCAAATTCTAAAAAATGGGCTCCGGCTACGTCTAGAAATGTCCTTCATCGCCCATTCCTGCAGCTTACACCGTCGCTGCATCACCTTCACCATCACCTCCAGCTCCAGTATCATCCACATGATCCTCAACCCCACTGCCGCCAGCCTCGATTGCCAGGACCTCATCAGCTTCTTCTTCTTCGTCCAGCTCAGCCAACCTAGCCTTCCAGCCCTCTATGTCCCAGTTGCTCTTGTCAAAGTCAAGATCCTAAGCTTCTTGGGCCATCTGCAACTTGGTTTTATACATAGCAATGGCAGCAGAGACTTTAGCATCATTGGTGATCTCATTCTTCTCCTGATCAGCAGTGATATAAGCTAGGACAAGTTCCCTCTTCACCAGATTGACGTCGTTTTCAAGGGAGGCAATCTTCTGATCCTTGGCCAACATTATCTTTTGGAGGTCCAGGCACTTTAGCTCAACCTCTTCAACATTGCCCACGTAGTCCTCGATTTCGGAAAATTTCTGCAAAAAGACAAAGTAAAGCTTAGGATAACATGATCCTCAAGTGGGCAGGATAATTAAGCTAAGTCAGTGATCCTTACCTCAGCAAAGTACTCAAGGAACTGATGGCGGATCAGAGGCAAGCCTTCTTGATTGTCAGCCACAGAGGTCTTCCTTTTCTTACCACCCTTGCCCTTAGAAGTGGTTGCCTTGGGGATCGTGACAGTTAGACTGGCAGCAATCTTCTTCTTTGAGGATCGAACAGTGTCAAGATCGGTGACACTGAATTTGGAGGCAGATCTTGAAGATTTTCCAGCACCTACACATCCAAAACAGATAACTATCGTTATTTCATTTTAATTTAAGCATTTAATTACATATAAACATGGATACTTACTTGACATCGTTACAGAACCTGAGGATACCTCTTGAGAATCCTGGGTATTTGCTTTAAATGATCTTATTGCAGTATCAAGTCTCCGGAAAGCAGCAAGCCTTTCCTTCGTGGCAGGTGTTGTAATAAGGTGTGCGACAGTAATAACTGCAAAATAGAGACAAAAGGACGTTAGTGATCCTTAAACAAAAACAAGGTCATCTGGTGATCCTTCTCAGGATCCTCTATCCTACCATGAGTGGTCCATTTTCTAGGCAGATCCTTTCCATCAGGGATAGAATCCCTTCTGACAAAGAAGAATCGCCGTTTCCAGTTGGTGTCATTCTTAGTGGCTTTGAAGATGGGGTGTTCTTCGCCAGGTTTATGTTTGAGTAGATATCGGTGAGATCCATGGCTCACAAACTCGTACATCTCTGCAAACTCCGACATTCCCAGATCGATACCTTCACACTCAATGATTCTTTCAAGGGTATACAAGACCCTCCAGATCATTGGCATTGCTTGGATGTAGGAGATGCCGGTGAGAGAGAAGAAGGATTGGGTGAAATCAGGATAAGGATACGAGTATCCTATCGTAAATGGGGTGACCGGAAAAGCTACCCATGTTTCAGAAACAAAGTCACTTAGAACGGTGGGATCAAATGGTTTGAAATCGGTGTTTGCCGGAAAGTAATGTCGGATCCTGTCTATCTGTGGATCGGTAAAGCAGCATCTTTCTTTCGCAGAATCTTTGATGATCCCTTGGGACTTCAAGGGACTGTCCTTTTTATGATCCTTAACCAGTGAAGACCTCAGCAACATCTTGGTCATGAAGATGGTGAAAAACAAGAAACAGAATTGAGAAGATGAAGAGAGAAAGGAAAGAGAAATACCTGATCAAGTCTTCGAATGAGGATTTAAAGAGGAAACACACGAATTTAAATGCTCTCTAACCCTTATCTCTAACTTCAATTTATAATGATGATTTTGCAGGATTGTCATTTCAATGACGTCAGAATTGGCAACGGATAGTTTGATTACAACGGCTATATATCCGTTAGTTGGTTACGGATAAGAACGAGAAAATATAACTCGTTATTTTACATTTTTACTCCTTATATTTTTGGGGCAATTGTTAGGGGAAGATTTTCCAATGATCAGTGATCCTTAATTACTGTCAGGCTTAGTGATCCTCAATTCTATTGAATTAGTGATCCTCAGAAGTTATTGTGGGATCAGGATCATGGATCATCATAGTGATCCTTACACTAACGATTGTCTACTTTGAATATGAAGTTGTTTTCCAGGAGTACGAGCTTGGACTTGGTCTTGGCGATATTCCTGGAGCATATTCCATACTCATTCCGCACGTGCTTAACTGAAGTGGACGTTATGGAGTTCGTGGAGGACTTGCATGAAATGCGGATAGTTTGTTATCTTAGATTTTTTTTTAAATTTATAAGGGGATAGCGAGCTAAATAGAAACACTGGGCTATTTTTAGCTTAACACACACACTCGCAACTGCTCTCACCAGCTCTTGACAATTCACTTGGCGATTACACACTTTTTTGCACATTACACTATAGTGATCCTTGTAATTAGCTCGCTATCATCCGAAGTTGTAATACATTTCTTGTTTAATCTGAGTTGGTGATCGGTAGTTTCCATCACCCGAGGTTTTTTATGCCGGAGATCATTCATTGATCAAGGGCTTTTTCCTCGTATAAATCTTGGTGTCACTTGTTCATTTCATTTCTGAGTGATCCTTAGTATTGTTCATTGATTCAAGCATCACACCTCACAACAGAAAGTTTGGTTGCATTATCATTTCTTGATTCTTGACCAAAACACCTACTACAATATTATATTGGGCAGACCATGGATTCATGACATGAAGGTTCTTCCATAAACCTATCATCAGTGTATCAAGATTCCTACTCCTTGGGGGGGGGGGGTTGTTAAGGTGGAAAGTGATCAACAAGAGGCAAAAGAATGTTATTCTTCCTCAATGAATTCTTCAACGAAGCCTAAAGCAGGATAGCAATTAAAGATACGAGCCTAGGATATCATGGAAGCCTCACAGCAGGATGTCAAGAAAGTTATCCTGGATCAGGATAATCCGGATATCTCAGTGCTCGTAGGATCCAATATCCCTCAAGATATTGAAAGTCAGATAACTAACTTTTTGAAATGCAGGATGTCGACGTTTGCATGGAGACATGAGGATATGACAAGTATCTCTAAAGATATTATAACTCATCAGCTTGGAATTGATAGGTCTTTCAATCCCATTCAACAAAAGAGAAGGAAGTTAGCTCCTGAAAGAAATGCAATTATACTAGAGGAGGTTGAAAGATTATTGAAATCCAAGATGATTAGAGAAGTCAAATTCCCCAAGTGGCTAGCAAAAGTGGTTGTGGTTCAAAAAAAGAATGGGAAATGGAGAGTTTGTGTAGATTACACAGACTTGAACAAAGCATGTCCTAAAGACCCATTTCCTTTGCCGCATATAGACTCAATGGTGGATGCAACTTCCGGTCATGAAATGCTAACCTTCATGGATGCATCCTCGAGATTCCAGCAGATCCAAATGGAACCTTCAGACCAGGAGGATACTGCTTTCATGACACCAACAAGTATTTACTGTTATACTGCTATGCCTTTCGGTTTGAAAAATGCAGGTGCAACGTAACAGAGATTGGTGAACATGATGTTTAAAGACAAACTGGGGGACACCATGGAGGTATACATTGATGATATGGTGGTAAAGTACAAAAAGGCTGTGGATCATTTCCGGGATATTGAAGGAGCATTTGATATCCAGGACCAGTATAACATGAAGCTGAATCCTGCTAAATTCCATTTCTGAGTGGGGGCAGGAAAGTTTCTAGGATATATGGTAACTAAAAAGGGAATAGAAGCAAGCCCAGTACAGATAAAAGCCATCGTGGATATCAAGTCACCATCCAACATGAAATATGTGCAAAGATTAACAGGACGAGTAGCAGCATTGAACAGGTTTATATCAAGATACTCAGAGAAATGCAAGGAATTCTACGATATCCTGAAGAAGAATAAAAAAATTCAAATGGGGAGAAAAGCATGAAGCAGCCTTACAGGAGTTAAAGCAATATCTTTCAACTGCAACTTTATTGATGAAGCCCGAGGATGGTGAACCATTATCTCTGTATCTTGCAGTATCAGGGAATGCAGTAAGTGTTGTTTTGGTAAAGGAACATGAAGGTCAGCAGTATCCTGTCTATTATGTTAGTAAAATTTTATTAGATGCTGAAACTAGATATTCACACTTAGAGAAATTGATATCAGCCCTAGTTATGGCATCAACTAAGCTTAGACATTATTTTGAGACACATAGGATTCATGTTAAAACTAATTATCCTGTTAAAAATGTGCTTAGGAAACCGATGTCGGGTAGAATGGCTAAGTGGTCAGTAAAGTTAAGTGCCTATGATCTAGTATATGAACCTAGAAATGTTATAAAGTCTCAAGCTCTAGCAGATTTTGTGGCTAATTTCTGTAGTGATATTCAAAATGAAGTAGACCTAGAAGTACAACAACTAGGAGAAACTTTAGAATCATGGACATTATATACTGATGGTGCATCTAATGTAAGAGGTGTAGGATTAGGTATACTACTAAAATCGCCACAGGGGGACATATTACCCCAGTATTAGGTGTGAATTTCCTGCCACTAATAATGAAGCAGAGTATGAAGCCTTGATTAGAGGATTAGAATTAGCTAAGAATATGAACATTAAATGTTTGCAAGTGTATGTTGATTCCTTGTTAATTACTAACCATTTCAATGGGTCCTATGCAGTCAAAAGAGAAAGGCTAATAGAGTATCTTGAAGTTCTCAAAAAATTAGCAGGATATTTCAATGTTTTTACACTTGAACATGTACCAAGGGAGGATAATGCTGAGGCAGATGCTTTAGCAAATTTGGGATCATCAGTCAGGATACAAGAAGGAACCCAATACCAATACTACATATCCTGTATCCTACGATGAAACACTTCAAGTCTCAGGATAAATAAGTAGTAAGTGTCCAGGATCCTGATGATGGGTATCCTGAAGAGAATCCTGAATCGTGGACGGCTCCAATCATGAAATACCTTAAAGAAGGAGAAATCCCAAAGGATGAGAATCCTAAGGCTTTCAGGATGAAGGTATCTCGTTTTAGTATTGTAAATAATGTTTTGTATAAGAAGTCTCTCGCAGGTTCATACCTAAGATGCTTGGAGGATCCTGAAACCAAGGAGGTACTTCAGGATATACACGAAGGAGACTGTGGAAACCATACTGGGGGCATATCATTATTCTCAAAGGTACTAAGAAAGGGATACTATTGGCCGACGATGAGGAAAGATGCTGCAGAATATGTTCAAAGATGCGATGCTTGTCAAAGGCGCAACAATATACTGCAGCAGCCTGCTGAGCCACTATATCCTATTGCTTCCCCTTTGCCATTCATGAAATGGGGTATGGATATAGTGGGAAAATTGCCAAAGGCTCCAGGAGGAAAAAAAATTATGCTGGCAATGACAGATCATTTCTCCAAGTGAGTTGAAGCTAAAGCCTTTGTCCAAGTCAGGGATCAAGAAGTGGTATCCTTCATCAAGAGGAATATCCTGAGCAGATTTGGGATACCAGCCGAGATAATTTGTGATAATGGCTCTCAGTTCATTAGCAAGAGAACCACTGATTTTTGAAAAAGTTGGGGGATCAAGATGATCACATCAACTCCAGTACATCCTCAAGCAAATGGACAAGCAGAATCCTTAAACAAAATAATTGTCAACAACCTAAAGAAGAAATTAGGTCCTAAAAAGGGGAGATGGGCAGAAGAAGTACCATTTGTCCTATGGGCTGATAGGACAACGGTAAAGAGTGCAACTGGACAAACCCCATTTTCCTTAGTATTCGGAACAGAAGTAGTAATCCAACAGAGATGGTGATACCTACAGCAAGATCAAACCTGCGGGATCCTAAGAAGAATCCTGAAACAAGAGATGCAGTAAAGCTAAGGATGGCAGTATATCAACAGAGGATATCCAGAGCATATAACAAAAATATAGGAACTAAAAGGTTTCAAGTTGGAGATTGGCTGTTAAGAAAGGCTTTTCAGAATACTACTAATCCTGCTGATGGGAAGCTTGCCAAGAAGTGGGAAGGACCTTATGAAGTCGAGCCAGAATCTGGGAAAGGAGCATACCAACTCAAGAATATGCAGGGGGATATGTTACCAAGATCCTGGAACGCTATACACCTTAAGCTTTATTTAAATTGAGTTTAGAATTTAATTTCTAACTCGAGATGGTATGGATTCTATTTCCTTTTTATATGATTTATTATTTGTTAAAACCCGATACTGACTTAAGCATCGGAGGGGTGTTAGCCAAGCTAACACCCACCTTAGCGCACGATATGGGTTTATCCTTTCTAAGTCTTGGAGTTTGAACACTCCCGCCTGTAGCGCACGATATGGGTTTATCCCCAGTATACTCAGGGTTTATCCCCAGAATATTAAGGATCTATCTCCAGGATATTTAGGGATTATCCCATGAAATACTAAAGTCGCTCACAAGTGTATTCACACATGATTGCTGTATGAATCAAAAAGTTCCTAAGTATTCAAATGTATTATACACAGGGGACATTCATCTTGATACACTCGAAGGATGAAAATTGATTTCCTAACTGTTCTAGACAGGGGACATCTATGGTGAAAATATTGCAAAGGGTTCAGAGGTTGAAAGATGGAATCTATTTCCTAAGTATTATTGGTATGACCTTTCTTTTTTCTATCTTTTGAAGCCTTATCTAAGTAACCTAAGTTTTTGGAATTATGTTTCACAAAGTTTTAATGGAACGTTTTTTATTAAAATATTGAGAGTATCCTGACCAGGATATTTCCTCAGGATACTTTGTCAAAAGATTTGAAATATTGTAAAAATGAGAGTTACATTCAAATTAAACACATGCAACGAAATTTACAAAGAAAATATGAACAATAATGGATAAGGCTAAAAAGATTAGTTTATTATTAACATAGAAAAAGGTTGCACTATTGGCTTTATCTCAAAATGAGACCCATCCACCAACAGTGCAACTAGTTCTTAACCATATTTACTTAAACAGTTGAAGGCTTCGTCTTGAAACCCAAGATCCCTCCACCTTCAACTGTTAAACTGTTCAAAATAAAGCATACTAAAGATTGATGACCAAGGGCTTCGTCCTGAAACTCTGGATCCCTCCACCTTTAGCCATCAAATTGTTCTAAGTGCAGGAATTTAAATTGTTCAAAAGACAGAGAGTAAATTGTTTGTTAAACCATAACCATCAAGATTAAAAAAGTGGGCTCCGGCCTAGGCATGAATATCCATCATCGCCCACTTCGCTGCTTTCAAGGGGCAGCACCCTCTTCAACCATGGCTTCATCAGCACCGGCACCAGCATCAACCGCCTTTTCCGCCACCTTGGAAGGTTCCTCAGCCACAAGTTTAGCAGGATGTTCCACATGATTACCACCGAGATTCTTCAACTTCGCCTCCCAAGCATAACATTCCAAGAAAGGCATTCAAAGTCCATGGCCCTAGCTTCATAAGCCATCTTTAGCCTGGCCTGGAGGAGGGAAATTACAACGGACCCTTGGAGACCCTCTCGATAGGTGTGCATATCCTGCTCGTATTGAAGATGGGCGGCATCGAGCTTGGCTTGAGCATCCTGATTGGCTTTATTGATGGCGGCTTTGGCATCCTGAGTCACAGCCTTGTATTTATCCTCATAATGTTGTGACTTGGCGGCGGCTATCACTCTCTTGTCAGCTATGGTGATCTCTACCTTTGTCAGCTTCGCTTCCAACATCTTGTTTAGCTCGCAGCTTTCTTCATAAAGGCTTGTCAGGCGTTCGAGGCCCTGCAAGCAAAAGATACAGGTATCAATATATATTGACTAGTTAACATACATGATCAACATATATGTGTAGTATATGGGATAAGGATATGTACCTGATTAAGAAAGTTGGTCATAAACCTACTGGATTCGAGGAACCCATGGTTCTCATAAGGAAAGGTTTCAGAGGAAGCTGGAGAGTCTGTTTCCTTTCTTTTGCGGGAGCTTGAGGCACGGGGCTTCATGGTAGGAGAAGGCTTGTGCACAACCGTGGCCTTGGAGCTGGATGCAGGTTTGGATGCAGTAGACGGCTTGACTGGTTCCTTTTTCACTTGGACAGGGCCAAAGTAACTGTCCAATTCTTCAAGATCAAAAGTCTATGGAATCTTGACTGGTGTTGCACATAAGGGAGAAACTCTAAATCTTTTCTTTTATATTTAACTGATTAAATATATGCAAAATTGTATAACTCTTACCAGACATGTCAGATGAAGAGTATTGACTGGAACTTGGAAGATCTGATGAAATGCTTCTGTCACTTTCCAGCAGCCGGTAAATCGCCTTGATTCTTTTTTCAGATTCTTCGGTGGGAGGAGCCAACTCTTT
This sequence comes from Helianthus tuberosus, assembly GCA_030545235.1. Lineage (NCBI taxonomy): Eukaryota > Viridiplantae > Streptophyta > Magnoliopsida > Asterales > Asteraceae > Helianthus > Helianthus tuberosus. The sequence continues at coordinate 128,276,755 of CM060360.1, forward strand.
GAGATTTGCTGCACAAAAAATATAAGGATATTAGCGTAAGATACAACATCAGGATGTGCTTGGGGATAATTTAAAACCCTAAACCCTACCAAAGGTCAACCATTTCACCGGAAGGCTATCACCTTCGGCAATAGAGTCTCGCTTAACAAAGAAAAAAATTCTTTTCCATCAATCCTCATTCCCTGTTACTTTAAGGATGAGGGGTATGCTAGATGTCGAAAAAAGCAAGAAACGGTTGTTGCCGTGTGAACGGAGACAGTAGGCAATCGGAATATCCTTGATGCAGAGGTCAGGCATATGAAAGGTCTTGATCTGGTTAAGCACGATTAGTACTCTCCAAACTATAGGCATTGTTTGGGCAAAACTAAGGCCGGTGGTACAAAAGAATTGCACGATGAATTCAGGAAAAAGGATATTGGAGTCCGAGAGAAAAGGGGTATGCTGAAAAACAGATCCATTCTTTGGAAGAGACGTCTGACCGAAGGCTTTGGTCAAACGGACGAATCACCGCTTTATCGGGGAGGGCGTCGGAAGCTCTTAAGGCGGCGATGTCGTCGTTGTCAAAAGAACAAATCTCCTTCTCAGGGTGTTTGATCAAATTCAGGTTGTCAAACGGTGAAGCGGATTCGCCAGAGTGAGATCGGGTTCTTGTAGCCATTGGAGAAATTAAGAAGAAGAAGCTTAGAGAGAAAAGATAGGAGAAAATACCTGGAGATCCTGATGAAGATAATTGATTTTCAAACAAAAAGAGAGAAGATATAGCGGCTTCATAAATAGGCATTGAGTATAAACCGCGTGGGAAGTTGCACATAGTCACTTTAAGCGTCTAATCATCATAATTACCTCGATTTACATGATAAGTTTAAAATATATCTGTTTAAATTTAGAATTCTAACAGATATATTTTGGGGACAATTGTTATGGGTGGTTTCCTGAACCCATATCCTGAATTATATCCCGAGTTTATTACTTTTTTTGTGACTAGGATACCGGATCAGGATATTGGTAACATCTTGATGCAGTATCCTGGAAGTTACTAATAGTTCACGTGCAGATTAGGGTGACAAGCTTATAACGTTCGAGTGGACTACTTCTCCTGAAGATTCGGGCCATTCAGTTGAAAAGAAGACGTTGAAGCCGGAAGAAGTGGTCTTCAAAGTCTAGGAAGGAATATTCGAAGCATCCCGGTTTTATAGGATAGTTTGTTATTTCTATTTCGATATAAAAAGGAATGTATGGATAGATAGACACACACACTTTTTCTCTCTACAAGATGCAATCACTCGCAATCACCAACACTCACACTTGAAATTCATTGTAACACTTAGCTGATCCATACAAGGCAGCTGCGATTGTCAGCTCCCGAGGTTTTATGCCGGCGATCTAGATTGATCAAGGGCTTACCTCGTACATTTCGTGTCAATCTTTACATTTTTTCTCATTGTTTGATTGTTTATATATCTCGGTATCCTGAGCTATATCCCAAAACCATTTTTTATAAACAACTAAATCAGAATATTTTCAACACACATTGTTAGCACACTACCTCACAAAACTAATTTGATCACTAAATTGCTTAGGTAATGTTTTACCAAAACAATTCTATAGTTGTTTTAGCATAAATTTATATATAATAGTTATTTAGCTCTTATATATAGTTAAACTTAATATGTCAAATTTAAGCTAAGCTCTTTTTAAGTGAGCTATTTGCTTTTATTAATTATTAAATATCAGAATAATCAATCACTTATAGCCACATCAACCCATCACTATATTTGACATTTTTTGTCTTCGCAACACATAATCTATTTAAAACCATCTACATGGCACCTTTTTTAATGTTTCACGTTCACCACAACACATAATATAATATAAGCTCAATTTTTTTTATTCAGTTCAAACAAACCAATCTTAAATAACTCACAAATGGCTCGCTTCTATCCATCCTTAATGCACACCAACATCTATATATATATATATATATATATTTGGGGGACAATTGTTATGGGTGGAATTCTGAGCCCATATCCCGAAGTTATATCTTGATTTTATGATATCTGATTACGATCAGGATAGCAGATCAGGATATTGGTAACATCCTGATGTGGTATCCTGGCAGTTACTAATTATTTGCTTGCAGGTCATGGCTGCAGGATCATAACATTCACATGGATCTTTTCTCCTTAAGACTCGTTCCAATCAGTTGGTAAGTGGACGTTGAAGCCGGAAGAACAGGTTTCCAACGTTCACGTTGGTGCATATGTCTGTCGACTTCGTCTTGTATCGAGTCATATAATAGAAATGATAGATCTGGGAAACGTAGTACGAGGAAAATGGGAAAAAGGCTGAAACAGTCACTTCACACGAAATGGCCATTTCGTGCGAAATGGACTGAACCCATTTCGTGCAAAATGGCATGTTGCTGATTCGTGCGAAATGGCACGCCTATAAATACTAGGTCTTGTTCATTTCGTTTAGAATTTTTTTGATTCCGGTGCCGAGGTGCTGCCGAAGTGTCTCCAAGCTGTAAAACGTTATTATATCAATAAACAAGACAGTTAAAGTGTATATCAAGCTGATTCAACGTCAATACGTTTGTTTCTGCCTCTCGTATTGATCAAAAACTCTTCTGAACGACTCATTTGGTCGTGCAATCGATCCTACAAGTGGTATCCGAGTTCAGGAGGAAGAGTTCTTACCGATTTCAGCTTGATTTCATCAAAATTCTGATTTCTACACCTTCTTTTACAAGATTTTTCAAAATTAAACAAGATTTCATGGTTAAAATGGACTAATTTTCACATATAATGTGCAAAACACTGTTTTAACAAACCCTTGAAAGAATCAGACTTCAAATCAACCTAAAACCTGATCAATTTGTCAAAAACATAGCCGATTGTATGACATCAGCACCGTATCGCACGGGTTGAATCTTTCATTTCGCATGAATTGCACCCAGATCATCCATTTCGTTTGAGTTGTCTCCGTTTCGCTTGAAAGGGTTCTCCATTTCGTACGAATTAAGCTTTATATCCTCCATTTTGCTTAAAATTGATCCATTTCGCACCAAAATGCTCCAGTTCGCTTGAAAAGGACCCCAATTCGTTTGAAAGTGAACCATTTCGCATTAAGAGATCCATTTCATTTGAAGAGGTCCATTTCGTTAGAAGATGTTCATTTCGCTTGAAAGGTCCATTTCGTTTGAAGAGGTCCAATTCGCACCAAAGGCAGTTTGTATCAAATTCAATTCATTTGAGATTTGATTTCAGTTCGCGTGAAAGATAGTCAATTTGTTTGAAAGAGGGTGTTTGTGAATTTTTGATAACTGAACATGGAAGAAGAGTTTTATAATGCCTTTGCTACTGCCCCGGGTACTCCTGTTACAATTGCTCAGAGCGTGAACATGGAAAATGAAACAGGAACGTTACAGAAACCTCCAAAGTTGATGGGCATTGAAGAATACTATTGTTGGAAAGACCGATTCGAAAATTGGGTTCAAGCAAATCATTTAAGGTCTTGGGAGTGTATTGAAAAAAAGTATGTTAAACCTCGTATAGATGTGGGAGTTATCAAAACTATTTCTGAATTGACGGATAAAGAGAGAGACATGTACAAGGCAGAAAAAATGATGATCAGTCTACTTCAGCAAGCTGTGAAAGAAGACATCTTCATATTACTTCAACACGATGGTACTTCACGTTCGATTTGAGAAGCACTTCGAATTAAGTTTGAAGAAAGTACGGAGATGATCAGGAGTAAGAAATCATTATTAAAGAAAGAATTTGATTTGTTTACTAGCTTGCAGGGTGAAACTACAAAGAAACTGATTGAGAGATATTGTCATTTAGTGCGATCAATGTCCCTGTTAGATATAAACAAAGATCGAGAAGAATGGGTTGACAAATTAGCTGATGATTTACCTCAAAAAGAATGGGGTACATATCTGATGATCTTAAAGAACACTGGAGAATATGATAAATTGACAATTTCTCAGTTCATTGGAAAACTTGAAGGACAAGATCTTGAACAACAAAAGATTGCTAGAATGAACAATCCAAGTGGTCAACAAGACATCAAGATGTATTACAAAGGGAATGTTCAGAATGTTGAAGCAAGTCTTAAGGACCAAACCGCTTTCAGCGTAGAAAACTCATCCGGATTAGTTAATCAAAGTCCAATCAGCAACAGTGGATTTTCTTCATACTGAACATTCCATTGCATTGCATGGTAATGGTTCAACCTCAAGTTATCAGTCTCAAAGCTCAAACAATGGTAATGGTCATGTGGTACACTGCAACATCGCATTGCATTGCATCTTCAGAATGGTCAAAATTTTTCTGAAGAAGTCGCTAAAGGTCATATGGCATTACTAGCTACAATGTTAGAATCATATGAGAGTTTGGTTGCGGGAAGGATCGGAAATCCTATGCTAACAAAAGAGGACTACGATTAGATTGATGCTGAGGAATTGGAGCTAATGGATATTAAGTGGTGTTTAGCGAGTGTGTTGAGGAGAGCTGAGAAATTTAAGCTGATTACAGGAAGAGATGACTTTCATGATGCTAATGTTTCTACTTTAGATTTTGATAAATCTAAAGTTACTTGTTTTCGTTGCAGAGAAAAAGGAAATTTCAAGAGGGAATGTACCAATCGAGAAGCAGGTGGAGCTCAATAACCATCATCATCCCATGATATTGAAGATGGAAAGAAGAAAGCTTATCTTGTAAATCAAGATGATGAAAGGGTGGTAGAAGGTTTTAGCTGGGACAAATACATTCCGGCTGATTCCAAGTTTGGAGCATTCATTGCACAGATTATTCAAGAGCCAGAGTTGATGAAGGAATGGATGGATGTGTTTTCCAATAATGAGAAAAGTCAAGATGGAGAGTCTGTCTCTTCAGAAAAAAACTCAGAAAAGATACCAGTCTTTGATCAATCATCAATTGATAGCAGTGATGATGAAGAAGAAATACAAATAAACATTGGAAAAACTCAATTATCTCCTGAAAGTTTTAAATTTTATTTTGCAGATAGATTGGAGAAACTAAAGGAGAAGCGAGCAGCAAAAGAACATAAAAAGGTAAAATGTGAGAATGTTGCTCAGGAAGAGAAGAATGAACAAAATGAAGAAGTTAAAGTTGCTGAGAAGGTGGTTGAAATTAATAAGGTGGTTGAAATTGAAAAGATTGTTGAAGTCACAAAACCTTGTCTAAAATGTTTGGAACCGTGCAAACATTGTGAAGAGAAAGACAAAAAGTTTAGTGAACTTGACAAGATGAGAGAAAAATTATTGTTCGATGTTAAGTATGTGAAAGAATCGTATGATGTGTTGAACAGAACGGTGAATAGTTTGCAAAAGACAAACTCTGAAAGAGAAGATGCCTTAACCATGATGAATGCAGTGATACTGTCTAAGCAGAAGGCTATCAATCACTATATTGAAGAATGTGCAAAGTTGAAGCAGGAGTTGGAGATAGAAAATGAAAGAATCAGACGATTGTTGCAAAGTTATTCAAGTTCGGATTATTTGATTGATTGAATTTATCCAACTGTTGCAGGTTTTGAAGCATTTCAAGATAAGAATACTGAAGAGAAGGATACTGGTAAGAAATAAAATGCAAATTATAACAAATGTCCACCTCCGATTTGGGAAGGTTATTCTCCCAGAAAACCAAATGAGGAACAAGTCAAAAAGGCAATCAATATAAAGTTAAAGTCCGAAACAACTGATGATTTACCAGACAACATTGACGTCATATTCACATCGTCTGACACTGATCATGCGTCTGAGTTAATAAAGAAAGTGGTCGATCAGGTGTTTGATAAGGATGAGGAGTCAGAGTCAAAGTCTGAGTCTGAAAGTTCGAGTTCGTCGGTCAACAGTTCAAAATCATTGGTCAAAAGGGTTTACAATAAAGAATTTCTGTTATCAAAAAGTAATTTGAATGACGAAACATTCAAAGTTGCATATACTTTGAATGGTTCAGACAAATTATTTTCCGATGAGGAATTTCCAATAAGAGGTGTTAAAATTGAAATGATTAACAAGGTTTTCAAACTAATAGAAATTAATATTTCTGAAATAAAAGGTGTAAATCTTGCTGAAAAATCTAAACCTTAAACCTCAAGAGTTCAAAAAAGGTTAAACAAGAAAAAGGGTTACAGTTCTGGTTCAGGTTATCGAAAGAAACCAAACCATAACGGTAATTTCAAAAAGAAGGGATTGGGTTTTATTCCACCCGAAAATCATAAAAATGAGGAAATTTCTAAAACAAAAACAATATTTGTTTCAGGGACAAGTTCTGAAGAAGAAGAAAATAGCTCATTCTGGAAACAATCGAACAAAGCGTTCTTTACAGAAAAACAAAAGTTTGAGAAGAATGGAGCTAATCAGAGAAAGGAGACAAGAACCTGTTATAGATGTCATGAAGTTGGTCACATTGCCTGGAACTGTCCAAAGGCAACCAACACAAAACAGGAAGTTGTTTCTAAACTCAAAGTAAAATTTGTTGATAAAACTGAACCACCAACTGAAAAAATTCAAAGTGTTTAAAAACACAACATATGAAGATGGTGAACGTTCGAAAAGGTTTTACAAAAGAATGGTGAATATTAACAACCAAACATGGGTTGCTAAGAAATCAGATGTTAAATCTGGCGATGAATCTGACTCGTCAAAGTCAGAGGAGCCACAAGTTGAGCCAAAAGGAGAAAATTCAATTCCACCAATGGATGATGTCAACTTTCCACCATTGCGAACTGAAAGTTTTAAACAAAAAGTTGGTAAAGTGGAAATTTCGAATCAATTCTATTCTAAAAAGATAGAATTTGATGTCGAAAAGGCTTTCAATGACAAAGTGAAAAATATTTTTGGAAAAATGGCCGATGGTAGGGCCAAAGGGGTAAAAGATTTTTATGAATCAAATAGAAATGTTGAAACCCCAAGTGAAACTGCAAAGGTCACACCCAAAGTTGGTAATCGTGGAGCATGAATCGGCATCTTTCTCAAAATTTGAAAATTGTCATATTTCGATTTTCAAATGGTATTGTTGATAAGTGGACCTACAAATGGTTGAAAAAGGGGTTTTCACCTACAAGTGGTTAATCAAGGTCATTAATTTGAACTTGATGTACCTTTCATACAAAGTGGTTAAAAGAACAAAGTGATGAATGAATCCCTGATCTTACAAGTGGTGTCAAACAAAACGAATTTTCCGGAAAAACCATTTTGATTAAAACAAACTTAAGTGTTTTGAAATCACAATGGGAACATAGTTTGTTGTCAGGGGGAGTTCTGATTGTTTATGCCAAGTGAATGGAGAATTGAAGCAATTCACATCGGTTTGTCAAATTTTTTTTAAATGGTTTTGAATTTTAGGGGGTGTAAGAAATTTCAGAAAATCCAAAAACATTAGAAAATTTGAAAAAGGCAAAAACATGATAAAAATGAAATTGAGTTTTGTTGTGAAAAAGAGGAAATGATAGTACATCAGTAGACAATCACAGTACGCTAAAGAATTGAAAAGTTAAAATGTGATAAACGGTCTCACTGATGATATGCCAATAGGTTTTTACACATTCAGAAGATTATTTTCGAGATATAAACCTAAATATCATTACTTACTTATTTCGTGGGGAACATCTCTCGGATATATAGGTAACCCCTGAAATCTTGTTTGAAGGGCTTTCTATTTCTGACATACTAGGTCTTTGTGCGTGATGATATATGGGGTATTATACCAGGACTTCTGATTTTGCGGGAGCAATAGCCTAGTCCTCGTATAATACTTTGCATTGCTTTAATCATAAAGCCCACCCTCAGCATAAAAAATGATGAAACATTGAAAAATGCTAATCATGTGTTGTTGAAGAAAAGATTCTCTAAAGGGAACCCACCTAAAGTCGAACCATCATCTCTCTGATTTTGCGGAAGCAATAGCCTGAGCTCTCATGGTCTCGCATTTAACCCCTTACAGATATCATTAGTGTACATTCACCAATAAGACAGAATATAGGACTCTGGATACGGGGGTATATTCTGAGGTGGGGCTCGCGAATAAGTTCAAGTCCTTAAAACACTAATCTCGTATCTCGAATCAGTTGAACTTTGTGTGAAAATTTAAGTGGATCAGTATACTGACAATCTAAGTGAATCGTTAAGAACTTAAAGTGTTTCAAGCTCAACGGTGCTAGTGATTTGTCATAAACTGATATGATCCTTTTGCACAAACTCACAAAAATATTGTTTGTAAATATTTCTTTACGACTTTTCATTAAAAACAAAAATCCAAAAAGATTTTCGGAGTGTTTTAGCATAAAATTTTGAAAAATTCAAAAAGATTTTCGACAACTGATGTTGGAGAGCTGATTTTCAAACTTCCGAGTGCTAAACATGATGAACAACAGGGTTGGGAGAGTTTGTTTGGAAAGAAGAAAATTGTTATTTTTACATGTGGTCATTAGAGATTAAATCATTTTGGACAATATTTACAAGTGATTGTTTGAATTGATTTTACAAGTGGTAAGTAGAATTTAAAATTGCTAAATCTTAAAAATTGTGAAACTTACTTTGAGGTAGAGATTGTACAAGCTGAAGCAGCCAGGTTTCGATTCCTAAAAGATATGCAAGAGCCAGGTTCCTGATCCAAAGGCCTGTAGATAGTGAATTCCAGACTGCGATCCCAGCTTATCAAAAGGGGGAGTCTGAGGACATAAGAGCCAGATACAAATTATGGATCAACATGCAAGGGGGAGTTTGAATGATAGAGAGCCAGATTTAAATCCTGCTATCCACGCAAGCTGCTGATGCTAAAAGAACTTAAGGAATCATGAGATCTGATCAAGAGAAGATAAAGACATGTTGAGATTCTGGAAGAGATAGAGATAGGATGTTTACACTACCAGATACTTTGGATAGAGTACGAACACGGATCAAGACTGAAAATGTGACATACCGAAGACTCGACACTGAAGACTTCGTCAACATCCAAGGGGGAGTCTGTTGGTGCATATGTTTGTCGACTTCGTCTTGTATCGAGTCTTGTAATAGAAATGATAGATCTAGGACACGTAGTACGAGGAAAATGGGAAAAAGGCTGAAACAGTCACTTCATACGAAATGGCCATTTCGTGCGAAATGGACTGAACCCATTTTGTGCGAAGTGGCATGTTGCTGATTCGTGCGAAATGGCACGCCTATAAGTACTAGGTCTTGTTCATTTCGTTTAGAATTTTTCTTATTCTAGTGCCAAGGTGCTGCCGAAGTGTCTCCAGGCTGTAAAACGTTGTTATATCAATATACAAGACAGTTAAAGTGTATATCAATCTGATTCAATGTCAATACATTTGTTTCCGCCTCTCGTATTGATCAAAAACTCTTTTGAACGACTCATTTGGTCGTGCAATCGATCCCACAGTTCAAAAGGGAATATTCCGGAACATCCCTAGTTTATAGGAGAAGTTGTTTGTTGTTTTGACTATATAAATGATAAACCAGATCGTAGGAACACTTCACTTCACTTTTTGCTCTCGAACTCTTACATAATTCTCTTGCAACCGCACACTAATACTCATTACTTGCATTCATTGTAACAATTAGTAGCGACCTGAGCATTATCCTACACTGTTAGGGCTGTAAACAAACCGAACGAACACGCACAAGGCCATGTTCGTGTTCGTTCATTTAGGAAATTAACACATTCGCGAACTGTTCATGAACGCATACCGAACACAAGTTTATGTTCGTGTTCGTTAAGGAAATTCATTTGTTCGTGAACACTGGTCTCGAACATAAACGAACGCAATCAAATAAAAATGAACGCAAACGAACATTTAACTTGAAAATAAAAAAAAATGAAAACATTGTTATCTTTAAACATCGGATATAAATAGTTAAATACAACCATCAAATGATAAAACAAAACACGAGAAGTTTACCACACCACCAAACGATGAATAAAGTTTAAATGACTTAGACATAATTATACCCAAAAATGTCTTAGAATGTCCAAATTTTAGTTAACTTAGAAAAAAATAGGTTTCAAGTTTTCAATATGTTTAGATAAATGGTTTATTATTTATTATTTTTTAATATAAACAAAGGAACATATTACCGAACGTTCATGAACGCAGTCGAACGAACTAGACCTGTGTTCGTGTTCGTTCACTAAGCTAACCGAACGAATTTTTTTGTTCGTGTTCGTTCATTAAGCTAATCAAACGGACATAAAAAACTTCCCACCGAACGGTTCATGAACTGTTCACTGAACGTCCGGTTCGTTTACAGCCCTATACACTGTATCATGGTTATTCAAGCAATAAGAAGAACAAGGCAGGCGGAGATTGTCAGCTCCCGAGGTTTTATGCCGGAGATCTTGATTGATCAAGGGCTTTCCTCGTATATCTTTTGCGCACTTTTACTTTTACAGCTCATTGTTTGATAATTGATACAACCTTATATCCCAAGGCTAAATCCTTAAACTGTTTTCTTAAATACACAATCCAACATATTTTCTACAAACACCAATAACACACTACCTCACAAACTAATATGATCATTTAATTACTTCGGTAAATTTTGACTAAAACAATTTGGCACCCACCGTGGGGCAAGTGGTGCTATTTTTACTAAAAGCTTTGTTAAAATCACTACTTAGCTTTTTGTTTTCAAAAATTTTTACACAACTATTTTCAATGGCTTCGAAATCAAACATGAGCTCTTCCTCCATGCCTGCTACAACCTTTGCTACAACCGGTTCAGTACTTCCACCACCTCCACAAATTCAAGCTTCTTCACAAGTTCAAGCTCCTCCAAGGCGGGTTGAAACTCAAACATTCCAAGACATTCCTCCAGCTCAGAATGTTTACAGATCTGGTGTCCTAGGGAGAACTACTATTATGGCTTCTAATGATGAAATTTTAACTTTATTTGGTAGCATACAGGTCCAGATGAAACAACATCAGGAGACTAACTAGATAATAATGAGAGAAATACAACTCTTGAAATCTAACTCCAAGAGACCCGCTGAGGACGTTGTCACCCCCTTGCAGCCCAGGAATCTGAACTTTAGTTCAGCAGTATATACTAAGGATAATCAGGGCAATATTATACCGAGCCATTCCCAGAGCGATGCTCCTGAGATACCCTCAACAGCCAGGATATCGACTGTGAGGGGCGCGGGATATGCTCCAGGATATGGCCAGAATCATCAAGCTGGTAACTTGTCTAATAATACTAATACTCTTGCTACTAACATTCTTGGATCTTCGCAGGATACAGGTGTAACGTCGTCACTGTCCAGGGAGCTCTAGAAGCTAAAGGATATGATATCAAGTCTACCTGGGGTAGTACAGCCCATACCGAAAGTATCCCAGGATAGTCACAGGATATCTCGATTTTCTTATCCTATCTATGATGCTGAAATTCCAAAAAGATTCCAAACTCCCAATATGAAGCTTTATGACAGGACTACGGATCCTAAAGAGCATATTGCCCAGTATAGGGAGAGGATGGAGATTAACCCTATCCCGGCGGATCTTAAAGAAGCATGCTTATGCAAGGGCTTCGGCTCAACTTTAACATGATCAGCCTTAAAGTGGCTCTTGAATGTTCCACCTCATTCAATTACATCGTTTGCTCATTTGGTTAATTTGTTTAACAGTCAATTTTCTTGCAGTAGAAGCTTTGAAAAACTAACAAGTGACCTCTATAGGATAACGTAGGGACCTTAAGAATCCCTAAGGGATTATGTGAACAAATTCAGCAGAGAGTCCATGGAAATCCCACACCTTGATGTTGCTACAACTATACAAGCATTCAAGATGGGATTGCAATAGAATTCCCAATTTTACTAGCATCTTGTGATGAATCCTTCCAGCAACTTGGACGAAGCTCGAAACAGGGCTTTGAGATATATCAGGCTTGAAGACGACAAGAAGATGTAAGAGAGGATGAATGCATCCTCAACATATGAGTCAACAAACAGGAAGTCGGAATCCTCGTATAAACCATACCGCTCTGGGCCGTATGGTAAAAATGACAGCAAGAGAGTAAACGCTGTCGAGGATGAGGATGGCGAAGAATATCCTGAGTTGTCAAAATATTGTTTTTCTGTTAATATTCCTGAACTAATATATGCCATGCAGGGTTTAAGAGACAAAGGAAGGTGGCCAAGGAAGAATTAACAAAAGGCTGATTAGAAGGATAAATCCCAATGGTGTGCCTTCCATGAAGACTTTGGACATGTAACGGAAGATTGCATAGCCCTGAGGAAGGAAATAAGCCACTTGCTGAGCAAAGGCTACTTGAAAGATCTTCTGGGAAGAAAGAAGAATAAGGGCCAGGACACTAACAAGGATCCTGAACGAGCAGCATCACCTCCCCCAGATGCCAAGATAATAAATTTCATATCTAGAGGATCCGATATATGCAGAACCTCTTATTCCACAGCTAGAGGCATGCCAAGGAGGCTAAGGCAGAAAGAGGGGACAAGCCAACGAGGATGACAACACTTACAACTGACAAAGTGATAACGTTTGACAGTGAGGACCGATATAACATCCAGGATCCTCATCATGATGGTCTAGTAATTACTTTATATATTGCTAATCATTTTGTACGTAGGATATTGGAGGAGAACGGCAGCTCGGTCAATATCATCCAGTTGGAAACTTTGAAAAGAATGAACATCTTGGAAATGAAGATCACCTCGAAGTCCACTGTACTTGTAGGGTTCAGTGGGGAAGCAAAGAACACTGTTGGGGAGATAAAACTGCCCGTATATGTATAAGGAGTGAATTCGATGCAACAATTTTGTGTCATGGATTCAATATGCTACTATAATATTATATTAGCCAGGCCATGGATTCATGATATGAAGGTTGTACCTCCCACCTATCATCAGTGTGTCAAGATTCCTACTCCTTGGGGGGTTGTCAAAGTGGAAAGTGATCAACAAGAGGCGAATGAATGCAATTCTTCTTCAATGAAAGCTTCGACAAAATCCCGGACATGATAGCAATTATGGATACAAGCTCAGGATATCGTGGAAGCTTTGGAGCAGGATGTTAAGAAAGTTGTCATTGATCAGGATAATCCAGATATCTCGGTGCTTGTAGGGGTCAATATCCCTCACGAAATTGAGAATCAGCTCACAAACTTGGAATTGATAAGTCTTTCAAGCCCGTTCAGCAAAAGAGAAGGAAATTTTCTCCTAAAAGGAATGCAATTATACAAGTGGAAGTTGTCGTAACCCCCGGCCCCTGTCTCCTGGGAATGGGCGGCAGCGAGCTCAGACTAAGTGGTATCGGTGTTTATCATTTTGGCAGCGGAATTTACATCAGGACAGTAGTTAGGAAATATTTTATCAGAGTAAATACCATATTTTTATAATAATAAACACATGGGTAAAACCGAAGTTTATATTACAACATTGTTTATAGGGATAAACCCTATTTTATTTAAATAAAACATCTTCTTTATTTAGGTAACTTTTTATAGCCACATTTTCCAAGCCTTCAGTGCTCTACAGCTGACTTCTAATTGGCTTTCACATTTTGTTACCTGAAACGCGTTTGAAAAACATTTGTCAGTGGGAAATACTGGTGAGTGAATCCCAATTTAATCAAGACAAGTTTTATCATTTTACAGTATTGAGGGCGATCGCGCAATTACATTTGTTCCCAATTCTTACTTTAATTACCACCCACGGCACTGTCAACCCGACTTGTGGTCGTGTTACTACTCACAGTGTAGTAACAAATTTTTTATACAAAACCCCAACATACCGACGATAATTGTAGAATTACAAATACTCAATCACTGTTAATCATAATGTAAAATAATTGAGGTTTGTAATAACAGTTCACGAAAAGCATTTACAAAAAGAAGATAAACTCACATTGCTATTTTAGGTTTTTCCTTTGTGACTTCCTGGTTATAATCTATTAATTTAAACAATGCACACGGGTTGGTATAATAACCCAATTTACATTAGTAATACCCTCCCCGAGATAGAACTCCAACGACTACGTCGGGCAGAGCCTCGACAGCCGTTACGGAGCACTAGATCAACCGGGCAGCGTATCTAACACGTCACCGGGGGTTAAAATACTTACAACGAGGCAGAGCTTCGCTAATTAGGGGGTATTATGCCCAAATATTATGTCTACTATTCAGAAATTAGAGAGAGAGAGAATTGAGATATGAACGATTTGGGACTGAAGGCCGATGCCTTCTATTTATAGTGTCTGGTCGACACTTTCTCACGACCCGCGAAGGATACACAAGGGGCCTTCACGCCCCGCGAACTAGGGGATGTAGGGCCTAGCTTTGCGGAGGTGGTGACTAGCTTCGACACCGAGTGGGACACGAGGCAGCCTAGGGCTGCGCCTGATGTCCACTTTGTCACGACCCGCGATTGAAGTAGCCAGGGGCTTCGCGCCCTTCATAATTTGATTTTATTTAATTTTTATAGAATAAAAGGTATTTAGGGCCATTTTTCGTATTCGGGGTGTATTTTAGGACGTGTAGAGACGTTCTAAATATTTTATGATATATTTAGGAGAGTCAAAAATATTTTAGGAGGGTTGTTATATCCTCCCCATCTTGTTTTAGAACTCGTCCTCGAGGTATTTCCTCTGCATCTCTGATTCAAGCTCCCACGTATACTCTGGTCCTCTCTTGGAATCACATTTCACTCTGACCAGAACTAATCTCCTGTGTTTGAGATTCTTGACTTTCATGTCTTCAATTTGTAGAGGCTTATCTACATACTTAAGTTTCTCATTTACCTCTATGTCCTTAAGAGGTACCACTAATGATTCATCACCTAAGCACTTTTTGAGATTACTTACATGAAATACATCATGTATTCCTGCCATTTCCTCTGGCAGTTGTAGCTGGTAAGCTACAGGTCCTATTCTTTTAATAATCTCAAAAGGTCCAACATACCTGGGAATTAGCTTTCCCCTTTTGATGAATCTGACTACTCCTTTCCAAGGAGAAACTTTTTATAATACCTTATCTCCTACCTGAAATTCCAATGGCTTTCGCCTGTTATCAGCATAACTCTTTTGGCGATCGCGTGCTGCTTTTAGTCTTTCCTTAACTTGTATAATCTTGTCTGTTGTTTCTTGCACTCTTTCTGGTCCAGAAAATTGCTTTTCTCCAATTTCTGCCCAACAGACTGGGGTTCGGCACTTTTGTCCATAAAGTGCTTCGAAAGGTGTAGCATTAAAACTGGTACGATAGCTGTTATTGTAGGAAAATTCTATTAATGGTAGATGATCATCCCAATTTCCTCCGAAATCAATTACACAAGCTCTAAGCATATCTTCCATTGTCTGAATGGTCCTTTCGCTTTGTCCATCTGTTTGAGGATGATAAGCGATGCTTAGATTTAACTTGGTTCCCATTGGTTTTTGGAAACTTGTCCAAAAATGAGAAGTAAAACGGCTATCTCTATCAGACACAATAGATAAAGGAATACCATGTAATGAAACTATTTCATTAACATATAACTTGGCAAATTGTTCCATACCGAATGTTTCCTTCATTGGTAAGAAATGAGCAGACTTGGTTAACCTATCTACAATCACCTACATTGTATCATTTCCTTTTCTTGTTTTGGGTAATTTGGTAACAAAGTCCATTGTTATCAATTCCCATTTCCATACAGGCATTTCCAATGGCTGCAATAAACCTGAGGGTTTCTGATGCTCAGCTTTAACCTGTGAATAGGTTAAACACTTAGCAACATAAGCTGCTATATCCTTTTTCATTCCTATCCACCAGAAATTCTTTCTTAAGTCTTGATACATTTTATAACTTCCCGGATGTATCGTATATTTAGACTTATGAGCTTCTTCTAATATTCGGTGGTGTAGATTTCCTAGTTTGGGTATCCACCTCCTTTTTTTATGGAATCTCCAAATTCCATCTGTTCCTTGTTCTAATTCCTTAATCATTCCTTTCAATTTTCAGTATCGTCCTTGATTACTGATTCTTGTACGGCTCTAATTTGCTCATATAAATCTATCTGTAGATTTAATTTAAGAGAATGTACTTTCCTTGGTTTTTCATGATACTTTCGACTTAAAGCATCAGCTACTACATTAGCTTTTCCTACATTATACTGGATATTACAATCATAATCACTAAGAAATTCTATCCAGCGTCTCTTTCTCATATTTAATTCTTTTTACCCAAAAATATACCTTAAACTCTTATGATCAGTGAAGACAACAAATTTATTTCCATATCAATAGTGTCTCCAAATCATAAGGGCAAAAACTATGGCTCCTAACTCTAAATCATGGGTCGAGTAATTCTCTTCATGATTCTTAATTTGTCTAGATGCATAGGCTATCACCTTTTGACGTTGCATCAACACACATCCATAACATAACTTAGAAGCGTCACAATAGACTTCAAAGTCTTCAGTTCCTTCTGGTAACGCTAGTATAGGTGCGTTGGTTAATCTTAGCTTAAGAATTATAAAGGCTTTTTCTTGTTTTGGTCCCCATTCAAACTTAACAAATTTACAGGTTAGCTTTGTTAAGGGAATGGCTATTCTAGAAAAATCTCGGATAAAGCTTCTATAATAACCGGCTTGTCCTAGAAAACTTCTAACCTCCTTTGTGGAATCCACATGAATTCCTTCATGATTAACTAAATGTCTAAGAAATTGAACTTCTTCTAACCAAAATTCACATTTTGAAAATTTAGCATAAAGCTATTCTTTTCTCAGCAAATTTAGTAGTGCATGCAGATGCGCTGCATGTTCCTCTTTACTCTTAGAGTAAATGAGAATATCATCTATAAAGATAATTATGAATTTATCCAAATATGGCTTACATATTCGGTTCATCATGTCCATAAATGCGGCTGGGGCATTGGTTAAACCAAATGGCATGACGGTAAATTCATAATGGCCATACCTTGTTCGGAAGGCGGTCTTAGGAATGTCCTTTTCCTGTACTTTTAATTAATGATATCCTGAGCGTAAATCAATTTTTGAGAAAAAATCGAGCTCCTTGCAATTGATCGAACATATCATCGATTCTCGGTAATGGGTACCGATTCTTAATCGTGACCTTATTCAATTCTTGGTAATCAATGCACATACGCATTGACCCGTCTTTCTTCTTGAAAAATAAGATCGGTGCTCCCCAAGGTGATGAACTTGGCTGTATGAATCCTTTCTCCAAAAGTTCGTCCAGCTATTTCTTCAGTTCTTGCATTTCTGCTGGCGCCAAACGGTAAGGTACTTTGGCAATCGATGCTGTCCCTGGTAGCAGATGAATTCTGAATTAAACTTCCCTGTCCAGCGGTAGTCCTGGTAGCTCTTCTGAAAAAACATCTGAGAATGGAGATACTACGGGAATATCTTTCAATTGTTTTCCTTTAGTGTTAATGATTACGGAAATCATATACACTATGGATCCTTTCCTTACAAAACTTGAAGTTTTCATCACAGAGATGAATTTCGCGGATCTGGATGGCTTATTTCCTTTAATTACGATCTTTTCACCCTTTGGTGAACTTATTTGAATTGGCTTTTGATCACATAGAATACTGTCTTTATTAGCTACTAACCAATCCATTCCTAACACAATATCAAATCCAGCCAGATTTATTGGGTAAAGATTTGCAATAAAATCTTAGTTTAAAATTTCTATTCTTGCTCCCTGCAAGATTTCAGAAATTTTAATGGTTTCTCCATTTGTTGTCTCTACTAGACACTCTTGTTGGAGTTTAGTTAATGGTTGGTTGAGAATTTTGCAAAATGAAGTAATAATAAAACTTTGGTTTGCACCAGAGTCAAATAATACTTTAGCAAAAACATCATTAACTATAAACATACCGGCAATCACATCAGGAATCATCTTTGCTTCTTCGGCTGTCAGAACAAATGCCCTATCATTCTTAGCAGTCTTGTTGTTCATGGCTGGAGCTAGTTTCGGACAGTTCGGCTTAATATGTCCCTTTTTTCCACAATTGAAGCATACTGCATTACTGGGTTTCTTTCTACAGTCTTCTTCCATATGTCCTGGTATTTTGCAGAAATTGCAATAGGTAGAGCATCTTCCTGAATGCTTCTTCTTGCAAGCCTTACAATAAGGTGCAGAAGTAGAACCTACATTCTTCCCACGGTTGGAATTTTCGTAGCAGAATTCCTGGGTAAGTTTCTGAACTAGGTTCTTTCTCTGGTTCTCTTCTTGCGTAAGTACTAGTTCATCAGTCAAGGTATTTGCTAGTTCTACAGCTTCTTCTATAGTTTGCGGTCTAGTTGCCTTGACTACATGCCTAATCTCACTGATTAATCCCCAGATGTAACGGGAGATTAATACTGGTTCTGGTGAAGCTAGGGTTGGCACTATTCTAGCATATTCGAAGAATATGGTAGTGTAACCCTTACAGTCTACTCCAGTCATTCTAAGGTTTAAGAACTTATTAGCTATCTGTTCCTTTTCATTGGGAGGACATAATTTTCTTTCAACCATAGTCTTAAACTCAGTCCAATCCATATTATAGACTCTATCACTTCCCCTAAACTGGAGAATAGTGTTCCACCATTCCAAAGCAGCATTCTTAAACAGATTGGAAGCAAACATGATTTTGTCTTCCTCTGCACATTTGCTGATTTTTAAGATTGTCTCAGTCTTTTCTAACCAGCGTAGGGCTGCAATGGCTCCTTCATTGCCCGAGAATTCTATTGGTTTACAGGACCAGAATTCTTTGTAAGAACAACCATAAGACATGGTTCTTCCTTTTTTTGGAATAGCCAATTGAAGTAATGGTCTGTTATTATCATTCACACTATGACTTGGTTCAGTGTGTTGATGTTTACTTCCATTTGCAGATTTATTTTATGCTTCCTTAACAGTCTTAAGGATATATGGCATAGCATCTATAATTCCTTGTGCTACGGATAGCACTATTATTTATCTGGTTTCCATCATTATCGTTATTCGGGTTTTCCTGATTTGCTGCGTTGTCCATCTGGATTATAATCAATTTCCAAGTATTAATATCACAGAGCAATGTTTAATGCGAATAATTACACAATAAGCATATCGACCAAAATCGTCGTGCATTGCGACATTTACTCTATTTATATATTATGCATCTAATAAAAACCACAACTGAAATTTAAAATACAATACTAGTATGCATCAGTAGTTATTGGATTATCTATCTTAGTGGATATATATATATATATATATTTCCTCAAGTTACACACACACACACACACATATATATATATATATATATATATATATATATATATATATATTCTAATCTTATTTATTATTGTTACTAGTGGGGGTCCATCCAATACTGCATGTTACGCTCGTCGTATTTCCAAACGAGCCTTTCTCTTATATGTCTTATCTTTTCACTTTCATCTAACAGCTCCTCACCGAAAGTGCGGAGTTCCTGCACGTTCTTGGTACTCATGGGTGGTGCGGGTGCTGGTATCGGGTTAGGGTACTGGGGCATAGGTTCTTCTTAGGGGTACGGGTTCTCTAGGATTTCCCGAATATACTGGTCATTATCCCAGTATGGATATAGAGGGTTAAGGTTTGGGTAAGGTGCTATTGGGTTTGGCATGGGTTCCTCTTATGGATGGAATTCTGGGTAATCCATGTGGTCGTCAAACCATGGGTCATAATTTGGAGGATGGGGTGCTGAGATTCTAGGGATTTCGGCTGGGTCGAAAGCAGGTAATGCAATCTGGTCTCCTAGGTTATTTTCTATTTCCATGGGTTGTGTTGGGAACAAAGGTAGTGGTTGTGGTGCTATAATTTGTTTTAAGTTCGGGTCTGCGGCAGTGGTATCTAAGATATGGAAGTTGGCTAGTCTCCTATTGAGTATATCTTAAGTTTGGGTGTTCATCTCTCTATTCGCAGCTGCTAAAGCTCATTGTTGCTGAAATTTTATCATTCTTTTCCTACGCTCATGAGCTCCCCGACTGAACCATCTCTCTTTTTGGTAGGGAATGGCTCTTCGGATTGCACTTTGAATATAAAGATCCCTTCCTCTATGTCAGCTGAATACCCCGAGGGGTAGGCTGGGAAGAAGTTCCTTCATCTATAGGAGAACTAGACAATTGACGATAGGCGTCCGATGGTCCTTAATCACTCATATTGTAAACTAACAGATTGTCAAATAACAAAACAATAATACATGTATGCACATATTTACATAGATTATTTCCTAATAGAATTGAAAATTTCATTGTCAGCAGAACACATCTGTGGCTCAAATTAGTGGCTATAGCTCTGATACCACACTCTGTCGCAACCCCTGACCCCTGTCTCCTGGGAACGGGCGGCCGCGAGCTCAGATTCAGTGGTATCAGTGTTTATCATTTTGTCAGCGGAATCTACATCACAGCCTGAAATTTTAAGGTTTGTAACGTTAATTTTCTGATACTAACTTCTCGTTAATTGTTTCTTTCTAACATGCTACCTTGAACGTTCTGAGTTGTTATAACTAAGGTAGTTAACATGATTATACATTTGTGTCGATACACACACACGTATACCTGGAGCCCAACCCAACACCTGCATTAGAACCCTAGATTTGGGCTATGTAGATGATATTAACCACTTGGACTTTGTTACTAATTACCTGTGGCAGCCCAAGTGAGTGGGCTTGAGCCCACTTTGACTAAAAGAGTAAACTGCCCAAATCCTCACAATATATTCATGCGTAGTATGCAGTTAGATTGGATTAAAATTTATCTGAAACCAAAAACTTGAGCTTTTCCCCATGTACGCACGATCTCGGTAGCAGACCCCCTCACTCGAGTTAGCATCTTGTACGGTTAAAATCTCGGTTAGTGATTCTTGGCTGTTGTTATTCATAATTGCATGATATGGATTATATGTGGTATTGAACCTGATCGATTGCATGATATTTTATGTGCTATCATTTATATGTGGTAGTGAATCTGATTATATGTGATGTTGAATCTGATTGACTGCATGATATTGTTTATATGGGGTGTTGAATATGATTGATCATGTTATAATTGATGTTAATCGTGTCAAGGATAATTGTTTCTAATGGTACGAATCGGAAACGAGATGCATTGGTTTAATATACGGATTAAATAAACGACTAATGATTTAACAAAACTATTGAATTCGAACTGCCAATGATGATGTGATCGGCTGTAAAACGTGACAAGGGTTGTGCGTAACTGTTCTCCGATGAAATCCCTCAATTTCGTCACACAGGTCTTCGACGAAATCTATGAAGTTCGTCACTCAGGGACTTCGACGAAATCCTTGTGTTCGTCATGAATAGTTGGGATTTCATCAGAGGGTTTTCGTCGGAGGGTTTTCGTCAGAGGGTTTTCGTCAGAGAGGGTGTGCATGGAACAGTGGATCGAGATAATGGTAAATGTGCATGATCAGGTGTTTTGTCTCTAGGTTAACATATGGATTGTGGACGTGTATGTTGACAAGTATGGAAATTAGTTGCATGTCATTGATGTTTATGATTGACTAAGGAAACATGAATGAATGTCATGAGTAACATGCTTGACTTTATATATTATTTCGAAACCTATATTGGAACTTAGGGTTTGTATGGATATATGTAACTGCTATGTAATATTTGTAAATCACTACTTGAAGTGCATGTTATCATGATACTGTATGTATATATATATATAAACGAACCAAGTAATGGTAAACTGATCGCGTATACATGAAAACCGTAGGCTTTGACTGAATTATTTGTGAGCGAGTAAATAATCATACCGAGCAAATCAAGGTGAGTTCACTGCTCGTTTCCAAGCATGCATCCCGGGAAGGGATATCGGGTAATGTTTTCAGGGAAGAATGTTAGGTTAATGGGATGTTTGTTATTACTCAGTTTCTATCATATAAGACTCTACCGATTGTTTCCGGGAAGGCAACGAGGTATTTAGTTGATAGCGCTATTAGGTTTGGCACCCTCACACCGGGACGGGACGGAATGGACGGGCATGAACTATTTACCTTGACCACTTGACCAATGCTTTGATAGAGGCATTGGGGTTTGGGCAAACACATCTAGTAGCCATTTGTGGTAATCGAGTTAATAACATCATCAAAACAAAACGTTGAACTTACTAAAACACACATCTGGTAACTAAACGCGTTAACAAAACTTTGAACTCACCAGCGTCGTCTGACACACTTGTATGCATGCTTGCAGGTCGTTAGATTCTTGACATGGTCTTGCTATCTGGGAGTGCTGGAGTGGTCATGGATCGAGACTCTTGGATATTTGCTTTCCCGATTATGAACTCATGTTTTTAAATAACTAACTACGGTTTACGTTATGCTTCTGCTGGATACTTGCTTTGGTTTAAACTTATGAACTGAAGTTATATTTTGAAATGAATGGATTATTTTATCTAAATATTATGCGCAGTTCAATGTGATTGGTGGCTTGAATCCTGGTACGTCACACGTCCCGCGGTGTTTCCGCATGTGGTATTATGGGGGGTGTGACATTTTGGTATCAGAGCCACTGGTTATAGTGAACTAGGTTTTAAAACGTTTTTGTAAAACCAGACTATAACCAAACAACTTCGAAAATCAACCATGACACTCTGCTCCAGATTGCAAGGTTCATCTTCTGTTTACGTTATGCATTACTTGTTTAGTAGTCACACACTCACGGCTTGCATGAAACGACACGCTAGATACTATGGTGATTTAATAGCGTGATACTACTCATCGACTTTTGTGAATCGTAATCCTGTAATACCTTCTGTTTTACTTCTTGAATGCGGGGGAAACCTTTAGCGCAAGTTAAGAGGCAATGAGATGAGCATGCAAATTGTTTAATTATTATGGGTTCACACATAATAATAATATGAGGTGCATGTAAGTACCAGTGAGGCTTAACGAGTGTGAGAAGGGTTCTGCCCTATTGTGTGTAAACTTGGTAGTTGTATAGATCAACATGAGACTTGACTTTTACCTCATCTTGACACCTAAATTTGTTCCCTCTCCTTATATAGAAACATGAGTGGACGAGGTGATGGACGTGGTCACATCGTAATGACCCAAGCTGAGCTGACAAACTTAATCAACACACATGTGGCTGAGGCTCTGGCAGCCTACCAAGCTAGTACGAAATGTGCCAAACACTTTTTAATCTTGTGTCTTGTACACGACTCTTACCCCTGTAATGTGTTTTCTTTCGTCCAATATGTCAGCAAAACCAAAACAATCCACCTGCCTGTACGTTCAAGATGTTCATGGATTGTAAGTCACAGACCTTCAATGGGACTGAAGGGGCTGTAGGCCTCCTGCGATGGTTCGAGAAGGCAGAATCAGTGTTTGCGATGTGTAACTGTCCTGCTGGGGACAGAGTGAAGTATGCTACGGGCACACTCGAGGATGGTTCCCTGACATGGTGGAATGCCTAGGTTCAGCTGTTGGGCATCGAGGTGGCAAATGTCACTACTTGGGACGATTTTAAGGAGCTGATAAGGGAGGAGTATTGTCCTCTTGATGAAATACAGAAGCTTGAGAATGAATACTATGATCTGAAGATGGTGGGATCTAAGATTGAGGCGTACGTGAAACAGTCACATGAGTTGGCGATCATGTGCCCGAACTTGTCCCGACCTCCGCATCGAAGAATAGAATTTTTCATCAAGGGATTAGCTCCACGGGTGAAGGGTTTGGTTACTGCAGCAAACCTCAACAACTTAACTCAGATTGTTCGTTTGGCTCACAAAATCACCGATCAGGAGGTGGAGAATGGTTCTTTACCACCGCGTGTTTCTGCCACTACTGCTACTACAACCACCGCTACTACGCCTGCTAGTGATAACAAGCGGAAATGGAACGATGCTGACAAGTCAACCAGTGTAAGCCAATCTCAGAAAAGGCTTGACAATAGCAACAACCGCAGTTTCAGTCAGTTGTCTTCAATTAATCAAGGCCATGACAGTAATCAGAATCAGGGCTCTTATGTTGGGAAGAAGCCGCAGTGCAACAAGTGTGGCTATCATCATTACGGGCAGTGTGTCCGGGCTTGTCGAAGGTGCGAGAAAGTGGGTCATGAGGACAAAAACTATAGAGCCCCACAGCCAAAGTAGCAGCAGCAAAATCAGCAGTATCAGAGACAGCAAAGGCAACAACCCCATCAGAATCAGGGTTTCTAGAAAGTGTGCTACCAGTGT
This sequence comes from Helianthus tuberosus, assembly GCA_030545235.1. Lineage (NCBI taxonomy): Eukaryota > Viridiplantae > Streptophyta > Magnoliopsida > Asterales > Asteraceae > Helianthus > Helianthus tuberosus. The sequence continues at coordinate 128,300,958 of CM060360.1, forward strand.
GGGGATGAGGGCCACTTCAAGCGGGATTGCCCTCAGTTAAATCAGAATGCCAACAACAACAACCGCCAGAATAATAACAACAATGCCGGAAACAACAACAATAATGACAACAATGGGGGCAATGGTGCTCAGGGAAGGGGATTTGTGCTTGGTGCCGGTGATGCTAGGAACGACGGCAATGTCATGACTGGTACGTTTTCTGTGAACAACCTTATTGCTTCTGTGTTATTTGATTCCGATGCCGATTGGAGTTATGTGTCCCTAGAGTTTAGCCAGCGATTAGGGTTAACTCCTATACCTTTAGAGATTAAGCATGTAGTAGAACTAGCCAATGGTAAAACGATAGAAGTTTCGCTTGTTCATTTTGGGTGTAAACTAGATCTCGTGGGTTAAGTTTTTGATATTGACCTCCTTTCTGTTACTCTCGGTAGCTTTGATGTTGTGATTGGTATGGATTGGCTGTCTAAGCACCAAGCTGAGATTCTATACAAGGAGAAAATCGTACGTATTCCACTTCCCAGTGGAGAGTCATTATCGGTTCAGGGGCATCGTAGTGGTGCGATGGTTGGCATCATTTCAGCTATGCAAGCGCAGAAATGTGTACGAAAGGGGTATCCTGCAATTCTAGCACTAGTTACTGATACTCCATCTGAAGGGAGAATGATCGAGGATCTGCCAGTCGTACGTGAATTTGCCGATGTATTTCCTGAGGAGCTACCTGGTTTACCTCCTCACCGTCAAGTAGAATTTCAGATCGATCTTGCACCAGGAGCAACTCCAATTGCTCGTGCTCCTTATCGTCTTGCACCTGGAGAGTTGCAAGAGTTATCTAATCAACTGCAAGAGTTATTGGATAGAGGCTTTATCCGACCCAGTTCTTCGCCCTGGGGAGCCCCAGTTTTGTTTGTAAAGAAGAAAGACGGGTCTTTTCGCATGTGTATTGATTATCGGGAACTCAACAAGGTGACTATCAAGAACCGTTACCCATTACCACGCATCGACGACTTGTTTGAGCAGTTGCAAGGGTCAAGTTTTTATTCGAAGATTGAGTTAAGATCGGGCTATCATCAGGTGAGAGTCCGAGAGGAGGATGTTCTGAAAACGGCTTTTCGAACGCGTTATGGGCACTATGAGTTTTTGGTTATGCCGTTTGGATTGACGAATGCGCCAGCGGTCTTCATGGATCTCATGAACCGCGTATTCAAACCGTATCTCGACGATTTCATTAAAGTATTCATTGATGACATTTTGATCTACTCTAAGAGCAAGGAAGATCACGAGCGGCACCTGCACCTTATTTTGGAACTTCTAAGGATGGAGCAGCTCTATGCAAAGTTTTCTATGTGTGACTTCTGGATTCAGGAGGTACACTTTCTTGGGCACATTGTTAATGAATTGGGGATACACGTGGATCCTGCAAAAGTTGATGCTGTTAGAAATTGGGCGGCACCGAAGAATCCTTCGTAGGTGCGGAAATTTCTTGGTCTCGCTGGGTGTTATCGAAGATTTATCAAAGACTTTTCAAAGATCGCACAACCTCTTACTTCATTGACACAAAAAAGCGTTGTATACTCTTGGGGAACGAAACAAGAAAAGGCTTTCCAACTATTGAAACAGAAACTCTGCAGTGCGCCAATTTTGTCTCTACCTGAAGGTACCGAAGATTTCGCGGTATACTGTGTTGCATCTATTCAGGGTCTCGGCTGCGTGTTGATGCAACGCAACAAGGTGATAGCTTACGCCTCTCGCCAGTTGAAGGTTCATGAGAGGAATTATACGACGCACGATTTGGAGTTGGGAGCTGTAGTATTTGCACTCAAAATCTGGAGGCATTACTTGTACGGTACTAAATGCACTATTTATACCGACCACAGGAGCCTTCAGCACATTTTCGACCAAAAGGATTTGAATATGCGACAGCGTCGCTGGGTTGAACTTTTAAACGATTATGTTTGTGCAATCATGTATCATCCTGGTAAGGCCAACGTTGTGGCTGACGCACTTAGCAGAAAGGAATCGAAACCCAAGCGTGTTCACGCTTTGCAGCTCACCATTCATTCTAACCTACCCGGTTAGATCCGGTCGGCTCAGGCTGAGGCATTGAAGGAAGAAAACTATGAAGCTGAGTACTTACGGGGCATGGAGAAGTGACTCGAGAATAGGTCAGATGGCATTTACTATTTTATGGAGCGGATATGGATTCCATTGTTTGGTAACCTTAGAGAACTTGTGATGGACGAAGCGCACAAGTATCGATACTCTATTCACCCAGGTTCGGATAAGATGTATCAGGATCTCAAAGTCATGTATTAGTGGCCGAAGATGAAAGCTCACATCGCAACGTATGTTAGTAAATGCTTGACGTGTTCAAATGTTAAAATGGCATACCAGAAACAGTCTGGATTACTGCAACAACCAGAAATACCCATGTGGAAGTGAGAGCAAATCGCAATGGATTTCATCATAGGTTTACCGAGAACTTAAAGCGGGAATGATACAATTTGGGTAATCATGGATCGTCTCACAAAGTCAGCGCACTTTCTCGCGATCAAAGAAATCGATAAGTTCTCACAATTAGCAGCTGTATACCTCAAGGAGGTGGTTTCTAGGCACGGGGTGCCAACTTCTATTATCTCTGACCGTGACACGCGTTTCATATCAGATTTGTGGCAGTCGATGCACAAATCATTCGGCTCGCGTCTTGATATGAGCACTGCTTATCACCCGCAGACGGATGGTCAAAGTGAGCGAACCATCCAGACACTTGAGGATATGTTACGAGGCTGCGTGATTTACTTTGGCAAGGGTTGGGAGAAATACTTGCCGTTGATAGAGTTTTCTTACAACAATAGCTACCATACCAGCATTCAGGCAGCTCCATTCGAGGCATTGTACGGATGAAAGTGTCGTTCGCCTCTCTGTTGGGCTGAGGTGGGTGACAGCCAGGTCACAGGCCCTGAACTTGTGTTGGAAACTTCAGAAAAGAATGTTCAGATTAGGAATTGGATGGCAGCAGCGCGCGACCGTCAAAAAAGCTTTGCTGATAAGCGTAGAAAACCCTTGGAATTCGAAGTCAATGATCGTGTTATGTTGAAAGTCTCACCCTGGAAGGGTGTGGTGCGTTTTGGAAAACACGGTAAGGTAAACCCTCGTTATGTAGTGCCATTCAAAATTCTGGAACAGATTAGTAAAGTGGCCTACATGTTAGAGTTACCTACTGAGTTGGGTAACTGATGTGCACAAAATGCAACATATAAATTACATCAATTGTGGCATAAAACTAACCCTTTTTTAGTACTAATGTTGGAAAAAGTGTGTTTTTGTCTTCGTTTTGTATTTTCAGGATTAAATGAGCTCAAATTAACAAAAGAAGCAAAAAGGCAGCTAAATCTAATATAACTGCAAGAAAAAGAACAAACGTGGCATGCCCGACCTCCTCGACAACATCTTCCCAAGCAAAACAAGAGAACAGAAGGCTGAACATGCCCCGTGCTCAGTGAGCACGGGGGCGTGCCCAAGTGTCAGCATAAAAGACAAAGCTGTAGAAGCTTCTATCGCCCACCACGGGGCCGTGCTCAGCGGACATGGGGTCGTGGTCAACTATAAGTGTCACACCCCGACCACGTGGAACATACAAAACGTGGCGGAAACATCGGGGAGTGTTGTAACAGAATTAATGTTTCAAATCCATGGTAATTGAAGTTTCGTTTTATTAATCAAATATAAAAGATAACATTGTTTTAAACAATAACCATAGAGTACATAACATAAAGTAGCTAGTTCTTGTCTCGTTTTTAAGTCACTAAGGCACAGATCCGCCTAAGTATGTCTTGATAAGTCCTATACATCATGACCTGAAAACACATGTGAAAATAGGTACGTCAGCATAAAAATGCCTGTGAGATACATAGGTTTTGTGAAAATAGGTTCCATGACTTATGTTTGAGAAAATGTTTAGTCATGAACCTTGTAATTTGCTTTGTTTTGTAAATCATTTGAAAAACAATGAGTTCAGATGATATGTATACAATAAATGAATAATGTATGGTTAAATGAATAACCATAGTAAAATGGATTTGTATATGATAGGTTGTTTGTAAAACAATGTCTTGTGAAAAGTATGTTATTTGTATAAGATGTCATATGTATCAAACTGAAATGATTCAAATAACGCTACGATATGTAATACCATACAACCACTTATATATAGGAAGTACCAGCGGCGTATCCACCATGCTTGTATCATATTACACACGCATCGTTACTTAATCACTTAATCAAACCAAACCAAACCAATGTCAAAATGTCTATGTCAAATATCCATGTCAAATGTCCATGTCAAATATCTATGTCAGAATGTTATGTATGGTAAGTGAAATGTCTCAACTAAACCATATGCACAAAAACAAAGTATTGAAGTAAAACTTGGTTTAAATCAAAGTTATGTTTTGTGGGAAATGCATGATCAAATGTCAATCATGTTAAAATGTCTATGCCGAAATGTCTATGTCAAATACGGTTCACACGGTTCACAGATACAAACGGTTCACAGATATCAACGGATCACGGTCAAATGATTACAACGGTTCAATATGTAGTATAATGTGTTCATATGCTGGATAAGCATATGCAACAGAAAAGCAACGTAAAACAATGTACTAAGTATGCACACAATGGGCATACATAGCATGAAATGTAATGTAGAACGATGTACTAAGTACGCACACAATGGGCATACATAGCATAAAATGTAATGTAAAACAATGTACTAAGTACGCACACAATGGGCATACATAGCATGAAATGTAATGAAATCATGTACTATAATGTACTAATGAACATAGCAAGTATATGATGTCAAAACAGGAAAGCATGAAAGTAACAAGTAGGCACATGTGTTCCACCCCAAAACAGTTTGGAAAAACAGTAAAAGAGGGGTCTATGTACTCACCTGGGATTGCTTAGTAGTTCTGGAGTGACAACTAAACAATGCTAGAGATCGCGGATATCAAACGGCACCTAGTATAGGTAACTACATTAATAAACCGGACCTAAATCGGAGGATCGGGTAGCATTAGGGTTTGTAAACCAAACGAGTGTAGAGACTCGTGTCTTTTGGTTTAACAAAGCCTACATACTAAATGAAACCTATCCTAAGTGTTTGTGACCCATTACGACCCGTTTAGGTAGCTTATGCTATTTTAACGCATCGTTCGCGTGAAACGCGTTCGGACTGCCTAACTAGTCCTATGACAAGTAATATATGCCTTAACATGTCTAATATGGTTGTCAAATCAGTTTAGATGTCAAAAGTTATGTTACATATGTTTAAAATGAATTTTGGCATCAAAGGGGTATTTTGGTAATTTACCTAAGGCATATAAACTACCTATCATACAACTACTTAAACGAAGCGACCATAAGGTATAACCTCGTAAGGTTATTCCCTATATACTATGGTCACCTAATGTGCTTGGTCGGATCCTAATGATCGACCAAACGGGTCGGGTTCGAAAGTATAAGCGATTGTTTAGATCGCTTAACTTACGACCCTATCTAAGCACTAAACTAAAAGTGACGAGCTAAGCATGTCAAAACATGCTTAACTAAGTTTAGAAAACAGGTTTGGTATCACAACAAACGGTTGTGATACCTAAGAGTAGTTTGGTTACAAAATACGTAAGAATACGTATTCTGCCCGAAACTACGGCTCGTCACTAAGCCTAGATAACGTGGTAATCAGTAGGTATAGTCGCTAGGGGCTATAACCATCGTGATCACACTCACGTTATGAAGTTCAAACGAACTTCGCATCGACCATAAATTGGTCAATGCAGAAAGTCAAACAAAGTTTGACTTTCGGACTCGAAAAGCAATAAAAGAACGAAAGAGGACTTACGAAGGGTCCCCGAATGCTAACCCAGATCAAAATAGCTCAGGTATGAAACGAAGGTTCCAACTTAGAGCTTTCTTAATCAGATTTGTGGGTTTTTAAGCCAAAGGGGGGTGGGTATTTATAGGAAAAGTAGAGCCGTTAGGATCGTTTCTCGTAGTACGTGATCGAATCCAAGGCGTACACTTGTCGGAACCTTATGGTGGCTAAAAATGATGTTTATCAACAGATTAGGCAAGTTGCAAACATGTGGTTGTGGTTAAAACAGCTGCAAACAGGCTGTTAATACATTGCACCTGGTCTGGAGACCCCATACGCATCGTATGGTATATATACCATACGCATCGTATGGGTGAACTTTGGCAGAATTACAGTTTTGGTCCCTGAACTGTATTTAGGCCATTTTTGACACGTTTAAGGCCCGTTAACCCCATTTCAAAGCTCTAAAATGAAGTTAAAGTATAGGGAACTTAAAACATGCTCAAAAATATCTCGGATGTCGGTTCGTTTAGCCGTACGAACGCGATGTTCGCTTAATTACGACGGAATGCGCACAAGCGCGAAAAACGATCCAAATGACGTGACGAATGGATTTTTCTTAAGGCGAACACTAAAATATAATGTAGTCATGCTTACATAAATTTTTGGATGTCCGGATGTATTCAGAACGTAAGTTATGCGTAAAAATGCAAACTTGTGCACTTTTTGACGCTTTTAGTCCCTGAATGACACAAAAGTTTATTTTAGCATACCGAACACCTCAAAGCCTATTTATAAGCTATGTAAAGGATATTTATGGTATGTTTAACTTATGGTCATGTTCCGGAATGTCTGTTACAGTTCAAATTGGCATACTTTCGCAGTTTGTCAACTTTAGTCCCTGTAAGCGATTTAACATGTTTTTTTGCCATACCAAAGCCTTCAAAACTTATTTCTAAGTTATGTAAAGGTTATTTAAGGTATGTTAAGCCTATTTCACTATTCCGGAGTGTTCGTTGCATTAAACTGGTTATATTTACGCATAAGTGCGTGTATAACCTTCCAGAAAGCGATTTAGAGCTTAAAATCGAACAAGAGTTGATATGTGTAAACGATACACATATTTTCACAAATCCCAAGTATGAAATAAAATATTTCACTGGTTGGGCATTTGTTTGATGGTTGAAATGACACAGGTGTTACAGTCTCCCCTACTTTAGGAAATTTCGTCCCGAAATTAATTCGTAGGAGTCTGTCTATGACTTTGTTTCAAATAGTCATCAAAGATATGTAAAGCATAATCTGATTATTTTCCTCAACGGATATTTTTCAGAAGCGAAAATGAACGAGCAGAGTCATTTTCTTCAACGGGTTCTTCGGAAATGGAAAATAAAGGAATTAACTAAACGGATATACATTTCCCTCAACGGATATTCTTCAGAAGTGAAAATGAATGGATGATTCATTCTTTCTCAACGGATTCTTTGTCAGAAATGGGAAATGAAGGAATAAATCCACGGATATTCATTTCTCTCAACGGATATTCTTCAGAACGAAAATGAACAAACGGGGCCATTTTCCTCAACGGTTTGTTCTTCAGAATTTGAAATGAAAGAAAAATCAACGGATATTCATTTCCTCAACGGATAAATCTTCAGAAACGAAAATGAACTAACGGGGTCATTTTCAACGGTTATTTCCTCAGAGTTGGAAATGAAGGATTACACAACGGATATTCATTTCCTCAACGGATTAATCTTCAGAAACGAAAATGAACTAACGGAGTCATTTTCAACGGTTATTTCCTCAGAGTTGGAAATGAAGGATTACACAACGGATATTCATTTCCTCAACGGATTAATCTTCAGAAACGAAAATGAACTAACGGAGTCATTTTCAACGGTTATTTCCTCAGAGTTGGAAATGAAGGATTACACAACGGATATTCATTTCCTCAACGGATTAATCTTCAGCAACGAAAATGAACTAACGGAGTCATTTTCAACGTTTATTTCCTCAGAGTTGGAAATGAAGGATTACACAACGGATATTCATTTCCTCAACGGATATTCTTCAGAACGAAAATGAATGGATAATTCATTTTCCTCAACGGTTATTCTTCAGAATGGAAATGAAAAGATAAACAACGGATATTCATTTCCTCAACGGATATTCTTCAGAAGTGAAAAATGAATAGCTAGTTCATTTTTCCTCAACGGATGCTTCATCAGAATTGGAAATGAATAGGGTTAACTCTTGATACATGATAGAACTTGCTGTGATTTCTGTGCACTAAATTCCATAATTATGTATGCATCCATAATTACGTAATTCCTTGCACAGTCCGCACAGTTTGTTTTGAAATGTTGTGGGGAAAGATATCGAACCTGAGATGAGAGTGACTAGACTACCATAGGGTCCTTTTAATTAGATCAACAGAGGATCTTCTTACTTAGGCCACTAAGGAGTCCTTTCAGCTATATCATCACATGATATCCCTAATCAGATTTTTGGATCAATCTGTTTAACTAGACCACTAAAGGGTCTAATTATGAAGTAGTACATTATAATCCAAGGGACTTTAACTACAACGTAGAAGTCCATTAAGGATTTAAGTAGTACCTTTGGGTATCCTACTATGAATCTCTTGCACAAAGATATGTAAGATTTTACGAGGATTTGAATAACATAAATTGGATCACATGACACATAAAGGATAACACATAAGCACATAACCACATAATTGTTTAATTGTTATTTTTCTTGTTATTGATTGCTATTAACTTGGCGCCTCGTACATCGTTTCTCTTGGAAGAAACGGGTACTTAGGATTTTCGTGGAAACGCAAGAGATTTTTTTTTTTTTACAAGGGAAGAAATTTGGAAGTAGTCTGTTCTTCAAGGAATGCGGTTCCTTGATTGTCGGTATTGTAGGGGATATGTTTATATATGCAACCACATAAACATATTGAAATGTAAATGAAAGATTTATTTATAAACAACAATAACAACAACTGTTTCATAGATTGTGATAAAAGAAAATAATACACAAGGCTCGATTATTTTCTAAACAGCGTTATCTTCTGTCGGTCAGATACTCATCCCTGCGCTGGATTTGCATCAGCAAGTCTTGGGCAATTTCTACTAAAATGGCCCATCTCGCCACAGTTGTAGCAAGATCCCAGTGGGAAACGAGCTTGAGCAGGATTGGTGTTAATCTGATTTGGTGCTGCTGCTGTTGGGCAAACCCTCGCTGTATGACCTATAAGTCCGCAAACTTGGCATGTGCGGCACTTCACACCAGCATGATGATGTAGGCCACATTGGTTGCACATGGGTGCAGTTCCTTTGTAGGGTTTCCTGGCAGGGGGTTGAGCTGGTTGGTTGGGGACGGCTTGATCATTGTGAGCGACCACGGCGAAGTTCTGAGAAGCCTTTCACTTCTTTGACTTCTTAGAGGATCCAGTCTGTTCATCCATGGTCTTTGATTCCTCGATTGGTTTCGATTCCTCGACCAGTTTCTTGTCACCCTTTCGGAAAAGCTTACGTTTCCTGATCTGCGATTCAGTCAAGGTTGCAGATAACTCGATGGCCTGCCTAACAGTAGTAGGGTTGCTACCAGTCAAAATGTCTTGTATTGAGTCGGGAAGGCCATCAATGTACTTTTCGATCGCCTTATCCAAAGGTGTGACCATGTTTGGGCATAACAGGCTTAACTCCTCATAACGGTCCGTGTAGGCTCGATGCTCACCGCTGTCTTGCTTAAGATCATCAAATTCCCTTTCCAAAGCCCTGATCTCGTGACGAGGACAAAACTCCTTCATCATGAGAGCCCTAAGTTCGGCCCATGTCTGTGCTAGAGCAACTTCTGCACCACGATCTCTCATCACCCCATTCCACCACGTAAGGGCTCTCTTCTGGAATACACTCGAAGCAAACTCGACCTTGCGATTGTCAGGACACTGCACATGGCAGAAAGTATTCTCAATGCTCTCGAACCATTGAAGAAGCCCAGTCGCTCCCTCAGAACCACTAAACTTGAGTGGTTTCGCCGAGTTAAAACTCTTGAAGTTGCATGGACCATTGTTGTTGTTGTTGGCTTGATTCCATTGAGCAAAGAGGTTTGGGAATTGAGCAGCCATTTGCTGCGCAATGATTTCTGCCAGCTCGGCAGTCGCTATCTGGCTTTCGCGTCGAGGAGGCATTCTAAAAGAGGAAACATGAAATGAAACGAGTGAGAGAGTTAGACAAAACGAATGAGGTGAAACAAATCTGATGAATGCAAGGATGGTGGTCATTTGTTTGTTACTACAAAGCAACAAACGACCTCGGTGATTAAAGTAAATAGGTCAAAAATAATGTATAGCGAAGACATGCTCGCCTATAAGTGAACACTCATCCCAAGAATTCCCAGGTAAGCACAACTGGTCTCGCGTCTGATGAGATGTATACGAAGTGCTTGCCTAGACAGAAAACCCAGAATACAGGCATTCACCCTTCCAGTTTGCACGTGTTCACATTATTTAAAACCCAAAACCTTGACGAGATTTTGAAAACTCAAAGGGGTTCAAAACCATATAACAGAGAGTTCAAAACCTTACAATAGAGGGTTCAAAACCTACTAATCAATCATCCTAGAACAGATGATTAGTTTTCATAGCGGTTTTGAAATTTATGTTCTTGTTGTGGTCGTCGCCTAAGGATAGGTGACGGTATTGTTTTATGACTAAATGCAAGTAAACTCGCGTTAGGGTCCTAAGAAAGTTATAGACTAGGTCAAAGCATTACTAATAACCTAATTCCCTATAACCATTGGCTCTGATACCATATTTTCTGTCACACCCCGACCACGTGGAACATACAAAACGTGGCGGAAACATCGGGGAGTGTTGTAACAGAATTAATGTTTCAAATCCATGGTAATTGAAGTTTCGTTTTATTAATCAAATATAAAAGATAACATTGTTTTAAACAATAACCATAGAGTACATAACATAAAGTAGCTAGTTCTTGTCTCGTTTTTAAGTCACTAAGGCACAGATCCGCCTAAGTATGTCTTGATAAGTCCTATACATCATGACCTGAAAACACATGTGAAAATAGGTACGTCAGCATAAAAATGCCTGTGAGATACATAGGTTTTGTGAAAATAGGTTCCATGACTTATGTTTGAGAAAATGTTTAGTCATGAACCTTGTAATTTGCTTTGTTTTGTAAATCATTTGAAAAACAATGAGTTCAGATGATATGTATACAATAAATGAATAATGTATGGTTAAATGAATAACCATAGTAAAATGGATTTGTATATGATAGGTTGTTTGTAAAACAATGTCTTGTGAAAAGTATGTTATTTGTATAAGATGTCATATGTATCAAACTGAAATGATTCAAATAACGCTACGATATGTAATACCATACAACCACTTATATATAGGAAGTACCAGCGGCGTATCCACCATGCTTGTATCATATTACACACGCATCGTTACTTAATCACTTAATCAAACCAAACCAAACCAATGTCAAAATGTCTATGTCAAATATCCATGTCAAATGTCCATGTCAAATATCTATGTCAGAATGTTATGTATGGTAAGTGAAATGTCTCAACTAAACCATATGCACAAAAACAAAGTATTGAAGTAAAACTTGGTTTAAATCAAAGTTATGTTTTGTGGGAAATGCATGATCAAATGTCAATCATGTTAAAATGTCTATGCCGAAATGTCTATGTCAAATACGGTTCACACGGTTCACAGATACAAACGGTTCACAGATATCAACGGATCACGGTCAAATGATTACAACGGTTCAATATGTAGTATAATGTGTTCATATGCTGGATAAGCATATGCAACAGAAAAGCAACGTAAAACAATGTACTAAGTATGCACACAATGGGCATACATAGCATGAAATGTAATGTAGAACGATGTACTAAGTACGCACACAATGGGCATACATAGCATAAAATGTAATGTAAAACAATGTACTAAGTACGCACACAATGGGCATACATAGCATGAAATGTAATGAAATCATGTACTATAATGTACTAATGAACATAGCAAGTATATGATGTCAAAACAGGAAAGCATGAAAGTAACAAGTAGGCACATGTGTTCCACCCCAAAACAGTTTGGAAAAACAGTAAAAGAGGGGTCTATGTACTCACCTGGGATTGCTTAGTAGTTCTGGAGTGACAACTAAACAATGCTAGAGATCGCGGATATCAAACGGCACCTAGTATAGGTAACTACATTAATAAACCGGACCTAAATCGGAGGATCGGGTAGCATTAGGGTTTGTAAACCAAACGAGTGTAGAGACTCGTGTCTTTTGGTTTAACAAAGCCTACATACTAAATGAAACCTATCCTAAGTGTTTGTGACCCATTACGACCCGTTTAGGTAGCTTATGCTATTTTAACGCATCGTTCGCGTGAAACGCGTTCGGACTGCCTAACTAGTCCTATGACAAGTAATATATGCCTTAACATGTCTAATATGGTTGTCAAATCAGTTTAGATGTCAAAAGTTATGTTACATATGTTTAAAATGAATTTTGGCATCAAAGGGGTATTTTGGTAATTTACCTAAGGCATATAAACTACCTATCATACAACTACTTAAACGAAGCGACCATAAGGTATAACCTCGTAAGGTTATTCCCTATATACTATGGTCACCTAATGTGCTTGGTCGGATCCTAATGATCGACCAAACGGGTCGGGTTCGAAAGTATAAGCGATTGTTTAGATCGCTTAACTTACGACCCTATCTAAGCACTAAACTAAAAGTGACGAGCTAAGCATGTCAAAACATGCTTAACTAAGTTTAGAAAACAGGTTTGGTATCACAACAAACGGTTGTGATACCTAAGAGTAGTTTGGTTACAAAATACGTAAGAATACGTATTCTGCCCGAAACTACGGCTCGTCACTGAGCCTAGATAACGTGGTAATCAGTAGGTATAGTCGCTAGGGGCTATAACCATCGTGATCACACTCACGTTATGAAGTTCAAACGAACTTCGCATCGACCATAAATTGGTCAATGCAGAAAGTCAAACAAAGTTTGACTTTCGGACTCGAAAAGCAATAAAAGAACGAAAGAGGACTTACGAAGGGTCCCCGAATGCTAACCCAGATCAAAATAGCTCAGGTATGAAACGAAGGTTCCAACTTAGAGCTTTCTTAATCAGATTTGTGGGTTTTTAAGCCAAAGGGGGGTGGGTATTTATAGGAAAAGTAGAGCCGTTAGGATCGTTTCTCGTAGTACGTGATCGAATCCAAGGCGTACACTTGTCGGAACCTTATGGTGGCTAAAAATGATGTTTATCAACAGATTAGGCAAGTTGCAAACATGTGGTTGTGGTTAAAACAGCTGCAAACAGGCTGTTAATACATTTCACCTGGTCTGGAGACCCCATACGCATCGTATGGTATATATACCATACGCATCGTATGGGTGAACTTTGGCAGAATTACAGTTTTGGTCCCTGAACTGTATTTAGGCCATTTTTGACACGTTTAAGGCCCGTTAACCCCATTTCAAAGCTCTAAAATGAAGTTAAAGTATAGGGAACTTAAAACATGCTCAAAAATATCTCGGATGTCGGTTCGTTTAGCCGTACGAACGCGATGTTCGCTTAATTACGACGGAATGCGCACAAGCGCGAAAAACGATCCAAATGACGTGACGAATGGATTTTTCTTAAGGCGAACACTAAAATATAATGTAGTCATGCTTACATAAATTTTTGGATGTCCGGATGTATTCAGAACGTAAGTTATGCGTAAAAATGCAAACTTGTGCACTTTTTGACGCTTTTAGTCCCTGAATGACACAAAAGTTTATTTTAGCATACCGAACACCTCAAAGCCTATTTCTAAGCTATGTAAAGGATATTTATGGTATGTTTAACTTATGGTCATGTTCCGGAATGTCTGTTACAGTTCAAATTGGCATACTTTTGCAGTTTGTCAACTTTAGTCCCTGTAAGCGATTTAACATGTTTTTTTGCCATACCAAAGCCTTCAAAACTTATTTCTAAGTTATGTAAAGGTTATTTAAGGTATGTTAAGCCTATTTCACTATTCCGGAGTGTTCGTTGCATTAAACTGGTTATATTTACGCATAAGTGCGTGTATAACCTTCCAGAAAGCGATTTAGAGCTTAAAATCGAACTAGAGTTGATATGTGTAAACGATACACATATTTTCACAAATCCCAAGTATGAAATAAAATATTTCACTGGTTGGGCATTTTTTTGATGGTTGAAATGACACAGGTGTTACAATAAGATTCACAGAATCCAGGCAAATATTGATAGTACAGATATGCTTCTGCACACGGGGGCGTGCCCAGCGGACACGGGGCCGTGGTTAACTAATGCAGACAAGAGCAATTAATGAAGAAAGAGAAGGATGATAGACACGGGGCCGTGCCCAATGGACACGGGGCCGTGCCCGAGCTTCTGTTCAGCCTATAAATAGGGGTGCTTGGGTCAATTGCGAACCATCCCTTGGCACACCATCTCTCTCACACTTCATCCACCACCCACCACCATCACAACACCATCATCCACCACCATCATCCATTGTCCATCATAGAGTGTGTGAGTCGTCTCGGGATCCAAGATTGATCGTAAGAGTTCTTGACAATCAAAGGCCATGTTTGCCTAAGTCTCTTACATCACTTGGTGAAGACAAGTGTCTAGTGTAATACTTTTTATTTTTAATCTTTTTGCACTTTTTACTTCGTTATGTATTAATGACATTAATAACTAGTTTCTTATGTTGAAGGTGATTCTTCCTTATCGTTTGTCCGTGGTGTCTTGGTATTATTTTACTGTCTATATCAAATAAAAGATTTTCACCATTCATATCTCCACGGTCTATATGGAGATATGTTGGCTACCTGGTCAGGGGGTTAAGGGAACGGTTTGGTAAGAGTCTTGCCTTGTTTAGTGTATAGATCCTGCAAGGACCTGGGTCAAATTTAGTAGGACCTCCTTCAATACCCACCGGTATTGGATGGCGGGGGTCCAAACTCTTTGATCCCCTCATATGTAAGCTACTATTAATATTTTAACCCGGCTATTAAGGACTGTATCCCTGCTGACTCAGACTTCTTAGCCGAGGGTAACGTCACCTTCAAAAGAGGGGCCTACCATAATATGCATTAATAACTTAATTAATTATCTTTCAATAATCCGACCATTTAGGATTGTATCGTTGCTGACTCAAACTACTGGGTTGAGGGTAACGTCACCTTCAAAAGAGGGGCCTAATACAATAACTAAGATAATCTATTAAAGAGTGCAAAAGTGTGGAAATAATCAAAGGTTACACTATACACGAGTCGGAGCCAAGTGATTCATCTTGTCTATCTGTTTTTTTTTATTTTTCAGCATTTTAGTTAGTTTTTATTTTTCTAGTTTAAAACCTTTTTCTAAACTTTCGATTTGATTAGACGTTAAGGATAAACCGGTACTAAAAGCTCTTGTGTCCTTGGACGACCTCGGTATCTTGCCAACACTATACTACGCTCGATGGGTGCACTTGCCCATATGTGTGTTTGGTGTTAGTAAAATATCGTGTTTTATAAATTTAAAACTTAACTAACGTGTAAAAAGGGGTTAAAATATACTTAAACTTATATACACCCTCGCACACATCAAGTTTCTTGGCGCCGTTGTCGGGGACACACGGAATTTAAGAAAGTTAGGAATCAACGGCCTAATCATTTTTTCTTATTGTTCTGTTTTTTAGGGTTTTTCTAAATTGTTAGCTTCTGCAGAACTTAGCACGGGCCGTGCCCGCTGAACACGCCCCGTGCCCAATCATTGGAACTTGCAATCCTGTTTTAAGTTAGACAGTAAGCTGAACACGTGGTCGTGCCCACTCAACACGCCCCGTGCCCAAGTTTCAGTTACTGAAAACAGAACCGTATGATCCCGACGGTTGGTAATTTCTGACACAAACATGAGTGATACTGATATTTTTTACTTTCGGCACTCTTATGGTACGTGGTGTCAAATATGTGGTGGTTCCCATAAATAATTAGAATGTTATTTTCTAAATTATAAACCCCACTATATAGACCCATCGTTTTCCCGTATCCTTAAGAGGGACGAAAGTAAAAATAATCCCTATTTCTCCCTTGAATGCTCTCAACCGGATCTTTTAGTAGAAATGCTTCTTGATGAACTATTTCAAATGGAAGATCTAATTCTTAATTGGTTAAAAGAACTTAGGATAGATTTCAATAATTTATCTAAAGACGATAACCAAGAAGAAGTGTTGGGATCGCATTCAAACAACTTTGTTGTTCCCGACGATACTTCTAACTCTAGCAAAGACTTGAGCGATAGTCGTCCCTGTGTCGATTGTGACGTGAAGGACTCCCCATCGACTTCGTTCGATGCATACATAGACCTGAGCGATTCGGCATACACCTTCTTTAACGAGAGCCCAGGAAAGGGTTTGACTTGTCCACCTACATATAGCATAGGAATCACCCTCACCGACAACCTCTTGCGTTCTCATCTTAATCTTGAGCAATTAAGGTATCTTAGGCACTTTGGGGTTGTTCCATCCAGTAAGGAACCGCCCGATCCAGAAAAGTCCCTTAAAAATAGACAAACTCCATAAGACAGCCTCTAGACACGGGGCCGTGTCCAGGTCAACACACCCCCGTGTCCACTCAAAGATTCCCGTCTGATTTCATGTCAGAATACGGACAAAATGTGTCAGGATTCCACCTGAACACGGGGCCGTGTCTAGCCGACACGGGGCCGTGTGCAGCGTACTGTCGTTTTCTATAAATGCAGCCAAGAATCCTGCACATTTGAACCATTCCAGGGACAGAGATTTGGGGAATATTCTCACATACCATCCTAGGTATTTTCTAAAAGAAGTTTCTCAACAACCTTCTTGTCCTTTCCTCTTTTATCCACTATCATCTTCTTCAATTTTTCCTTTTACTTCCATTAAAGCTTGAGACCTCCATAATTTCAAGCTTTATTGAGGTGTTTGTTAGGTTTTTATTCATGGAGTCTGGTTAAGAATAAGTTCTACAACAATGTTTTAAGTTGTTTCTGTTTAAAAACGTTTTAAAAATCACGAAAAAAAATTAAAACTCCAAGATTCCTTCTTCCAAAATTCTGCAGACACCTGAACACGAGGTCGTGTTCATTGAACACGGGGCCGTGTCCGAGGTATTGGTCCCATAAAGTTGAACTCTTTTCGGTATGTATAGCGGAACATCTTCATCACACTCCAGAAACAACCGACAAGGGAGAAGATCATCAACGGTTGAAGATTCTCTTGTGAACTATGTTTACGCCTTAAGAGAGGCCCTTGATGAGATGACGGGGGTGGAAGAAGCATTGGTTGACCGTATTAATCATTTGACGGTGGGGCTAGAGGGATATCTTCGAGAGGTCAACCTTTTGCACCAAAGGTTGAACATTCTTGCTTCTCCTCCTTTGGTTCCAATCATTACCCAAAGGGCATGGAATGTGGTTCCCGAAGTCATCATACCAGCCGAATGGTATGCCATACATTCGGAGCCCCCTCGGGACGTACTACAAGGGGTTCCTGTTGGTGCCACTCCTCCACAAAATGTTGAGAAAAACGACCCCGCCTTCTTTCTCTCGAGAGAGATAGAAGAATGGCTCTAGCAACATCTAGGGAATACCTCTCGGCTCGGAGTTCTACAAAACTTTTAGATACCGGAAAACTATTTCCGGAATTTTGATTATTATTGTATTAGTAGAGCTCCTTCGGATAATTTTATGTATCACTTGACCTATCTAATTTAGGACCCTTAAATTTTATTTTCTGCTTTGTTTTCAAATGTTTAGGTTTATTATGTAATTCTCTCTATGACTTAATGAATGATGGTTTTAGTTAATTCGGTGTATGGATGATGTTGTAATGAATAAAACACACTCGGGATGGCAAAGGATAACAAGGGAAAATTGAACCAGCACCCCATGCACGAAAACAGGGCCATCCGACGAAATTTTCTTCATTACAGCAAGTTCAGCACGGGCCGTGTCTGCCCAACACGGCCCCGTGCTGCACAGTCTGCAGAAAATGCCCAGTTCAGGTAAACTGGACACGGGCCATGTTCACCCAACACGCCCCCGTACCCAGGTTTCTATTTCTTTTTACACTTTTTTTGTTACTGGCGACTGAACACGGGGCCGTGCCCAGACACCACGGGGCCGTGTCCAGACGTCCAGTAACATAAAATTTTGCTTTTTAACACATTTTTACAGATTCAGTCAACCTAAAAACTTATTTTTGGGACACATTGAGGACAATGTGAAATTTATGTGTGGGGGGATGCTAAAACCTTGAATCTTGCAAATCCTAATAACAAGCCTTACACAAAACTCTATTGGAACCGCTAATCACTCCAAATTTTTCCAAAAAATTTTCAATTTTTTTTTACTTGTCTAGGTTTAACTTGGGAGTTTCAAGTTGTAAAAAGGTTATATTTTTACAAATTTACAACCGATAGCGTCGTGATAAAAAGAACCAACATAAGAAAATTATGAAACGGCATGACAAGCTTAGTTAAAATTTGATTACATATACTTGATCACATAAAAACCTATTCCCACAAAAGTGAGTTTTGAGCTTTTATTGAGCATACAAATATATATCTTTAAACTAAATGCTCATTTTTCGTTTCTTGTGTGAATAGCCGCTTGGTTCTTACGACTCTAGAATTTTCCAAGACGATACAGTCCCGGTCCTTACCAACTTAAACCCGAGTAAGTAAATGATGGAGGCATTAGCAGTAACCCTTTTTATTTCTACACCATTATTTTCTTTTTTTTATCACCTACCCAAAACCCCCCTAGTTAACCCCTTTGAGCCTAAACCTTTTCATTTCATAAGCCAAACCAAACACCCTTTCACCCACCAAACCCTTTTTATTTTTAACCCTTTGTTTTAGTAACAAGCTCGGATTTTCGTACGACTTTGCAAAAAAAAATGATGATGAAGCAAAAGAAAAACAAACAAGCTCATCAAAAATAACTTTGTTTTAATAATAGCTTCATCAAAATAAAAATATGCAAAAATAAAAAGTCTTACGAAAACTGACGCTTTTTTCGCCTTTCCCCCCTTTTCTAACCACTAACCCAACCACCTACCTTTAACCCAAGCCTAACCCTTCACCCAAAAAGTCCTCTTGATATTTACAAAGGTATATAGTTAAAAAGGAGGAGGGTTGATTGCTTGGCAAGCCTATGGTAGGAGTAAGTCCCATGCCGCTCTCGAGTGATTCACTAAAATACATCTTTGGTAGAATGTTGAGTGATCCCCCGTGAGGTTTGTGAACTTGTATATAAATAGAATTTTAAAAGAGGCATGTTATGCCCTAATAAGTAATTTATCTTACGAAAAGTTTTAAATAAATCATGAAGAATAGGATTGTAAATAAATAAAAATAAAACTTAATAAAGAATCTTGGAAATCGCGACACTCTATGACAAGCCCAAAAACCTTCTCTTCTACCCATTCCATTTGGGAGTGTAAAGCCACATTATAAAGAGTTTTGCTTGAGGACAAGCAAAGATTCAAGTGTGGGGGTATTTGATGTGCACAAAATCCAACATATAAATTACATAAATTGTGGCATAAAACTAATCCTTTTTTAGTACTAATGTTGGAAAAAGTGTGTTATTGTCTTCCTTTTGTTTTTTCAGGATTAAATGAGCTCAAATTAACAAAAGAAGCAAAAAGGTAGCTAAATCTAACATAAATACAAGAAAAGGAACAAACGTGGCATGCCCAACCTTCGCGACAGCACCTTCCTAAGCAAAACAGGAGAACAGAAGGCTGAACACGCCCCGTGCTCAGTGAACACGTGGGCGTGCCCAAGTGTCAGCATAAAAGACAAAGCTGTAGAAGCTTCTATCGCCCACCACGGGGCCGTGCTCAGCGGACACGGGGCCGTGGTCAACAATAAGATTTGCAGAATCCAGGCAAATCTTGATATTACAAATATGCTTCTGCACACAGGGGCGTGCCCAGCGGACACGGGGCCGTGGTCAACTAATGCAAACAAGAGCAATTAATGAAGACAGAGAAGGATGATGGACACGGGTTCGTGCCCGAGCTTCTATTCAGCCTATAAATAGGGGTGCTTGGCTCAATTGCAAACCATCCCTTGGCACACCACCTCTCTCACACTTCATCCACCACCCACCACAATCACAACACCATCATCCACCACCATCATCCATTGTCCATCATAGAGTGTGTGAGTCATCTCGGGATCCAAGATTGATCGTAAGCGTTCTTGACAATCAATGGCCATGTTTTCCTAAGTCTCTTACATCACTTGGTGAAGACAAGTGTCTAGTGTAATACTTTTTATTTTAAATCTTTTCGCACTTTTTACTTGGTTATTTATTAATGACTTTAATAACTAGTTTCTTATGTTGAAGGTGATTCTTCCTTATCGTTTGTCCGTGGTGTCTTGCTATTATTTTACTGTCTATATAAAATAAAAGATTTCTCCATTCATATCTCCACAATCTATATGGAGATATGTTGGCTACCTGGTCGGGGGTTAAGGGAACGGTTTGGTAAGAGTCTTACCATGTTCAGTGTATAGATCCTGCAAGGACCTGGGTCAAATTTAGCAGGACCTTCTTCAATACCCACCGGTATTAGATGGCGGGGGTCCAAACTCTTTGATCCCCTCATATGTAAGCTACTATTAATACTTTAACCCGGCTATTTAGGACTGTATCTCTGCTGACTCAGACTACTTAGCCGAGGGTAACGTCACCTTCAAAAGAGGGGCCTACCATAATACCCATTAATAACTTAATTAATTATCTT
The DNA here is from genome assembly GCA_030545235.1 of Helianthus tuberosus. Taxonomy (NCBI): domain Eukaryota; kingdom Viridiplantae; phylum Streptophyta; class Magnoliopsida; order Asterales; family Asteraceae; genus Helianthus; species Helianthus tuberosus. Next base: position 128,321,707 of record CM060360.1, read on the forward strand.
TTAATAATCCGACCCTTTAGGATTGTATCTTTGCTGACTCAAACTACTGGGTTGAGGGTAACCTCACCTTCAAAAGAGGGGCCTACTACAATAACTAAGATAATCTCTTAAAGAGTGCAAAAGTGCGAAAATAATCAAAGGTTACACTATACATGAGTCGGAGCCAAGTGATTCATCTTGTGTATCAGTTTTTTTATTTTGATTTTTATTTTATTTTTTAGCATTTTAGTTAGTTTTTATGTTTCTAGTTTAAAACCTTTTTCTAAACTTTTGTTTTGTTTAGACGTTGAGGATAAACCTGTACTAAAAGCTCTAGTGTCCTTGGACGACCTCGGTATCTTGCCAACACTATACTACGCTTATATACACACTCGCACACATCAGTAACGTTCATGATGTTTTCCACGCATCGCAGCTGAAGAAGTGTTTGTCTGATGAGACACTGGTCGTACCGTTTCAAGAGCTAAAAATCGATGACAAGTTGCAGTTTATCGAAGAACCAATAGAAATTATGGACCAGGAGGTCAAGGTCCGAAAGCACAGCCGTATTCCGATTGTTAGAGTTCGTTGGAACTCAAGACGTGGACCGGAGTTCACGTGGGAACGCGAGGATCAGATGAAGCTTAAGTACCCACATTTAATCCCAGAGGACAAATCCAAGCCTGGCAAATCTAAATCTGGTGCAACTAGTGAATTTCGGGACGAAATTCCCATTCAAGTTGGGGATGATGTGGCACCAGCGGAGAATGCACCGTCGTCCTAATCTAGCACCGTAGTGCTTGTCAAATTTCGGGACGAAATTTCTTTCAAGTTGGGGATGATGTGACAGCCCAAACTTTTAAGGTTTGTAACTTTAATTTTGTGATACTAACTTCTCGTTAATTGTTTCTTTCTAACACGCTACCTTGAACATTCTGAGTTGTTATAACTCGGGTAGTTAACATGATTATACATTTAGGCCGATACACACACACGTATACTTGGAGCCCAACCCAACACCTACATTAGAACCCTAGAGTTGGGCTGTGTAGATGATATTAACTACTTGGACTTTGTTACTAATTACCTGTGGCAGCCCAAGTGAGTGGGCTTGAGCCCACTTCAACTAAAAGAGTAAACTGCCCAAATCCTCACAATATATTCATGCGTAGTATGCAGTTAGATTGGATTAAACTTGATCACAAATCAAAAACCCTTGATCTTTTCCCCCTGTATGCACGATCTCGGTAGCAGAACCCCCCATCACTAGAGTTAGCATCTTGTACGGTTAAAATCTCGGTTAGTGATTCTTGGCTGTTGTTATTCATAATTGCATGATATGGATTATATGTTGTATTGAACCTGATCGATTGCATGATATTATATGTGTTATCATTTATATGTGGTAGTGAATCTGATTATATGTGATGTTGAATCTGATTGACTACATGATATTGTTTATATGGGGTATTGAATCTGATTGATCATGCTATGATTGATGTTGATCGTGTCAAGGATAATCGTTTCCGATGGTATGGATTGGTTTAATACATGGATTAAATAAACGACTAATGATTTAACGAAACTGTTGAATTCGAACTGCCAATGATGATGTGATCGGATGTAAAATGTCACTAGGGTTGTGCGTAACTGTTCTCCGACGAAATCCATGAAGTTCGTCACACCGGTCTTCGACAAAATCTATGAAGTTCGTCACTCAGGGACTTCAACAAAATCCTTGTGTTCGTTATGAATAGTTGGGATTTCGTCGAAGGGTTTTCGTCGGAGGGTTTTTGTCAGAGGGTTTTTATCGGAGAGGGTGTGCATGGAACACTGGATCGAGATAATGGTAAATGTGCATGATCAGGTGTTTTATCTCTAGGTTAACATATGGATTGTGGACGTGTATGTTGACAAGTATGGAAATTAGTTGCATGTCAGTGATGTTTATGATTGACTAAGGAAACATGAATTATTGTCATGAGTAACATGCTTAACTTTATATATTATTTCGAAACCTATATTGGAACTGAGGGTTTGTATGGATACATGTAACTGCTATGTAATATTTGGAAATTACTACTTGAAGTGCATGTTATCAAGATACTGTATGTGTATATATATAAACGCACCAAGTAATGGTAAACTGATCACGTATACATGAAAACCGTAGGCTTTGACTGAATTATTTGTGAGTGAGTAAATAATCATACCGAGCAAATCAAGGTGAGTTCACTGCTCTTTTCCAAGCATGCATCCTGGGAAGGGATATCGGGTAACGTATTTAGGGAAGAATCTCAGGTTAATGGGATGTTTGTTATTACTCAGTTTCTATCATAAAACACCCCTTACATCTACCGATTGTTGCCGGGAAGGCAATGAGGTATTTAGTTGATAGTGCTATTAGGTTTGACACCCTCACACCGGGCCGGAATGGACGGGCGTGAACTATTTACCTTGACCACTTGACCAATGCTTTGATAGAGGCATTGGGGTTTGGGCAAACACATCTAGTAGCCATTTGCGGTAATCGAGTTAATAACATCATCAAAACAAAACGTTGAACTGTTCTAAACACACATCTGGTAACCAAATGCGTTAACAACACTTTGAACACACCAGCGTCGTCTGACACACTTGTCTGCATGCTTGCAGGTCGTTAGATTCTTGACATGGACTTGCTATCTGGGAGTGCTGGAGTTGTCATGGATCGAGACTCTTGGATATTTGCTTTGTCGATTATGAACTCATATTTTTAAACAACTAACTACGGTTTACGTTATGCTTCCGCTGGATACTTGCTTTGGTTTAAACTTATGAACTGAAGTTATATTTTGAAATGAATGGATTGTTTTATCTAAATATTATGCGTTGTTCAATGTGACTTGAATCCTGGTACGTCACACGTCCCGCGGTGTTTCCGCATGTGGTATTCTGGGGGTGTGGCAGTATCAGTGTTTATCATTTTGTCAGCGGAATTTACATCAGGACCGTAGTTAGGAAATATTTTATCAGAGTAAAATACTACATTTTTATAATAATAAACACATGGGTAAAACCCAAGTCTATATTACAACATTGTTTATAGGGATAAACCATATTTTATTTAAGTAAAACATCTTCTTTACTTATGTAACTTTTATAGCCACGTTTTCCAAGCCTTCAGTGCTCTCCAACTGGATTCTATTTGGCTTTCACATTTTGTTACCTGAAACACGTTTTAAAAACATTTGTCAGTGGGAAATACTAGTGAGTGAATCCCAATTTAATCAAGACAGGTTTTATCATTTTACAGCATTGAGGACGATCTCACAATTACATTTGTTTCCAATTCTTATTTTAATTACCACAGTGTAGTAACAAATTTTGTATACGAATTTTGTATACAAAACCCCAACATACCGACAATAATTGTAGAATTACAAATACTTAATCACTGTTAATCATAATGTAAAATAATTGAGGTTTTGTAAAAACAGTTTACGAAAAGCATTTACAAAAAGAGGGTAAACTCACATTGCTATTTTAGGTTTTTCCTTTGTGACTTCCTGGTTATAATCTATTAATTTGAACAATGTACACGCGTTAGTATAATAACCCAATTTACATTAGTAATACCCTCCTCGAGACAGAACTCCAACGACTACGTCTGGCAGAGCCTCGACAGCTGTTACGAAGCACTAGATCAATCGAGAAAAATATCTAATACGTAACCGGGTGTTAAAATACTTACAACAAGGCAGAGCTTCAGCAATTAGAGGGGTATTATGCCCGAATATTATGTCTACTATTCAGAAATTAGAGACAGAGAGAATCAAGATATGAACGATTTGGGACTAAAGGCCGATGCCTTCTATTTATAGTGTCTGATCGACACGTTCTCGCGGCCCGCGAAGGATACACAAGGGGCCTTCGCGCTCCGCAAACTAGGCGATGTAGGGCCTGGCTTTGCTAAGTTGGTGACTAGCTTCGACACCGAGCGGGACACGTGGCGGCCTAGGGCTGCGCCTGATGTCCACCTTGTCGCGGCCCGCGACTGAAGTAGCCAGGGGCTTCGCTCCCCGCGAGCGCCCTTCAGAATTTGTTTTTATTTAATTTTTATAGCATAAAAGGTATTTAGGGCCATTTTTCGTATTCGGGGTGTATTTTTATAGCCTTCCGACAATTTTCCTACACCCCATAAAGGAAACTTGAACCTACACCCCATACACAAGGATTTTAAGAAAGTCAGAAATCAACGGCCTAATCGTTTTTCTTATTTTTCTGTTTTTTAGGATTTTTCTAGATTTTTCAGTTTCTGCAGAAGCTCAGCACGTGCCGTGCCCGCTGAACACGCCCCGTGCCCAATCTTTGGTACTGGCAATTCTGTTTTAAGCCAGACAGACGCTGAACACGGGGCCGTGCCCGCTGAACACGCCCATGCCCAAGCTTCAGATACTGTAAACAAAGCCATAAGATCCCGACAGCTGGTAATTTCTGACGCAATCATAAGTGATACTGATAATTTTTACTTTCACTTCTCTTATGGTACGTGGTGTCAATTATGTGGTGGAACTCATGAAGATTTAAAATGTTATTTTTTAAATTATACTCCCCACTATATAGACCCATTGTTTTCCTGTAGCCTGAAAGTAAAAATAATCCATATCTCTCCCTCGAATGCTCTCAATCATCCCTTCTAGATGAAATGCTTCTTGAAGAATTCTTTCAGCTAGAAGAACTAATTCTCCGATGGATAAAATAACTTGAGATGGATATAATTAATTCATCTCAAGACGACGGTCAAGAAGAATTAGTGAGACCGCATTCGAATTATAACAACATCGTTGCTCCCGAAATCTCCTCTAACTCTTGCGAGGACTTGAGCGATAGTCGTCCCTGTGTCGATTGTGCCGTGAAGGACTCCCCATTGATTTCCGTCGATGCATACGTAGACCTAAGCAATTCGACATACACATTCTTTAACGAGAGCCCAGATAAGGGTTGGACTTGTCTACTTACATTTAGCATAGGAATCACCCTTTCCGATAACCTCTTGCATTCTCGTCTAAAACTAGGGCAACTTAGGTATCTCAGGCACTTCGGTGTTGTTCCGTCTAGTAAAGAACCACCCGATCCGAATAAATTCCTTGAAAATAGACGAAACTTCATAAACAGCTTCTAGGAACGGGGCCGTGTCCAGGTCAGCACACCCCCGTGTCCACCAAAAGATTCTCGTCTGACTTTCGGTCAGAATACGGACAAAAAGGGTCAGAATCTCGTCTGCACACGGGGCCGTGTCCAGCCGACACGGGGCTGTGTCCAGCGTGCTGTCATTTTCTATAAATGCAGCAAGATTCCTACACTCATGGACCACTCCAAAGACAAAGATTTGGTGGGATCTTCACATATACCATACTAGGTATATTCTTAAGAAGGTTCTCAACAACCATCTTATCTTTTCTACTTTTGTCGTTTGCCTTCTTCTTCATTTTCTCCTCTAAACCTCCAATAAACTTGAAATCCCCATAATTTCAATCTTTAATGTGATATTTGTTAGGTTTTTATTCAGGGAATCTTGTCAAAAAAATAAGTTTTACAACACCATTTTAAGTTATTTCTGCTTAAAAATGCTTCAAAAGCCAGAAAAATAATTTAAAACTCCAAGATTCCTTGTTCCAAAAATCGGCAGATAGGTGAACACGGGGTCGTGCTCAGTGAGCACAGGGCCATGTTCGAGGCACTTTTTCATTTTATTGAACTCTTTTCGGTTTGCTTCCTTAGAATGTCAAGCAGAAACAGCAAAACATCTTCGTCACACTCCAGGAACAACCGAAAAGGGAGAAGGCCATCTGTAGAAGACTCTCTTGTAAACTACGTGTATGCCTTAAAAGACGCCATCGATGAAATGACAGGAGTTAATTTAGCTCTGGTCGACCGTGTAAATCATTTGTCGGTGGGGTTAGAAGGATGTCTTCGAGAAGTCAACCTTTTGCACCAAAGGTTAAATATTCTCGCTTCCCCTCCTTTGGTGCCAATCATGACACAAAGGGGGATGGAATGTAGTTCCAGAAGTCATCATCCCAGCTGAATGGTATGTCATGCACTTGGAACCCCCTCAAGAAATATTACACGGGGTCCCGGTTGCCAACACACCCCCTCCACAAGACATTGTGGAAAACGAGCCCACCTTCTTCCTCCCAAGGGAGATAGAGGAGTGGCTCAATGGCATCTAAGTGACATCCTTCGGGCACGAGTGCTACAACCGGAAAGCCATTTTCGGGAAATTCCTAGAATAAGAGTAGAACTCCTTGAGATGATTTTCTGTACTACTTGACCTATCTATTTTAGGAACTTCTAATTTTTCATTTCTAAGCTTTATTTTTATTTTCTATGATCTTATGTAATTCACTCTTTAAATGAAATGATGGTTTTAAGTATCGAAATGGTGTTTGGATGATGATGTGATGAATAAAACACACTCAGGGAGATGGAGGATACTAAAGGGAACTTGAACCTACACCCCATACACAAAAACTCAGTCAACACTGCCCGTGCCCAACAACCTGCAGAAAAACACCTGGTTCAGGTAACTGGACACGGGGCGTGTTCGCTGAACACGCCCCCGTGCCCAACCTTCTGTTACTTAATGATACTAGCAATCTGAACACGGGGTCGTGCCCGGTCACCACGGGCCCGTGTCTAGATGCCCAGTAACATAAAATTTTGTTTTTAACACCTTTTTACACATTCAATCAACCTAAAAACTTATTTTTGGGACACAATGAGGACCATGTGTAATTTAAGTGTGGGGGGGGGGGGGTGCTAAAACCTTGAATTTTGCAAGTCCTAATAACAAGCCTTACACAAAACTCTATTGGAACCGCTATACACCCCAAAATTTTTCAAAAACTTTCCATTTTTTACTTGTCTTGGTTTAATTTGGGAATGACAAGTTCTAAAAAGGTTATATTTTTACAAATTTACAACCGATAGCGTCGTGATAAAAAGAACCAACATAAGAAAATTATGAAACGGCATGACAAATCTAATTAAAATTTGATTATATATACTTGATCACATTAAAAACCCATTCCCACAAATACACATCTTTAGATTAAATGCTCATCTTTCGTTTCTTGTGTGATTAACCGCTTGGTTTCTTACGACTCAAGAACTTGCCATGACAATACATTCCCGGTCCTTACCAACTTAAACCCAAGTAACTTAAACCATTTTTCTTTTCAACACCATTATTTTTCATTTTTTTTACCACCTACCCAAAATCCCCCTAGTTAACCCCTTTGAGCCTAAACCTTTTTCATTTCTAAACCCACAAAACAAACATCCCTAAACCACCAAAACCTTTTTATTTTTTTAAACCCTTATTTTAGTAAAAAGCTCGGTCTTCATGTGACATTCCTTATCAAAAAAATGATGATGATAAAATAGCAATAAACAAACAAGTTCCCAAAAAAAACTTTGTTTGAAAATGCTTCGTTTGAATAAAAAAGTCACAAAAATAAAAAGTTTTACAAAAACCGACGTTTTTTACGCCTTTCGCCCTTTCTACTAACTACTAACCCAAAACCTACCATTAACCCAAGCCTAACCCTTCCCCAAAGTCCTCTTGATATTTACAAAGGTGTATAGTTAAGATGGGGGAGGATTGATTGCTTGGCAAGCATATGGTAGAAGTAAGTTCCATGCCGGTCTCGAGCGTTTCACAAAAATACATCTTTGGCCGAGTGTTGAGTGATCCCCCGTTAGGTATGTGAGCTTGTATTTAAATGAAATTTTAAAAAGGCATGTTATGCCCAAATAAGTAATTTCTCTTATGAAACGTTCTAAATAAATCATAACGAATAGGATTGTAAATAACATAAAAATAAGGCCTAATAAAGATCTTGGAATCCCGACACTCAAGACAAGCCCAAAGCTTCTCTTCTACCCATTCCATTTGGTAGTGTAAACCATATTATAAAGAGTTTTGGTTGAGGAAAAGCAAAGATTCAAGTGTGGGGGTATTTGATGTGTGTAAAATGCAACATATAAATTACATCAAATGAGGCATAAAACTAACCCCTTTTTAGTACTAATGTTGGAAAAAGTGTGGTTTTGTCTTCCTTTTGTATTTTCAGGATTAAAAGTGCGTAAATGAACAAAAGAAGCAAATATGCAGCCAAATCTAACATAATTACAAGAAAAGGAATAAATGTGGCATGCCCGACCCCTCGACAGCATCTTCCCAAGCAAAAACAAGAGATCAGAAGGCTGAACATGCCCTGTGATCTGCATAAAGGACAAAAGCATTGAAGCTTCTATTTCCCGACACCAGGGCATGCCCAGCTCAACACGGCCGTGGTCAATGCTAAGATTCGCAGAATCCAAGTAAATCTTGATAGTACAGATACGCTTCTACACACGGGGCCGTGCCCAGCGGACACAGGGCGTGTGGAGCTAATGCAGATAAACATCAGTTAATGAAGAAAGAGAAATTGGATGGACACGGGGCCGTGTCTGGGCTTCTGTGCAGGCTATAAATAGGGGTGCTTGGTTCACTTCAAAAGCATCCCTTGACAAACCACCTCTCTCCCACTTCACCCACACTCCACCACCATCACAACACCCACATCCACCACTATCATCCATCATCCATCATAGAGTGTGTGTAGTAGTCTCGGGATCCAAGATTGATAGTAAGAGTTCTTGACAATCAAAGGCCATGTTTGCCTAAGTCTCTTACATTACTTGGTGAAGACAAGCATTTAGTGTAATACTTTTGTTTTTTAATCTTTTCGCACTTTTTATTTGGTTTTGTATTAATGACTTTAATAACTAGTTTCTTATGTTGAAGGTGAAACTTCCTTATCATTTGTCTGTGGTGTTTTGGCGTTATTTTACTGTCTATATAAAATAAAAGATTTACACCATTCATATCTCCACGGTCTATATGGAGATATGTTGGCTACCTGGTCGAGGGTTAAGGGAATAGTTTGGTAAGGTTCTTGCCTTGTTCAGTGTATAGATCCTGCAAGGACTTGGGTCAAGCTTACTAGGACCTCCTTCAATAGCCACTGGTATTGGATGGCGGGGGTGCGAATAGCTTGATCCCCTCATATATAACCTACTATTAATACATTAACCTGGCTACTTGGGATTATATCTCTGCTGACTCAAACCACTTAGCCTAGGGTAACGTCACCTTCAAAAAAGGGGCCTATCACATTACGCATTAATAACTTAAATAATTATCTTCCAATAATCCAACCCTTTAGAATTGTATCCTTGCTGACTCAAACTACTGGGTTGAGGGTAACGTCACCTTCAAAAGAGGGGCCTACTGCCATAACTAAGATAATCTCTTAAAAAGTGCAAAAGTGCGGAAAACATCAAAGGTTTCACTAAAGGCGAGTCGGATCCAAGTGATTCATCTTGTCTATCTGTTTTTATTTTGTTTTAATTTTATTTTTATTTTTAGCAATTTTTAAATTTTATTTTCATATTTAAAACTTTTCCTAAACTTTTGATTTGATTATACGTTGAGGATAAACCGGTACTAAAAGCTCTTGTGTCCTTGGACGACTTCGGTATCTTACCAACGCTCTACTACGCTCACGATGGGTGCACTTGCCCATATGTGTGTTTAGTGTTAGTAAAATATCGTGTTTTATAAATTTAAAACTTGATTAAAGTGTTAAAAAAGGCAAAAAAAAATATACATAAAACCTATCACGCTACACACGCATCATCGCCATAGGGGGATATATTACCCCAGGCTATTATATATGAATTTCATGCTCCTAATAATGATGCTGAGTATGAAGCTCTGATAGCAGGATTAGAATTGGCTAAGAATATGAATATTAAAAGTTTACATGTGTATGTTGATTCCCCGTTGATTTCTAACCATTTCAATGGATCTTATGCAGTCAAAGGTGAAAAGTTAGCTAAATATCTTGAAATTGTTACAAAAATTAGCAGGATATTTCAAAGTTTTTATACTTGAACAGATACCAAGAGAGGAAAATGCTGAAGTAGATGCTCTAGCATATTTAGGATCTACTGTCAGGATACCAAAAGGAACTCAAATACCAATATTACATATCTTGTATCCTGCGACAGAACACTTCAAATCCCAGGATAAAGAGGTAGTAAGTATCCAGGATCATGGTGATGGATATCCTGAGAAGAATCCTGAATCTTGGATGGCTCCAATTGTGAAGTATCTTAAAAAAAGGAGATATCCCAAAGGTTGAAAATCCTAAGGCTTTCATAATGAAGGTATCCCGTTTCACTATTATAAATAATATCTTGTATAAGAAATCCCTTGCAAGTCTATACCTAAGGTGCTTGGAGGATCCTGAAACCAAGGAGGTACCTTAGGATATACATGAAGGAGACTGTGGCAACCATACTGGGGGCAGATCTCTGTTCTCAAAGGTGTTGAGAATAGGATACTATTGGCCAACCATGAGAAACGATGCTGCAGAGTATGCATAAAAGTGTGATGCATGCCAAAGACACAACAATATACTACACCAGCCTGCTAAGCCATTGTATCCTATTGTATCCCCTTAGCCATTTATTAAGTGGGGTATGGACATAGTGGGGAAACTCCCAAAGGCTCCAAGAGGAAAGGTTTTCATGTTGGCAATGACAGATTATTTCTCCAAATGGGTTGAAGCAGAAGCCTTTGTCCAGATTAGAGATCAAGAAGTAATATCCTTCATAAAGAGGAATATCCTGACAAGATTTGGGGTACCAGCCGAGATAATTTGTGATAATGGCTCCCAATTCATCAGCAAAAGAACTACTGATTTTTGTAAAAGTTAGGGAATCAAGATGATTACATCAACACCAGTGCATCCTTAAGCTAATGGACAAGCAAAATCCTCAAACAAGATAATCGTCAACAACTTAAAAAAGTGGTTAGGTGCTAAAAAGGAAAATGGTCAGAGGAACTACCATTTTTTCTATAGGCTGATAGAACAACTGTGATGAATGCTACTGGGCAAACCCCATTTTCTTTGGTGTTTGGAGCAGAAGTAGTGATCCCAACAGAAATGGTGATACCTACAGCTAGATCAAGCCTACGGGATCCTGGATCGAATCCTGAAGTCTTATGTTAAGAACTAGATACTGTTGATGAAACAACAGATGTGGCAAAGCTGAGGATGGCATCATATCAGCAGAGGATATCCAAGTCATATAACAAGAATTTAAGGACTAGGAGATTTCAAGTTGGAGATTGGGTGCTAAGGAAGGCCTTTCAAAATACAACCAATCCTACTGATGGGAAGTTGGCCCCAAAATGGGAAGGACCATAATTGAATCAGAATCTGGAAAGTGAGCATACCGACTCAAGACCATGGAGGGGATATGTTGCCAAGATCTTGGAATGCTATACACCTTAAAGCTTATTTCAAGTGAGTTTAAAATTTAATTTGTAACTCAGGATGGTATGGGTTCTATTTCTTTTAAATATGTTTGATTTAATTTATTATTCTTTGAAACCCAATACTAACTTAAGCATCGGAGGGGTGTTAGCCAAGTTAACACCCACCTTAGTTTAAAGGTGGTTTGTAGGATACGCTTCAGGATGTTACTCCAGGATATATACTCAAGATGAATCGAAAGATTAGAGGATTGGCCCCTCTCTCACGTTTAATGGATTCAAATCCCTTCAAAGGTTTAAAGGTATTCACCTTTCTCCCTAATTGGTTTTAAACATCCCGCCTGGAGCGCAAGTTATCTAGAATAGTTCAAGATAGCGAGACCAGTTCATGTAACAGTGGCTGACAATTTCGTTATTATTGGCTATATCCTGGATCCTTAAAGTATACGAGGATTGATCACCCTCTCTCATGAAAGGGTATTTTCATACTCTCTAAGCTTTAAAGGTATTCATATTTCTAAGTCTTGGAGTTTATACACTCCCACCTGTAGCGCATGAAAACAAGGGTTTAACCCTAGGATACTAAGGGTTTAACCCTAGGATACTAAGGGTTTATCTCCAAGATACTAAGTGTTTATCCTCGGGATGTTGAGGGTTTATCCCTAGTAAAACTAAAGTTTTCTGACAAATTCTAAAGATACAACTGACTATGATTATGTTTACACACATTCTTTTGTGAATGAAAAATTCCAAAGTTTAAACACTAAGTATTCAGATATGTAAATGATCTAAGTTTTTCTGGCACGGTTTTTTATTCCCCAAATATTGAAAGCCTTATCTAAATGATCTAAGTTTTTGAAGGTCATACTTGACAAAGTTCTAGTCAAACATTTTTTATAAAAATGACAAAAGTATTGAGCATATTATTAGTATCCTGACCAGGATATTTGGTCAGAATATTCAGAACATAATTTTCAAAATAAAACGAAGACGTAATAACAACGGATAAGGCTTGAAGGTTAGTTTATTATTAACATACCAAAAGATTGCATTATTTGTTTCATCTCAAAACAAGACCCATCCGCCAAGAATACAATTGAGTTTTTAGAACAAATAAACATTGATGACCAAGGGCATCATCCTGAAACTTGGGTTTGATCTATGTCGTAAGGTCGGTCAAAAATAGAGTAAAGTGTCCTATTCACCTTTTACTAGTAAAGGGCAAGTAGGGTGTCGAATCCACGGGGAATCGGTGGAAAGTATGAAAGTTCGTTGCTTTAATTACCATCTACGTCTAAACTAATTGCTTTTTGCAGTTTTTAAAAGTAGTTATGAAAACGAATGTAAATTAAAGTTGTGAACAATTTTGAGAAAAGGACCAATCTTCAGGATTCAGGTTATGCAGAAAATCGGGTTACTTAGTTACGACTAGTTGGAAATCACATAGATATGATTTGAAAACTTGTTTTGATAAATAATTAACGGACAATATATTTGATTGCAATGATCCACGATAGAAACCGAAAGATTGATGCAAATGAATAGTAATCCAATTAATTACCAAATTTAGATTTCATAAACATTACCCGGTTTAATGATTAAAGGTTTAAAACAATGACATCTTAGAATTTAATACCGGTTGTTGATGAACAAACCAAATAATTGATGAACAAGAATGAATATGATAATCAAATATTGTTTAACTGAAACAAAAACAATAGGAACGACTAACCGAAAGTTTAATCGAATCCTAATCCAAAAAGTTGTAAAAAAAAGCAAACCCAATGTTCAAACATAAACCCTAGTCTCGGAGATGGTCACGGGATGACTAGCCGCTCATGACGTGCGTACAACCTTCAAAAGCTTGAAAGAGATTTGAGATCATGATGATGTGATGATTGGTCGATTTAATGATGATGAGTGGTGTTGATATCCGAGAGCCCCCAGGTCTACGTGCTTGCTGCCAAATTTTGACATGGTGCCAGTCCCCCAAAGTCGATGATGATATCCCCCATATTGTGTATAGTGGCTGCTGACTTTCGAGATAATGGGCCCCAAGTTATTTGATGTTGCTGCCCATATTTAGTATATTCAGAGGTGATTTTTGAGGCCCAAGACAATTAATGTTCGCTGCTAATTTCCGTAAGCCCCACGTATAATTCGTAAACCACAAGTTGATATTGCTGTTTGTTTTGTGAACATCACATGCAATCCGTAAGTCACGGAGTCAAACCGTAAACCACAAGTTCCATCCACTGTTTCTTTTTATTTGTGCATGATAAAATCCACTAAATACTTGTTTCCCCAAATGCCAAGTCTGCGCATGTACTCTCATATTGTCTTTTAGTAACAATCTTCATAATGAATATAGAATAATCACCCTCACTTCTCCAAGTCAAACATGTAAATGGGTGATGTGATCTTGACTCCTTATGCACATGATTCTTTATTGTTATGATGATGCACTTGACTTTTGATGCAATACCCTTTTTTTTCAAGTCTGCATATTATGATCTTTTAGATATTTTGTGATGTTCCCAATATAATGCCTCCAAATATTTGCACCATATGTGAAGGCTTTTCACCCCATTTAATTCTTTGAATGAAATAATCACATGCACAACCATTTATTCAACCGAATCCAAATGGCCCCTCAACTTCATTCATTCAAATTTTTCTTATATATTCAAACTATTTGTCGACCCGAACATGTCCCGTCTAATGTGCCGCATCTTGATTCCCATCCGCGATCATTCCGCTCCATCTTTAAACATCCTAACTTCACCATATTACACGTCTTACCTGCAAAGCACACAAACACTCACAATAAACATATTCCAAACATATAATTACCTAGAACGGATCAAATCACGTAAGATAAGCACTTTAGCACCCGTGTTTCACAATCTCCATCACATCCCCACACTTACCTTTGATTGTCCTCAAGCAAACCATTACGGAACTATTCACCATAGTAACAACACATCTAAACCCCTATACCGATGCAACAATTTAAGTCACAAGTCATACCTGTTCCATAGACTAACACAATCGAGATTGACAGTCCGACAAGCAATTGATGCAAAAATTTTTTTTAAACTTAAGACTTATTTATTCAAAATTAACATGCTTAGGATTATACACATGCTACACGCCCCTCACAATAAACTTTCCTCTCGGTTTAAAAACTTAACTAGAGTGTAAGGTGCTAGTATGTATAACACTCAAAACCAAACATGAAATCCTGTAATCATATGCTTGTATGACAATCACACCTCCACTGTATCGTATAACATGGCACATATCAAAAGGACTTTCGGTTTTGGGCTTAGGCTAAGGGTAGGAGATTTTTGGTTTATATTTATATTTTTATGTGGTGAACAAACAACGACCAAACCGTGACAACTTATTTACAAACATAACATACTTTTGGGTTGCTTTCTACCCAAGAACATAAACAAAACTTCTATTTTTGATATTTTTCTTTTCTATTTCTGATTTTTTTTCTTTTCCTTTTTTTTCTTTTTCTTTTTTTTCTATTATTCGTAACTTGTCGTTCATGGTCGGTATAAAACACTTCACATTTGGTGGACAAACGAAAGGTAAATAGGCTCAACAAGGCTACTAAGGGTGATGATTAGGTAAACACAAAACAAACAAACAAACACGAGGGGTGTAGGGTATATCCTAATGCCTTTATCATTTACGTGCACATATCAAACCACAGTCTCAGCATGTATCAAATCATACAAGTTCTAACACGGAATAACATGCGGCCTGCTCTCATCAAATGAATTCAATATTTAAATCATTCTATCATTCTACAGGCTCAAAATCTCACCAAAGAAGGGTAAAAAGGCTGCTGACACGTAGCATATGCAATCTAAAGCATGTTACCCCTAAATAAACATCGCTTCTCAATTCTTTTTTCCAAAAACACCTGTCGGACCTACTCTCATGAAACTTAAAGGAACGACCATGACAAGGGACTATGTTAGCTTTCTACCAACAAGGAACCCATTAGTGGTTGAAACTCTAGGTTTTCGTATCCATTTAGCTTACTTAAGGCGATGAAATTCCTTAAAATTTTCAAAATTTTCAATTTTTTCACTTTTCATCGTTTTCAATCACTTTCAACCTTCTGATCCCAGACCTTTCTCTTCCCGAGTCTCCATATCCCCACACTTGGGCGACATTGTCCCCAATGTATAGTGCTTTTAAAATAAACCCGGGAATACAAACCAATAAACCCCATGAGCGACCAATCCCTAACACAAATAATTTAAACACATTCCCTAGACACAAATTGTTCACACCACCAAAATCACGAATAGAAATGCAATAATAAAATAATAAAATATTTTAATGCTTACATAAATCTTTGGATGTCCGGATGTATTCAGAACGTAAGTTATGCGCGAAAATGCAAATTTGTGCACTTTTTGACACTTTTAGTCCCTGAATGACCCAAAAGTTTATTTTAGCACACCGAATACCTCAAAGCCTATTTCTAAGCTATGTAAAGGATATTTATGGTATGTTTAACTTATGGTCATGTTCCGGAATGTCTGTTACAGTTCAAATTGGCATACTTTCGCAGTTTGTCAACTTTAGTCCCTGTAAGCGATATAACTTGATTTCACCATACCAAACCTTCCAAAACTTATTTCTAAGTTATGTAAAGGTTATTTAAGGTATGTTAAGCCTATTTCACTATTCTGGAGTGTTTGTTGCATTAAACTGGTTATATTTACGCATTAGTTCGCGTATAACCTTCCAGAAAGCGATTTAGAGCTTGAAATCGAACAAGAGTAGATATGTGCTAAAGATACACATATTTTTACAAATCCCAAGTATGAAATACTATATTTCATTGGTTTGGCATTTGTTTGATGGTTGAAGTGACACAGGTGTCACAGTCTCCCCTACTTTAGGAAATTTCGTCCCGAAATTTATTCGTAGGAGTCTATTTGTGACTTTGTGTCAAATAACCACCAGAGATATGTAAGGCAAAA
Organism: Helianthus tuberosus; assembly: GCA_030545235.1. NCBI lineage: Eukaryota > Viridiplantae > Streptophyta > Magnoliopsida > Asterales > Asteraceae > Helianthus > Helianthus tuberosus. The sequence continues at coordinate 128,338,078 of CM060360.1, forward strand.
TCCTGTCATTTCCTTAACGGACATTCTTCAGAACGAAAATGAACAGACGGAGTCATTTTCCTCAATGAGTATTCTTCAGAAGCGGAAATGAAGGAATAAACAACGGGGATTCATTTCCTCAACGGGTAATCTTCAGAAATGAACTTACGGAGTCATTTTCAATGGGTGTGTCATTAGAAATGGAAATGAAAAGGAGAAACAAACGGATATTCATTTCCTCAACGGACAAATCTTCAGAAACAAAAATGAACAAACGGAGTCATTTTCAACGGGTGTGTCATCAGAAATGGAAATGAAAAGGAGAAACAAACGGATATTCATTTCCTCAACGGACAAATCTTCAGAAACGAAAATGAACAAACGGAGTCATTTTCAACGGGTGTGTCATCAGAAATGGAAATGAAAAGGAGAAACAAACGGATATTCATTTCCTCAACGGACAAATCTTCAGAAACGAAAATGAACAAACGGAGTCAGATTCAACGGGTGTGTCATCAGAAACGGAAATGAAAAGGAGAAACAAACGGATATTCATTTCCTCAACGGACAAATCTTCAGAAACGAAAATGAACAAACGGAGTCATTTTCAACGGGTGTGTCATCAGAAATGGAAATGAAAAGGAGAAACAAATGGATATTCATTTCCTCAACGGACAATCTTCAGAAACGAAAAATGAACTAACGGAGTCATTTTCAACGGTTGCTTCATCAGAAATGGAAATGAAAAGGAGAAACAAACGGATATTCATTTCCTCAACGAACAAATCTTTAGAAACGAAAATGAACAAACGGAGTCATTTTCAACGGGTGCTTCCTCAGAAATGGAAATGAAAATGATAGACAAACGGATATTCATTTCCTCAACGGACAAATCTTCAGAAACGAAAATGAACAAACGGAGTCATTTTCAACGGGTGCTTCCTAAGAAATGGAAATGAAAATGATAGACAAACGGATATTCATTTCCTCAACGGACAAATCTTCAGAAACGAAAATGAACAAACGGAGTCATTTTCAACGGGTGCTTCCTCAGAAATGGAAATGAATAGAGTTAACTTCTAGGCACATGACAAAACTCGCTGTGGTTTCTGTGCACTAAATTCCATAATTATGTATGCATCCATAATTACGTAATTCCTTGCACAGTCCGCACAGTTTGTCTTGTAATGTTCATAAGCACATAATCACATAGTTGTTTAACTTGGTTATTAATTTGTTATCGATTGAGAACGGATGTGGAAACCAGTCGATGGACTTCAATGTCCTCTGGGATCTATCTGAAGAGATAGGAAGATCTCCCAAAAATTTGATTTTGTTTTCAAAGAAACGTAATAGTCGAAATAAGGAACACAACAATGTTAGGATTTACGGAAATACCCTTAGGTACCCTATTAAGGATTTATAGTGGTACTTTGGGTATTCGTCCAGTGTTGTAACTTGCGCCTTGTACTTCGTTTCCTTAGAATAAACGGGTACTTAGGAATTTCGTGGAAACGCAAGAGATCATAGAATGGGAAAATTTTTGGGGGTAGTTTGTTCTTCAAGGAATACGGTTCCTTGAATGTCGGTATTGTAAGAGATATGTTGTTTATACATGCAACCACATGAATACATTGCAATGTATATAAAAGATTTATTTATAAACAACGATAATAACTGTTTCTTGGACCTTGACAACTAAAGAAAATAATACATAAGGATTGATTATTTCTAAACAGCGTTGTCTTCCATTCGGTCAGATGCTCATCCCTGTGCTGGATTTGCATTAGCAAGTTTTGGGCAATTTCTTCGGAAATGACCCATCTCGCCACAGTTGAAGCAAGAACCTGGTAGAAAAAGACCTTGAGCGGTATTATTGCCAGCTTGGTTTGGTGCGGCTGCAGCTGGGCAAACTCTTGCTGTATGGCCTATAAGCCCACAAGTTTGGCATTTGCGGCACTTTACATTGGCATGATGATGGAGGCTACATTGGTTGCACAAGGGTGCAGTTCCATTGTATGGCTTCCTAGCAGGGGGTTGAGCTGGTTTGTTGGGGGCGGCTTGATCATTGTGAGTAACCATGGCGAAGTTCTGAGAAGCCTTTCGCTTCTTTGACTTTTTAGGGGATCCAGTCTGTTCATCCATGGTCTTTGATTCCTCGATTGGTTTCGATTCCTCGACCGGCTTCTTGTCACCTTTTCAGAAAAGTTTACCTTTCCTGATCTTTGATTCAGTCAAGGTTGCAGATAGCTCAATGGCCTGTCTAACTGTAGTAGGGTTGCTGCCAGTCACAATGTCTTGTATTGAGTCAGGGAGGCCATCAATGTACTTTTCTATTGCCTTATCCAAAGGCGTGACCATGTTTGGGCATAACAGACTCAATTCCTCATAACGGTCCGTGTAGGCTCGATGCTCACCGCTGTCTTGCTCAAGATTGTCGAATTCCCTTTCCAAGGCCCTGATCTCGTGACGAGGACAGAATTCCTTCATCATAAGGGCCCTAAGTTCAGCCCATGTCTGTGCTAGAGCAACTTCTGCACCACGATCTCTCATAACACCATTCCACCACGTAAGGGCTCTCTTCTGGACCACACTCGAAGCAAACTCGACCTTGCGATTGTCAGGACACTGCACGTGGCGGAAAGTATTCTCAATGCTCTCGAACCATTGAAGAAGCCCAGTCGCTCCCTCAGAACCACTAAACTTGAGTGGTTTCGCCGAGTTAAAACTCTTGAAATTGCATGGACCATTGTTGTTGTTATTGGCTTGATTCCATTGAGCAAAGAGGTTTGGGAATTGAGCAGCCATTTGCTTCGCAATGATTTATGCCAATTCGGCAGTCGCTATCTGGCTTTCGCGTCGAGGAGGCATTCTAAAAAGGAAACATGAAAGGAAACGAGTGAGGGAATTAGACGAAAAGAATGAGATGAAACAAATCTGATGAAAGCAAGGGTAGTGGTCATTTGTTTGTTACCACAAGGTAAACAAACGACACACAGTGACTACTCAAAGTAAATGGGTCAAAAATAATGTATCGCGAAGACATGCTCGCCTATAAGTGAACACTCATCCCAAGAATTCCCAGGTAAGCACAACTGGTCTCGCGTCTGATGAGATATATACGAAGTGCTTGCCTAGACAGAAAACCCATAATACAGGCATTCACCCTTCCAGTTTACACGTGTTCACATTATTTAAAACCCAAAACTTTGACGAGATTTTGAAAACTCAAAGGGGTTCAAAACCTTATAACAGAGGGTTCAAAACCTTATAATAGAGGGTTCAAAACCTAGTAATCAATCATCCTAGAACAGATGATTAGTTTTCAAAGCGGTTTTGAAATTTATGTTCTTGTTGTGGTCGTCACCTAAGGATAGGTGACAGTATTGTTTTATGACTAAACGCAAGTAAACTCGCGTTAGGGTCCTAAGAAGGTTATAGACTAGGTCAAAGCATTACTAATAACCTAATTCCCTATAACCATTGGCTCTGATACCATCTTTTCTGTCACACCCCGACCACGTAGAACATACAAAACGTGGCGGAAACGTCGGGGAGTGTTGTAACATAATTAATTGTTTCAAATCCATGGCAATTGAAGTTTCGTTTTATTGATTAAAAGTGTTACAATGTCTTAACAAACAAGGAAATACAACATAATTAACTAGTCTTGCATCTTTTATTGTCACTAAAGCCCAAGTCTGCCTATGTGTATCTTGATCATCTTATGCAACAGCTCCTGAAAAACACATGTGAAAATAGGTACGTCAGCATAAAAATGCCTGTGAGATACATAGGTTTTGTGAAAATAGGTTTCATGACTTATGTTTGAGAAAATGTTTAGTCATGAACCTTGTAATTTGCTTTGTTTTGTAAATCATTTGAAAAACGATAAGACCAGATGATATGTATAAATAAGAGAATAATGTATGGTTAAATGAATAACCATGTAAAATGAGTTTGTATAAGATACGTTGTTTGTAAATCAATGTCTTGTGAAAAGTATGTTATTTGTATAAAATGTTATATGTATCAAACTGAAATGATTCAAATAACGCTACGATATGTAATACCATACAAACACTTATATATAGGAAGTACCAGCGGCGTATCCACCATGCTTGTATCATATTGCACACGCATCGTTACTTAATCACTTAATCAAACCAAACCACCAAAGTAATGTTTAACAATTGTAGAAATGTTTATGTATGGTCAAATACGGTTCACAGATACAAACGGTTCACAGATACAAACGGTTCACAGATACAAATGGTTCACAGATACAAACGGTTCACATAGTCAAATGATTACAATGGTTCAAAATGCAGTATAATGTGTTCACATGTTGGATGAGCATATGCAACAGAAATGTAATGTAAAACAATGTACTAAGCATGCACACAATGGACATACATAGCATAAGTGTAATGTAAAACAATGTACTAATTATGAAGTAAATGGACATACGAAGCATAAAATGTAATGTAAAACGTTGTACTAAGTACGCACACAATGGGCATACATAGCATGAACACAATGAAATCATGTACTATAATGTACTAATGAACGTAGGAAGTATATGATGTGAAAACAGGAAAGCATGAAAGTAACAAGTAGGCACATGTGTTCCACCCCAAAATGTTTGAAAAACAGTAAAAGAGGGGTCTATGTACTCACTTGAGATTGCTTAGTAGTCCTTGAGTAACAACCAAACAATGCTAGAGATCGTGGATATCAAACGGAACCTAATATAGGTAACTATGTTAATAAACCGGACCTAAATCGGAGGATCGGATAGAATGTGGGTTCGTAAACCAAACGAGTATAGAGACTCGTGTCATATGGTTTAACAAAGCCTTCATGCTAAATGAAACCTAACCTAAGCGTTTCTGACCCATTACGACTCGTTTAGGTAGCTTATGCTACTTTAACGCGTCGTTCGCATGAAACGCGTTCGGAACGTCTAACTAGTCCTATGACAAGTGTTATATGCCTAAACATGTTACATAATCAGTTATGTGACAAAAGTTTAGGCTACATATGCTTAATTACCAATTATACATGAAAAGGGTATTCTGGTAATTTACCTAAGGCATATAAACTACCTATCATACAACTATTCAAACGAAGCGACCATAGGGTATAACCTCGGAAGGTTATTCCCTACCTACTATGGTCACCTAATGTGTTTGGTCGGATCCTAATGATCGACCAAATAGGTCGGGTTCGAGGTATAAGCGATTTATTAGATCGCTTACCCTACGACCCTAGACAACGTGGTAATCAGTAGGCATAGTCCCAAGGGACTATAACCCACGTGATTACACTCACGTTGCGAAGTTCAAACGAACTTCGCATTGACCATAAACTGGTCAATGCAGAAAGTCAAACAAAGTTTGACTTTCAGACTCTAAAAGACTCGAAAAGCAATAAAAGAACGAAAGAATACTTACGAAGGGTCCCCGAATGCTAATTTGTAGGAATACCCGAACCGTTAGGATCGTTTGTCGAATATCGTGCCTTAATCGCATCCGTACAAGTGTTGGCAAGTTGTGGTGACTAAAAATGGGTTCTTATCAGCTGACTAAGCAAGTGTGAGTGTGTGGTTGTGGATCAAACAGCTGGAAACTGCTGTTAAATGCAGTTAACCTGGTCTGGAAGGCTGAGGCGGCCCGCTTCAGGATACACCAAAACTAATGCGGGCCGCATGGGGGTTCTGATCAGAAAATAAGTTTCAAAAATGATAGTTTTGGTCCCTGTTGTGTATTTAAGCCATTTCCGACACTTCTAAGGCCCGTAAAGCCAACTTTAAGGCCCTAAAATGATTCTTAAACATTTTGGACATGAAACATGCTCAAAAATATGCCGGGTGTTGGCTCGTTTGGTCGTACGAACGCGATGTTCGCTTAATTACGACGGAATTCGCATAGGCGCGAAAAACGATCCAAATGACGCAACGAATGGATTTTTCTTATGCCAAACACTAAAATAAAATATTTTAGTGCTTACATAAATCTTTGGATGTCCGGATGTATTCAGAACGTAAGTTATGCGCGAAAATGCAAACTTGTGCACTTTTTGACACTTTTAGTCCCTGAATGACCCAAAAGTTTATTTTAGCACACCGAACACCACAAAGCCTATTTATAAGCTATGTAAAGGATATTTATGGTATGTTTAACTTATGGTCATGTTCCGGAATGTCTGTTACAGTTCAAATTGGCATACTTTCGCAGTTTGTCAACTTTAGTCCCTGTAAGCGATATAACTTGATTTCACCATACCAAACCTTCCAAAACTTATTTCTAAGTTATGTAAAGGTTATTTAAGGTATGTTAAGCCTATTTCACTATTCCGGAGTGTTTGTTGCATTAAACTGGTTATATTTACGCATTAGTGCGCGTATAACCTTCCAGAAAGTGATTTAGAGCTTGAAATCGAACAAGAGTTGATATGTGCTAAAGATACACATATTTTTCTAAATCCCAAGTATGAAATACTATATTTCATTGGTTTGGCATTTGTTTGATAGTTGAAGTGACACAGGTGTCACATCAGCCAACACCACGGTGGTGTTGACTTTTTGTAGCGGACCAAAATCATATTGGTCATACAGACTCCCTGGTAGAATACTAACACACGCTCCAAGATCCAACAGTGCCCTTTCTATTTTAAATTCAGCCACTTGTACTGAAATAATGGGTTCTCCTGGATCTTGGAGTTTCGAGGGAAGCGTACCCAACAAAACGACATTCACATTTGCTGTCAAATCAAGTTTTTTAGGAAACTTGTGAAGCCGTTTTGGGTACTTAACTCTTTCAGAAACTCTACTTGATCGGGACTCTCTTTAATCGCATTGAGTAAGGGTAGATTAATTTTAGCTTGTTTAAAACTTTCCCACCTTTCATCCCTTGGTGGGTCCCGATCAAGTTGAGAGTCCGATACATCACCAACATATTCCACCAACTCCTCCTCAACTAACTGTGATGGTGGAGTAATTGTGACACTACCAAATTCAAAAGTTGGAAGAATACTTACCGCGTTGCTGTGCACATTTCTTCCATTTTTCAAGCTAGATGACTGATGTGATGGGTTAACTGTAATAGTGCTAGGCAACTTACCTGGATCTCTTCTCAGCTGGGCTAGATCCTATGCTAATTGCCCCAACTGCTTCTGCATTGCTTCAGAAGTTTTGTCTCGAACTTCATTATCTTTCTGGATGTCCTTCATAAACTTCATAATAGCATCCAGTTTTTCGTCACTCGCCCCACCATTACTTGAAGAGTTCCCTTGCTGATTACCCTGATTATATTGGCCCTGATTTTGGTAATTTCCTTGTGAGTAATTACCTTGACGGCTCTGATACTGTTGGCCTCCTTGCAATGGTACCTGAAAATTAGGGTTCATTTGATTAGCAGAATTACCGTAACTAAAATTTGGGTGGTTTCGCAAACCTGGATGATATGTATTCGATTTCATATCATACTGCTTTCGTTCACCATAGATTTGATTCACTTCGTCAGTCTGACCACCCAGTACAGTACATTCTCCAACTTGATTCCCTAACTCTCCACACCCAGTACACACCGAAAACATATTGGCGGTTTTAACTTCGGCTCCCTTTCCTAACTTCATCTGAGCCACTTGTCGTTCAAGCAATAAGTTTTGGTGCCTCAACTTCTCGACCCGCTCCTCAGCTTCATAATCTACTGATTTTGCTGAACCTGATCTTGCTCTCCTGCTTGATTGTGCCTGTCTCTTTGATGTGGCACTTTGTCTCTCCAGGTATGCCCAATCTGCAGCCTCAGTGTTTGTGAGAAACGTACCATTACTGATGGCGATAAGATCTCTTACATCATCAGGAAGAAGCCCATCATAAAACGCCTTAATTAATTCCCATCTCTGAATTTCATGATGTCGGCATTTCTTAAGCAACTCCTTAAACCTTGTGAACGCCTCATGGAACGGTTCCCCTGAATGTTGCTGGAATGCTCTGATTGCATCCCGAGCATCACTGGTTCTATTCTTGGTGTAGTATTCCTCCAAAAACACCTGTTGCATCTCTTGCCAAGTGTATATACTACCTGGAGGTAATGTCGTGAACCATTGTCGAGCTTTGTCTTTTAGGGTAAATTGAAACAGCATCAGCTTCACTTCATCCTTTGTAAACCCTGAACCCCCAATCGTCTGACAAATCGAATCAAAACTTGCAATGTGCAAGTATGGTTCTTCGGTCCCTTTTCCATAGAATTCTGGCAAATGGGCTAAGTATTGAGGCCTCACCTCAAAAGGTCGATTATTGTTCCCCACCGGTGTAACTATAGCTGATGAGTTGGGTACTACAACGGGTCGACAATGACCTTCAACGCCTTGAATTGGTGCCCCTTGAACAACCTGTGGGACACCATCCACAAACTGTATCTGATCGCCCCCAACCCGATTATTAGCTCTTTGATTTCCCGCATTAAATTGTGGGACTCCATGTTGAACTAGATTTTGTGGAATCGGCCGCGGGATGTGATTTCTTTGATTGACTTGTTGTTGGATCGGGTATCCTTGATTCACATTATAACCTTCATTATATCGGTAGTCCGCGTACCTTCCATCATACTGATTCTGATAATCATCTTCTTCCCAACCAGATTCCCAAGTATGCACACTGCCTTCTCTGTGTTGGAAACCCTCATCATACCCGTGTTGATGTTGTGGTTGGTTGAGACGAATAATTTCCCCATGTCGAAGATTTAGATTCCCCGGTTGGTTTTGTGGCCTGGGTTGAATTGTGCGAATGGTTGTGGTGGTGGTTGATTCTGGTTTTGGTTATTGGGCTGGTTATGATGTTGGTTTTGGTTTTGAGGAATTGGTGGATTAGGAATGGGTGGGATTGGTTCGTTTTGTGGAGCTTGGTTTTGTGGCCCTTGATCAGCCATCTCGTGAGCTGCTTGTTCATGGTCTTGAGCAACGGTTGATGACTGAGCTCTAGCTTTTACCGCTGAACGTAGAAGAACGAGATTCTGTGTAGCAGTCTTTTCGATTTCTGGGTCAAATAAGAGCGGTGATGATTTCTTTGAAAACCTAGTATGCAAAAGGAAATATTTTTGGATTTTTAAGAAAAACAACTAACTAAACTAAGCGCACCGATTCCCCGGCAACGGCGCCATTTTGATCGATGTCGTAAGGTCGCTCAAAAATAAAGTAAAGTGTCTTATTCACCTTTTACTAGTAAAGGGAAAGTAGGGTGTCGAATCCACGGGGAATCAGTGGAAAGTATGAAAGTTCGTTGCTTTAATTACCATCTACGTCTAAACTAATTGATTTTTGCAGTTTTTAAAAGTAGTTATGAAAACGAATGTAAATTAAAGTTGTGAACAATTTTTAGAAAAGGACCAATCTTCGGGTTTCAGGTTATGCAGAAAATCGGGTTACTTAGTCACGACTAGTTGGAAATCACATAGACATGATTTGAAAACTTGTTTTTATAAATAATTAACGGACAATATATTTGATTGCAATGATCCACGTTCGAAACCGAAAGATTGATGCAAATGAATAGTAATCCAATTAATTACCAAATTTAGATTTCATAAACATTACCCAGTTCAATGATTAAAGGTTTAAAACAATGACATCCTAGAATTTAATCCCGGTTGTTGATGAACAAACCAAATAATTGATGAACAAGAATAAATATGATAATCAAATATTGTTTAACCGAAACAAAAACAATAGGAATGACTAACCTAAAGTTTAATCGAATCCTAATCCAAAAAGTTGTAACAAAAAGCAAACCTAATGTTCAAACATAAACCCTAGTCCCAGAGACGGTCACGGGACGACTAGCCGCTCATGACGTGCGTACAACCTTCAAAAGCTTGAAAGAGAGTTGATATCTTGATGATGTGATGATTGGTCGATTCAATGATGATGAGTAGTGTTGATATCCGAGGGCCCCCAGGTCTACGTGCTTGCTGCCAAATTTTGATATGGTGCCAGTCCCCCAAAGTCGATGATGATATCCCCCATATTGTGTATAGTGGCTGCTGACTTTCGAGATAATGGGCCCCAAGTTATTTGATGTTGCTGCCCATATTTAGTATATTCAGAGGTGATTTTTGAGGCCCAAGACAATTGGTATGATGATGCACTTGACTTTTGATGCAATACCTTTTTTTTCAAGTCTGCATAATATGATCTTTTAGATATTTTGTGATGTTCCCAATATAATGCCTCCAAATATTTGCACCATATGTGAAGGCTTTTCACCCCATTTAATTCTTTGAATGAAATAATCACATGCACAACCATTTATTCAACCAAATCCAAATGGCCCCTCAACTTCATTCATTCGAATTTTTCTTATATATTCAAACTATTTATCGACCCGAACACGTCCTGTCTAATGTGTCGCGTCTTCATTCCCATCCGCGATGATTCCGATCCATCTTTAAACATCCTAACTTCACCATATTACACGTCTTACCTGCAAAGTGCACAAACACTCACAATAAACATATTCCAAAAATATAATTACCTAAAACGGATCAAATCACGTACGATAAGCACTTTAGCACCCGTGTTTCACAATCTCCATCACATCCCCACACTTACCTTTGATTGTCCTCAAGCAAACCATTACAGAACTATTCACCATAGTAACAAAACGTCTAAACCCCTATACCGATGCAACAATTTAAGTCCCAAGTCATACCTGTTCCATAGACTAACGCAATCGAGATTGACAGTCCGACAAGCAATTGATGCAAATTTTTTTTTAAAACTTAAGACTTGTTTATTCAAAATTAACATTCTTAGGATTATACACATGCTACACGCCCCTCACAATAAACTCACCTCTCAGTTTAAAAACTTAACTAGAGTGTAAGGTGCTAGTATGTATAACACTCAAAACCAAACATGAAATCATGTAATCATATGCTTGTATGACAATCACACCTCCACTGTATCGTATAACATGGCACATATCAAAAGGACTTTCGGTTTTGGGCTTAGGCTAAGGGTAGGAGATTTTTGGTTTATATTTATATTTTTATGTGGTGAACAAACAACGACCAAACCGTGATAACTTATTTACAAACATAACATACTTTTGGGTTGCTTTCTACCCAAGAACATAAACAAAACTTCTATTTTTGATCTTTTTCTTTTCTATTTCTGATTTTTTTTCTTTTCCTTTGTTTTCTTTTTCTTTTTTTTTCTATTATTCGTAACTTGTCGTTCATGGTCGGTATAAAACACTTCACATTAGGTGGACAAACGAAAGGCAAATAGGCTCAACAGGGCTACTAAGGGTGATGATTAGGTAAACACAAAGCAAACAAACAAACAAACACGAGGGGTGTAGGGTATATCCTAATGCCTTTATCATTTACGTACACATATCAAACCACAGTCTCAGCATGTATCAATTCATACAAGTTCTAACGCAGAATAACATGCGGCCTGCTCTCATCAAATGAATTCAATATTTAAATCATTCTATCATTCTACAGGCTCAAAATCTCACCAAAGAAGGGTAAAAAGGTTGCTGACACGTAGCATATGCAATCTAAAGCATGTTACCCCTAAATAAACATCGCTTCTCAATTCTTTTTTCCAAAAACACTTGTCGGACCTACTCTCATGAAACTTAAAGGAACGACCATGACAAGGGACTATGTTAGCTTACTACCGGCAAGGAACCCATTAGTGGTTGAAACTCTAGGTTTTCGTATCCATTTAGCTTACTTAAGGCGATTAAATTCCTTAAAATTTTCAACATTTTCAATTTTTTCACTTTTCATCGTTTTCAATCACTTTCAACCTTCTGATCCCAAACCTTTCTCTTCCCGAGTCTCCATATCCCCACACTTGGGCGACATTGTCCCCAATGTATAGTGCTTTTAAAATAAACCCGGGAATACAAACCAATAAACCCCATGAGCGACCAATCCCTAACACAAATAATTTATACACATTCCCTAGACACAAATTGTTCACACCACCAAAATCACGAATAGAAATGAAATAATAAAAAGTGGAACAGACTCCCCTGGTTTAAAACGTAGGCTCCTCATGCGTCATGTTCCAGCACGACCGTATAGCGTTTCAGTCGCGGCCGTGTCCAACAAGTACTCGGGTCAATCTCTACAATTAGTGTTCAGATCATCCCCGTCCAAATGGAGATTGAGTATGGACAGTTTTGACTTAACTATAATCCATGGATTGTCCGCCACTACAACTAGAACGTGTTGGGACTTCACCAAACATCCCCACACTTGGACCATTGCATCCGTAGAGATTAATAACTTGATAACCTGCAAAAATAATCCCGCAAAAACAAAACAAATACACACTACTCTACATCCTGGGGCTGCCTCCCGAGAGCGCTAAGTTTATAGGTCTTCAGCCAGATCGTACCTGATATACCCTCATGGTGGACGAGTGGGATGTTTACGTCCCATGGCCTCTATGTATGTACCCCGCCAATGCTCTAGTAAGTCATCCACTGTATTCCACATTGGACCGAATAACTTTAACCTTCATTTTGCATTATCGCACTCAGGCGGTTTCTTTTTCTTCTTCTTCCCTCGTGGCTTCCCTTTGTCTGTTTTAAAATCCTCATGCGCCACACTTTCCTTTTTCCTTACTGCTTTGCTCCCTGCCACTTCAAACCTGTCAACCAAAAAGCACACATATTTTGTTTGAATCTCCTTTGCAGGAGAGACATTCTCTTCACCACTTTCAGATTTTGAGTGTTCACCTGAAATGGAAGGATTAGTCACATCTGAAAACACATTTAACCGCAATTCACGGTCACCAAACCTCATACTTACCGTTCCATTAACACAATTGATAATGGCATGAGCAGTCGCTAAGAACGGTCTACCCAAAATGACTGGAGGGTGCGTGTTCTTTGAACTTGTGGCACAATCAAGCACTAAGAAGTCAACTGGGTAGTAACACTCTTCTACCTTCACAATTACATCCCTTACAATCCCCCTCGGACACATGGGAGTCTGATCAGCCAACACCACGGTGGTGTTGACTTTTTGTAGCGGACCAAAATCATATTGGTCATACAGACTCCCTGGTAGAATACTAACACACGCTCCAAGATCCAACAGTGCCCTTTCTATTTTAAATTCACCCACTTGTACTGAAATAATGGGTGCTCCTGGATCTTGGAGTTTCGAGGCAAGCGTACCCAACAAAACGACATTCACATTTGCAGTCAAATCAAGTTTATTAGGAAACTTATGAAGCCGTTTTTGGGTACTTAACTCTTTCAGAAACTCAACTTGATCGGGACTCTCTTTAATCGCATCGAGTAAGGGTAGATTAATTTTAGCTTGTTTAAAACTTTCCCACCTTTCATCCCTTGGTGGGTCCATATCAAGTTGAGAGTCCGATACATCACCAACATATTCCACCAACTCCTCCTCAATTAACTATGATGGTGGAGTAATTGTGACACTACCAAATTCAGAAGTTGGAAGAATACTTACCGTGTTGCTGTGCACATTTCTTCCATTTTTCAAGCTAGATCACTGATGTGATGGGTTAACTGTAATAGTGCTAGGCAACTTACCTGGATCTCTTCTCAGCTGGGCTAGATCCTCTGCTAATTGCCCCAACTGCTTCTGCATTGCTTCAGAAGTTGTCTCGAACTTCATTATCTTTCTGGATGTCCTTCATAAACTTTATAGTAGCATCCAGTTTTTCGTCACTCGCCCCACCACTACTTGAAGAGTTCCCTTGCTGATTACCCTGATTATATTGGCCCTGATTTTGGTAATTTCCTTGTGAGTAATTACCTTGACGGCTCTGATACTGTTGGCCTCCTTGCAATGGTACCTGAAAATTAGGGTTCATTTGATTAGCAGAATTACCGTAACTAAAATTTGGGTGGTTTCGCAAACCTGGATGATATGTATTCGATTTCATATCATACTACTTTCGTTCACCATAGATTTGATTCACTTCATCAGTCTGACCACCCAGTACAGTACATTCTCCAACTTGATTCCCTAACTCTCCACACCAAGTACACACCGAAAACGTATTGGCGGTTTTAACTTCGGCTCCCTTTCCTAACTTCATCTGAGCCACTTGTCGTTCAAGCAATAAGTTTTGGTGCCTCAACTTCTCGACCCGCTCCTCAGCTTCATAATCGACTGATTTTGCTGAACCTGATCTTGCTCTCCTGCTTGATTGTGCCTGTCTCTTTGATGTGGCACTTTGTCTCTCCAGGTATGCCCAATCTGCAGCCTCAGTGTTTGTGAGAAACGTACCATTACTGATGGCGATAAGATCTCTTACATCATCAGGAAGTAGCCCATCATAAAACGCCTTAATTAATTCCCATGTCTGAATTTCATGATGTAGGCATTTCTTAAGCAACTCCTTAAACCTTGTGAACGCCTCATGGAACGGTTCCCCTGAATGTTGCTGGAATGCTCTGATTGCATCCCGAGCATCACTGTTTCTATTCATGGTGTAGTATTCCTCCAAAAACACCTGTTGCATCTCTTGCCAAGTGTATATACTACCTGGAGGTAATGTTGTGAACCATTGTCGAGTTTGTCTTTTAGGGTAAATTGAAACAGCATCAGCTTCACTTCATCCTTTGTAAACCCTGAACCCCCAATCGTCTGACAAATCGAATCAAAACTTGCAATGTGCAAGTATGGTTCTTCGGTCCTTTTTCCATAGAATTCTGGCAAATGGGCTAAGTATTGAGGCCTCACCTCTAAAGGTCGATTATTGTTCCCCACCGGTGTAACTATAGCTGATGAGTTGGGTACTACAACGGGTCGACAATGACCTTCAATGCCTTGAATTGGTGTCCCTTGAACACCTGTGGGACACCATGCACAAACTGTATCTAATCGCCCCCAACCCGATTATTAGCTCTTTGATTTCCCGCATTAAATTGTGGGACTCCATGTTGAACTAGATTTTGTGGAATCGGCCGCGGGATGTGATTTCTTTGATTGACTTGTTGTTGGATCGGGTATCCTTGATTCACATTATAGTCTTCATTATATCGGTAGTCCGTGTACCTTCCATCATACTGATTCTGATAATCATCTTCTTCCCAACCAGATTCCCAAGTATGCACACTGCCTTCTCTGTGTTGGAAACCCTCGTCATACCCGTGTTGATGTTGTGGTTGGTTGAGACGAATAATTTCCCCATGTCGAAGATTTAGATTCCTCGGTTGGTTTTGTGGACCTGGGTTGAATTGTGCGAATGGTTGTGGGGGTGGTTGATTCTGGTTTTGGTTATTGGGCTGGTTATGATGTTGGTTTTGGTTTTGAGGAATTGGTGGATCAGGAATGGGTGGGATTGGTTCGTTTTGTGGAGCTTGGTTTTGTGGCCCTTGATCAGCCATATCGTGAGCTGCTTGTTCAAGGTCTTGAGCAATGGTTGATGACTGAGCTCTAGCTTTTACTGCTGAACGTAGAAGAACGAGATTCTGTGTAGCAGTCTTTTCGATTTCTGGGTCAAATAAGAGCGGTGATGATTTCTTTGAAAACCTAGTATGCAAAAGGAAATATTTTTGGATTTTTAAGAAAAACAACTAACTAAACTAAGCGCACCGATTCCCCGGCAACGGCGCCATTTTGATCGATGTCGTAAGGTCGGTCAAAAATAAAGTAAAGTGTCTTATTCACCTTTTACTAGTAAAGGGCAAGTAAGGTGTCGAATCCACGGGGAATCAGTGGAAAGTATGAAAGTTCGTTGCTTTAATTACCATCTACGTCTAAACTAATTGCTTTTTGCAGTTTTTAAAAGTAGTTATGAAAACGAATGTAAATTAAAGTTGTGAACAATTTTTAGAAAAGGACCAATCTTCGGGTTTCAGGTTATGCAGAAAATCGGGTTACTTAGTCACGACTAGTTGGAAATCACATAGACATGATTTGAAAACTTGTTTTGATAAATAATTAACAGAAAATATATTTGATTGCAATGATCCACGATCGAAACCGAAAGTTTGATGCAAATGAATAGTAATCCAATTAATTACCAAATTTAGATTTCATAAACATTACCCAGTTCAATGATTAAAGGTTTAAAACAATGACATCCTAGAATTTAAACCCGGTTGTTGATGAACAAACCAAATAATTGATGAACAAGAATGAATATGATAATCAAATATTGTTTAACTGAAACAAAAACAATAGGAACGACTAACCGAAAGTTTAATCGAATCCTAATCCAAAAAGTTGTAACAAAAAGCAAACCCAATGTTCAAACATAAACCCTAGTCCCGGAGACGGTCACGGGACGACTAGCCGCTCATGACGTGCGTACAACCTTCAAAAGCTTGAAAGAGAGTTGATATCTTGATGATGTGATGATTGCTCAATTCAATGATGATGAGTGGTGTTGATATCCGAGAGCCCCCAGGTCAACGTGCTTGCTGCCAAGTTTTGATATGGTGCCAGTCCCCCAAAGTCGATGATGATATCCCCCATATTGTGTATAGTGGCTGCTGACTTTCGAGATAATGGGCCCCAAGTTATTTGATGTTGCTGCCCATATTTAGTATATTCAGAGGTGATTTTTGAGGCCTAAGACAATTAATGTTGGCTGCTAATTTCCGTAAGCCCCATGTATAATTCGTAAACAACAAGTTGATATTGTTGTTTATTTTGTGAACATCACGTGCAATCCGTAAGTCACGGAGTCAAACCGTAAACCGCAAGTTCCATCCACTGTTTCTTTTTATTTGTGCATGATAAAATCCACTAAATACTTGTTTCCCTAAATGCCAAGTCTGCGCATGTCCTCTCATATTTTCTTTTAGTAACAATCTTCATAATGAATATAGAATAATCACCCTCACTTCTCCAAGTCAAACATGTAAATGGGTGATGTGATCTTGACTCCTTGTGCACGTGATTCTTTATTGTTATGATGATGCACTTGACTTTTGATGCAATACCCTTTTTTTTCAAGTCTGCATATTATGATCTTTTAGATATTTTGTGATGTTCCCAATATAATGCCTCCAAATATTTTCACCATATGTGAAGGCTTTTCACCCCATTTAATTCTTTGAATGAAATAATCACATGCACAACCATTTATTCAACCAAATCCAAATGGTCCCTCAACTTCATTCATTCGAATTTTTCTTATATATTCAAACTATTTATCGACCCGAACACGTCCTGTCTAATGTGCCGCGTCTTCATTCCCATCCGCGATCGTTCCGCTCCATCTTTAAACATCCTAACTTCACCATATTACACGTCTTACCTGCAAAGCACACAAACACTCGCAATAAACATATTCCAAACATATAATTACCTAAAACGGATCAAATCACGTAAGATAAGCACTTTAGCACCCGTGTTTCACAATCTCCATCACTCGGGATCCCTCCACCTTTGGCCATCATATTGTATCTAAAGTGCAGGAAAGTAAAACTGTTCAGCATGAAAGGTAAATTGTTCAAACAAAATAAATTCAACCACCAAACTTAAAAAAGTGGGCTCCGGCGTAGGCACGAATATCCATCATCACCCACAATGCCATACTCTTATGGGGAAGCACCTTCAACCAAGCTTCATCGCCAGCATCTGCTGCAACATCAGCCTCGGGACCCTTATCAGCATCACCGCCAGCGCTTGCCGCCACCTCAGCCGCTTTGGAGGATTCTCCGACCTCAGGCTTAACAGTATACTCCATAGGAGCGTCACAGAGATCCTTCAATTTTTCCTCCCAGGCTTCGATGGTCTAGGTTGGGCATTCAAAGCCCGCAATCTTGGCTTCATAGGCCATTTTTAACCTGGCCAGGAGGAGGGGAGTTACAACGGAACTCTTGAGGCCCTCCCTATAAGAGATCATGCCCTGTACAACATCGAGTTTTCCCTGAGCCTCCTGCCTAGCCTTTTTCATAGCAGCTTAGGCCTCCTGAGTCATTGTCTTGAATTTATCTTCATAATGTTGTGACTTGGCGGCAGCGATCATTCCCTGGTCAGCGATGGTGACTTCAGCCTTCTTTAAGTTGGCTTCCAGCAACTTGTTGACCCCGCAAGCTTCCTCATAAAGATTCATTAGGCGCGCAAGGCCCTATAATCAAGAACACAGCTATCAACATATATAGCCAGGATATCAATCCATCATATATGGGTAGGATGCAGAATAAAGATATTTACCTGGTTAAGAAAGGAAGTCATGAATCCACTGGATTTGACGAACCCGTGACTCTCATAAGGAAAGGCTTTAGGGATAGCAGGAGAGTCTGTTTCCTTCCTTTTACGGGCAGTGGAGGCACGGGTCTTGGTGGCCGTAGAAGGCTTATGGATGGCAGTGACTTTGGAAGTGGTAGGCTTGGACAAAGTGGCAAGTTTGTGGCTTGGTTCTTTCTTCACAGCAACAGGACCAGAATAGCTATCCAACTCTTCAAGGTCGAAGACTTCAGGGATCTTGGCTGGTGCTGCACAAGGAAAGAATTCTGAACTTTTGAATATCTTAATATTTTAATATTTTAATTAATTTAAATATATGCAGGGATACTTAAGAACAGATGTCCTTACCAGACATGTCGGAGCTAGATTTTTGGCTTAAACTTGTAAAAAAACAGAGAAAAGGTTCTTTCACTCTCTAATTCTTTAAAATTTGTTGCACAAAAAACAAGAATATTAGTTCATGATATGACATCAGGATGTATTTGGGGATGTATCTAAAACCCTAGATCCTACTAGTGGTCAACCACTTCACTGGAAAGTCAACACCCTTGTCAATGGATTCCCTTTTGATAAAAAAGAACTTTCACTTCCACTCATCCTCGTTTTTGGTCTCTTTAAGGATGAGGGGATTTTTAGAAGTTGAAAAAAGAAGGAGTCGGCTAGAACCATTGTGACAACTGTGTTCTGTAATCGATGTACGATGTAAAAAAATGATGATTATTAATAAAACCATGTGCTTTGGTTTTATTATATGTGTTTTGGTGTTTCTATGTGTGTATTTGTGTTTGGTGACTTTACAATTCGATTCGATTCCGATTGCAAGCTTTAAATCGCGTTTTGGAATGTTATACGCAAACTGGTGCGTAAACGCAGTCAGTATAACCCGACAAACACTCTGGAATAGTGACATAGGCTTAACATACCTTAAATAACCTCCACATAACTTAGAAATAAGTTTTGAATGGTTTGGTGTGTCGAAATCAACTTTGTTCGATCGCATGGACTATTTGTGTCAAACTGCGAAACTATGCCGATTTGAACTGTAACAGACATTCCGGAACATGAACATAAGTTAAAAATACCATAAATATCCTTCACATAGCTTAGAAATAGGATTTGAGGGGTTCGGTGTGCTAGAATAAACTTTTGGGTCATTCAGGGACTAAAGGCGTCAAAAAGTGCATAAGTTTGCATTTTCGCGCATAACTTACGTTCTGAATACATCCGGACATCAAAAAATTTATGTAAGCATTAAAATATTTTATTTTAGTGTTTGGCATGATAAAATTCCATTCGTCGCTTAATTTGGATCGTTTTTGCGTTCGTTACGACTTCCGTCGTAATTAAGCGAATAACGCAACCGTACGACCAAACGAACCGACATCCGAGATTTTTTTGAGCATATTTTAAGTTCCTTATACTTTAAATTTATTTTAGAGCCTTGAAATGGGGTTAACGGGGCCTGAAAGTGTCAAAAATCAACTTTTACAAGTGCATAGACCTTTTTTTGAAATTTCTGGCAGATTCAATGAACCTAGTCCATTTTGAAGTATTGGTGGTTTTAACCCATGGTTTTGCAAAACCATTGGCTGGTATTCAATGAACATAGTCCATATTAGGGGCTCCCATGGTTTTAGAAAACCATTGGCACACATGTAAGGTCCAGATCAAAGCTCAGTTTACGATAAACGATCTTAACGGTTCAAGGAAATCTATAAATACCCCATGATCTCAACCCCAAAACCCACACCTTTGAAATCTGAATTTGTTCTCTAAGTTGATGTGTTTAACACTTCATACCTGAGAATATTCGGATTCAAAACATCCATTCTTGGATCCGTTGTAAGTGTTCTTTCGTTCTTTTCATTCGTTTTAGCGTTAAAGTCAAACTGCGTTTGACTTTCTGCATTGACCAGTTTATGGTCAATGAGATGTTCGTTTGAACTTCATAACGTGAGCGTAATCATGATGGTTATAGTCCCTTGTGACTATACCTACTGATTACCACGTTATCTAGGCTCAGTGATGAGTCGTAGTTTCGGCCAAAATGCGCATTTACGCGTATTTTGTAACCAAACTACTTATGGGTATCAAAACCATTTTTTTTATACCAAACCTGTTTTCAAACCTTGTTAAACATGTTCTAACATATTTAGCTCGTCACTTTTAGTTTTGTGCTTGTCTAGGGTCGTAAAGGTAAGCGATCTAAACATTCGCTTATACTTTCGAACCCGACCCGTTTGGGCGATAACTAGGATCCGACCAAACACATTAGGTGACCATAGTATATAGGGAATAACCTTCCAAGGTTATACCTTATGGTCGCTTCATTTAAGTAGTTTTATGATAGGTAGTTTATATGCCGGTAAATTACCAAAAATGCCCTTTTACGCCAAAATTCATTTTAAGCATATGTAACATAACCTTTAGTATCTAAACTGATTAGAAAACAATATTAAACATGTTGAGGCATATTTTACTTATCATAGGACTAGTTAGGCGTTCCGAACGCGTTTCACTTAGGATGTAGGCCTTGGGTAGAAAGCACTTAGGTTAGGTTTCATTTAGGATGTAGGCCTTGTTAAACCATATCACATGAGTTCCAACACTCATTTGGGTTACAAGACCTCATTCTGTCCGATCTTCCGATTTAGGCGTCTATTATTTGACTAGTGATCAAATTACTAGGTGCTGCTTGATTTCTCTGGTTTACTCGAGTTTGTTGAAGTACTATTGATTGAGGATACCTTGCACTACATGTGAGTACATAGTTCCCCTATTTTACTGTTTTCAATTGTTTTGGGGTGATTCATATGTACAAAATGTTTTCAAGGTTTAAACGATGATTTCAAAAACAAAGAGAACGATTTATACTAAACTATTAACAATTTGGATAATGTGAACGAATTTGTTGGTTGTAGTTACATAACGAACGACATTCATTAGCATTGATCAAGCCAACCTGTATTAGGTTATGGTACCATAGGATATGACAAATCCCGTTATTGCACTATACCCATGGTTATGTGTGGGTGTTGTGGGTAACGACTGAATCTGATGATTATTAACTTACCCTTTGGAGGTTTGTTAATGCAAGAACGAGTTGAACGATGAATGAGTCACAAAGGTTTGAATGTTATTAACGAGAGACCATATATAAGTTTTCACAATTAAAACGAGGACGATTTAAACAATCTAAACGAGTAAACGATTTGGGAATGATTTGGAAACGATTTGGGAACGATTTGGAAATGATTTGGAAACGATGTTAAATGATTTGGGTAAACTATTGGCTTATGGGCTAGTGTTTAGATAACGGGACGGGTGTAATGTGGCGAAAACATGGTAGATACGCCGTTGGTACTTCTTATATATAAGTGTTTTCAACATATTACATATCGTGGCATTATTTAGTTCACTTGGGTAAACGATATTGAAACGATGTCACTCAATGATGTTTTCGAAATAATATACGAGTTTTATTAACGAGTTTATACGAGATGTTTTACAAGATGGTTTTCTAAAAACAAAAAGCTTTTGGGTTAAGAATTATGGCTACGAAATTTTATAAATTATAACCATCTTAATTTGAGTTGGTTAATCATGTTGCAATATTATACACTTTTTAAAAACAAGGTTTTTGAGGTATTGCAATATATGAAAACAAGCCATGATTATGATACTCTTATAAAACCTATGTACTCGCCATCATTTCTTTGTTGACTTTGTTTTTACATATGTTTCAGGTATTGTTGCTTGATTGACATTCTCGGATGCATGCGTCACATAGGATCTGGACGAGGCCTTAGTGACATAGTATCTATGATAGACGATATAAAACTTGTTTGTTATGTGTTAAAACAATGTTAATGTTTAATATTATCAATAAAACGAAACGCTTTTGTATCCATGGTTATGAAACGATAATTCTGTTACAACACCCCCCGACGTTTCCACCACGCTTTGTTGTTTTACGTGGTCGGGGTGTGACAGAAGAGTTGGTATCAGAGCCAATGGTTATAGGGAATTAGGTTATTAGTAATGCTTTGACCTAGACTATAACTTCTAGGACCCCAACACAAGTTTATTTGCGTTTAGATTCTTTAAAACAAAATCGTCACCTATCCTTAGGTGATAACCACAACGAGAACACAATTTTCGAACCCGCTTCGAAAACTAATCATCTGTTATAGGATGATTGATTACTAGGTTTTGAACCCTCTATTATATGGTTTTGAACCCTTTAAGTTTTCAAAATCTCGTCAAAGTTTGGGTCTAAATAATGTGAACACGTGCAAACTGGAAGAGTGAGTGACTGTACTCTGAGTTTTCTCTCTAAGGCTAGAGTGTTCGTACAAATCCACGTAATCGGACCAGTCACTCTTACCTGGGAACTCTTGGGGTGAGTGTTCACTTATCGGCGAGCATGTCTTCGCGATACATTATTTTTGACCTATTTACTTTGATTAGTCACTGCGTGTCGTTTGTTTGTTCGAGGTAACGAACGAATGATCACCTCTCTTGTGTTTTGTCGATACCTCTTTTGTTCTTCCTAATTTTCCACCTCACTCGATTCTCCTGTTTCCTTGTTAGACAATGCCTCCTCGACGTGAAGCACAATCTTTTACTATTGAAGAAATCGCAGCCCTGGTCTCTCAGCAAGTGGTTGTTGTGCTTCCCGGTGTTGTGACCCAAGTCAACGAGATATACAATAACAATAATAACAACAACAATAATGCACCGTGTAATTTCAAGAACTTCAATTCTGCGAAGCCGCGTAAGTTTTCTGGGTCGCAAGGAGCAACTGCGCTCCTGCAGTGGTTTGAGAGTATCGAGAGCACATTCAGAAATGTGCAGTGTCCGAATGCGCGTAAGGTTGAATTTGCTTCGAGCATGTTTGAGAAGCGAGCGCTTACCTGGTGGCATGGTATTATGCGCGACAGGGGTGCCGAAGTGGCGTTGGCACAAACATGGGAAGAGCTTCGGGCTCTCATCATGAAGGAGTTTTGTCCCCATCACGAAGTTCGGGCTCTGGAGCGAGAGTTTGACGATTTAAAGCAAGATGGGGCTAAACACCGTGCGTACACGAATCGTTTTGAGGAACTCAGTCTATTGTGTCCCACCATGGTTACCCCTCTGGAGAAAGCAATCGAGAGATATATCGATGGGTTACCCGATTCTATTCTGGAGATTGTGACGGGTGTTAATCCTACTACCCTTCGTCAAGCAATCGAGTTGTCTGCTACCCTGACTGAGACTTAAGTCAGGAAGGGTAAACTCACCCGCAAGGGTTATAAAAAGAAGGCGACTGATTCAGGGAAGGACAAGAAAAAGGGTAAGGGTAAGGAAGGAGAGACGTCGAAGAAATCAAGGAAGCGAAAGGGTGCCCAGAATTTTGCTGTTACAGCACAAACTGCTCAGAACCCGCAGAACCCACCGGCTCAGCCACCTGCAAAGAAAGCGTATGCTAGTACCGCACCTCATTGTGCTCGTTGCAACGGTAATCACGTTGCACAACAAGCTTGCAGGCAACGTACGACGTGTGGTAAACTTGGGCATTTGGCCAATGTTTGTCGTTTGGGACAGAATCAGGTTGCTCAGGTTCCAGCTCCAGGTCAAGGGAATGCTGTGAGATTCCCACCGGGTTCATATTTTAATTGTGGAGAGTCTGGTCACTTCCGCAACAACTGTCCGAGACTGGTGATTGCAAACGCGAATGCTAACGCGAACCCGAATGCGAACGTCAACGTCAATGTGAATCCCGCTCGTGGGCGAGCGTACAATTTGAATGCAAACGAAGCGAGGGCTGACAACGAGGTTGTCAATGGTACGTTTCTTGTTAACAATCGACCTGCGTCTATTCTTTTTGATTCTTGTGCCAATAGAAGTTTTGTTTCATTATCTTTTGAGCCTTTGCTAGCGATACCTAGAACTAAACTGAGGAAACCCTTATTTGTCGAGGTTGCTACTGGTAAACCTCTGGTTCTCGATTCTGTTATTCGTGATTGTCAGTTGAACCTAGATAACCATCTTTTTCCTATTGACCTCACACCGATGCAACTTGGGAGTTTCGATATTATCATTGGAATGGATTGGTTAACCAAACACCACGCTGAGGTGGTTTGTTTCGATAAGATTGTTCGTATTCCTCTTCCGTCTAGCGATGTTCTGGAAGTTCGTGGTGAAAAACCTGTTGGGTTTTTCACATGTTTATCAAAGTAATTTCATCCTTATGAAATAAAAACTCAGCGGAAATAATTATTTAAAACATGTTACTTACAAGATATAAAACTCATTTTATATGTAAAACCCAATCCCGGATCCATATACGAACATGCATGCTATCAAAAATAAAACACAACCATAGAGTGTTTAGAATACTACCTTCCATGGAGTAATGGATACGAAGAAGATGAAGCTTCTTGAACGGTTGCCTTCAAGTGTAGAAGACCTCAAGCTTGTATACCCCAAGCCTTCCAACAAACACCTTATGTTTAGCTAGGATTTCTACACTTATGAACTCACTAGAATTTCCTCTATTAAACCACCATATGGCTGAAATATTAGAAGGACTATATTGAGTTCTTGCACTTGATTTTCATACTTGAAAAACCCCTTCTTGATCAACCAAACATGACTCGATTTTAGAGAGTAAATTCAAGTCTTACACTTGAAAATGATCTCCAAAACTTGCACTATGTTGGCCGAAAATGAGAGCATGATCTCTAGAGTTTTCTTGTTCATCTCATTATTAATTTGTCATACAAATTAATATATATCAAGTGAGAGAAATGGCCTCCCAATTTGACCAATGCATGAACATCTAACACATGCAAAATGCATGCATCCCTATTGGACCAAAATGGTTTAGGGAAGACCACCCAATCAAATGCCATCTAACATGTAAGATGTGCATGTAACTTGATTGGTGGAAAATCTTTAGGGAAGAACAAAAGGAGGGGGGGCACTCTTTACTTTATAAAAAAATAATAATTTCTTTTATAAAATTTCTAAGTCTTATGATATTTTATAACTCTTATAAAATATAACAACATATGTTATATGACTTATACAACTTTTATTATGTTATTTAACCCATTAAATAACAAAATAAAATATTCTCTCAAAATAAATTATCCATATAATTTATTGGTTTGTCAAGTGCAATTATTTAGAAAACCAATTTCTAAATATTATAGGTGTTAATATTTATTTGTTTGATCACATCATAAATAAATATTATAAGTGTTTGTCTAGCTTGTATTTGGGTATGACTCGACTTGGATCATAACGTACTAGCCACATCAATTTAATATGTGTCTTGGGCATACAGAGTCCAACAATCTCCCACTTGCACAAGATACATAGAAAATTGATGCAAGTAGTAAATGACGCCTAACTACGGTTTACTACCCCTAATACGTATGACTATATGTCCCATTCAATCACATCATCCCCTTCAAGTCCCTTACTTGAATATGATTTAGGTGAATCTATCATTTATCCTTTCGTTACAGATGTCATGTTAAATCCAGAGACATAGAGTGATCACTCTCTGTTGATTTAACTTTAGCAGGCCTTAGACATCTTATTCTCAACGAATAAGAGGAACAAATCCTGTCTTGACTACATACGTCTCTCACAACACCTTGTACCACACCTGAGCTTAGCCTTATGTACTGTCATATTACTGACAGTGAAGAAATAAGTCAAGGTACAATATTTGGTGAATATCAAGACCCAATATGTATCTCAGGTCTGAGGATACTATGATATTCTCCTTTACTCAAATTTACTTATGATCAATCACAGATGAATCCATGCAGTAATATTTGAGAGCGAGTCAGTCCAATATTTGTATCCTACAAATATCTATGAACCTTGGCAGCAACACTTTGCTCTATATTCATACTTAATGAATATCCACCAATCCAAATTCATAATAGTCTTACATTCATATTTGTTCCCACAAGTATGATCGACTACGGACATTTAGAATAAGTAACTTATTCACGGATTTAAACATGCTAAAATGGAACATAACTCAAAATACCATAAAGAGTTATTATAACAATTGTTCCAATATCCAAATACAAAATAGATCAAATCCAATCACTAGAATATCGAAGTCCTTAAGTACTCAAGGAGCTTCGTGAGTGGATCCGCAATATTTTGATCAGTGTGAACTTTGCGAATACATATTTTTCCCTTTTTCAACTTCATCCCTTATGTAGTTGAAACTCCGCTCAATGTGCCCAGTCTTTTGATGTGCACGAGGTTCCTTGATTTGAGCAATCACACCATCGTTATCACAAAAATCTCTAGGGCTCCCGAATGGTAGGGACTACCCCTAGATCGGCAATAATTCAAGTGGTAGATCCATATGAATTATCTCGATCAATGAAGCGGCGATGTATTCTGATTTTGTAGTGGACAATGCTACCCTGATTGCGATCGAGAATCATCTCGATCAGTTTGGAAGCTCGCATCCATGTAACCCTTTACAACGATTTCTTCTTCACCAAATCCATATATTAGAAATATATCCTTAGTCCTTCTAAGGTATTTCAATATATTTTAACAGTCACCCAATGACCGTTACTTGGATTTCGCTGGTCTCTTCTAGTCATGCTTAATGCACATGACATGTCCGGTCTAGTGCATATCATTACATACATAATGAATCCTATAGCTGACGCATATGGGATTCCTTTCATTCTTTCTTGTTCATCCTTTGAGCTTGGACATTGAGACGCACTCAATATTGTCCCCTCTTTGAATAGGTACCAAACCTTTCATAGAGTTCTCAATCTTGAACCTTTTCAAGACTTTGTCAATGTATGCACTTTGGTTTAAACCTATCAAGCGCCTTGATCTATCCCTGTAGATCTTTATTCCCAAAATATAGGCAACTTCACCAAAATCCTTAATAGAAAATAACTTCCAAGCCAGGCTTTCACACCTTCCATGGTTGGAATGTTATTTCCAAATAGTAGAATGTCATCAACATATAATACTAATAAAGTGATGATGCTCCCACTAGCCTTCTTATACACACGCTTTATCAACGTTCCTGATGAATCCATATTCCCTAATCTCTTCATCAAAACGGTGATTACAACTTCTAGATGCTTGTTTCGATCTATAGATTAATTTCTTTAACTTGCATACTTTGTCAGGATGTTTAGGATCGACAAAACCTTCAGGCTTAACTGTATAGACATCTTTCTCAAGATATCTATTAAGGAAAGTCATTTTGAGATCCATTTGCCAAATCTCATAATCATATTGTGCAAGTATGGCAAATGATATCCTAGTAGACTTTAGCATCGCCACGGGCGAGAAGGTCTCATCATAATCAACCCTTTGAGTTTGAGTGAAACCTTTTGCTACAAGTCTCACTTTACAAGTATCCAAGTTACCATGCATATCTGTTTTCTTCCTGAAAACCCACTTATTTCCAACTATTTTGGAGTTAAGAGGTAGTACAACCTATTCCCATACTTGGTTGTCATACATGGATTGCATCTCTACGTTCAAGGCTTCAAGCCATTTGTCACAATCGGATTTTGACATTGGATCAAGGTATGTGGTAGGTTCATCCGAGTCTACCACGTAGCATCCATCCATATCTTTTAGGTGGACTACTAATTCTACCGGATCTGCGAACATTTTGTGTGTATTGATCAACCACTTGATCGTTTTCAATAACCTTTTGTTGATTGCTAATTTTAACCAAATGTGTATCGGCTTGTGGTTCTTGATCCTCATCAAGTTCCATTGTTCTACTAATTCCTTCCACAAGGAACTTAGTTTCCATGAACTCAGCCTTTCGAGCAACAAATACCTTTTTCTCTGTTGGATCGTAGAATTAATATCTTATACCATCTTTAGGATATCCTACGAAGATACACTTAGTGGATCGGACTTTCAATTTATTTGAGGTGTATAGCTTAACATAAGCTTTACAATCCCTTCCTTTAAATATGATAATGATGGAACCCTTCCATGCCATATTTTAAAAGGATGTCGTATCCACTTTTCTTGGTTGGGGCCATACTGGCCGCGGAGAGCAAAGCGTAACCCCAAAGTGATAGAAATAATTCGCTCCTAGCCATCATAGATCGAACCATATCTAATAGAGTTCGACTCCTCCTCTATCGAAACGAAGATCTTTAAAAGAGTTGATTTAGTACTTCACCTTTTGAAGGCTTTGAACATTTCAAATACTTCAACTTTGTGTCCTAGAAAGTACACATAACCATAACTACTATAGTCGTTGGTTAAAGGTAATGAAGTATATTTCACCATTCCTAATCATTGGCTAAAAGGATCACATACATCCAAATGTATGATACTTAATTAATCTTTTGCCCTTTTCCACTAAAGGGTTCCTTAGTCATTTTACCTTGTGAATAAGATTCACATGTATCAAATGAACCAATTTCATTTGTTTCCAAAAGACAATTCTTTCGAAATATTTACATGCGACATCTGTTTATATGACCTAGGCGATAATGCCAAGGATAGGTCTTACTCAAATCCATTTTGAGTTTCTTGGTGATTGATTGGTACATTAAACTATCAAATGATGTATTATTATGAACCAATTTATAAATACCATTTGAAAGTATAGCTTTAAAGTAAAACATGTCATTCATCGATATAAATGTCAATGTTTGCAAACTTTAAGTCAAAACCATATTGTCTTATAAGGGAAACTTGAATAATGTTCCTAGTCAAACTAGGAGCATTCAAAACATTTTAAAACAATTTCCAAACCATTTGGAAGTTTCAAAACATAGTCTCCTTTCTTGTAATGTTTATTTCTTTTGAATCTTTTGCAACGGATTGCAAACATGAGTTCCACATCCGGTATCTAATACCCATGTGTTAGAAGAAATAACATTAAGGTCAATATGTATCATTAAGATTGTACCTGAGGTTTGCCTAGCATCCCTCAACTCTTTGAGATAGGTTGGACAATTCCTATTAAATGCCCTATCTCACCACACTCAAAGCATGGATCGTTCATGGCAACCTTTGCCTTCTTCTCTTTTGGTTTCGGTGGTTTCGCTTTAGTCTTTCTAATCATTCCCTTTGAATTACCCGTTTCCATTTTCAACAATTGCTTTGGTGTCGGGGTGATTCCCTTTCTAGTTGCCACCCTCATTGATCGTTAGAATGGATAAAACCGTTTTATCCGTATTGATCCTTTCGAGGTGATCAATGTGGATTTTCATCTTAAAGACATAAGATGAGTCCGATTGGGTTTCCTCCATTCGACATACATGAAGCGCTCGAACCGTTTCGAAGCGTTCTTGTCACACCCCAACCGATGGCGGAATCATCGGGGCGCGGCACTGAGCGAAACAGATTGTCCAGAAGTTTCCATAACAAATATCATTACCATTTAAGTAAACATTACGTCCCATACCGTAACATAAATAGTCAAACAAGTTATTACAGACAACATCAAAACAATTACTCTGTTCCGACAACTCAGATTTAAATAAGTAGCAATTGTTTATCTGCTTCTAGAGACCCCTAATAAGTTATCTACAGACAACTATTTGTTGGGCTCTAAAGCTTTATTCTAGCTTCCAATTCCTACCACATATGCGTCCTAAGCACCTGTCACATACGTTAAAATAATGTCAATACATAAAATGTAAAGGTGAGCATACAAGTTTGATAATAGCATATAGAGTTCGAATTCGTTTACGCATAACCAGCACGTACACATAGTGAAATGAAGCACGTTAGTTATCGACATAGATCCATCGATACCAATGACTGCGGGTTGACTGCCCGAGGCAGTTCGCAATACACGATTACCACTGTAATCCATGCAAGTAAAAGATCCTTAACAACCCCCGTGTGAACGGGTGCTGAGTCCAAACTATAGTACTATCGTTGCTAAGGCAGGTAGACAGCATTCCATGTGTAAACATAACAAACAAGCATTCATAAGCCACGTATAACATGCATTAATGGTTAAGCGTTAAAATAGCTTGAGTAGTGTGATAGTTGTAGTTTGAATAGTTGTAACGTATGTAACACCCAAAAGTGCTAAAAGCAAAAAGGGTTCGAGTATACTCACAGCGATATAGATTGAAGTGAGCGCTTTTACAGCGAGTACGATTAGCCTGAATAGATTCGATAACGTAACGATAAGTGGCGCGTAAAACAGTACAAGTGGGAGTGGGTGGGATGACTGATCGTGCGGATCAGTTATCCATGAGTAGAAGTCATCCGTGCGCATGACCTATCCGTGCGGATGGTGATGCGTGCGGATGGTGTTCCATCCGGGTAAGCTATCCGTGCGCGTGACTGTCCGTGCGGATGACTTATCCGTACGGTTAGATTGTATGTGCGGATAAATGTTCAAGTGGATTGTTTCTTCCTAAGATGTGCTTGTGTATGATGGCTTGTGCTTTGGAGTTTTCGTTGTAGCATTTAGAAAACACCAAAGTGTTTCTATCTTTCAAGCTGGTCGCGCGGACGACAGTCCGTGCGTATGGTAGTCCGTGCGGACAATGGTGTTCCGTGCGGACAGTAGTGGTCCGTGCGGTCAGTCCGTGCGCGTGGGCAGAGCCAGTCCGTCCGGATAGTCTGTCCGTGCGTACGACTTGGCCGTGCGGATGAACATTGTTTGGATTTTAGTTTAAGGCCTTAGTATCTCATGATCCGAAGAGTAATCCCTTCAGAGGTTGTCCGTCCGGATTGCTCATTCGTCAATACTCAAACCTTGTTTGGAAAGTGGGTCCCAAGGGTAATCCGTGCGGGTGACAACCCGTGCGTATGACTTGTACATGCGGACAGCTAGTCCGTGCGCACAGCTTGTCCGTGCGGACAGCCTCTGGTTGTTCCGTTCGTCTACACTTGGTTCCTGTTGTCGTTTATCGAGACGTTCTGATTACGTGGCAACCACTTGGAATTGTATTCTTACCCGCGTGACTAGACCGGTCAGGAACCACCCTAACTCGGCCTGTCGACGACTCAGAACGGTCATTCCGGTTGACCCCGAAATCAGTTGTCGATGGGTAGGATTCCAGATCTAGAACTAGTGCATCACTATTGACGAGTAGAACACTAGAACTGATCGGATTCGTACCGGTTTTAAAGGTAAAAGAAGGAGAGAACTTAGGTTTATTTCTTTCAACTCTTTTATCCTTAGAAAAGTTTAGATCTAGGTGAAGTTATTGTAAAAACTTGTAGAAATCGTTTAGATCTGAGATATTCTTGGTGGAATGAAGCTAAGCTTGAAGTTCTTAAGAACTTCATGATCACGCCACCCGAGAATACCTCAAATCCGGATGATTTCATGGTTAAAATCGAAGATTCGAAAATAGAAATGTGTAGTGATCAAAGATGTACAAGAATTAGTGCAAGATCTTACCTGGATTGAGAGAAATCTGAGAAAAGGTGAAGAATGCGTGTGGTTCGGACGTCACTTGCCAAAAGTGGAAAAAGTGGAGAGTGACCCGTGTATTTATAGGATGCCAAAAAAGGGAAAGGGTGAGTCGTGCGCATGGCACGCACCCAGGTAGGTTATCCGCGCGGACTGGTCATCCGTGCGGATTGGTCATCCGTGCGGATTGGCAATCCGTGCGGATTGGCCATCCGTGCGGATGCCACCTCCTTTGGTGTGTTCGGTGCGATGTTAATTCGGTTCCGATTTGCGAGCGATTCGATAGGGTTTCATAGTCAAATTACTTTCAGTCCCAACTACTTCTTATATGGCTCGACTCGGGATTCGGGTTCGTGTTCGTTTAAATTCAAGTTAGACTTCGAGTTCGATTGAGTTCGCTTGATTGTCCCAACATAACATAAAATAAACATGCACAGGTAACACGTAAGGCACACACACACGTATAATGATAAGTAAAACACATAGCTCGAGTTACGATTCGATGTCGATTTGATTAGCATAGCTTGATTAACTTTATCGCATTGTTACTTCCTATCGTTCCCAGTCGTAGGTCGATTGAAATACGGTTAGCATGACTTGATTATTGTAATGAACGACATTTACTCCACATAATCTAAATATCATACAAACAATTCTACGAGTCAAGTCGCGCGAAATCGGTCGTTGACTTTGACCTTGACTTTGACTTTCACTCGTGAAAACACGGGGTGTTACAGCCTCCCCTTGTTTAGGAAATTTCATCCCGAAATTAAGCTGAAAGCTGTAACTAGTTCGCGAATCACGTGTGAGAGTCCTTCGTTTGGATCATTGAAAATCGTCAAATTAATCGGGATTTTACGGTTAAAATCGGCTGATTTTTGGATATGGTGTGCAAAAACATCTGATCTAAAAGCCTATAAAGTTTTAGATTTCAATTCAAAGCCATTTGAGAGAAATCTTTCTCAATTTCCAATTTTTCATTTTCAAAAACCTTTTTCTTTTTCTTTCAAAACCTTGATTATTGTAGGTTCCGGTTTGAATTCGTTTCGATTGCGTACCGACTCGTGAACGTGCGGAATCCGTACACGATCGTTATCGAACACACAAAAACGTACAATTTTAACGTGATTCAATAGATCCGTATGACTTGTACAAGTTCCACGAATCACCTTTACAACTTTCTCTCTCTAGTTTCTCTCTCTAACCTTCAAAGCTCCAAAGTTGCAAAATGGCAAAAGTTCCTAAAGTTAACCCTAACCCTGCTATTTATAGGCCAAGGATATAAGGAGTCTCTCCTTATTTACAAGTATACCTCCTTGCCTTTCTTAACCGGACATTACTCCTTCGTTAAACAACTGTGGATACTTTGCCTTCATGTCGCTTTCGAGTTCCCAAGTGAACTCCGCGCCTCGCTTGCCTTCCCACCGGACTTTCACAATAGGAATGCGTGAGCGCCTGAGTTCTTTGGTTTTGCGACATGATTTCGACAGGCTTTTCCACGAAGTGTAATGTTCCGTTCACTTGTAAACCATCTAGAGGAACATGTGAGTCGTGGTCGGCGATGCACTTTCGGAGGTTTGACACATGGAAAGTCGGATGGACATTGCTAAGTTCTTCCGGTAATTCGAGTCTGTAGGCGACTTTTCTGATCCTTTCTAGAATCTTAAAAGGTCCAACATATCGAGGCGCGAGTTTCCCCTTTTTGCCGAATTGGACTACACCCTTCCAAGGTGATACCTTTAGGAGTACGTAGTCACCAACGCCATATTCACGGTGCTTGCGCTTTTTATCGGCGAGAACTTTCTGTCTATCCCGAGCTTTCGCTAGGTTGTCTCGTATTTGGAAAATTTTGTCTGTCGTCTCTTGTAGCAGCTCCGGGCCGGTTAGTTGCGAGTGACCGATCTCGTGCCACACAATAGGCGATCGACATCTCCTTCCATATAAGGCCTCGAAAGGTGCCATCTGGATGCTAGCCTGGTAACTGTTGTTGTACGAGAATTCGACTAACGGAAGGTGTTTATCCCAGTTACCACCGAAGTCTAGGACACACGAACGGAGCATGTCTTCAAGCGTACAAATCGTTCTTTCAGTCTAACCGTCGGTTTGTGGGTGGAACGCAGTACTTAGATTAAGCGTTGTACCGAGTGCTGTTTGAAATGTCTCCCACAATCGTGAAGTAAACCGAGCATCACGATCAGAGATGATGTCACGAGGCGTCCCATGTCGACAAATGATCTCGTCGGTGTAGATTCGGGCTAATCGTTCTACCTTGTAGTCTTCTCGTATTGGCAGAAAGTGAGCCGATTTGGTCAAACGGTCAATAACAACCCAAATGCTGTCGTGACCTGATGACGTGGTTGGAAGCTTGGTTGCGAAATCCATGGCTATGCTCTCCCACTTCCACATGGGAATTGGAGGTTGTTCAAGCAAGCCAGAGGGTCTTTGATGTTCAGCCTTGATCCTAGCACAGGTTAGGCATTTTCCGACGTAGAGAGCGATATCCCGTTTCATACCCGGCCACCAGTACCTATAGCGAAGGTCGTGGTACATTTTGTCAGCACCAGGATGAATAGAGTATCGGGATTTGTGGGCTTCATCCATGATAATCTGTCGCAGGTTGGTTCGCTTGGGAATCCAGATTTTGTCTAAGAAGTGGAATATCCCGTTCGATTTGCTCACAAGTTGGGCTCCATCATGGTAGATTCTTTTCTTTCTTCAAGGTGCGTTCGTTGAAACATGCATGCTGGGCGTCGCGAATAAGAGCTTCGAGATTGTGCTGGGCTTGAACATTTCGAGTGCTAAGCGGATAGCTCCGTCTGCTAAGCGCGTCGGCAACAACATTTGCTTTGCCTGGGTGATAACGAATCTCACAGTCGTAGTCGTTGAGAAGTTCTACCCATCGGCGTTGACGCATATTCAGTTCCCTCTGATTAAAGATGTGCTGTAGGCTCTTATGATCGGTGAAGATCGTACACTTGGTACCATACGGGTAGTGTCGCCAAATCTTTAATGCAAAAACAACTGCGCCTAGCTCGAGATCGTGGGTTGTATAGTTCTTCTCGTGGATTTTGAGCTGACGAGATGCGTAAGCTATGACCTTGTCTCTTTGCATTAAGACACAACCGAGACCAAGGTTAGAAGCATCACAGTAGACAATGAAATTATCGTTTCCGTCGGGTAGTGTGAGAACAGGAGCATTGCAAAGCATGTGTTTGAGGGTTCGAAAGGCAGACTCTTGTTTGGTTCCCCAGACAAAAGGCTGATCCTTATGAGTGAGAGAGGTAAGTGGTACGGCAATCTTCGAGAATCCTTCGATGAATCGTCAATAATAGCCCGCTAGCCCGAGAAAGGAGCGGACTTCAGTCGGGTTCCTAGGCGTAACCCAGCTCTTAACAGCTTCAATCTTCGCAGGATCGACATGAATACCCTGACTATTTACGATGTGACCCAGAAACTGAACCTCCCCCAACCAAAACTCGCACTTGGAGAATTTGGCGTAGAGTTGGTTCCCATGGAGTAACTCGAGAACCAAACGTAGATGTTGCGCGTGTTCGGCTCTCGTTTTGGAATAGATCAAGACATCGTCGATGAACACGATGACGAAATGGTCAAGATACGGTTTACACACCCGATTCATCAGGTCCATGAAAACTGCTGGTGCATTGGTTAGGCCAAAAGGCATGACAACGAATTCGTAATGGCCGTAACGAGTGCGAAACGCGGTTTTGGGTATATCTTCCTCTTGTATACGCAGTTAATGATATCCTGAACGTAGATCAATCTTCGAGAAACACGTAGCGCCTTATAGCTGATCAAACAAATCGTTGATTCGTGGCAGAGGATAGCGGTTCTTGATAGTCAACTTATTCAATTCCCGGTAGTCGATGCACATCCGGAACGACCCGTCCTTCTTTTTAACGAAAAGGACTAGTGCGCCCCAAGGAGAGGTGCTCGGGCGAATAAAGCCTTTTTCAAGCAATTCCTGGAGTTGGGTTGAGAGTTCGCGCATTTCGGACGGCGCGAGTCGAGAAGGAGCTCTGGCGATAGGATTGGCTCCAGGAATGAGATCAATGCAAAAATCAATATCACGCTTCGGAGGTAGTCCGAGAAGATCCTCTGGAAAAACTTGAGGAAATTCTCGAACCACTGGAACGTCTTTTACTTTCTTCTTCTCTTTCTTTTCTTTCTCCGCTGCTACGACATGAGCCAAAAAAGCCCTGTATTCCTTACGGAGATACTTGCTAGCTTGTAGGCATGACATAAGCTTGAGACCCATCGAAGTAGTATCACCATAAATGCACAATGAATCACCGTTGGCGAGCGAAAAACGAATCATTTTATCGAAGCACACAACTTCGGCATGGTTTTCGCGAAGAAAGTCCATGCCTACTATGACATCAAAGCTTCCTAGTTGCATAGGAATGAGATCGATTGAGAAGATGTGATTGTTGAGCTCGAGTGTGCAATCACGAATAACAGAGTTTACAGCGATGGTTCTTCCGGTACCGACTTCAACATCGAATGCAGAGGAGAGTCGGGAACGTTTACGACTAAGGAGTTTCTCAAATTCGAGTGACACAAAGCAATTATCGGCTCCAGTATCAAACAAACATGAAGCATAAATACCATTCACAAGGAACGTACCATTGACCACGTTGTTGTCGGCCTGGGCTTGACGCACATTGACATTGAAGGTTCTGGCACGTGCGGCCTGTTGTTGTTGTTGCTGCTGTTGCTGTGGCGGCTGCTGTTGCGGTTCTTGTTTAACTACCCTGTTCGGGCACATGTTGGCGAAATGATTCGGGTCGCCACACGTGAAGCATGCTCTGGCTTTGACTGCGGGTGCCGGAGGAGCTTGTTGACCCTGTGGGGCAGCGAGTAGAGCTTGATTGGCAGGAGCTTGACGAATACGGCAGTTGGCAGTAAAGTGGCCGTAGACGTTGCAATGAGCACAGAAGCGGCATTGAATAGCAGTCGGATGATGATAGGTGCAAGTAGGGCAGAGTGGGTGTGCTCCAGTATATGCACGCTTTGCAGGCGGTGCATTGGCCACAGGCGCCACTACTTGACGCTGTTGAGCAGGTACAGCCTGGATCGGTGCAACAGTAATCGCACAGTTCTTGTTGGTGGAGCTGTTCTTTCTCTTGTTCTTTCTCTTGTTGCTTGACGACGTGGCTTCAGCAGTTGGTGCAGTAGTAGTGGCTTGATGCAGATGCTTGGAGGTCTTATCCCACACCCCAGGCTTGACCCTTTTGTCATTGATTTCAGCGGCCAGCAGATAGGTTTCTTCGATCGTGGCAGTCTTGGCCGCTTGCACGAAATCAGCGACGCAGTCGGGCAGGGCTCGGATGTACTTCTTGATGGTCATCTCCGGAGTCTTGACCTGGTCAGGACAGATAATGCTGAGCTGTTTGAAGCGAGCAGTGAGGCCGGCATTGTCTCCATCCTTCTGATGTATGTGCCAGAATTCATCTTCAAGCTTTTGACGCTCGTGAGGAGGGCAGAATTCCTCCAGCATGACTTCTTTGAGCTCTTCCCACGACAAACCGTAAGCTGCATCATTCCTTCTCTTGTTCCTCTCAGCCGTCCACCAGTCCAAAGCACGGGACTGAAAGACGCCGGTAGCGTTCAGAGTTCGAAGGTCATCAGGGCAACCACTTTGTCGCAGAGTAACCTCGATAGAGTCAAACCAGTGGAATAGAGCATTAGGACCTCCTTCGCCTGTGAATTCTTTCGGCTCACATGACTTGAATTGTTTAAAACTGAAAGGTCTTACGACAGCTCTAGGACCTTCAGTCCTCGATTCCTCGGATGATTTGCTGGCGTTCTCATAGGCATCGCTCACTGCCTTTGCTACAGCTTTCGCGATGATGGAAGCAAGACGTCTGTCTTTCTTTTCCTGGCGAGAGAGTTGATGACGGGATCCGGACGACATTGTCTGCAATAGACATCGCCATGGTACTCAACACATGTATTCGAATCTCACCTCACACGTCTAGTACTTACTAAAGCTCAGTAACACGTACCATTTAAACGCATACAGTCACAAAATCACAGAATTGCACAAAATCACATAGAGCACATAATCACAATATTCCTAATCACATAATCATAACAGCAAGAATCACATATACTTAGTCACTAAAAGCACCTACGAGCATACAAACCATTCTGACTGTCTCTATTATCGATTCGCTAGCGATGAGTTGTGTAGTTTTGTGTTTTAGAAGAAGCAATAGTGTTGAGTTGAAATCAATAGTACCTCAAAATGTTAACAAATAACAGAAAATGCATAAAATTTTCATAAAGATCGATAAATCGAAGGTAGATTGTCTGCGGCTAATAGACTTCGACTAACCAAAGTAGCTCGACTATTTGCAAGGATCCTGCACAACGACCTCCAGGACTATGCCTTTGCCTCGATTCTCGGGCGTTGGCGCAATTCCCTTTGGTTAGGTTGTGTCTTTAGATCGTTGGAGTCCATCGAACTTTGGTGGAAGTTTTTGTATAAAACCGGGACGAGTCGTCAAGGTTAGGGTTTCACCCCTATCTTGCAACTCCCGACCTCATTTTTGATAAAAATTGAGGAGATTATTCATCAAAATATGGATTTCACTCCTGATTTGGTATGATTCTCCTCGTTTGTAGCTAAAACGCAAGATGATTAGGCAACTTTGGTCGAGAGTTTGAGGTTTTCACACCTATTCTCGGCCTTATTACCTGTTCACAACTTGAAAATTCGAGTGCAGTGATAGAAAAGAGTGAGTGATAGTGACGAGTTTACGCATACGCGTGAGTTGGTCTGTTGGTTCTTAACTATAGTCTAGGTCTCTAAGACTTCGACCCGGACTAGGTCGAGTCTTGCCTAATTCTCTATAGTTATGGCTCTGATACCAATCTGTCACACCCCAACCGATGGCGGAATCATCGGGGCGCGGCACTGAGCGAAACAGATTGTCCAGAAGTTTCCATAACAACTATCATTACCATTTAAGTAAACATTACGTCCCATACCGTAACCTAAATAGTCAAACAAGTTATTACAGACAACATCAAAACAATTACTCTGTTCCGACAACTCAGATTTAAATAAGTAGCAATTGTTTATCTGCTTCTAGAGACCCCTTATAAGTTATCTACAGACAACTATTTGTTGGGCTCTAAAGCTTTATTCTAGCTTCCAATTCCTACCACATATGCGTCCTAAGCACCTGTCACATACGTTAAAATAATGTCAATACATAAAATGTAAAGGTGAGCATACAAGTTTGATAATAGCATATAGAGTTCGAATTCGTTTACGCATAACCAGCACGTACACATAGTGAAATGAAGCACGTTAGTTATCGACATAGATCCATCGATACCAATGACTCCGGGTTGACTGCCCGAGGCAGTTCGCAATACACGATTACCACTGTAATCCATGCAAGTAAAAGATCCTTAACA
This sequence comes from Helianthus tuberosus, assembly GCA_030545235.1. Taxonomy (NCBI): domain Eukaryota; kingdom Viridiplantae; phylum Streptophyta; class Magnoliopsida; order Asterales; family Asteraceae; genus Helianthus; species Helianthus tuberosus. The sequence continues at coordinate 128,377,132 of CM060360.1, forward strand.
ACCCTCGTGTGAACGGGTGCTGAGTCCAAACTATAGTACTATCGTTGCTAAGGCAGGTAGACAGCATTCCATGTGTAAACATAACAAACAAGCATTCATAAGCCACGTATAACATGCATTAATGGTTAAGCGTTAAAATAGCTTGAGTAGTGTGATAGTTGTAGTTTGAATAGTTGTAACGTATGTAACACCCAAAAGTGCTAAAAGCAAAAAGGGTTCGAGTATACTCACAGCGATATGGATTGAAGGGAGCGCTTTTACAGTGAGTATGGTTTGCCTGAATAGATTCGATAACGTAACGATAAGTGGCGCGTAAAACAGTACAAGTGGGAGTGGGTGGGATGACTGATCGTGCGGATCAGTTATCCGTGAGTAGAAGTCATCCGTGCGCATGACCTATCCGTGCGGATGGTGATGCGTGCGGATGGTGTTCCATCCGGGTAAGCTATCCGTGCGCGTGACTGTCCGTGCGGGTGGCAACCCGTGCGGATTAGTTGTACGTGCAGATGACTTATCCGTACGGTTAGATTGTATGTGCGGATAAATGTTCAAGTGGATTGTTTCTTCCTAAGATGTGTTTGTGTATGATGGCTTGTGCTTTGGAGTTTTCGTTGTAGCATTTAGAAAACACCAAAGTGTTTCTATCTTTCAAGCCGGTCGCGCGGATGACAGTCCGTGCGTATGGTAGTCCGTGCGGACAATGGTGATCCGTGCGGACAGTAGTGGTCCGTGCGGTCAGTCCGTGCGTGCGGGCAGAGCCAATTCGTCCGGTTAGTCTGTCCGTGCGTACGACTTGGCCGTGCGGATGAACATTGTTTGGATTTTAGTTTAAGGCCTTAGTATCTCATGATCGAAAGAGTAATCCCTTCAGAGGTTGTCCGTCCGGATTGCTCATTCGTCAATACTCAAACCTTGTTTGGAAAGTGGGTCCCAAAGGTAGTCCGTGCGGGTGACAACCCGTGCGTATGACTTATACGTGCGGACAGCTAGTCCGTACGCACAGCTTGTCCGTGCGGACAGCCTCTGGTTGTTCCGTTCGTCTACACTTGGTTCCTGTTGTCGTTTATCGAGACGTTCTGATTACGTGGCAACCACTTGGAATTGTATTCTCACCCGCGTGACTAGACCGGTCAGGAACCACCCTAACTCGGCCTGTCGGCGACTCAGAATAGTCATTCCGGTTGACCCCGAAATCAGTTGTCGATGGGTAGGATTCCAGATCTAGAACTAGTGCATCACTATTGACGAGTAGAACACTAGAACTGATCGGATTCGTACCGGTTTTAAGGGTAAAAGAATGACAGAACTTAGGTTTATTTCTTTCAACTCTTTTATCCTTAGAAAAGTTTAGATCTAGGTGAAGTTATTGTAAAAACTTGTAGAAATCGTTTAGATCTGAGATATTCTTGGTGGAATGAAGCCAAGCTTGAAGTTCTTATGAACTACATGATGACGTCACCCGAGAATACCTCAAATCCGGATGATTTCATGGTTAAAATCGAAGATTCGAAAGATAGAAATGTGTAGAATTGTCTAGTGATCAAAGATGTACAAGAATTAGTGCAGAATCTTACCTGGATTGAGAGAAATCTGAGAAAAGGTGAAGAATGCGTGTGGTTCGGACTTCACTTGCCAAAAGTGTAAAAAGTGGAGAGTGACCCGTGTATTTATAGGATGCCAAAAAAGGGAAAGGGTGAGCCGTGCGCATGGCACGCACCCGGGTAGGTTATCCGCGCGGACTGGTCATCCGTGCGGATTGGCAATCCGTGCGGATTGGCAATCCATGCGGATTGGCCATCCGTGCGGATGCCACCTCCTTTGGTGTGTTTGGTGCGATGTTTATTCGGTTCCGATTTGCGAGCTATTCGATAGGGTTTCCTAGTCAAATTACTTTCAGTCCCAACTACTTCTTATATGGCTCGACTCGGGATTCGGGTTCGTGTTCGTTTAAATTCAAGTTAGACTTCGAGTTCGATTGAGTTCGCTTGATTGTCCCAACATTACATAAAATAAACATGCACAGGTAACACGTAAGGCACACACACACGTATAACGATAAGTAAAACACATAGCTCGAGTTACGATTCGATGTCGATTTGATTAGCATAGCTTGATTAACTTTATCGCATTGTTACTTCCTATCGTTCCCAGTCGTAGGTCGATTGAAATACGGTTAGCAAGACTTGATTATTGTAATGAACGACATTTACTCCACATAATCTAAATATCATACAAACAATTCTACGAGTCAAGTCGCGCGAAATCGGTCGTTGACTTTGACCTTGACTTTGACTTTCACTCGTGAAAACACGGGGTGTTACAGTTCTACCCTTAGGAACATTTCCTACAATTGGGTAATCATGTCGTATGCTCATGATGTTCAAAATCCTTTTGAATCTCGGGAATCATAATTCCTAACATGAGACAAGAGGTTTGCATAGTATCCTTGATATACTTAATCCAATCGTTATAGGCATCCTTATCTTCCATAAGATGTTCATCGGGATTAGGATCGTTCAACACATAGGATATCTTTTCTTACTTGAGAACGATTCTTAAGTTTCGATATTAATCCATAAAGTGTTTTGATTGAAATGATCCTTTTAAGGATTGTTTTTAGTGATAGGTTACGGATGGTTTGGGTAATATTGTTAGCGGCCATCTACAAAATTTAACAAGGTTCAATTTTAGTATTTTCGATATTATTATATTTTAATCATTAATACCCTTTTATGTCTCATAGACAATTAATAATTAAAATCTAGAATCCAACGTTACATTTAAATATTGGTTAGGTGACCTTTATCCCTCTATTTAAATTAACAAGGTAGTCAACGTTTGACAATTGCAACTCTTTGCAACTTCTGGCCATATGGGATCGGTTAAATATCTTTATGTTTAGTTGGCATGTTTAATCCCATCAACACCTTTGTTCCCCATGCTTCGGTGACCCTAAGTTCATGGTTTCCAAATCAAGTCGTCCAACTTACACACACGTGTGAGTTTATACACATAAGTGGTTAGGTGACCTTTATCACACAAACATGGTAAACCCACCTCGAATAGACAAGTTCCCTCAAACGTGGTTAGGTGACCTTTATCCCACAAAAGAGTTCCCAAATGATTCGAGTGTTGTATAAAAGGATGGTGTTTGACTTGTTTTATAAAAGGGAATTTAAGTTTTCCAAATTCTAGTTTAGAAAACTTTATGTACCATACATTTGCATGCATTCAAATCCTTGGTACTTTAGTGAAAATAAATTTTCAAGGTTCTTTTTAATAAAACCCATTTTATTATAAAATCATTAATTTTTAATAACCTTTTATTAACCAATTTTAATGATCTTTTAAAGAACCAATTTTAAGCTTGTTGTTGATTATTAGTTTGTTAAGCATGCATATTAACATATCATCCAAACAACATAAATAAACAACCACACAAGCACAACACTCATATCAATCAATAGGTGCATAACCATAGCCAACTATTTTGACAACACTTGTTAGCCGAAACAAGTGTGCCAAAAGGTCCTTCCTAAGGGGTGAATATAGACACAAATAATGTGTCGTTGAACTCCCACTTGATCCCGCATCCAAATGCTTCAAGTCTTCCTTTTGTGTTGTGATTTCTCCACCTTCTTTGAGTTTCCAAAATGTACTTTAATTCAGCTCCAAACTCCTTTGGTCTCCGAAAATGTGTTTTGGTTATTGGGCTAAAATCCCGTTAAGAACTATGAAGTCCTTTAGGCCCGATATTAGCCAAAACCAAAACCGCATTTTTATGTGCATCTTCTTTTACAAAAAAAATATCCTAATACATTTTTTTTAGTAAAATAAAATGCACCTAATCTATTTATTTTATATACCAAATGAAAATAAATAAATTACATATCTTACAAATGGAAGAACAAAAATAATAATTATTACAACCCATTGAAATAATTAAATATAAATCACAAACACAAATATTCAACTATATTCACACAAGGTCATGGCTAGGTTATGTACACCAATATATATATATATATATATATATATATATATATATATATATATATATATATATATATATATATATATATTAATTTCAAGAAACATAAAAAAAATGGTTCCCTTTTATTAACTTTTTCGGCTATGTTCAAAAAATCGAAAAGGTAAGTTTTGTCCAAACAAACAAATCATCCATATGAAATAATTTTTCAAGATTCCCTTATGCATGTAAGAAAATAATCTTGAAAAACAAAGGGTTAACCATGTTAAAATTTTCGGCCATAGGGTTTTATTCAAACCCGAAACCCGAAATTTTTAATCTATTGAAGCATGCACTCATATAAGCGGCTCTGATACCACTGTTGGGTTTTTCACATGTTTATCAAAGTAATTTCATCCTTATGAAATAAAAACGCAGCGGAAATAATTATTTAAAACATGTTACTTACAAGATATAAAACTCATTTTATATGTAAAACCCAATCCCGGATCCATATACGAACATGCATGCTATCAAAAATAAAACACAACCATAGAGTGTTTAGAATACTACCTTCCATGGAGTAATGGATACGAAGAAGATGAAGCTTCTTGAACCGTTGCCTTCAAGTGTAGAAGACCTCAAGCTTGTATACCCCAAGCCTTCCAACAAACACCTTATGTTTAGCTAGGATTTCTACACTTATAAACTCACTAGAATTTCCTCTATTAAACCACCATATGGCTAAAACAATAGAAGGACTATATTGAGTTCTTGCACTTGATTTTCATACTTGAAAAACCCCTTCTTGATCAACCAAACATGACTCAATTTTAGGGAGTAAATTCAAGTCTTACACTTGAAAATGATCTCCAAAACTTGCACTATGTTGGCCGAAAATGAGAGCATGATCTCTAGAGTTTTTCTTGTTCATCTTATTATTAATTTGTCAAACAAATTAATATATATCAAGTGAGAGAAATGGCCTCCCAATTTGACCAATGCATGAACATCTAACACATGCAAAATGCATGCATCCCTATTAGACCAAAATGTTTTAGGGAAGACCACCCAATCAAATTCCATCTAACATGTAAGATGTGCATGTAAATTGATTGGTGGAAAATCTTTAGGGAAGAACAAAAGGGGGGGGGGGCACTCTTTACTTTATAAAAAAATAATAATTTCTTTTATAAAATTTCTAAGTCTTATGATATTTTATAACTCTTATAAAATATAACAACATATGTTATAAGACTTATACAACTTTTATTATGTTATTTAACCCATTAAATAACAAAATAAAATATTCTCTCAAAATAAATTATCCATATAATTTATTGGTTTGTCAAGTGCAATTATTTAGAAAACCAATTTCTAAATATTATAAGTGTTATTATTTATTTGTTTGATCACATCATAAATAAATATTATAAGTGTTTGTCTAGCTTGTATTTTGGTATGACTCGACTTGGATCATAACGTACTAGCCACATCCATTTAATATGTGTCTTGGGCATACAGAGTCCAACAAAACCACCAGATGGTTTGAAGCTTATGTCGTGTTTGGAAGCCCAAAGGTATCTACGAAAAGGATATGTTGATTTTCTGGCACATGTCACCGAGGAGAAAAAGCAAGAGTATTCAGGATATTCTGATTGTTCGGGATTATCCGGAGGTGTTTCCTGATGAACTGCCTGGTTTGCCTCCAGTTCGTCAAGTCGAGTTTCATATTGACCTTGTACCCAATGCCAACCCGATTGCAAAAGCACCTTATCGTCTTACACCATTGGAGATGCAAGAGTTATCGAAGTAGCTTCAAGAGTTATCTGATAAAGGATTCATCCGACCGAGCTTTTCACCTTGGGGAGCTCCAGTCCTCTTCGTGAAAGAGAAATATGGATCTTTTCGAATGTGTATCGATTATCGTGAGCTTAATAAGCTCACCATCAAAAATCGATATCCCCTACCTCGAATTGATGATCTTTTCGACCAGCTACAGGGTGCTTCATGCTTTTCCAAGATCGATCTGCGTTCTGGGTATCATCAACTTCGTGTTCTCGAAGAAGATATTCCCAAAACTGCTTTCCGCACAAGATATGGGCATTACGAGTTCACTGTCATGCCTTTTGGTTTGACGAATGCTCCAGCTATCTTTATGGACTTAATGAATAGGGTCTGCAAACCTTATTTGGACAAGTTCATTATTGTGTTCATCGGCGATATTCTCATTTATTCAAAATCTCGAGCCGAGCACGAGCAACACCTTCGCTTAACATTGGAACTCCTGAAGAAGGAACAACTTTTTGCTAAATTCTCCAAGTGTGAATTCTGGCTTAAAGAAGTTCAATTCTTGGGTCATATAGTCAATGAGCAGGGTATTCATGTGGATCCATCCAAGATTGCTGCTATCAAGGACTGGAATACACCGACGACGCCTACAGAGATTCGATCTTTTCTTGGTCTTGCTGGTTATTATCGTCGATTCATTTCAAATTTCTCAAATATTGCGGTTCCACTCACTGCTTTGACTCAGAAGAATAAGCCTTTCGAGTGGGGACCCAAGCAAGAAGGAGTGTTCCAAACGATGAAGCAGAAGTTATGTAATGTTCCTGTTCTATCTCTGCCCGAAGGAAGCGATGATTTCGTTGTCTATTGCGATGTGTCCAACTTAGGCCTTGGTTGCGTCCTTATGCAACGAGATAAGGTTATTTCATATGCATCTAGACAGCTGAAAGTTCACGAGAAGAACTATACGACTCATGATCTTGAGTTAGGAGCTGTGGTTTTCGCGCTTAAAATCTGGAGACACTACCACTATGGAACAAAGTATGTGGTTTTCACAGACCACAAAAGTCTCTAGCATATTCTTAATCAGAAAGAGCTGAATATGAGGCAACGATGTTGGGTTGAACTCTTGAACGACTATGATTACGAGATTCGCTACCATCCTGGTAAGGCGAATGTCATAGCTGATGCGCTTAGTTGAAAAGAACGAGTCAAGCTTCATTTTGTTCGAACTCTAGCTGATCTTCAATCTCGTGTCCTTTAAGCTCAACAATTTTGTGTTTCACAAAATTTGATGGGTACGGAATTACAACATCAACTTGAGCTTATGCTCAAAGCGAAAGACGATGGGTTGCTCTATTTTAAGGATCGATTGTGGATTCCAAAACAAGGCGATCTTCGCACCTTGGTAATGGACGAATCTCATAAGTCTCGATATTCTATCCATCCTGGTGCTGATAAAATGTACAAGGATCTTCGTACTCGGTGCTGGTGGCCTGGTATGAAGAAGGATGTTGCCTTGTATGTATCGAAATGCCTAACTTGTCTCAAAGTCAAGGCCGAACATCAACGACCTTCTGGCTTGCTTGTACAACCAGAGATACCGGTTCGGAAGTGGGAGAACATTGCGATGGATCTCATCACTAAATTACCACGTACATCTAAGGGTCATGATGCTATTTGGGTTGTTATCTATCGATTAACAAAATCAGCTCATTTCATTATGATTCGCGAGGATCTATCTGCTGATAAACTTGCAAAGATTTATGTTGATGAGATTGTGACACGACATGGTGTGCCCTTGGATATCATCTCTGATCGTGATGCTCGATTTTCATCTCATTTCTGGAAGGCCATGCAATCTGCCTTGGGAACCCAACTGAATCTAAGCACTGCTTATCATCCCCAAACAGATGGCCAATCTGAGAGAATGATTCAAACTTTAGAGGATATGCTTAGAGCATGCGTGATAGACTTTGGTGGTATTTGGGATTCTCATATGCCGCTGATCGAGTTCTCTTACAACGATAGTTATCATACTAGCATTAATATGGCACCATTCGAAGCTCTCTACGGTCGAAAATGTTGTTCACCTGTCTGTTGGAACGAGACCAGTGAAGCTCAGCTTACTGGACCTGAGCTCGTTCTAGAAACAACTGACAAAATCAAGAAAATTCGCGATAATCTTGTGACAACTCGAAACCGTCAAAAGAGATATGCGGATTTGGGACGCAAGCCCTTAGAATTTCAAGTCGGAGATCGTGTCCTACTCAAGGTTTCACCTTGGAAGGAAGTCGTGAGATTTGGAAAGAAAGGAAAACTTGCACCTCGATATGTGGGACCATTTAAGATTGTGGAAAGAATTGGAAAGGTTGCCTATCGTCTAGAGCTACCTCCAGAGATTGGAAATATTCACCCGACTTTTCACATGTCCAATCTGTTAAAATGTTTAGTTGACGCTGATCTACACATTCCTCTCGATGAGATTCGAATCGATGAAACGATGCACTTTGTCGAGAAACCTGTGGAGATAGTGGAACGTACATACAAACAGTTGAAGAACATACGGATTCATTTGGTTAAAGTTCGCTGGGAATCCAAATGTGGCCCAGAGTTTACTTGGGAATGTGAGGACCAGATGAAGACGAAATATCCGCATTTGTTTTCACAAGCTTCCTCTAGTTAAAATTTCGGGACGAAATTTCCTGAAGTAGGGGAGACTGTGACAACTGTGTTCTGTAATCGATATACGATATAAAACAATGATGATTATTAATAAAACAATGTGCTTTGGTGTTATTATATGTGTTTTGGTGTTTCTATGTGTGTATTTGTGTTTGGTGACTTTTCAATTCGATTCCGATTGCAAGCTTTAAATCACGTTTTGGAAGGTTATACGCAAACTGGTGCGTAAACGCAGTCAGTATAATGCGACAAACACTCCAGAATAGTTACATAGGCTTAACATACCTTAAATAACCTCCACATTACTTAGAAATAAGTTTTCAATGGTTTGGTGTGTCGAAATCAACTTTGTTCGATCGCAGGGACTATTTGTGTCAAACTGCGAAACTATGCCGATTTGAACTGTAACAGACATTCCGGAACATGACCATAAGTTAAAAATACCATAAATATCCTTCACATAGCTTAGAAATAGGCTTAGAGGGGTTCGGTGTGCTAGAATAAACTTTTGGGTCATTCAGGGATTAAAGGCGTCAAAAAGTGCATAAGTTTGCATTTTCGCGCATAACTTACGTTCTGAATACATCCGGACATCGAAAAATTTATGTAAGAATTAAAATATTTTATTTTAGTGTTTGGCATGATAAAATTCCATTCGTCGCTTAATTTGGATCGTTTTTGCGTTCGTTATGACTTCCGTCGTAATTAAGCGAATAACGCAACCGTACGACCAAACGAACCGACATCTGAGATTTTTTTGAGCATATTTTAAGTTCCCTATACTTTAACTTTATTTTAGAGCCTTGAAATGGGGTTAACGGGGCTTAAAAGTGCCAAAAATCAAGTTTTACAAGTGCAGGGACCTTTTTTTGAAATTTCTGACAGATTCAATGAACCTAGTCCATTTTGAAGTATTGGTGGTTTTAACCCATGGTTTTGCAAAACCATGGCCTGGTATTCAATGAACATAGTCCATATTAGGGGCTCCCATGGTTTTAGAAAACTATGGGCACACATGTAAGGTCCAGATCAAAGCTCAGTTTACGATAAACGATCTTAACGGTTCAAGGAAATCTATAAATACCCCATGATCTCAACCCCAAAAACCCACACCTTTGAAATCTGAATTTGTTCTCTAAGTTGATGTGTTTAACACTTCATACCTGAGAATATTCGGATTCAAAATGTCACACCCCGACCACGTGTAACATACAAAATGTGGCGGAAACGTCGGGGAGTGTTGTAACAGAATTATTGTTTCACAACCATGGCATACAAAGTTATATTTTATTTATTAAACAAGAGTGTTACATTGTCTTAAACATGAAACAAATAGTTTATAACATAATTAAACAAGTCTATCTCCATTTTTAGTCTCTAAGGCACAGGTTCGCCCTAGTGTCATGATCAACATCCTATGCAAAAGCACCTGAAAACGCATGTGAAAATAGGTACGTCAGTATAAAAATGCATGTGAGATACATAGGTTTTGTGAAAAGAGGATTCATGACTTATAAGTTTAGGAAAAGTTGTTTAATAACAGTCAGTCATGAACCTTGTATGTTGTTTTGTTTTGTAAATCATTCAAAAGCCATGATATGTATAAATAAGAGAATAATGTAAGGTTAAATGAATAACCAAGAAAATGATTTTTGTATAAGATAAGTTGTTTTGTAAATCATTGTCTTGTGAAAAGAAGATGTTTATGTAAAAAGTAATATGTCCAATATTGAAATGATTTCAGTAACACTACGACATGTAATGTCATACAAACACTTATATATAGGAAGTACCAGCGGCGTATCCACCATGCTTGTATCATATTACACACGCCTCGTTACTCAAATCACTTACTCCAACCAATCATCAATGTAAATTGTTCATGTATAAATGAATTGTCATGTGTTAATGTGTAAACCATATCGATATGTCTATGTCCAATGTAAACCACCAACTATGTATATCAATGTCAAAATGTTTATGTTTAATGTAGATCATGTAATGTGTAACCAAAAATGTCATGTATGGTAAGTGAAATATATCAACTAAACCATATGTATAATGCACAAAAACAAGGTATTGAAGTAAAACACAGTTTAAATCAAAGTTATGTTTTATGTAACAAATGCATGCTTTACTGATACAAACATCTATGCGGTATTGTGAAAATGCATACATCCAAGCCTTGAGACTGTGGCGATAAACCCTTAAACAAATTAAAGGTTTATCTAAGTTATGTATATCGAATTCGGTCATTCCTTCCAATCCAAACAAACCCAGGATTTCAGGAACGGGAGTTGTCAATTCCTATGGTACCACTACCTACTAACGAACGGCGTGATCAATGTTAATGAATGTATTGTTCCATGTTAAACAAACCAAATGTCATACCAAAATGTAGGCATGTTATGAAAACAACTGTACTAAGTATGCACACAATGGGCGTGCCTTACATGAAATGTAGTCTGAAACGATGTACTAAGTATGCACACAATGGACATACATAGCATGAAATGTAATGAAATCATGTACTATAATGTACTAACGAACATAGCAGGTATATGATATGAAAGCATGAAAAGCATGAAAGTAACAAGTAGGCACATGTGTTTCACCCCAAAATGTTTGGAAAACAGTAAAAGAGGGGTCTATGTACTCACTTGAGACTGCTCAGAAGTCTTAAGATCACCACCAAGCAATGCTAGAGATCTCGGAATCAAACGGCACCTAATACAGGTAATTGTGTTAATAAACCGGACTTAAATCAGAGGATCGGATAGAATGAGGGTTCGTAAACCAAACGAGTATTGAAACTCGTGTAATATGGTTTAACAAAGCCTACATACTAAATGAAACCTAACATAAGTGCTTGTGACCCATTACGATCGGTTTAGGTAGCTTATGCTACTTTAACGCGTCGTTCGCGTGAAACGCGTTCGGACCGCCTAACTAGTCCTATGACAAGTGTTATACGCCTCAACATGTTACATAATCAGTTATGTGACAAAAGTTTAGGTTATATATGCTTAATTACCAATTATACATGAAAAGGGTATTCTGGTAATTTACCTAAGGCATATAAACTACCTATCATACAACTATTCAAACGAAGCGACCATAAGGTATAACATGGGAAGGTTATTCCCTATATACTATGGTCACCTAATGTGTTTGGTCGAATCCTAATGATCAACCAAATGGGTCGGGTTCAAAGGTATAAGCGATTTATTAGATCGCTTACCCTACGACCCTAGACAACGTGGTAATCAGTAGGCATAGTCCCAAGGGACTATAACCAACGTGATTACACTCACGTTGCGAAGTTCAAACGTACTTCGCATTGCCATAAACTGGTCAACGCAGAAAGTCAAACAAAGTTTGACTTTCAGACTCGAAAAGACTCGAAAAGCAATAAAAGAACGAAAGAATACTTACGAAGGGTCACCGAATGCTAATTTCGATCCAAGTAACTCAGGTATGAAACAATGGTTTCAACTTAGAGCTTCTAAGATCAAAATTTTTGTGGGTTTTGCAATGGAAGGCATGGGGTATTTATAGTGTTCGGTTAGCCGTTAGGATCGTTTCTAGGAAACCGTGCTTTGATCTTGGCCATACACATCAAGATAGTGGTTTTTGAAAACCATTTGAGCCCCTAGTATTGCCCAAAACCATGTGCATAAGAGGAATGGACCAGATTCAAAGTTTCTGCATGTTTTCTGCTATCTGGGGGCTGATGCGGCCCGCTTCAGGATCAGACAAAACTCAGGCGGGCCGCCTGGCCTTGTCTGATCAGAACAAATTTGCTGAAATTACAGTTTTGGTCCCTGCACGTGTTTAAGGCCATTTCTGACACTTCTAAGGCCTGTAAAGCGAAATTTAAGGCCCTAAAATGATGCCTAAACATTGTGGACATGAAACATGCTCAAAAATATGTCGGATGTTGGTTCGTTTCGTCGTACGATCGCGATGTTCGCTTAATTACGACGGAATGCGCATAAGCGCGAAAAACGATCCAAATGACGCAACGAATGGATTTTTCTTATGCCAAACACTAAAATAAAATATTTTAGTGCTTACGTAAATTTTTGGATGTCCGGATGTATTCAGAACGTAAGTTATGCGCGGAAATGCAAACTTGTGCACTTTTTGACACTTTTAGTCCCTGAATGACCCAAAAGTTTATTTTAGCATACCGAACCCCTCAAAGCCTATTTCTAAGCTATGTAAAGGATATTTATGGTATGTTTAACTTATGGTCATGTTCCGGAATGTCTGTTACAGTTCAAATTGGCATACTTTCGCAGTTTGTCAAGTTTAGTCCCTGTAGGCGATTAACTTGTTTTTGCCATACCAAAGCCTTCAAAACTTATTTCTAAGTTATGGAAGGGTTATTTAAGGTATGTTAAGTATATGTTGAAGTTCCTGAGTATGTTTCGCATTAAACTAGTTACATTTACGCATCAGTTTGCGTATAACTCTCAAGAAAGCGATGTAGAGTTTGAAATTGAACAAAAGTCAAAACATGAAAAATGTAAAACACAACCAAACAAACATTGGGATCAAATAACATTGTTTTATTGATAACTGAACGGTTCACAATGATTACAAGCACAGATGTTACAGTCTCCCCTACTTGTGGAAATTTCGTCCCGAAATTTATTTAGAGGAAACTCGTGGGAAAAGATGCGGATATTTCACCTTCATTTGATCTTAGCATTCCCAAGTAAACTCGGGTCCACGTTTAGCTTCCCATCAAACTTTGACCAAAGGAATGCGCTTGCGTTTGAGCCACTTGACTTCACGTTCCATGATTTCCACTGGCTTCTCAACAAATTTCAGTGTTTTGCCAACACGAATTTCGTCAAGCGGTATGTGGAGGTTCTCATCAGCTAAACACCTCTTGAGATTGGATACGTGAAAAGTTGGATGAACATTTCCAAGTTCAGGAGGTAACTCAAGTCTGTAGGCTACCTTTCCGATTCTTTCGACGATCTTGAATGGTCCAACATATCTATGTGCAAGTTTTCCTTTCTTTCCAAATCTGATCACACCTTTCCAAGGTGAGACCTTAAGTAATACTCGATCACCGACTTGAAATTCCAAGGGCTTGCGTTTTGGGTCCGCGTAACTCTTTTGACGGCTTCTAGCTGTCTGAAGGTTATCACGTACTTTCTTGATCTTGTCAGTTGTTTCTAAAATGAGGGCAGGTCCAGTAAGTTGGGCCTCACCGATCTCATTCCAGCAGACTGGTGAACGACATTTTCGACCATAGAGAGCTTCAAAAGGAGCCATTTTGATGCTGGTGTGATAACTGTTGTTGTAGGAGAATTCAATCAACTGAAGATGTGAATCCCAACTACCACCAAAATCGATCACACAAGCTCTAAGCATATCCTCCAGAGTCTGGATTGTTCTTTCAGATTGACCATTCGTTTGCGGATGATAAGCTGTGCTCAGATTAAGTTGGGTCCCCATTGCAGATTGCATGGTTCTCCAAAAATGAGAAGTGAAACGAGCATCTATGTCAGAAATGATGTTCAAAGGAACACCATGTCGAGCTACAATTTCATCCACATAGATTTTAGCAAGTTTGTCAGCAGAAAAATCCTCACGGATTGGCAAGAAATGCGCTGACTTAGTAAGACGATCAACAACTACCCAGATGGCATCATGACCTTTCTTTGTGCGTGGAAGTTTGGTAACAAGATCCATAGTAATGTTTTCCCATTTCCAAACTGGGATCTCTGGTTGCACCAATAAACCAGAAGGACGCTGATGTTCAGCCTTAACCTTAAGACACGTAAGGCATTTTGATACGTATAAGGCAATGTCTTTCTTCATACCGGGCCACCAATAGTTAATACGAAGATCCTTATACATCTTATATGAGCCCGGATGAATGGAATAACGAGACTTATTGGCCTCATCCATAAGCAAGGTACGAAGATTATCCTGGCTTGGGACCCACAAACGGTCCATGAAGTAATACGATCCATTGTCCTTCAGTTCCAGAGCAGGTGTTATGTGATAGGGAAATTCCTTATCCATTAAACCTTGTGAAACACAAGATTGTTGAGCCTGAGAAATGCGTGCTTGGATATCGGATCGAGCTTGAATAACAAATTGAACATGTACATAATGAAGCTTTGTACGTTCCTTACGACTCAATGCATCAGCTACGACATTCGCCTTACCAGGATGGTAGCGAATTTCGCAGTCATAGTCGTTTAAAAGCTCAACCCAACGTCGTTGCCTCATGTTGAGTTCTTTCTGATTGAAGATATGCTGAAGACTTTTGTGGTCCGTGAGAACCAAACATTTTGTACCGTACAAATAGTGTCTCCAGATCTTTAGAGCGAAAACAACTGCACCGAACTCAAGATCATGAGTGGTGTAGTTCTTCTCATGTATCTTCAACTTCCTCGATGCGTATGCTATGACTTTGTTACTTTGCATCAGAACACAGCCAAGACCCAATTTAGATGCATCACAATAAACGACAAAATTATCATTGCCCTCAGACAAAGTCAGAACAGGCGCGTCGCAAAGCTTCTGCTTCAGGTTTTGAAAAGCTTCCTCTTGTTTGTATCCCCAATCAAAGGTCTTGTTCTTCTGAGTTAGAGCAGTTAGAGGAACTGCAATATTTGAGAAGTTTTCTATGAAGCGGTGATAATAACCCGCTAGACCAAGAAAAGAACGAACTTCAGTAGGAGTAGTAGGCGTATCCCAATCCTTAATCGCACTGATCTTGGAGGGATCTACATGAATACCTTGTTCGTTGATAATATGTCCTAAAAATTGAACTTCTTTAAGCCAGAATTCACACTTGGAGAATTTGGCGAAAAGTTGCTCTTTCTTTAGGAGTTCCAAAGTAAGATGAAGATGTTGCTCGTGATCCGCTCGCTTCTTAGAGTATATCAAGATGTCGTCAATAAAAACAATGACAAACTGATCCAAATAAGGTTTACAGACCCTATTCATTAAGTCCATGAAAACAGCAGGAGCATTAGTCAAACCGAATGGCATGACTGTGAATTCATAATGCCCATAACGAGTACGGAATGCTGTCTTGGGAATGTCTTCCTCATGCACCCGAAGTTGATGATATCCAGATCGCAGATCAATCTTTGAAAAATAAGAAGCGCCCTGTAACTGATAAAAGAGGTCGCCTATGCGCGGTAGGGGATATCGATTCTTGATGGTAAGCTTGTTAAGCTCACGATAATCGATACACATCCTAAAGGATCCATCCTTCTTCTTGAAAAAAAGAACGGGAGCACCCCAGGGTGAGAAGCTAGGTCGGATAAAACCTTTGTCAGAGAGCTCCTGAAGCTGCTTAGACAACTCTTGCATCTCAGACGGTGCAAGACGATATGGAGCTCTGGCAATGGGATTTGCACCAGGTACGAGATCAATGCGGAACTCGACTTGGCGTGCTGGGGGTAGACCAGGTAAATCTTCAGGGAAAACTTCAGAATAATCCCGAACGACAGGAATATCTGAAATAGACTTACCCTTGCCTTTATCTGCTGTAACATGTGCAAAGAAAGCCACATAATTCTTCCGCAGATATTTCCGAGCTTTAAAACAAGACATGAGCTTGAGGCCACCAGACGGTTTCTCACCTTGAACCTGTAGGATTCCTCCTGTCGAAAGCGGCACACGAACGATCTTCTCGAAACAAACTACCTCTGCGTGATGCTTGGATAACCAATCCATTCCCACAATAACGTCGAAGCTTCCAAGTTGCATAGGCGTGAGGTCAATAGGAAAAAAATGGTCGTTAAGGTTTAACTGGCAGTTGTGAAGAACAGAATCAAGAACAATGGGTTCACCACTAACAACTTCTACTGTCAAAGGTTTACCTAGTTTCGTTCTAGACACGCGAAGTTTTTGCTCAAAAGACAATGACACAAAACTCTTATCGGCACCCGAATCAAAGAGAACAGATGCAGGCTGATTATTAATAAAGAACGTACCGTTCACCACTTCATTGTCTGCCTGCGCCTCTTGAGCATTCATGTTGAAGACTCGACCTCGAGCCGGAGCCTGATTCTGGTTTGGATTCTGATTCTGGTTGGCTAGCCTTGGGCATCGGTTTCTATAGTGGGTCAGATCCCCACAGTTATAACAAGCACCTGGTGGGTATTATGGTCGTGCAGCTTGACCCAGTTGTTGAGCAGGAGGCTGAGCAACTTGTTGAGTCGGGTTTTGGACTGCCTGATTCTGAGCAAACCGACAAACATTGGCAAGATGACCCGACTTCCCACAGTTATTACAGAAACGACACTGATGTTGCGGCTGATGGTGACTGTTGCATCTATTGCACAAATGTGCATTCCCTGAATAGGGTTTCTTTGCTGGAGGCTGTGCGGGTTGGTTGGGAGCTGCCTGGTTAGCTTGGGCAGTGACAACATAGTTTTGGGAAGCCTTACGCTTCCTTGACCCTCTCGAAGAACCATAATTCTTTCCATTCTTGTTTTGACCTTTCTTGCTATCTTCATTATCAGCCGACTGCTTCTTGCCCTTGTCACCCTTCCTGTGTAATTTATTCTTCCGAATCTGCGACTCAGTCAATGTCGCTGATAACTCGATCGCCTGACGGAGGGTGGCAGGGTTACTACCAGTAATGATGTCTTGCACTGAGTCAGGTAGGCCGTCGATGTACCTTTCGATAGCCTTGTCGAGTGGGGTAACCATAGTTGGGCAAAGCAGACTCAACTCCTCAAACCTATCAGTATACGCCCGATGCTCACCACTATCTTGCTTCAAAACATCAAACTCTTTCTCCAACGCTCGCTGTTCATGACGAGGACAAAACTCCCTCATCATAAGAGCTCTAAGTTCAGCCCATGTCTGTGCTAGAGCAATTTCTGCACCACGGTCTCTCATTACCCCATTCCACCATGTAAGAGCCCTCTTCTGAAACACGCTCGAAGAAAACTCGACCTTGCGATTATCCGGACACTGAACATGACGGAAAGTATTCTCAATGCTCTCGAAGCATTGAAGAAGCCCAGTCGCTCCTTCAGAACCACTAAACTTGAGTGGTTTAGCCGAGTTAAAATCCTTGAATTTGCATGGAGCATTGTTGTTGTTGTTGGCTTGGTGCCATTGAGCAAAGAGAATTGGGAATTGAGCAGCCATCTGCTGCGCAATAATTTCTGCCAGTTCGGCAGTCGCTATCTGGTTTTCACGTCGAGGAGGCATTCTAAAAGAGGAAAATCATGAAAGGAAACGAGTGAGATGATTGGATGAAGAGAATGAGATGAAACAAAATCAACAAAAGCAAAGATGGTGGTCATTCGTCCGCATTACCAAGCAAACAAATGACACACAGTGACTAATCAAAGTAAATGGGTAAAAAATAATGTATCGCGAAGACATGCTCGCCTATAAGTGAACACTCATGCCAAGAATTCCCAGGTAAGCACAACTGGTCTCGCGTCTGATGAGATATATACGAAGTGCTTGCCTAGACAGAAAACCCAGAATACAGGCATTCACCCTTCCAGTTTGCACGTGTTCACATTATTTAAAACCCAAAACCTTGATGAGATTTTGAAAATTCAAAGGGGTTCAAAACCATATAACATAGGGTTCAAAATCTTACAATAGAGGGTTCAAAACCTTGTAATAAATCATCCAAAAACAGATGATTGTTTTTCAAAAATCGTTTCGGAAAATTTGGTTCTTGTTTTGATAATCACCTAAGGATAGGTGATGTACATGTTTTAAGATCTAAACACAAGATAACTTGTGTTAGGGTCCAAGAAAGGTTATAGTCTAGGTCAAAGCATTACTAATAACCTAATTCCCTATAACCATTGGCTCTGATACCAACTCTTCTGTCACACCCCGACCACGTGTAACATACAAAACGTGGCGGAAACGTCCGGGAGTGTTGTAACAGAATTATTGTTTCACAACCATGGCATACAAAGTTATATTTTATTTATTAAACAAGAATGTTACATTGTCTTAAACAGGAAACAAATAGTTTATATCATAATTAAACAAGTCTATCTCCATTTTTAGTCTCTAAGGCACAGGTCCGCCCTAGTGTCACGATCAACATCCTATGCAAAAGCACCTGAAAACACATGTGAAAATAGGTACGTCAGCATAAAAATGCCTGTGAGATACATAGGTTTTGTGAAAAGAGGATTCATGACTTCTAAGTTTAGGAAAAGTTGTTTAATAATAGTCAGTCATGAACCTTGTATCTTGTTTTGTTTTGTAAATCATTCAAAAGCCATGATATGTATAAATAAGAGAATAATGTAAGGTTAAATGAATAACCAAGAAAATGATTTTTGTATAAGATAAGTTGTTTTGTAAATCATTGTCTTGTGAAAATAAGATGTTTATGTAAAAAGTAATATGTCCAATATTGAAATGATTTCAGTAACGCTACGACATGTAATGTCATACAAACACATATATATAGGACGTACCAGCGGCGTATCCACCATGCTTGTATCATATTACACACGCCTCGTTACTCAAATCCCTTACTCCAACCAATCATCAATGTAAATTGTTCATGTATAAATGAATTGTCATGTGTTAATGTGTAAACCATATCGAAATGTCTATGTCCAATGTAAACCACCAACTATGTATATCAATGTCAAAATGTTTATGTTTAATGTAGATCATGTAATGTGTAACAAAAAATGTCATGTATGGTAAGTGAAATATATCAACTAAACCATATGTATAATAATGCACAAAAACAAGGTATTGAAGTAAAACACAGTTTAAATCAAAGTTATGTTTTGTGTAACAAATGCATGCTTTACTGATACAAACATCTATGCGGTATTGTGAAAATGCATACATCCAAGCCTTGAGACTGTGGCGATAAACCCTTAAACAAATTAAAGGTTTATCTAAGTTATGTATATCGAATTCGGTCATTCCTTCCAATCCAAACAAACCCAGGATTTCAGGAACGGGAGTTGTCAATTCCTATGGTACCACTACCTACTAACGAACGGCGTGATCAATGTTAATGAATGTATTGTTCCTTGTTAAACAAACCAAATGTCATACCAAAATGTAAGCATGTTATGAAAACAACTGTACTAAGTATGCACACAATGGGCGTACCTAACATGAAATGTAGTGTGAAACGATGTACTAAGTATGCACACAATGGACATACATAGCATGAAATGTAATGAAATCATGTACTATAATGTACTAACGAACATAGCAGGAATATGATATGAAAGCATTAAAAGCATGAAAGTAACAAGTAGGCACATGTGTTTCACCCCAAAATGTTTGGAAAACAGTAAAAGAGGGGTCTATGTACTCACTTGAGATTGCTCAAAAGTCTTAAGATAACCACCAAGCAATGCTAGAGATCTCGGAATCAAACGGCACCTAATATAGGTAATTATGTTAATAAACCGGACCTAAATCGGAGGATCGGATAGAATGAGGGTTCGTAAACCAAACGAGTATTGAAACTCGTGTAATATGGTTTAACAAAGCCTACATACTAAATGAAACCTAACATAAGTGCTTGTGACCCATTACGATCGGTTTAGGTAGCTTATGCTACTTTAACGCGTCGTTCGCGTGAAACGCGTTCGGACCGCCTAACTAGTCCTATGACAAGTGTTATACGCCTCAACATGTTACATAATCAGTTATGTGACAAAAGTTTAGGTTATATATGCTTAATTACCAATTATACATGAAAAGGGTATTCTGGTAATTTACCTAAGGCATATAAACTACCTATCATACAACTATTCAAACGAAGCGACCATAAGGTATAACATGGGAAGGTTATTCCCTATATACTATGGTCACCTAATGTGTTTGGTCGAATCCTAATGATCAACCAAATGGGTCGGGTTCAAAGGTATAAGCGATTTATTAGATCGCTTACCCTACGACCCTAGACAACGTGGTAATCAGTAGGCATAGTCCCAAGGGACTATAACCAACGTGATTACACTCACGTTGCGAAGTTCAAACGTACTTCGCATTGCCATAAACTGGTCAACGCAGAAAGTCAAACAAAGTTTGACTTTCAGACTCGAAAAGACTCGAAAAGCAATAAAAGAACGAAAGAATACTTACGAAGGGTCCCCGAATGCTAATTTCGATCCAAGTAACTCAGGTATGAAACAATAGTTTCAACTTAGAGCTTCTAAGATCAAAATTCTTGTGGGTTTTGCAATGGAAGGCATGGGGTATTTATAGTTTTTGGTTAGCCGTTAGGATCGTTTCCAGGAAACCGTGCTTTGATCTTGGCCATACACATCAAGATAGTGGTTTTTGAAAACCATTTGAGCCCCTAGTATTGCCCAAAACCATGTGCATAAGAGGAATGGACAAGATTCAAAGTTTCTGCATGTTTTCTACTGTCTGGGGGCTGATGCGGCCCGCTTCAGGATCAGACAAAACTCAGGCGGGCCGCCTGGCGTTGTCTGATCAGAACAAATTTGCTGAAATTACAGTTTTGGTCCCTGCACGTGTTTAAGGCCATTTCCGACACTTCTAAGGCCCGTAAAGCCAACTTTAAGGCCCTAAAATGATTCCTAAACATTATGGACATGAACCATGCTCAAAAATATGTCGGATGTTGGTTCGTTTGGTCGTACGATCACAATGTTCGCTTAATTACGACGGAATGCGCATAAGCGCGAAAAACGATCCAAATGACGCAACGAATGATTTTTTCCTATGCCAAACACTAAAATAAAATATTTTAGTGCTTACATAAATTTTTGGATGTCCGGATGTATTCAGAACGTAAGTTATGTTCGAAAATGCAAACTTGTGCACTTTTTGACACTTTTAGTCCCTGAATGACCCAAAAGTTTATTTTAGCATACCGAACCCCTCAAAGCCTATTTCTAAGCTATGTAAAGGATACTTATGGTATGTTTAACTTATGGTCATGTTCCGGAATGTCTGTTACAGTTCAAATTGGCACACTTTCGCAGTTTTTCAAGTTTAGTCCCTGTAGGTGAATTAACTTGTTTTTGCCATACCAAAGCCTTCAAAAATTATTTCTAAGTTATGGAAGGGTTATTTAAGGTATGTTAAGTATATGTTGAAGTTCCGGAGTATTTGTCGCATTAAACTGGTTACGTTTACGCATCAGTTTGCGTATAACTCTCCAGAAAGCGATGTAGAGTTTGAAATTGAACAAAAGTCAAAACATGAAAAATGTAAAACACAACCAAACAAACATTGGGATCAAATAACATTGTTTTATTGATAACTGAACTGTTCACAATGATTACAAGCACAGATGTTACCCAAAACTTCCATTCTTGGACCCGTTGTAAGTGTTCTTTCGTTCTTTTCATTCGTTTTAGCGTTAAAGTCAAACTGCGTTTGACTTTCTGCATTGACCAGTTTATGGTCAATGAGAAGTTCGTTTGAACATCATAACGTGAGCGTAATCACGATGGTTATAGTCCCTTGTGACTATACCAACTGATTACCAAGTTATCTAGGCTCAGTGACGAGTCGTTGTTTCGGCCAAAATGCGCATTTACGCGTATGTTTTAACCAAACTACTTGTGGGTATCAAAACCATTTGTTTTGATACCAAGCCTGTTTTCAAACCTTGTTAAACATGTTCTAACATGTTTAGCTCGTCACTTTTAGTTTTGTGCTTGTCTAGGGTCGTAAAGGTAAGCGATCTAAACAATCGCTTATACTTTCGAACCCGACCCGTTTGGGCGATCACTAGGATCCGACCAAACACATTAGGTGACCATGGTATATAGGGAATAACCTTCCAAGGTTATACCTTATGGTCACTTCGTTTAAGTAGTTTTATGATAGGTAGTTTATATGCCTTAGGTAAATTACCAAAAATGCCCTTTTACACCAAAATTCATTTTAAGCATATGTAACATAACCTTTGGTATCTAAACTGATTACACAACAATATTAAACATGTTGAGGTATATTTTACTTATCATAGGACTAGTTAGGCATTCCGAACGCGTTTCATGCGAACGACGCTTTAAAGTAGCATAAGCTACCTTAATGGGTCGCGATGGGTCGAAAGCACTTAGGTTAGGTTTCATTTAGGATGTAGGCCTTGTTAAACCATATCACATGAGTTCCAACACTCATTTGGGTTACAAGACCTCATTCTGTCCGATCTTCCGATTTAGGCGTCTATTATTTGACTAGTGATCAAATTACTAGGTGCTGCTTGATTTCTCTGGTTTACTCGAGTTTGTTGAAGTACTATTGATTGAGGATACCTTGCACTACATGTGAGTACATAGTTCCCCTATTTTACTGTTTTCAATCGTTTTGGGGTGATTCATATGTACAAAATGTTTTCAAGGTTTAAACGATGATTTCAAAAACAAAGAGAACGATTTATACTAAACTATTAACGATTTCGATAATGTGAACGAAGTTGTTGGTTTTAGTTACATAACGAACGACATTCATTAGCATTGATCAAGCCGACCAGTATTAGGTTATGTTACCATAGGATATGACAAATCCCGTTATTGCACTATACCCATGGTTATGTGTGGGTGTTGTGGGTAACGACTGAATCTGATGATTGTTAACTTACCCTTTGGAGGTTTGTTAATGCAAGAACGAGTTGAATGATGAACGAGTCACAAAGGTTTGAATGTTATTAACGAGAGACCATATATAAGTTTTCACAATTAAAACGAGGACGATTTAAACGATCTAAACGAGTAAACGATTTGGGAACAATTTGGAAATGATTTGGGAACGATTCGGGAATGATTTGGAAATGATGTTAAATGATTTGGGTAAACGATTGGCTTCTGGGCTAGTGTTTAGATAACGAGACGGGTGTAATGTGGCGAAAACATGGTAGATACGCCGCTGGTACTTCTTATATATAAGTGTTTTCAACATATTACATACCGTGGCGTTATTTAGTTCACTTGGGTAAATGATATTGAAACGTTGTCACTCAACGATGTTTTCGAAATAATATACGAGTTTTATTAACGAGTTTATACGAGATGTTTTACAAGATGGTTTTCTAAAAACAAAAAGCTTTTGGGTTAAGTATCATGGCTACGAAATTTTATAAATTATAACCATCTTAATTTGAGTTGGTTAATCATGTTGCAATATTATACACTTTTTAAAAACAAGGTTTTCGAGGTATTGCAATATATGACAACAAGCCATAATTCCGATACTCTTATAAAACCTATGTACTCGCCAGCATTTCTTTGCTGACTTTGTTTTCACATATGTTTCAGGTATTGTTGCTTAATTGACCTTCTAGGATGCATGCGTCACATAGGATCTGGACGAGGCCTTAGTGACATAATATCTATGATAGACGATATAAAACTTGTTTGTTATGTGTTAAAACAATGTTAATGTTTAATATTATCAATAAAACGAAAGGCTTTTGTATCCATGGTTATGAAACGATAATTCTATAACAACATCAACATTCTAATTATTAAAACCAAACTTTAAGTTCCATGTGTTATGAAACAATGATTCTATTACGACACTCCCCGACGTTTCCGTCGAGGTTTGTTGTTTTACTCGGTCCGGGTGTGACAATAGGTCTTCGATACCCTTTCTCAGACTTTATCATGCGCTTCTTTTACCTCATTGGTCTTATTTCGCCCAGACTATGCCCATGGTTCGGCGAGTTTTTGTAGTACTGGACCAGATCAAGACCCATCACATTCCCGATCTTTGCATTGAGAATCTCCCTATCGCTTACCGTCTACGATCTCATGGTTGTCACACCCTGACCACGTAAAACAACAAAGCGTGGCGGAAACGTCGATTGTCTAGGAATTTATAGAATCATAACATGAATTAAATTGCCTTTCAAAATTTTAAGTCACTAAGGCCCAAGTCCGCCTAAGTGTGTCACCAACATCATCCTGCAATAGCTCCTGAAACACATGTGAAAATTGGTACGTCAGCATAAAAATGCATGTGAGATACATAGGTTTCGTTACTGAAGATCCATGACTTGTAAGTTAAAAGAATTGTTTAACAAAAAGTAGTCATGAACCTTAATTAAATTTGTTCTTTTATAAATCATATGAAAATCATCATGAAAATCAGATGATATAAAAGAATAATGTATGGTTAAATGGATAACCAAGTGAAATTGAATTCTATAAAGTATGTCATTTGTAAAACAATTTCTTGTGAACAATATGTTGTCTGTGTATAAAATGTATCATGTCTTTTTTCCTGTCGAAGTGGTTTAGATAACGCTACGATATGTAATATCATAAAAGCATTTATATATAGGAAGTACCAGCGGCGTATCCACCATGCTTTTATTATATTACACACGCCTCGTTATTTAAATCACTTATCAATAACCACCAAAAATGTCTTGTCAAACCAACGTCAATGTCACATGTAAACAATGTATAATGTCACAAAGTCAAGTATAAACTATGTCTTGTATAACCAAAAGTCAGATAACAACCAATGTCTTGTATGGTGAATGTGACACCTGTGCCTCCACGGCCATCAAAAAAATACTGTATCAATGAAATATTGTATTTCATACTTGGGAGTTGTATAAATATGTGTACCGTTTGCACATATCAATTTTTGTTCGATTTCGGGCTCTAAATCACTTTCTGGAAGGTTATACGCGCACCGATGCGTAAATATAACCAGTTCAATGCAACAAACACTCCGGAACAGTGACATGGGCTTAACATACCTTAAATAACCTTTACATAACTTAGAAATACGTTTTGAAGGCTTTGGTATGGCAAAATCAAGTTAATTCGCTTACAGGGACTAAATTTGACAAACTACGAAAGTATGCCAATTTGAACTGTAACAGACATTCCGGAACATGCCCATAAGTTAGACATACCATAAATATCCTTTACATAGCTTAGAAATAGGCTTTGAGGGGTTCGGTGTGCTAAAATAAACTTTTGGGTCATTCAGGGACTAAAAGCGTCAAAAAGTGCACAAGTTTGCATTTTCGCGCATAACTTACATTCTGAATACATCCGGACATCCAAAAATTTATGTAAGCACTAAAATATTTTATTTTAGTGTTTGGCATGAGAAAAATCCATTCGTCGCACAATTTGGATCATTTTTCGCGCTTATGCGCATTCCGTCGTAATTAAGCGAACATCGCGATCGTACGACATCCGGCATCTTTTTTAGCATGTTTCATGTCCACAATGTTTAGGCATCATTTTAGGGCCTTAACGTTGGCTTAACGGGCCTTAAACGTGTCGGAAATGGCTTTAATGCATGACAGGGACCAAAACTGTCATTTCTAAAAGTTTGCTTCTGATCAGAAGGGCCAGGCGGCCCGCATAAACTCTTGGTGTCTCCTTACGCGGCCCGTGTCAACCTCCAGATTAGAATAATCAGTTTTAACAGCTGTTTACAGCTGTTAACCACTCCAAAACTCACCCACACTTGCCCCTTCCTGATAATGGGGGGGCCAATTTGAGTTGCCTTAGTGTTGCAACAAGTGTAGGGACAAGATCAAAGCACGGTATTCGAGGAACGATCCTAATGGTCCTAGAAATCCTATAAATACCCATCAAGTTCACCTGCAAAACCCACTTGAATTATGAGTTTGTTCTCTAAGTTGGGGTGTTTTATCACTTCATACCTGAGAATACTTGGAAGTTCAATCTTGCGGGGACCCTTTGTAACTGTTCTTTCGTTCTTTTCATTCGTTTTAGCGTTAAAGTTAAACTGCGTTTGACTTTCTGCATTGACCAGTTTATGGTCAACGTGAAGTTCGTTTGAACTTCATAACGTGAGCGTAATCACGATGGTTATAGTCCCTAGTGACTATACCTACTGATTACCATGTTATCTAGGCTCTGTGACGAGTCGTAGTTTCGGCCAAAATGCGTATTCTTGCGTATTTTGTAACCAAACTACTCTTAGGTATCAAAACCATTTGTTTTGATACCAAACCTGTTTTCTAAACTTAGGTAAGCATGTTTTAACATGCTTAGCTCGTCACTTTTAGTTTAGTGCTTATATAGGGTTGTAAGGTAAGCGATCTAAGCAATCGCTTATACTTTTAAACCCGACCCGTTTGGTCGACCGTTAGGATCCGACCAAACACATTAGGTGACCATAGTTGTATAGGGAATAACCTTCCGAGGTTATACCTTAGGGTCACATCGTTTGAGTAGTTGTATGATAAGTAGTATATATGCCTTAGGTAAATTACCAAAATACCCTTTTTATGCAAAAATTCATTTTAAGCATATATAACATAACTTTTGGTATCTAAACTGATTGGGTAACAATATTAGACATGTTAAGGCATATTTTACTTATCATAGGACTAGTTAGGCATTCCGAACGCATTTTACGCAAACAACGCGTTAAAGTAGCATAAGCTACCTAAACGGGTCGTAATGGGTCGTAAGCACTTAGGATAGGTTTCATTTAATATGTGGGCTTTGTTAAACCATATTACATGAGTTTCCCATACTCATTTGGTTTACTAGCCCTCATTCTATCCAATCCTCCGATTTAGGTCTGGTTTATTAATGTAGTTACCTATATTAGGTACCGTTTGATTCCGAGATCTTCTAGCATTGCTTGGTGGTTATCCTAGGACTATTGAGCAATCTCAAGTGAGTACATAGACCCCTCTTTTACCGTTTTCAAACTGTTTTGGGGTGAAACACATGTGCCTACTTGTTACTTTCATGCTTTCCTGTTTTCACATCATATACTTGCTATGTTCATTAGTACATTTATAGTACATGATTTCATTGTGTTTTTGCTATGTATGTCCTTTGTTGCATACTTAGTACATCATTTTACATTACATTTTATGCTATGTATGTCCATTGTGTGCATACTTAGTACATTTGTTTTTCATCACATGCTTACATTTTGGTATGACATTTGGTTTGTTTAAATGGGACAATATACATTCATTAACATCGATCATGCCGCTCGGTAGAAGGTAGTGGTACCATAGGACTTGACAACTCCCATTCCTGAAACCCTAGGTTTGTTTGGGTGGAAGGAATGACCGAATCCGAATACATTTCTAGGTGGACCTTAGACTTTGTGCTAGGGTTTATTCTACAGTCGCAAGGCTTGGATGTATGCATTTCACAATACCGCATAGATGTTTATATCAGTATAGCATGCATTTGTTCCACAAAACATAACTTTGATTTAAACCATGTTTTACTTCAATACCTTGTTTTTGTTCATTAGACATAAACATTTTGACATTGATATACACAATTCATGATTTACATTAGACATAAACATTTTGACATTAATATACACAATTCATGATTTACATTAGACATAAACATTTTGACATTGATATACACAATTCATGATTTACATTAGACATAGACATTAGACATGGTTTTCACATAAACTTTTTGACATTTGATTATACATAAACATTTTACTTTAGTGGTTTGGTTTGAGTAAGTGATTTAAGTAACGAGGCGTGTGTAATATGATACAAGCATGTTGGATACGCCGCCGGTACTTCCTATATATAAGTGCTTGTATGGTATTACATATCGTAACGTTTTTTTAATCATTTCAATTTAGACATATAACATTTTATACAAATAACATACTTTTCACAATACATTGTTTTACAAACAACTTATCTGATACAAACTCATTTTTACTTGGTTATTTACTTAACCATGTATTATTCTTTTATACATATATATCATTTGGTTTATTTATCACTTTTCAAATGATTTACAAGACAAAGCAAATTACAAGGTTCATGACTAAACATTCTCTTAAACATAAGTCATGAATTCTATATTCATAAAACCTATGTATCTCACAGGCATTTTTATGCTGACGTACCTATTTTCACATGTGTTTCAGGATATGATGCATAGGATTTATCAAGATACACTTAGGCGGACTTGGGCCTTAGCGACAATAAAAGATGCAAGACTAGTTATTTATGTTATGTTTCTTTGATTGTCAAGACATTGTAACTCTTTTAATCAATAAAACAATATTTCAATTTCCATGTGTTATGAAACAATGATTCTGTTACAACACTCCCCGACGTTTCTGCCACGTTTTGTTGTTTTACGTGGTCGGGGTGTGATAGAAAAGTTGGTATCCGAGCTCATGGTTATAGGGAATTAGGTTATTAGTAATGCTTTGACCTAGTCTATAACCTTCCTAAGACCCTAACGCGAGTTTAGTTGCGTTTAGTCATAAAACAATACCGTCACCAATCCTTAGGCGACGACCTCAACAAGAACACAAATTTCAAAACCGCTTTGAAAACTAATCATCTGTTCTAGGATGATTGATTACTAGGTTTTGAACCCTCTGTTATAAGGTTTTGAACCCCTTGGAATTTTCAAAACCTTGTCAAAGTTTGGGTCTTATAGTGTGAACACGTGCAATCTGGAAGAGTGGATGCCTGTACTCTGAGTTTTCTGTCTAAGGCTAGAGTGTTCGTACAAATCCAGATAATCGGACCAGTCACTCTTACCTGGGAACTCTTGGGGTGAGTGTCCACTTATAGGCTAAAGCATGTCTTCGCGATACATTAATATGACCCGCTTACTTTGATTAGTCACCGTCTCATTTGTTTGCCTTAGGTAACAAACAAATTATCGCAATTTCTATGCATTGTCATTTTGGTTTATTTTCCGATAACATTTCATTTGTTTCCTCCTATATCTTTCTTTTCCTCCAGAATGTCTCTTCTTCACAACAACGGTAAAATGTCCGAGCAAATAGCCAAATTTGCCCAGCAAATAGGCGAAGTGATTCTGAAGGCTGTGGATTTAGGCATTGCCATGTCTCGTCTCAACAATGAAGCCACTCAAGAGTCACTGAAGGAAGCAGATGTCAAGCCTGCACCAAAATCAAGGAAGCGTAAGGCTTCAAGGAAACCCGCAGCAGTTACACCTAATCAAGCGGAACCTAGCCAAGTGGCAGCGCCACCAGCTAGGAAGCCGTACTTAGGAGCTGCCCCATGGTGCAAACGATGTAACCGTCATCATTTAAACCTTTTACCCTGCTTCAAATGTACCTACTGTGGACGGTGGGGACATTTGGTTAGCATATGCCGCTTTGCTATCCAAAACAAAGCTGCTATAAACCTTGCTGCTACCCGACTCCAAGTCAACCCTACTCAAGCTCGTTTTCCGTCTGGTACTTGCTACAACTGTGGAGAGACGAGCCAATTCAGGAACAAATGCCCAAAGATTGTCGATGCAAATCCAACCCTTGGATGAGCATTTGGCTGATTAGAAGAAGCTGCTGCTTTAAATAATTTGTATCTGTTACTTTTGTTTCTTTTGTTGAACTTGGAAACAATGTGTTCAGTTTATGAATAAATTGTTATTCACAATTCTGATGTACAAGTGTAGTTACATATGTGTATGGCATTTCCCTATGATACCTACATCAAAGAACTGTGTTCTTTACAAACTACTCTTGTGATTCTCCCTTTCAAGTGATCGCTCATGATTTCCTCGAAACATTTTAAGTACTCGTTTCATTCTAGGAGACGAAGTACAAGAAATAAAGTGACATTATGAGTAATCATGCTTTTGCACATCTGTACCTTAGAATCCTTGGTTAGAAAACTAAGGTATTTTTCAATCTCATACCCATTTACGTTTTGATTTCTTTCAACATGCATGGCAAAAGTTTTCAAAACAACCTCCATGATTTCAAAAACATTGTTTATGTTTTCAAAAAAACGACCTTCATGATTTCAAAATGTTATTAATACAGTATAATTACTTATATCAAGTGCATGATTTCAAAAAGCATCATTCATGTTTTCAAAAACCTTATACATAATTTCAAAATTCATCTCGCATGATTTTAAAACATTTTTATAAATATATACCTACCTAATACACCTACTTTATGATTTCAAAAGTATTATACATAAGGTTTCAGAAACATTGAACACATTTTTTTAAGAACCCCATGCATAGTTTTCAAAAATATTTTCCTCATACATTGACTTAACCTTCAAATTTCGCTTCATATGTCACCTTGGCATATCGAGCATCTCAACTTCATTAGCATTTTACCTCATGTTTTGACTTAAGCACGTCTAGTGCAAGGTTTTGAAACGCATCCCGCTCTCCAATTCCCAAAATCCACATAGGATCTTTTTATCTTCACAATTAGACCCTTGTGGATGATTTCCATTCAAATCCGAGTCCTTAATTGGATTCCTTGCATACCCTAATTCGAACATTTCGATTCCTTATAATCGAAATCGAATTTTCTTTTTAAGATTTTCCTATCTTTATAGTTAGATCCTTGGAAATATTTAAAGTGCCAATCAAAATCCACGGATTGGATACCTGGTATGCTTTAAATGCATGTGCACAATTAACAAGAGGATAACAAATTAAAGATCAAGATAAACAATTTTGTAGTTATGTGTTTTTGTGTTATGTTTTTCCTTTTGTGGTTTTATTTTCGTTATCCAAATCCTCGTAGAACCTTCCACATCTTCATATGAAGGATTCATAGTAGGATATCCAAAGGTACTACCTTAAATCCTTAATGGGCTTCTATGTAATAGTTAAGACCCTTGAATTATATAGTACCATTCCATGATTCATAAGAGACCCTTTTAGTGGTCTAGTAAAAAAGATTGATTCAAAAATCTGGTTAAGAATGACATGTCATGATATAAGTTGAAAAGACTCCTTGGTTGTCTATTAAATCATTTATTGATTTAATAAAAAAGGACCATATGGTGGTCTAGTCACAATCATCACAGGCTCGTTCATTGTTTTCTTCCCCTACAAATTTTAAGATGCACTACGTGACTATGCAAGGAATTACGTAATTATGGATGCATACATAATTACGAAGTTCAGTGCACGAAAACCACAGTAAGATTTATTATGTGTAAGAACCGATAGTGGCAACAATAACGAAATGTGAACAATGTACAGGAGGTATGGTGGACGCACCAATGACGCTTAATAGACTTGTATATAAGTGTCCCTCCTACATTACAAGCTTGATGTTATTTAAAGTTACTAGAAGTTCAAGAACTCTAACCAGAGTTGTTTGGTCTTTTCAACTTCATGTTTCAAACTCTCACAAGTTTCCTCTAAATAAAATTTCGGGACGAAACTTCCTAAAGTAGGGGAGACTGTGACACCTGTGCCTCCACGGCCATCAAACAAATACTGTATCAAATAAATATTGTATTTCGTACTTGGGAGTTGTATAAATATGTGTACCGTTTGCACATATCAATTCTTTTTCGATTTCGGGCTCTAAAACACTTTCTGGAAGGTTATACGCGCACCGATTTGTAAATATAACCAGGTTAATGTAACAAACACTCCGGAACAGTGACATAGGCTTCACATACCTTAAATAACCTTTACATAACTTAGAAATAAGTTTTGAAGGCTTTGGTATGGCAAAATCAAGATAATTCGCTTATAGGGACTAAATTTGACAAACT
Source organism: Helianthus tuberosus (assembly GCA_030545235.1). Lineage (NCBI taxonomy): Eukaryota > Viridiplantae > Streptophyta > Magnoliopsida > Asterales > Asteraceae > Helianthus > Helianthus tuberosus. The sequence goes on from CM060360.1 coordinate 128,409,039, forward strand.
ACAAAAGTATGCCAATTTGAACTGTAACAGACATTCCAGAACATGACCATAAGTTAGACATACCATAAATATCCTTTACATAGCTTAGAAATAGGCTTTGAGGGGATCGGTGTGCTAAAATAAACTTTTGGGTCATTCAGGGACTAAAAGCGTCAAAAAGTGCACAAGTTTGCATTTTCGTGCATAACTTACGTTCTGAATACATCCGGACATCCAAAAATTTATGTAAGCACTAAAATATTTTATTTTAGTGATTGGCATGAGAAAAATCCATTCGTCGCGCAATTTGGATCGTTTTTCGCGCTTATGCGCATTCCGTCGTAATTAAGCGAACATCGCGATCGTACGACCAAACGAACCAACATCCGGCATATTTTTGAGCATGTTTCATGTCCAAAATGTTTAGGAATCATTTTAATGCCTTAACGTTGGCTTAACGGGCCTTAAACGTGTCGGAAATGGCTTTAACGCATGACAGGGACCAAAATTGTCATTTCTGAAAGTTTGCTTCTGATCAGAAGGGCCAGGCGGCCCGCGTAAACTCTTGGTGTCTCCTTACGCGACCCATGTCAGCCTCCCAGATTTGAATAATCAGTTTTAATAGCTGTTTATAGCTGTTAACCACTCCAAAACTCACCCACACTTGCCCCTTCCTGATAATGGGGGGGCCAATTTGAGTTACCTTAGTGTTGCAACAAGTGTAGGGACAAGATCAATGCACGGTATTCAAGGAACGATCCTAATGGTCCTAGAAATCCTATAAATACCCATCAAGTTCACTTGCAAAACCCACTTGAATTCTGAGTTTGTTCTCTAAGTTGGGGTGTTTTATCACTTCATACCTGAGAATACTTGGAAGTTCAATCTTGCGGGGACCCTTTGTAAGTGTTCTTTCGTTCTTTTCATTCGTTTTAGCGTTAAAGTCAAACTGCGTTTGACTTTCTGCATTGACCAGTTTATGGTCAATGTGAAGTTCGTTTGAACTTCATAACGTGAGCGTAATCACGATGGTTATAGTCCCTACTGACTATACCTACTGATTAACACGTTATCTAGGCTCAGTGACTAGTCGTAGTTTCAGCCAAAATACGTATTCTTGCGTATTTTGTAACCAAACTACTCTTAGGTATCAATACGTGTTTTGATACCAAACCTGTTTTTAAACTTAGCTAAGCATGTTTTAACATGCTTAGCTCGTCACTTTTAGTTAAGTGCTTATATAGGGTTGTAAGGTAAGCGATCTAAACAATCGCTTATACTTTCAAACCCGACCTGTTTGATCGATCGTTAAGATCCAACCAAACACATTAGGTGACCATAGTTGTATAGGGAATAACCTTCCGAGGTTATACCTTATGGTCACATCGTTTGAGTAGTTGTATGATAAGTAGTATATATATGCCTTAGGTAAATTACCAAAATACCCTTTTTACGCAAAAATTCATTTTAAGCATATATAACATAACTTTTGGTATCTAAACTGATTGGGTAACAATATTAGACATGTTAAGGCATATTTTACTTATCATAGGACTAGTTAGGCATTCCGAACGCGTTTTACGCAAACGACGCGTTAAAGTAGCATAAGCTACCTAAACGGGTCGTAATGGGTCGTAACCATTTAGGATAGGTTTCATTTTAGTATGTGGGCTTTGTTAAACCATATTACATGAGTTTCCCATACTCATTTGGTTTACTAGCCCTCATTCTATCTGATCCTCCAATTTAGGTCTGGTTTATTAATGTAGTTACCTATATTAGGTACCGTTTGATTCCGAGATCTTCTAGCATTGCTTGGTGGTTATCCTAGGACTATTGAGCAATCTCTAGTGAGTACATAGACCCCTCTTTTACCGTTTTCAAACTGTTTTGGGGTGAAACACATGTGCCTACTTGTTACTTTCATGCTTTCCTGTTTTCACATCATATACTTGCTATGTTCATTAGTACATTTATAGTACATGATTTCATTGTGTTTTTGCTATGTATGTCCTTTGTTGCATACTTAGTACATCGTTTTACATTACATTTTATGCTATGTATATCCATTGTGTGCATACTTAGTACATTGTTTTACATTACATTTTACGCTATGTATGTCCATTGTGTGCATACTTAGTACATTTGTTATTCATCACATGCTTACATTTTGGTATGACATTTGGTTTGTTCAAATTGGACAATATACATTCATTAACACCGATCATGCGGCTCGGTAGTAGGTAGTGGTACCATAGGACTTGACAACTCCCATTCCTGAAACCCTAGGTTTGTTTGGGTGGAAGGAATGACCGAATCCGAATACATTTCTAGGTGGACCTTAGACTTTGTGCTAGGGTTTATTCTACAGTCGCAAGGCTTGGATGTATGCATTTCACAATACCGCATAGATGTTTATATCAGTATAGCATGCATTTGTTCCACAAAACATAACTTTGATTTAAACTATGTTTTACTTCAATACCTTGTTTTTGTGCATTAGACATAAACATTTTGACATTGATATACACAATTCATGATTTACATTAGACATAAACATTTTGACATTGATATACACAATTCATGATTTACATTAGACATAAACATTTTGACATTGATATACACAATTCATGATTTACATTAGACATAGACATTAGACATAGTTTTCACATAAACTTTTTGACATTTGATTATACATAAACATTTTACTTTGGTGGTTTGGTTTGAGTAAGTGATTTAAGTAACGAGGCGTGTGTAATATGATACAAGCATGGTGGATACGCCACTGGTACTTCCTATATATAAGTGCTTGTATGGTATTACATATGGTAGCGATATTTGAATCATTTCAATTTAGACATATAACATTTTATACAAATAACATACTTTTCACAATACATTGTTTTACAAACAACTTATCTGATACAAACTCATTTTTACTTGGTTATTTACTTAACCGTGTATTATTCTTTTATACATATATATCATTTGGTTTATTTATCACTTTTCAAATGATTTACAAGACAAAGCAAATTACAAGGTTCATGACTAAACATTCTCTTAAACATAAGTCATGAATTCTATTTTCATAAAACCTATGTATCTCACAGCCATTTTTATGCTGACGTACCTATTTTCACATGTGTTTCAGGATATGATGCATAGGATTTATCAAGATACACTTAGGCGGACTTGGGCCTTAGCGACAATAAAAGATGCAAGACTAGTTATTTATGTTATGTTTCTTTGATTGTCAAGACATTGTAACTCTTTTAATCAATAAATCAATATTTCAATTTCCATGTGTTATGAAACAATGATTCTGTTACAACACTCCCCGACGTTTCTGCCACGTTTTGTTGTTTTACATGGTCGGGGTGTGACAGTGAATAAAAAGTCTTTACTCAAACCATAGGTATAATGTCAATGGAGAATCAAATGTCGTGTACAAAACAATGTCTTTGAATAAACCAAAGTTTAAATCAAAAGTTATGTTTTGCAAAACTAATGCTTAATTTGTTAGGAACATTTATGTAGTGGTGTTTATCGCATACATTCAAACCTTGAAACTGTCGGATAAATCCTTATAAAGACAAAGGTTTATCAATGGTCATCGGGTTCTGTTATTCCCCAGATGGATACTTCCAAACCAACTAGGAAGCGGGAACAAGGTTAACAAACCTATGGTAAACCATACATACTACCGATCAGCACAATAATGTTAATGAATGTATTCTTGTCCCGTTAAACATACCAAATGTCATAACCAATGTAAGCATGTCATGTGAAAACCATGTAGTAAGTATGCTAAGTAAACATACAAAGTAGAAATGATCATGAAATCAATGTGCTAGATTTGCTCAGTCGACATATAAAGCAAATGGCAATTGAAATTATGTACTATATGTGTACTAGTTGAACATAGCAAGTATATGTCATGAAAGCATGAAAATATTGAAAGTAACAAGTAGGCACATGTGTTTCACCCCAAAATATTTGAAAGCGGTAAAAGAGGGGACTATGTACTCACTTGAGATTGCTAGGTATCCTTGATTAAGTGAACTAACAAGCTCGGGAAATCAAGGAATCAAGTGGCACCTAGCATCGGATCACTATGTTAATAATTGGGACCTAAATTAGGAGATAGGATAGAATGAGATCTTGTAAACCAAATTAGGGTTGGAACTCATCTAATATAGTTTAACAAAGCCTACATTTTGAATTGGAACCTATCCTAAGTGCTTATGACCCGTTATGACATGTTAAGGTAGTTTGCGCTACTTTAACGCGTCATTCGTGCAAAAGCGCATTCAAATAGCCTAACTAGTCCTATGATAAGTATTATATGCCCTAACATGCTTAAATATGTCGCATAATTAGTTTAAGTGTCAAAATTTAGGTTAGATAGGCTTAAATTCAAATTATGCATGAAAAGGGCAGTTTGGTCATTTTCCTAAGGCATATAAACTACCTATCATACAACTAATTAAACTAAGTGACCATAAGTTATAACCTCAGATGGTTATTCCCTATACAACTATGGCCACAAAAAATGTTTGGTCGATTCCTAATGATCGACCAAATGGGACGGGTTCGAAAGTCTAAGCGGTGGTTTAGACCGCTTGACATACGACCCAAAACAAGCACTAAACTAAAAGTGATGAGTTAAACATGTTAAAACATGTTTAACTAAGTTAGAAAACTGATTTGATATCAAAACAAAGTGTTTTGATACCCGAAAATAGTTTCGTCGCAAAATGCACATAATCGTGCATTTTGACCGAAACTTTGACTCGTCACTTCGACTAGTCAACATGGTAATCAGTAGGTATAATCGCAAGGGATTATAACCATCGTGATTACACTCACGTTGCAAAGTTCAATTGAAATTTGATTTGACCAATTCGTGGTCAAAACCGAAAGTCAAACGGTAGTCAAACTATTTGACTTTCAGCTTGTAATTGCTGAAATAAATGACTAAGACATGAAAGAACACTTACAATGCTCTAATGGCTGAAAGATCGACTAGAAAACTTGGTTGGGAGGCCAACTAAGAAGGTAGCAACTCCTCTTGAGTGTTAGAGAAAGAAGAAATGATGATGAGCAATGAAATGGGCAGATTGAGGGGGTATTTATAGTTTTTGAGAAGCTACAAGATGGTGCCATGTGTATTGTGTATTGCCCAAGCAAGTGTAGGATGATTACAAGTGTGTGGACAAGATTGAAACCTTAATTACCACTTAAAATACCCACAAATTTGCTAAACAATGGCCAAAAACAAGTGCAACAGCTGAAATGGAAGTTTCTGTCCAGATCATGCCGTCGCGTCGCGCCACAGCAGAGGCCCTCGGCTGTCGCGCCCTCATCAGACTTTTAAATATGTTAGTTTTGGTCCCTGCACACTCTTTAAGCCATTTTCGACGCGTTTAACCCTGATAACCCATTTTCAAGGCTCTACAAGGATGTTTAAGCATAGGGGACTTAAAATATGCTTGGAAATATCTCGGATGTCGGTTCGTTTGGTCGTACGGTCACGTTATTTGGTTAATTACGACGAAACATGAACGGATGCAAAAACGATCCAAATTGCGCGAAGAATGGTATTTTTGCATTCCTATCACTAAAATATAATATTTTAGTGATTTCAAAAATTTTTGGATGTCCGGATATGTTCAGATCGTAAGATATGCGCGTATATGCAAACTTACACCGTTTTTGACACTTTTAGTCCCATTGTTATCTAAACGCCATTGGAAAACAAAACGTCATAATGACAGCCGTCAAAAGATTAGATGTGTTACACCATAAAAACTGATGAATCTAAAAACAAAACACTGTAACTGCAAAAACAGTAAAATGAAACGACGAAAACATAATTACTAGCATTTATTATATTGAAAGCCAAATACTTGTGGAATTGAATTTATTTATCTTTTTCAAAATGCCATAATTACCTGTCATAAACGGGGAAAAAAGTCAATAGAAAAAGAAGACCATGATAACACAACCTCAAACACGCCAAAAACATTGACTAAAAACGCCACATATTGTCCAAAATGCCAAAAACTTCAAAAAATGGCTAAGGTTATTGCCTGGAGGTTTGAAAGGAAAGAGAAATGATTCATCTTAAAGTTCTCTGATAGGAGAAGGGTGAAGGTAAGGACAATCAAAGCCCTACTTGGTATGAATGAAGGGGTTCAGAGGGATATCCTTGTCCTTGGGGTTCCAATGGCAAACGATTGTGAAAGAACCCGAACTGTAATAACAAGATTGAAGAGAAAATTTCCAGAAGAAGATGATGATGATGATGATGATGATATTGACGATACTCCTCTACCAACACTTAGCAGCTGGGTGATGCATGAAGAAGCAGGAACGGTTGAAGTGGCTTATCAACACGAGGTGCAATTTTCAATGCGAATGGAGGAAATGTTGAAGACATGGAGACTATCTCTCATTAAACAACTCTGTGATTTAGCACCTTCGAACTATCCAAAATCCAGGGTTTCAATGATATTCAAGAATAGGTTGCAGCAAAAAAGAGACGAGCTAGCGGTGTTATACGCCAATCTAAAATTTGATGATGATGAATCTAAAGAAAGTGATGAACAAAGCGATGGGTACATCTATGATGTAATCCCATCCAAGGAAGACTATTAGTTTATTTTGATTTCATGTTATTGTAATTTTATAAAATATTAATCTATAGTTATTAATTTGTTAGTTCATATGTCTGTAGATTCCGTCTGCATCGAGTCTTGTGTATTTTATGCTGTGTATGTACTTTTGTATATGTATGTATATGTTTGTTTATGTCTAGACAATTCAGGGAATGGTGCGTAAATGTAAAAGTGAAATCCGTCGGACGACATTTGTCATTCGATCGGACCACCATCCATCCGGGTGACACTTATTCCCTCCCTGGTTGCCTATAAATAGTAGGCTAGTGCATTGTGTTTAGATCCTTTTGCTGATCTTGTAAGAAAGCTCTGTCTGTCTGACTTTCTACTGGAACCTCTGTATTTTCACCATCATTCAATAGAAATCAGACGCGTTAAACGTTGAACTTGTCGTTGTTGATTCTTTGACATTATCAAGGGATTCCGCACCTTGATTCTGATCGATCCAGCCACGTTCTACTCGAATAGATCCTGCGAAAACAGCCTAACAAGTGGTATCAGAGCCACAAGAGGTTGAATCGGAGACGACAACAACAAATTCACCGAGTTTTCAGCGATTTTCTGTCAAATCTCACCGGAGATTGTGACTATTTCTTCATCATCCTCTTCATTTCTTGTAGTTTTACATTTTCACACCTTAAAACGAGAAAAACTCAAAATTAACCAAGATTTAACAGACGAAATTCAATAAAATTGATATCATTCGAATCGGAATTGAACATAGAACAATCCTACAAAGTTTCATTGAAAAATTCAGACTAAACTGAATCAAATCGATCAAAAACTATGTCAAGTTGTTCGCACAAGATGACGTCATCCACCCGATCGGATTGCAATCCGATCAGATTGGACTAGTTTGTTCTTGATATTCATTGCTGACATCACTGCTTGTTCGATCGGATCACCAACCGATCGGATAGGCTGTGTGGTTTATTAGTTTTAAAGATCCAAGTGTTCCTCAATCGAATCACCATCCGATCAGATAATCCGATCAGATCACTATCCGATCGGATAGCCATTCGACACTTGAGCTCATCCGTCACTTGTGAACTTCTTTGGTTGATCATTTTGTAATCCGACCGAATCACCATTCGTTCGGATCACCATTCGATCCAAGTGCAGTTGTTTGAGATTTTTGAAAGTTGTGAAATTTTTCTAAGTGTTTGACTATTTCAGGTGCTTTCAAGATGGGAGATGATTTCTTAAACCCATTCAGCGACATCTTCGCATACAACACCAGAGATGAATCGTCAAATACAAACACCAACACCAATCCAAATCTGAAAAAGGCGATCGCAGATTCTCTCAGCGTCGACAATGCCTATGGTACGTATAACAAGTCGCCGAAGCTGATGGTGATTGAAGACTACAACCGTTGGGCAGACAGATTTGAGGGATGGTTGAGAGCTTTTGCTTACCTGAGTTGGAAGTGTTTAAAGAACGGTTACGATATTGGAAGAAAAGATTATGAAAATTTGAGTGAAATTGAACAAGAGACATTTGTTGTTGTACAAAAATGTGTAGCCTTGTTACATCAATCTGTTAGAGATGATATTATTTCTTTGATTAACTACGAAAATCTGAAAGATTTGTGGGCTAAGTTAGAAAAGAAGTGTATTGGAGGAGAAGAGATCATAAAAAACAAGAAGTGTCTGCTGAAAAAGGAGTTTGACTTGTTTGCATGCATGAAGAATGAGAATGTGTTAAAGATGATTGAACCGTTCTGCCATTTGAAGATAGAACTTAGTAGACATGGAATCACAGTTACTAAAGAAGAAATGGTTGAAAAACTGTTTGAATCTTTACCAGAGGAGAAAGACTAGCAGTATTATGGCCTGGTTCTAAGAAACACCAAGGCATTGTCAGAAATGACTGATGACTGGTTGATCGAAAGATTTGAGAGTAATAAGCTAGAAATTAAGAAATGAACAAAGTCAATAACACCCCATATCAACAAAATGTAGATCTTTACTACAGGGGTGGTATGATTCCAAAAACCACTTCACCGAGAACTGCATTCTCTGCCGAAAGTTCAAACATGATGAATCAAGAAAAGCAAAGCAGCAGTTCATCACCCAGCAGTGGTTATCATGGCGGTTCTTCTTCATCTGTTTCAGGGAATCAGCAACAGCAAAATGTTCCCAAAAACGTCTTTCAATGCAATATAGCTGTGAACCTGAACAATGCTCAAAACTTTAATGAAGAAACAGCGAAACAACAAGTGGTGTTTCTCGCTTCAATCTTAGAGTCATATGAAAGTCTGGTTGCCGGGAAAATCGGAAATACGAATCTGACAAAAGAAGATTATGACCAGATTGATCCCGAAGAGATGGAATTAATTGACATACGTTGGTGCATGGCCAGTGTAATTCGGATAGCACAGCGTTTTATGGAGATAACGGGAAGAAATTCCATCGAAGGGCCTTCGACAAAGTTGGGATTTGATAAATCCAAAGTTACCTGCTTCAAATGTAAACAAAAAGGGCACTTCAAGCGGGAATGAAGAAACTCAGCAGCGGATGAAACAACTAACCCCTTTCATGATGACTACTATAAGAAAGCTGTTTATCACTGAAATCACGAAGAGCCACCTAGAATGAAGCAAATCGAGGAAACTCCGAAGGAGAAGTTGAGAGCCTTAGCTGTGATTCAAGATGATGAAGGTTTTGAATGGAGTGAGTTCTTGCCTGAAGATGATGCTGTTGGCTTTGCGTTCATGGCACAAATTTAACCATATAAATATACACGAACTGAAGAGCAAAAATACACCTATCGAAAGATGATAGCTTAAAATATAAAGGATAAAAACTATCGAGCATGGAAAGAAGCCAAGAAGGCTTACAGATGGGATCTGAATCGTGAATGCTATTTGGATCTAAAAGGCAACATAATTGCGGAACCATTATCACTCAATCTTGAAACTCTTATAGAATCTTTAAAGCAATAAGATGAACAAAGAGAGAGATCATGCAAAGAAAGCCGAAGAAGAAGAGCTAAAGTCAAAGAATGTAGATGAGGGGATAATCGACACCACGAAGGAAATGACAGCGGAAAATCTGAAGAAAATGACTGACAAAGCGCTTATGGCTAAGGAACTAGAGGTAGATTCCAATTCTGTGTCTTAGTCAACAAGCAAGGTCAGTAGTAGTGGTTAAACAAATGAATCAGGAAAGATTGATTGCGCCAAAACAGAAAGGGACTGCAAAAATTTTATGAAAGAATGCAAAGTTTGCATCACACATGCGTAGTTCACAATGAAAAAGACCCAAGAACTGGTCGAGAAAGTCAAAATGACTGAAAAAGGATTTTTAAATCAAGATCAACTTCTTAGAGTGTCAAATAAAAGAATTGATGAATTAACAAAAAAGATTGAAAAAGATAAAACTGATGTTGAGCGCTTTATGAAAGAAAATGAGAAGTTAATTCATGAAAACAGACAAATTTCTGAAAATTATGAGAAGTTGAAAAGAACAGTGAAAGATTCTGATGAGCGAAATTGTCACACCCCGACCACGTGGAACATACAAAACGTGGCGGAAACATCGGGGAGTGTTGTAACAGAATTAATGTTTCACAACCATGGAAATTAAAGTTTCGTTTTATTCAATATAAGTGTTACAATGTCTAAACAAATATGGAAAAACAACAATTAACTAGTCTGCATCTTTTATTGTCACTAAGGCCCATGTCCGCCTAAGTGTGACTTGATCAATCCTATGCTTCATTTCCTGAAAAACACATGTGAAAATATGGTACGTCAGCATAAAAATGCCGGTGAGATACATAGGTTTTGTGAAAATAGGTTTCATGACTTATGTTTGAGAAAATGTTTAGTCATGAACCTTGTTATTTGCTTTGTTTTGTAAATCATTTGAAAAACAATAAGATTCAGATGATATGTATAAATAATGTATGGTTAAATGAATAACCAAGTAAAATGAGTTTGTATAAGATAAGTTGCTTGTAAAATAATGTATTGTGAAAAGTATGTTATTTGTATAAAATGTTATATGTATCAAACTGAAATGATTCAAATAACGCTACGATATGTAATACCATACAAACACTTATATATAGGAAGTACCAGCGGCGTATCCACCATGCTTGTATCATATTACACCCGCATCGTTACTTAATCACTTAATCAAACCAAACCAACAATGTAAATTGTCCATGTATAAATGAATTTGTCAAATGTATTGAATAATATGTCAAAATGCATGATCAATGTAAATCATGTAATGTGTAACCTAAATGATATGTATGGCTAGTGAAAACGCATCAACTAAACCATAGGTGAAATGCACAAAAACAAAGTATTGAAGTAAAACTGTGTTTAAATCAACGTTATGTTTTGTGTAAATGCATGATCAATGTAAATCATGTAATGTGTAAATGCATGATCAATGTAAATCATGTAATGTGTAAATGCATGATCAATGTAAATCATGTAATGTGTAACCAAACTGATCTGTATGGCTAGTGATAAATATCACTAAACCATATGCACAAGAACATAGTATTGAAGTAAAACTGTGTTTAAATCAACGTTATGTTTTGTGTAAATGCATGATCAATGTAAATCATGTAATATGTAAATGCATGATCAATGTAAATCATGTAATGTGTAAATGCATGATCAATGTAAATCATGTAATGTGTAACCAAACTGATCTGTATGGCTAGTGATAAATATCACTAAACCATATGCACAAGAACATAGTATTGAAGTAAAACTGTGTTTAAATCAACGTTATGTTTTGTGTAAATGCATGCTGTACTGATAATGAACATTTATGCGGTGTTGTTCCAATGCATACATCCAAGCCTTGAGACTGAGGCGATAAACCCTTAAACCACTTAAAGGATTATCTGTGCTTATGAATATCGAATTCGGTCATTCCTTTACTGTCCCCTTTCCCTGGGATTTCCGGAACGGGAGTTGTCAATTCCTATGGTACCACTACCTACTAACGAACGGCGTAGCTAATGTTAATGAATGTATTGTCCCATTTAACAAACCAAATGTCATACCAAAATGTAAGCATGTGATGAAATGAATCTGTACTAAGTATGCAACAAATGAACATACATAGCATGTGATGTGATGTGAAACAATGTACTAAGTATGAACTAAATGAACATACATAGCATAAAATGTCATGTAAAACGATGTACTAAGTATGCACGCTATATACATACATAGCATAAAATGTCAATGTAAAACAATGTACTAAGTAATGCACACAATGGCACACCTAGTATGAAATGTAATGAAATCATGTACTATAATGTACTAATGAACATAACAAGTATATGATGTGAAAACAGGAAAGCATGAAAGTAACAAGTAGGCACATGTGTTCCACCCCAAAACAGTTTGGAAAACAGTAAAAGAGGGGTCTATGTACTCACTTGAGATTGCTCAGTAGTCCTTGAGTAACAACCAAACAATGCTAGAGATCCCGGAAATCAAACGGCACCTAATATAGGTAACTATGTTAATTAACCGGACCTAAATCGGAAGATTGGGTAGCATTAGGGTTTGTAAACCAAATGAGTGTAGGAACTCATATGATATGGTTTAACAAAGCCTACATGCTAAATGAAACTTAACCTAAGTCTTATCGACCCATTACGACCCGTTTAGGAAGCTTATGCTACTTTAACGCGTCGTTCGCGTAAAACGCGTTCGGAACGCCTAACCAGCCCTATGACAAGTGTTATATGCCTAAACATGTTACATAATCAGTTATGTGGCAAAAGTTTAGGTTACATATGCTAAATTACCAATTATGCATGAAAAGGGTATTCTGGTAATTTACCTAAGGCATATAAACTACCTATCATACAACTACTTAAACGATGTGACCATAGGGTATAACCTCGGAAGGTTATTCCCTACCTACTATGGTCACCTAATGTATTTGGTCGGATCCTAATGATCGACCAAATGGGTCGAGTTCGAAGGTATAGGCGATTTATTAGATCGCCTACCCTACGACTCTAGACAACGTGGTAATCAGTGGGCATAGTCCCAAGGGACTACGACCAACGTGATTACACTCACGTTGCGAAGTTCAAACGAACTTCGCATTGACCATTACTGGTCAACGCTGAAAGTCAAACAAAGTTTGACTTTCTGACTCGAAAAGCAGTAAAAATAAGGAAAAGAACGAAAGAATACTAACCCAGGTCCCCGAATGCTAATCCCGACTTCAAGAACTCAGGTATGAAACAATGGTTTCAACTTAGAGCTCTCAAAATCAGAATTCTAGTGCATTTGAAGTAATGGGGGGTGGGGTATTTATAGTTTTCGGGTAACCGCTAAGATCATTTCTTGGAAAAGGGGAAACGATCAAGGCCGTACATGTGTCGGAAAGTTGTGGTAGCTTAAAATGGTTCTTATCTTCATGACTAAGCATTTTAGAACATGTGGTTGAGGTTGAATCTGCTGAAAACAGGCTGTTTGGTACTCTGCATCTGGTCTGCAGACCCCTAGCGCACCGCTACGCTTAAAGTGTAGCGCACCGCTAGGCACTATTTCGGCAGAATTACACTTTTGGTCCCTGAACTGTATTTAGGCCATTTTCGACACGTTTAAGGCCCGTTAACCCCATTTCAAAGCTCTAAAATGAAGTTAAAGTATAGGGAACTTAAAATGTGTTCAAAAATATGTCGGATGTCGGTTCGTTTGGCCGTACGAACGCGATGTTCGCTTAATTACGACGAAATGCGCATAAGCGCGAAAAACGATCCAAATGACGCGACGAATGGATTTTTCTTAAGGCGAACACTAAAATATAATGTAGTCATGCTTACATAAATTTTTGGGTGTCCGGATGTATTCAGAACGTAAGTTATGCGCGAAAATGCAAACTTGTGCACTTTTTGACACTTTTAGTCCCTGAATGACCCAAAAGTTTATTTTAGCACACCGAACCCCTCAAAGCCTATTTTTAAGCTATATAAAGGATATTTAAGGTGTGTTTAACTTATGGTCATGTTCCGGAATGTCTGTTACAGTTCAAATTGGCATACTTTCGCAGTTTGTCAACTTTAGTCCCTGTAAGCGATTAAACTTGATTTCACCATACCAAACCTTCCAAAACTTATATATAAGTTATGTAAAGGTTATTTAAGGTATGTTAAGCCTATTTCACTATTCCGGAGTGTTCGTTGGATTAAACTGGTTATATTTACGCATCAGAGCGCGTATAACCTTCCAGAAAGCGATTTAAAGCTTAAAATCAAACAAGAGTTGATATGTGCAAATGATACACATATTTTTACAAATCCCAAGTATAATATTTCATTGGTTTGGTATTTGTTTGATGGCCGTGGAGGCACAGGTGTTACAGTCTCCCCTACTTTAGGAAATTTCGTCCCGAAATTTATTTAGAGGAAACTTGTAAGAGTTTAAAAATATGAAGTTGAAAAGATCAAACAACATTGGTTAGGGTTCTGAACTTCTAGTAACCTTTAATAACATCATGATTGCAATGTAAGAGGGATACTTATATACAAGTATATGAAGCGTCATTGGTGCGTCCACCGTACCTCCATTACATCGTTCTCATTTTGTTATTGTTGTCACTATCGGTTCTTACACATAATAAACCTTACTGGGTTTCTATGCACTAAATTTCATAATTATGTAGGCCTCCATAATTAGACAATTCCTTGCACAGTTCACACAGTCTATTTTATAATGCGCAGGGGAAAACCAAATGAACAATCCTGTGATGAGTGTGACTAGACCGCCATAGAGTCCTTTTACTTAAATCATTAAATGATCTAAATAGACTATCAAGGAGTCTGTCTAGCTACATCACTAGATGTCATTCTTTAACCAGATTGCGAATCAATCTTTTGACTAGACCACTAAAAAGGGTCTCTTATGAATCATGGAGTAGTACTATAAAATTCAAGGGTCTTAACTATTACATAGAAGCCCATTAAGGAATTAAGATAGTACCTTTTGACTATCCTGCTACGAATCCCTCATATGAAGATATGAAAGATCCTACGAGGATTTGGATAACGAATTATCCAGAGTATAAAAACACAAAATACATAAATGAAAACTCAAGATGCATAAACACATAGTCATATAACCACAAAGATTGTTTAACTAGAAGTTTGTTCTGCTAACAGAGTACATGTATTTAAAGCACACTAGGAATCCATCTCGTGGATTTCATTTGGCACTTTAAACATTTATCGAGATTCTAACTATAAAGATAGAAAGATTCAAAAAGAAAATTCGATTTCGATTACGAGAACTCGAAATGTTCGAATTAAGGTACATAAAGAATCCAATTAAGGACTCTGATTTGAATGATGATCATCCACAAGGATCTAAATGTGAAGATAAAAAGATCCCATGTGGATTTTAGAAGTTGAAGATGTTTTGAATTCTTGCACGGGATGTGCTTAAGTCAAAACATGAAGTAAAATGCTTATGAGGTTGAGATGCTAGATATGTCAAGGCGACATATGAAGCAGAATTTGAAGGTTAAGTAAATGTGTGAGGAAAATATATTTGGAAAACTATGCATGGGAAAAATATGTTTTTTTTTTTTAAACCTTATATATAATATTTTGAAATCATAAAGTAGGTGTACTAGGTAAGTATATTTATAAAAATGTTTTAAAATCATGCGAGATGAATTTTGAAATTATGTATAAGGTTTTTTGAAAAAGATTATATGATGCTTTTCGAAATCATGCACTTGATAAGAAAATGTATTGTGTTAATATTATCTTCAGACTATATGAAATATTTTGAAATTAGGAAGGTTGGTTTTGATAACATGGCCAATGTTTTTGAAATAACATAGACAATGTATCTAGAAAAATTGTTTTCAAACTATATGAAATGTTTTGAGATCATGAGGATTGTTTTGAAATACTTGTACTGTGTATGTTGAAAAATCAAAACGTAATGGGTATGAGATTTGGAAATACCCTTAGTTATCTAACCAAGGATTCAAGAGTACAGATGTGCAAAAAGCACGATTACTCAAAATTTCACTTTATTTCCTGTACTTCGTTTCTTAGAATGAAACGAGTACTTAGAACTTTCGAGGAAATTATGAGCGATCACTTGAAAGAGAGAATCACAAGAGTAGTTTGTAAGGAACATAGTTCCTTAGTGCAGGTATTATAGGGAAAAGCCATAAACACATGTAATGATACTTGTATATCAGACTTGTGAACAACAACTTTTATTTATGAACGAGACATATTGTTTCACATTATAAGGAAACAAAAAAAAACAAAAGCATAAGACAGCAACATCTTCTACTCAGTCAACTGCTCATCCGTGGGTCAGATTTGCATTAGCAAGCTTTGGGCAATTTCTTCGGAAATGTCCCATCTTACCACACTTGTTGCAAGAACCCGGTGGAAAGCGAGCTCGAGCAGGTTTGTTGTCGGCTTGATTCGGTGCAACTGCTGCAACGCAAACTTTTGCTGTATGACCTTTACGTCCACAAATTTGGCATTTGCGGCACTTCACACTAGGGTGATGATGAAGGGTACATTGGTTGCACAAGGGTTCAATTCCGTTGTATGGCTTCCTGACTGGTAGTGCAGTCACTTGGCTAGGTCCCGCTTGATTAGGTGTAACCGTTGCGGGTTTCCTTGAAGCCTTACGCTTCCTTGATTTTGGTGCTGGCTTGACTACTGCTTCCTTGGGTGGCTCTTGAGTGGCTTCATTGTCGAGACGGGAGACTTCATTGTTGAGACGAGCCATGGCAATACCTAAATCCACAGTCCTCTGAATCACTTCGCCAATTTGCTGGACAAATTTGGCTGTTCGCTCGGGCATTTGACCAGTGCCAAGAGGAATAGACATTCTAGAGGAAAAATGAAAGACAGAGGAAGAAGCGAGTGAAAGGTTATTGGATAATCAATACAGAATGATAACGCATGAAAATTGCGATCATTTGTTTGTTACCTAAGGCAAACAAATGAGACGGTGACTAATCAAGGTAAACAGGTCTTATTAATGCATCACTGAAGACATGCTCGCCTATAAGTGAACACTCATCCCGAGAATTCCCAGGTAAGCACAACTGGTCTCGCGTCTGATGAGATGTATACGAAGTGCTTGCCTAGACAGAAAACCCAGAATACAGGCATTCACCCTTCCAGTTTGCACGTGTTCACATTATTTAAAACCCAAAACCTTGACGAGATTTTGAAAATTCAAAGGGATTCAAAACCTTATAACAGAGGGTTCAAAACCTTGTAATAAATCATCCTAGAACAGATGATTAGTTTTCAAAGCGGTTTTGAAATTTATGTTCTTGTTGTGGTCGTCGCCTAAGGATAGGTGACGGTATTGTTTTATGACTAAACGCAAGTAAACTCGCGTTAGGGTCCTAAGAAAGTTATAGACTAGGTCAAAGCATTACTAATAACCTAATTCCCTATAACCATTGGCTCTGATACCATCTTTTCTGTCACACCCCGACCACGTGGAACATACAAAACGTGGCGGAAACATCGGGGAGTGTTGTAACAGAATTAATGTTTCACAACCATGGAAATTAAAGTTTCGTTTTATTCAATATAAGTGTTACAATGTCTAAACAAATATGGAAAAACAACAATTAACTAGTCTGCATCTTTTATTGTCACTAAGGCCCATGTCCGCCTAAGTGTGACTTGATCAATCCTATGCTTCATTTCCTGAAAAACACATGTGAAAATATGGTACGTCAGCATAAAAATGCCGGTGAGATACATAGGTTTTGTGAAAATAGGTTTCATGACTTATGTTTGAGAAAATGTTTAGTCATGAACCTTGTTATTTGCTTTGTTTTGTAAATCATTTGAAAAACAATAAGATTCAGATGATATGTATAAATAATGTATGGTTAAATGAATAACCAAGTAAAATGAGTTTGTATAAGATAAGTTGCTTGTAAAATAATGTATTGTGAAAAGTATGTTATTTGTATAAAATGTTATATGTATCAAACTGAAATGATTCAAATAACGCTACGATATGTAATACCATACAAACACTTATATATAGGAAGTACCAGCGGCGTATCCACCATGCTTGTATCATATTACACCCGCATCGTTACTTAATCACTTAATCAAACCAAACCAACAATGTAAATTGTCCATGTATAAATGAATTTGTCAAATGTATTGAATAATATGTCAAAATGCATGATCAATGTAAATCATGTAATGTGTAACCTAAATGATATGTATGGCTAGTGAAAACGCATCAACTAAACCATAGGTGAAATGCACAAAAACAAAGTATTGAAGTAAAACTGTGTTTAAATCAACGTTATGTTTTGTGTAAATGCATGATCAATGTAAATCATGTAATGTGTAAATGCATGATCAATGTAAATCATGTAATGTGTAAATGCATGATCAATGTAAATCATGTAATGTGTAACCAAACTGATCTGTATGGCTAGTGATAAATATCACTAAACCATATGCACAAGAACATAGTATTGAAGTAAAACTGTGTTTAAATCAACGTTATGTTTTGTGTAAATGCATGATCAATGTAAATCATGTAATGTGTAAATGCATGATCAATGTAAATCATGTAATGTGTAAATGCATGATCAATGTAAATCATGTAATGTGTAACCAAACTGATCTGTATGGCTAGTGATAAATATCACTAAACCATATGCACAAGAACATAGTATTGAAGTAAAACTGTGTTTAAATCAACGTTATGTTTTGTGTAAATGCATGCTGTACTGATAATGAACATTTATGCGGTGTTGTTCCAATGCATACATCCAAGCCTTGAGACTGAGGCGATAAACCCTTAAACCACTTAAAGGATTATCTGTGCTTATGAATATCGAATTCGGTCATTCCTTTACTGTCCCCTTTCCCTGGGATGTCCGGAACGGGAGTTGTCAATTCCTATGGTACCACTACCTACTAACGAACGGCGTAGCTAATGTTAATGAATGTATTGTCCCATTTAACAAACCAAATGTCATACCAAAATGTAAGCATGTGATGAAATGAATCTGTACTAAGTATGCAACAAATGAACATACATAGCATGTGATGTGATGTGAAACAATGTACTAAGTATGAACTAAATGAACATACATAGCATAAAATGTCATGTAAAACGATGTACTAAGTATGCACGCTATATACATACATAGCATAAAATGTCAATGTAAAACAATGTACTAAGTAATGCACACAATGGCACACCTAGTATGAAATGTAATGAAATCATGTACTATAATGTACTAATGAACATAACAAGTATATGATGTGAAAACAGGAAAGCATGAAAGTAACAAGTAGGCACATGTGTTCCACCCCAAAACAGTTTGGAAAACAGTAAAAGAGGGGTCTATGTACTCACTTGAGATTGCTCAGTAGTCCTTGAGTAACAACCAAACAATGCTAGAGATCCCGGAAATCAAACGGCACCTAATATAGGTAACTATGTTAATTAACCGGACCTAAATCGGAAGATTGGGTAGCATTAGGGTTTGTAAACCAAATGAGTGTAGGAACTCATATGATATGGTTTAACAAAGCCTACATGCTAAATGAAACTTAACCTAAGTCTTATCGACCCATTACGACCCGTTTAGGAAGCTTATGCTACTTTAACGCGTCGTTCGCGTAAAACGCGTTCGGAACGCCTAACCAGCCCTATGACAAGTGTTATATGCCTAAACATGTTACATAATCAGTTATGTGGCAAAAGTTTAGGTTACATATGCTAAATTACCAATTATGCATGAAAAGGGTATTCTGGTAATTTACCTAAGGCATATAAACTACCTATCATACAACTACTTAAACGATGTGACCATAGGGTATAACCTCGGAAGGTTATTCCCTACCTACTATGGTCACCTAATGTATTTGGTCGGATCCTAATGATCGACCAAATGGGTCGAGTTCGAAGGTATAGGCGATTTATTAGATCGCCTACCCTACGACTCTAGACAACGTGGTAATCAGTGGGCATAGTCCCAAGGGACTACGACCAACGTGATTACACTCACGTTGCGAAGTTCAAACGAACTTCGCATTGACCATTACTGGTCAACGCTGAAAGTCAAACAAAGTTTGACTTTCTGACTCGAAAAGCAGTAAAAATAAGGAAAAGAACGAAAGAATACTAACCCAGGTCCCCGAATGCTAATCCCGACTTCAAGAACTCAGGTATGAAACAATGGTTTCAACTTAGAGCTCTCAAAATCAGAATTCTAGTGCATTTGAAGTAATGGGGGGTGGGGTATTTATAGTTTTCGGGTAACCGCTAAGATCATTTCTTGGAAAAGGGGAAACGATCAAGGCCGTACATGTGTCGGAAAGTTGTGGTAGCTTAAAATGGTTCTTATCTTCATGACTAAGCATTTTAGAACATGTGGTTGAGGTTGAATCTGCTGAAAACAGGCTGTTTGGTACTCTGCATCTGGTCTGCAGACCCCTAGCGCACCGCTACGCTTAAAGTGTAGCGCACCGCTAGGCACTATTTCGGCAGAATTACACTTTTGGTCCCTGAACTGTATTTAGGCCATTTTCGACACGTTTAAGGCCCGTTAACCCCATTTCAAAGCTCTAAAATGAAGTTAAAGTATAGGGAACTTAAAATGTGTTCAAAAATATGTCGGATGTCGGTTCGTTTGGCCGTACGAACGCGATGTTCGCTTAATTACGACGAAATGCGCATAAGCGCGAAAAACGATCCAAATGACGCGACGAATGGATTTTTCTTAAGGCGAACACTAAAATATAATGTAGTCATGCTTACATAAATTTTTGGGTGTCCGGATGTATTCAGAACGTAAGTTATGCGCGAAAATGCAAACTTGTGCACTTTTTGACACTTTTAGTCCCTGAATGACCCAAAAGTTTATTTTAGCACACCGAACCCCTCAAAGCCTATTTTTAAGGTATATAAAGGATATTTAAGGTGTGTTTAACTTATGGTCATGTTCCGGAATGTCTGTTACAGTTCAAATTGGCATACTTTCGCAGTTTGTCAACTTTAGTCCCTGTAAGCGATTAAACTTGATTTCACCATACCAAACCTTCCAAAACTTATATATAAGTTATGTAAAGGTTATTTAAGGTATGTTAAGCCTATTTCACTATTCCGGAGTGTTCGTTGGATTAAACTGGTTATATTTACGCATCAGAGCGCGTATAACCTTCCAGAAAGCGATTTAAAGCTTAAAATCAAACAAGAGTTGATATGTGCAAATGATACACATATTTTTACAAATCCCAAGTATAATATTTCATTGGTTTGGTATTTGTTTGATGGCCGTGGAGGCACAGGTGTTACAGAAATGGTAAAACTTATAAAGAAAATCTTCAATTTTCTGGAGTTCTTCAGGCAAAAGAAAGACAAATCAACCAGTAATTAGATGAGATCGCAAATCTTTAGCTTCAGTTCCAGGAAGCTAAGATAGAAAATGAAAGAATTAATCTGAAATTGAACAGTTACAACTCCGCGAGCTTTGTTCTTCAACACATAGTTCCCAAACCAATTGGGAAGAACAAAGCTGGTGAAGATGTATACTCGGATGGAACAGGGGTGGGTTATCATCAAGTTCCACCGCCCGTGTTAAACAATTTTTCAAAGAAACAATCTGGGTTGGATAAGATTTCTGAGACAAATGAGAAATCAGATGTTGAAAAACTTCCAGAAACAATCGATGTCACATTCACTACATCATCTGATGAAGATAGTGTTCAGTCTGAAGTCGTAAAAAATGTGGTAGAAAACGTTTTAAAGTCAGATACTGATTCGACTGAAGATGAAGAGTGTTTTCTGAATAACTACATTCTAAAATCAAAATCCAAAAACAACTCAAACGACGAACCTACTCTTGTCATGTATAAGATGTCGGGTTCTGATAAGTTGTATTCGGATATTGAATTTCCACTTAAGAATGTGAATGTTGACAAGTTGAAGAAAGTTTTCAAATTGGTTGAAATTGATGTGTCTGAAATTGAGGGTTTAAAGAGTTCCAAAAGGCTTTTGAACTTTGAAAAGGATAAATCTTACTATAAGAAACCCGTTGTACCACCACGGTTTAACAATAACAATCAAAACAGATGGTCGGGTGGTTATCAGGGTGGTAAGAACAATCAAAGAAGGAATTTTCAAAACAAAAGATTTGTCAAAAAGAAAGTGTTTGTAAAGAGTTCAAGTTCAATTTCCGAGCAAGAATCAGAAATCTTTTCAAAATCAAATGAAGATTTTTTTTTGCAAAAAAAAGCTTCACAGCCTCAGAATGAAGGGAAAAGTCGAGTTGATGACACCCACACGTGTTTCAAATGCAACGAAGTTAGACACATTGCACGAAAGTGCACCAACTCAAAACATAAGTCTGTGGTTGTTGAGAATCCAAGAAAGAAGAACGATGTCAAAGGAAAAGCTCCAATGTAGAGAAAAAGATTTTGAAAAATGAAAACATCAAAGTCAAAACTGAATCCGTAAACAACCGGTAAAGAAAACTGATAAATTTTACAAAAGGGTTGCTTCTCCGCAGCAAACAATCATCTTCAACCAAAGGTTTCCAAAACCAAAGGTTTCTGTTACTGAAAAACAATCATCTTCAACCAAACCGGTTAAGATGAATGTACCTTTGGATTATTACCAGAAGTTGGAGGAACAAACTTCGACCCCACCAGGGAAGAAGTATGTTCTAAAGAAAGACCAACCATCTGGTCAACCTCCGAAAAATGATTTCTTTTTATATAAAGAGGTTGAGGTTGGGTCTGAAGAAAGTTTGAAAATAAATGACAAGAATTTCCCACCATTGTACACCACAACAACTCACCTTAACGTCAAGCTACCCGAGTCGAAGGAGGCTCGGGTTTCTTTAAAATCTAACTAAGTACTTGTGAAATGTGAAGGAGTTTCCGAGCTCTATCTCACAGTGGATTATGGATAGTGGATCTTCTCGGCACATGAGAGGGAGAAAGACACTGTTATATGATGTTAGAGGGTTCAAAGGTGGATACGTTGGTTTCGCAGGTAATCAGGGAGGACGTATTATTGGTGATAGAACATTATCAAATGGTGTAATCACGTTTGAAAGAGTCAATTACATAGCAGAGATAGATAATAACCTGCTTAGCATTTCTCAAATTTGTAATAGAATGTATTCGACACATTTCACTGACAAAGAATGTCTGATCTTGAAGCCGGGGCTTGTCATCCCCGAGGAATGGATCATCATGCGAGCACCACGAGTTAATGATCTGTACGTGTTGGATATGAGTGTCGCTACGACTACCACGAGTCAAAGTCATTGCTTCATGTCACGAGCTACTGAAAAGGAGTCACAGTTGTGGCATTGGAAGATGGGCCACATTCACCTACGCAAGATGAGCTACCTGGTGCGTAATGATTTAGTAAAAGGTGTTCACTTGAAGAGTTTTCATCTTGAGGTGGAGTGTATTTGTTGTATAAAGGGGAAGCAACGAAAGAAATCCCATCCTGGCAAAAAGATGAACTCTGTCTCGAAGCCACTAGAGAGACTTCACATGTATCTCTTCGGTCCTGTGAATTTCAAGAGCATTACAGGCGATCTCTATTGCCTAGTAGTCACTGATGACTATTCGAGATTCTCATGGGTGACGTTTCTGAAGTCAAAAGACAAGACATTTGAGAGTTTGCTGAGGTTATTGAGGAAGATTGAGAATTTGTACTGAGCTCGAATTCGCAGACTAAGAAGTGACAACGGTACGGAATTCAAGAACAACAGAATGGAGGAATTCTATGATCGAAGAGGTATTTTGCATGAACTCAGTGCACCATATACTCCGCAATAAAATGGATTCCAAGTTACCTGTTAATTTCTGGGCAGAAGCAGTTTCAGTCGCTTGCTATACACTCAATAGGGTACTTACTATGAAGAAGCATAACAAGACATGTTTCGAGTTGATCAACAATCGCAAGCCTAATCTAGAGTATTTAGAGTCGTTCGGGTCTCCCTGTACAGTTCTAGATCCCGATGGTAAATTTGGTGCAAAGTGCATTGAAGGTATTTTTGTGGGATATGCCAGTCCACTAAGAAGAGTCTTTGTTCCAAGTCTCAAGTGGATCATCGAAGCACAGCACATTGAATGTCAAGGCTATACTATGCCTCCACAGAAGCCCACAGACTCATGGCGATTCAACTACGATACCTTCTGGGATTCATTCGAGTTAGAAGAAGAGCCAGAGTTCTTTGATGATTTGAATATTTTACGAGAATATGAAGCATCTTAGGGAAGATTTCGAGTAAGTTCTTCTAAACGTCAACAACAAACTTCCAATGATGATGAAGCTGGTCCCAGTCATGCTGGAGAGAATGATGAAACTCAGCAAACTCTTACTACTTCGGAAAGCGAGTCTGCTCCTGAAAATCAGACGGTGGTCAATGAAGATAATTTAGAATCTGATGATATTCCTACTTTTGATCATGGTGATTTAGAGTCTGAGGGGGAGCAAATCCAATCTTCAGATCAGACAGTTCTTGAAAGTGAACAAGTTGCGGATCAGAACGTTACTAATTTGGAAGGCGAGGTGGATGTTCCTGGCAAAGTTATGCCAAGGACTCTTTTATACCATCCAGAGGAGTTGATAATAGGGGAGTTGCAGTCAGGCGTTCGCACCAGAAGCCAGATTAACCATGGCCTTACTTGCTTTTATTCTAAAATTGCTCCTTTACAAACTGAATTTTCACTCGGTTGTTTCATTTCGCAGATAGAGCAGAGAACCAACAAGGAAGCACTGACAGAAGATTCATGGGTTAATGCAATGTAGGAGGAGCTGAGTCAGTTTGAAAAGCTTGGTGTATGCAAGCTTATGGATCTGCCTGACGGACACCGAAAGATAAACACAAAATGGGTGCTCAAATGCAAAAAAGATGACCGAGGAGTTATTGTCCGAAACAAGGCTCGACTCGTAGTCCAGGGTTTCAGTCAGCAAGAAGGGATAGACTTCACTGAGGTTTATGCTCCGGTTGCTCGTCTTGAAGCTATCAGAATTTTCCTAGATTTTGCTTCATGGAAAGGATTCAAAGTGTACCAGTTAGATGTCAAATCGGTGTTTTTATATGGAAAAGTTAAAGAGGAGGTTTATGTCGGTCAACCACCAGGCTTTACCGACCCAATCCACAAAGATAAGGTTTACCTGCTAGACAAAGCACTGTATGGTTTGCATCAGGCCCCGAGAGCTTGGTATGAGACGCTCTCTCAACATGTACTTGCCAACAGCTTTATTCGAGGAAAAGTGGACGCTACCCTCTTCACAAAAGAAGTCGATGGGCACTTACTGATCGTACAGATTTATGTTGATGATATAATCTTTGGGTCAACAAACGAAGAACTCGCAAAGATTTTGAAAAAGTGATGAAGCAGAAGTTCGAGATGTCATCAATGGGTGAGATGAAGTTCTTCCTAGGGCTACAAGTCAACCAAATGCCTGAAGGAACCTTCATACATCAAACGAAGTATGTTTACGATATTCTGGAGATATTTGGGATGTCTGAGACAGCTCCTATATCCACCACATTAGCAACCAATCATGGTATCAACCCTGATCTCACCGGAGAGAAGGTGGACAAGACGCTATACCGCTCAATGATAGGTTCGCTGATGTACTTGACAGTATCCAGAACCGATATCATGTACCCAACATGCCTCGCGGCCCGATATCAGTCGAGTCCTAGAACTTCACATATGTCCATCGTCAAGAGGATCCTATGCTACCTGAAAGGAACTCTAAGCCTGGGGTTGTGGTATCCCAAAGAAGGTGACTTCACACTCGAAGTATACTCAGATTCTGATTTCGGTTGCTGCAAAGTCAATGCAAAATCAACAACTGCAGGTTGCCAATTTTTCGGACCCCTGCTGGTCACGTGGCAATGTAAGATGCAAACCTCTGTTGCTTTATCAACATGTGAAGCAGAGTACGTATCTGCCAGTAGCTGCTGCTCTCAGACCCTGTAGATTCAGCAACAGATGCGCGATTACGGTTTGCAATTTCTTACTTCACCTATATTTGTTGATAATGAGGCTGCAATCAACATAACGAAAAATCCGGTACATCACGCTAAAACTAAACATATAGAAATTCGTCATCACTTCATACGAGATTGTTATGAAAAGAAGTTGATACGAATTGACAAAATCAACACCGGCGAACAAAAGGCAGATTTACATACCAAAGCTTTCGATAAAGCTCGTTTTCAATATCTTTTAAAACTAAATGGTATGAAACTGTTGTCGGATGCGGAGGAGATGGTTGGCGTTGATGAGAAAACCACTGTAGATGATGTTGAGAAGCCGACTACACTGGCTTGTCGTATTTTTAGTTGTTTTGGTATTTAGGGGGAGATAGATATATTTTCAGAAAATACAAAAAAAATCCAAAAACATGAGATATTTTCAAAATCCGAAAACAATAGAAAACTGAAAAGAGTTTTTGTAAAAACAGGAAATGATAGTATTTCAGCTAGACAGTTACAGTATGCTAAGGAAATGTAATGTTTAATAGCGTTAAGCAGTCTCACTGATGATATGCCGATAGGTTTTTACACACTTAGTAAACTGATTCAGGATATAAAATTAAAATCATTTATTGCTTATTTCGTGGGGAACATCTCTCGGATATATAGGTAACCCCTGAAATCTTGTTTGAAAGATTTCTTATTTCTGACATACTAGGTCTATGTACGTGATGATATCTGGGGTATTATACCAGGACTTCTGATTTTGCGGAAGCAATAGCCAAGTCCTCGTATAATACTATGCACTGCTTTAATCTTTAAGGCCTACCCTCAGCATAAAAAAATGATGAAACATTGCAAAATGCTAATCATGTGCTGTTGAAGAAAAGATCCCCAAGAGGGACACACCGAAAGTCGAGCCATCATCTCTCTGTCTGAATGAAAGTTCTAACCTGAGCTCTCCTGGCCTCGCACTACCCTTTACAGATATCATTATTGTACGTTCACCTGTAAGACTGAATATAGAGATCTGGATACGAGAGTATATTCTGAGGTGGGACACGCGTATAAGTTAAGTCTTTAAAACACTAATTCGTATCCTGAATAAGTTGAAACTTGTGTGAAAATTTGAAAGGATCTGTATATCGGCAATCTAAGTGAATTGTTTAATACTTAGTGTGTAATCAAGCTCAACGGTACATGTAACTTGTCAAGCACCTGATATGATCCTCTAACACGCTCACCAAAAATATGTTGGTAAATAGTTTACTTTTACTGCATTTCTTTTCATAGTTAGTCAAAAACCCAAAAAGGTTTCACAGTATTTCAGTTTAAACTTTCTTAAAATCCCAAAAAAAAAGATTTTACTTTTCTTCTTTAGTTTTTCGACAACCAAGGTAGAAAGCGGATCTTTAGATTCTCAGTCATGAAGCAAAGCACGAAGTTTCTAAATTGGAAAACAGGGTTGAGAGCTAATTTTGAAAGGTTATGAAAAATTCAAAGTCAAAACAAGTTCATTAAGTTGAAACTTGTAAATTTTCATGAAAAGGTGTTTGATAAGTTTGAACAAATTGTCGGTTGTTTCATTTCGGGTCAACCAAGGTCATTAACTTGGACTTGGTAGACAAATTAAGTGCCTAGGGTCATTAACTTGGACCTAGATACTTAAGTGGATTTCTAAAACTGACAAAACCTGATAAAACGCCAAAAAGTCAAAGGTCAAAACTTCAAGTCAAAGAGAGTTGTTTGGATCGAATGGTGATCCGATCGGATAGCAATCCGATCGGATGGCCATCCGACACTTGCATATGTCTATATAAAGAGGTCAATGGTCTTCAGTCAAACTTTTATTCGTTCGAGCGACCTTCCGACACTTTCTCAAACACTCTCACTTTCTTGATCTTGATTCTTCATTCTTGCTTTCCACACTACACTGGATTGTTGGCACGCTCAACCTTCCCAATGGGAAAGATAAGTTTACTGATCTTAACTGATAAATTGATGTTTTTGATGATGTTTTTGAATTCGGTGAGTGATCGGACCAAGTTTCTTAGATCTAGGCTTTGTTAGGATGTTTTGATAGAATCCAAGCATAGGGTTTTGTTCACAAGCCTTAGATCTATAGGTTTACCGTCTCAATTTGTGCAAAAACTTATTAAACTTGATGAATTGATAGTTAGAAGGTATCGGCATTCGGACCACATAAAGTGAAATTAAACCCAAATGGCTGAGAGTTAATAAAATTTGAACATATGGTTTTGATCATCGGCAAAAATTCTACGTGGAAACATGTTTAATTTTGTGAATAACTTAGAAAAAATTCTGATGTTCAGAGATTGTTCAAAGTTTTCTTCAATATCACATGGTTCGAGTGGTGGTTCGTTCGGATGGTAATCCGATTGGATGGCCATCCTATCCAATGCATTTCATAATTGTTCAATATTTTTCTAAGTATTTATCTAGAATTCTATGCCTTACATTGTTAATTAGTTGTTTTGTATGAGATGGCATCTCGATCGGATGGCAATCCGATCCGATGGCCATCCGATCCGAAGCACACATTCTATCATGGACAGTTCTCATGGCCTTAACTTGTCAATAATGGAGTGGCAATCCGATCGGATGATAATCCGATCGGATGGCCATCCGTTCCACATCACTTATTCATTAAGTTAACTTGTCAAAGGAGATGGTCTTTCTGTCACATGATATGCCTTGGTAAGTGTAGATTGAATTATTGTTGATTGTGTTGATTTACAAAAGAAAATGATATGCCTTGAAGGCATGGAAACCTCCATTTTTAGGGGAAACTATGGCAAAATTTTACATAAAGTTTGCCATAAATTTTTCTACAAAAATTATAAATATTGGAGGTTGATTTTTATAAATAAAAGTGACTAAATATGTATTTAGGAAATATATATTTAGAAGGCACCATGTGTGTGATTATTTGTATATTATGTGTATTAGTTATATTATTTTAGGACTTGAAATAATATAACTCATCAAAATACCAAAAATTACAATCCAAAATATTATCAAAAATGCCAAGAGAATGAACATATAAATTATACCCAAACTATTGGGGAAACTGAACAAAGGAATATAACTTACAAAAATATTCCGAGAATTTAATTCATAAGTATATTTTGGTAATTAATATTTTGGACACCAAGAGAATAAAATATGATTTGTACAATTATTACAAAGTATATCATATTTTTTACAAGGAGAAAATATATTATTTTTGGGAAGTAAAAATATATATTTTTTTGGAATTATTAGAAGAATATTATTTTGGGAGAAAATGTATATTTTCTTGAATAAACATGAAATACCTTATGTTTTGGTGAAAACTAAGTTATATATATATTTTCCAAGATAAACATGAAAACATATTTTTTTTGAAGTTATATGAAAATACAATTAATTTTGCCAAGGGAAAAATTATAAGTAATTTTTATATGTAATATTTCTTAAAATATATATTTTGGGAATATATATTGAAGTATTTTTATTAGAAATATTATTCCGGAAAAGTTAATACAAAATTAAGTATAAGATACTTAATAAATACAATAGAAATAAGTATTCTCGTACGTACAAATACACCCCGGAATACACTTCCGATACTTGGCAAAATATACAAGGATAAAAATACGAATACTAATACACCCATCCTTGGGGAAATATTCATGTATAAATATATAAAAGTGTGAACTTAAATATATATTGTTTTAACAATTATTCCAAAATTTAATAAATATAGTTTAAGTTAAAATATTTAGTGTTTTGACAAATAATTATATAACTTGGAATTATAATAAAGATATAAATGAAACTTAACTCAAAGACACTAATCAATACTAAGTCAAGGCACGACCCGCTCGTCTAATAGACTGTAGTACGTTTGTAGGAAGTCATGTGAACAAGTAACAGCTGTGAGTTACGTTGGATTGATTGGAAGAACGCAAAACTGTGAGTTCATGACCCCCTTTTCTTTTAACTTTTTTCAGTTTTACAACTTCGGGGGTGAAATACATGTTACAAATGTTTCAATAATTACAAATGGTATGGTTAGCTAAGGAATGAACCGCTAGATCATGTGAATGGGTAGGCGATTAACTTAAGACCATTAATCCTTGTATAAGGGCCTAGGAGCATGAGTGATAGATCTATTGGGTGTTGCGAGCCCCACCCATGGGTCCGCGAGTTGGCCGCATGTGGTTACTATGTCGTTTCGCCGGAGGGCTCGGTACAAAATACGCATAAAGGGTTGACTACTTCCTATACCATGTCATACATATTAATATATTAGCTACACATTAATTGACCTGTTTCCTTGTTGCTTTCATACCGGTTTACAAGTACATACATACTTACAAATGTTTTCAAGGATGTTCGTGCACACATACTAAACACATGAACTCACTCAACTTTTATTGATGTTTTCAAACTACATGTATTTCAGGAAATTAAGTATGGATATGGTGGGCGTTGAAGTTTACAAGTCATGTCTCTAATAGAAGGTGTCATCCGAAGTCGAAGGGTTTGGGTTATGTATTTTATCTTAGATAAGATTGTTGGTGCATATGTCTGTTGACTTCGTCTTAAGTCTAGATCATTTCGGTAGCTTGTATAGGGTTAAAATGTAATTTTATGTTGTTTTTGTAGTGATTTCGCTTGAAATGACATGTGGTCATTTCAAACGAAATTAGAATTGTTAATTCCGCTTGAAATGACATGTGGTCATTTCAAACGAAATTAGAAGCCCATAAATAGGCATGTTTGGTTTCTCATTTGGCATGGAATTAGTTGTGGTGTAACGAAGTGCTGCCCGATTTTCAAGTCAAATATCAATGAGAAGCTTGTTTTAAGTATCATACTCTGTTTCTACTCATTTCTTACACTGATTCTAGGCTGTTTGTTTGTTTCCGCCTCTCAAACAGTTGTGTATTGATTCTGATCGACTCATTTGGTCGCCAAAACGATCCTACAAGTTGTATCACAGCTTAGGATGAGTCAATTCACTTGAATCAGTGCTTGAAATTCTGTTTTTCTACACATTCTTGGATTTCTAGACAAACTAACGGACAAAATGGACTGATTTTTTGATATTGTGTATAAAATACAGTTTTAACAAACCCTGAAAGAATCAGATCAAAATTCGGATTAAAAGTGACAAAAATGGGCCAAACAGTTAATTTCGTTTGAACGAGCATCTAATTTCGTTTGAAAAATTGTGGTAATTTCACATGAAATTACTGATTTTGTTTGAAAATGACACTTTGATTTCGCTTGAAAAGTAATTCCGTGTGAAAATGTCCTCTATTTCGTGTGAAAATGTGATTTCGTTTGAATTAGTACAATCAATTCACACGAAATCAGTCTTTCATGTGAATTCATCAGCCCAATCATATTCTGGTTCAGTCTGTACGGTGTGTATATCAAAACATTTTGTCGGCCAGTGAGATATTCATTAAAGTGTTGCATGTGATCGAGGTCAGTCAACAAGATTCATTAAAGTCCATCGAAAAGACAGATTCATTAAAATTCATCGATATTAGTTTGCATGTGATTTGATCATATAAAGCGGTCCAATTAAAATCCAAGTTTCAAAGTTGTTGTCGGCCAGATTTGAATTAAGTTGATATATTGTGAGGATCAATAGACTTGCGGCCCAATTGAATTGATTTTGGACTTAAAGTTCTCGAAAATTTGCTTTTGAAAATATCAAGTTGGATGTGATATTAAATGAATTGTTAGTGATTCACATGAAACTTTAAAGTTTCAAAGCTAATTGCATGTGGCTATTACTAGTTTGTCGGAATCATTAATCAATTTGATTAAGTGTTTCGGCCCATTCAGATTTTGGTCCAATCACAATTGAATCCAATTTAGTACATCACGTGAATCTATAGTTGCGACCCCATCAAAGTGTTTTGAGATCCATATCATCAGCCCAATCAAAAGTATTGTCAGTTTTTATCAACTGAATACTTTGGCCCAAGAGGATAAGTATCATGGCTGAATTTGGACCGCGCATTTGAATCAAAATTAGATATTGGGATACAAGTTTGGGCCACTGAAGTTGTATGATTGAGTACATTTGGGACATGTCATTTTAGTAAAACCAGGTTGATTGAGTTGTTGTTACAGACTGCACGAGTACTTTGTGTCATTTGTAAAGGTTCATTTCGTTTGAAAATCTGTCTTCGTGAATCTTTCAATACTGAAACATGGATTCTGGGTTTTATAACTCGTCTTTCGGAAATGGTATGCTTGTTCAGACTCCAGCAAGTATCAAACAGAAGTTTGCTAGTTTTATAGCTATCAGGGGAGAATCTACAAAAGATTTGATCGAAAGGTATTGCAAGTTATATGTAGAGATGAAGCATTTGAACATTAGCAAAAATGATGACGAGTGGGTTGACAAGTTGGCAAATGCTTTACCGCATGATGAGTGGAGCACATATTTGTTGGCTTGGAAGAAAAGCATGGAATATTTTGGTTTTAATTTGAGCACGTTCGTTGAGAAGATTGAAGCTCAAGAACTTAAACTCCAACAGATTAGAAAAATGAAGTCTGATTTAGGAGAGGAGTTTGATTCCGAGTCCGGAGAGATTGATAAAACCGGAAGTAAAATTGACAAACAAGAAAAGGTTTCGGAAAAGACTCAAATTTTTTATCAATCATCAGATGAAGAAAGCGATGATGACAGTGAAAAAATTCGAATACTTGAAAATTATCAAAGAGAATTATCACCTGAAAGTTATAACTTTTATTTTGCAGGTAAGATGGAAGAGATCAAAGAAAGACAAGCTGCAAGAGAGAAGAATCAGAAAGCAGTAACTGTTGAAGTAAAAGTCAAATCTGAGGAAAATGTTCAAGTGGTAAAGAATCAGGTTGAAGAAATTTCAGCTATCAAGGTTGAGAAGAAAGCTGAAGCTGAAATGATGTCCGAGAAGTGCTTAAACTGTGATAAATCTGAAGCAGACAATGTCAAACTCTTGAAAAATGTGGAGAGTTTGACATTGGAAAAGAAAAACTTAAAAGAAAATGAAAAAGCTTTTCAAAATAAAGTAAAAATTTTAGAAAATGAAAAATTGAAAATTGAAAAAGATTTTGAACACAAAATAAAAATTTCGGAAAATGAAGATTTTTGGATAAAATTGGAAAATAAAAATTTTAAAGAAAAAGAAACAAAATTTTAAAGTCAAATAAAAGTTTTAGAAAATGAAAAATCTGTTCTTGAAATGAATAAGATTGAAAATGAAAAAGCAATAAATTCTCATCGTGAAAAAATCTCTCAACTTGAAAAAGAAGTTGAGAATGCTAGAAATAAAATTGCTGAGCTAGAAAAGACATTGAAAGGTTTTGTGAACTCGTCTCCATTGCTAGATCATATATGTCCAAAACTGATCAATGAAATTCCAATAAGTGACAATGTCACAAATTATTGCAAAGTCATAATTGAGGATTGTGATATAAATCTGATGATGAAAATGGGAAAAAGAAAATATTTTTGAAATTAAAAGAAAAGTTTCAAGAAACTGTTTTACAATCTACTGAAAGAGGTGAATGCTCAAAGCAAAAACCTTTTAAGAAGAATGTAGAACATAAACAAAATGTTAAAAATTCAAAAAATTTTCAAAACAACAATAAAAGATCATCAGTTCAATCATCCAATCGTTATAAAAAACCAAAAAAGGTTGAAAATTTAAACTCACAAAAAGTTGGTAATAAGTGGTGCAGGGTTGACCATAGTGCTCAAACGTCAAATCAAGCTTACAGGAGAAGTCGTGATTACTACAAAGCAAATCAATGTCATGATCTAAGTGTTTGGTATGAAAGTGGAGAATGGTACGATAACAGGGTGTGTTACAAATGTGGTTTTCAAGGACACATTGTTGTTAACTGCCAGAGTCGGAGATTTGAGACGAGAATATGTTATGAATGCAAAATCAAAGGTCATATTGCCAGAGATTGCCCAATGAGATCAAAGGGAAGATCGAGGGCTGAATCCCAGAAAATGACAAAGAAATCAGTCAAAGTCAAAGAAAAGCCCAAAGAACAGAAAGTTCTAGAACATAAAGCAAAGCTTTCACAAGGGCAGAAAGACAGACTGAGGAAGAAAAGAAAGAAAGCAAGAGAGTATCTCGAAAGGATTTTGTCCTCGGATACAGCCGGAAAATCAGATAACAGTTCTGATAAATCGTTTTGCTCTCCAAAGAATGATCAGTCAAGTAAAACGAATTCATCAGATACAAATTAGAGGACAAAATGGATTATAAAGAAAGAAAAAAATGGTTAATCAAACGATTAATAAACCAAGGAAAGTGAAATTTTCACTTCCTAGCGATGAAGTTGTTTCTTCAGAAACAAAGGAGCCACGTGTTGGCGATGAATCTGACTCGTCAAAGTCAGAAGAGCCACCAGTTGAGCAAAAAGGAGAAAATTCAGTTCCGCCAATGGATGATGTCAACTTTCCACTATTGCGGACTAAAAATTTTAAACAAAAAGTTGAGAAAATAGAAATTTCGGATCAATTCTACTCTGAAAAGAAAGAATTTGATGTCGAAAAGGCGTTTAATGGAAAAGTGAACAATATTTTTGGAAAAATGGTCGAGGGTAAGGTAAAAGGGGTTAAAGAATTTTATAAAGAAAAAAGGAATGTTCAAACCCCGAGTAAAATTGAAAAGGTCACACCCAAGGCTGGTCAGGCTTGGGTGCCTGCATTCTTTGTCTGAAAACCTGACTTGCCGGAGTTTCCAAGTTGGTAATCGTGGAACAGGAATCGACATCTTTTTTAAAAATATAACAGATGTGAATGATGGTTGTTATGTGATATTTCGACTTACAAATGGTTAATCAAGGACATTAAGTTGTACTTGATTTAACTATCTTACAAGTGGTATGATTATTGGAAATTGTTTTTGTGATATACCTACAAGTGGTTGAAAACAGTGTGATGAATTAAACCCCATGTTTGTGAAATGGAAAACAAAACTAAGTTTCCAGAAAAACCATTTTGATTAAAACAAAGTGAAGTGTTTTGAAATCATAATGGGAAAATAGTTTGTTGTCTGGGGGAGTTCTGATTGTTTAAGCCAAGGAAATGGTAGTACATCAGTGGAATATTAGTGCATGCTAGAGAAATGAAAAGTTTTATAAAGTTTTAAACAGTCTCACTAGGGATGTGTCGATAGGCTCAGCTAAGACTAGTAGTTTTGCGAACATGATACAAACATAAAGCAAAAAGCCTAAGTCTGGTGGGAAACACGGTCGAACGCATAGTACTTAGTTTTGTCCTTCTTGACTGTGTGCCTGCTCGGTAATTGCTGATTGTCTAAAGACATAAAACCGGTTAAGTTTGTGAGCTTTCACAACTTTGCTGAAAAGTCACTGTGATTCTGTGTTTTCATTTTGCAAAGACTTAAACTTGTTTTATTTCTTTATTTTGTTTAAGCATTGGACATCCTCTGCGTATACGTGAGTATCGACCTGGATGTTATTGCCTAAACATTCTGCTTTATTTTCTTTGGTTTTTCGTTTAAGCTTTGGATCACCTCTGTGTATACGGGAGTATCGACCTGGTGGTTAAAGCCTAAACAACTTCAACTTGTTTTTTATTTCTTATTTTGTTTAAACATTGGACTTTCTCTGCGTATACGGAAGTATCGACCTGATTGTTAATGTTTAAACATTCTGTGTTATTTTTGCACAAATCACAGTTGATGAAAGTTTAAAGGCATTACGTAAGTCAGTGTATTGCATGATGAGGGGATATGCTAAGATCGTGGGGCACATAAGACTTTAGTGCTATCTAAATATACCTAATCGTATTAGTAAGCATTACGAACATCTTAGAGGAGATTAAGTGGATCACAATATCGATGAACTAGGGTGAATTGTTTAAAAGCTTTAAGTGGTAATGTTTAGATCAACGGTGCAGCTGATTTGTCTCAATAAACTGATATGATCCTCTAACGCAAACTCATAAAAATATTGTATGTAAATATTTCTTTACTACTTTTCATTAAAAACAAAAATCCAAAAAGAATGTGTTTTAACATAAAATTTTGATAAATCAAAAATATTTTACTTCATCTTATTTTCGACAACTGATGTTGAAGAGTTGATTTTCAAAATTCTGATTGCTAAACATGATGAACCACATTGGGTTGGGGAGTTTGTTTAAATAAGAAATGTTTTTGAGAATGATTATATGATTAGTTAATCAAGGTCATTAGTTTGAACTTAATTTAACTATTAATGTTTGGTGAATGAATGCTCTCTATCAATAAGTTTTTCAAAGTGATATAAATAAAAACTTATGTTTTGGGTAGAGAATGTGCAGGAAACGTTGAAAAAGCTAGGTTTCGATTCCTGAGGATTAATGCCAGGGTTTCGATCCTAAGCTAAAAATTCCAGACTGAGATTCCAGAACAACTTAAGGGGGAGTCTGTTAGCAAAGGGGAGTTTAAAGAGTGAAAGAGCTAGACTCGGAGTCTGGAGAATAGCTAATAATGGTGATTGAAGAAAAGAGAGAGTTTGAAGGATGCTTCAGCGTCAAATACTTTGAAAAGAACGAAAAGACTGATCAAGACTGAAGTTTTGACGTACTGACAACTCGTACTGAAGACTTCGTCAACATCGAAGGGGGAGACTGTTGGTGCATATGTCTGTTGACTTTGTCTTCAGTCTAGATCATGTTGGTAGCTTGTATAGGGTTAAAATGTAATTTTATGTTGTTTTTGTAGTGATTTCACTTGAAATGACATGTGGTCATTTCAAACGAAATTAGAATTGTTAATTCCGCTTGAAATGACATGTGGTCATTTCAAATGAAATTAGAATTGTTAATTCCACTTGAAATGACATGTGGTCATTTCAAACGAAATTAGAAGCCTATAAATAGGCAAGTATGGTTTCTCATTTGGCACGGAATTAGTTGTGGTGTAACGAAGTGCTGCCCGATTTTCAAGTCAAATATCAATGAGAAGCTTGTTTTAAGTATCATACTCTGTTTCTACTCATTTCTTATAGTGATTCTAGGCTGTTTGATTGTTTCCGCCTCTCAAATAGTTGTGTATTGATTCTGATCGACTCATTAGGTCGCCAAAACGATCCTACAAAGATAGCCTTGAAACCTAGTTTGTTAGTGTCTTTTGTGAAGTCCTTATGGATCTAAAACTTGTTGGTATTGTATTTGAAACATGAAGTCTGTGTTTTGGGATTTTAAACAATGTTGCTTGTACCGTTTTAAAACTATCTATGGATAAACATCTTGGTTTTATCATATAGTTGTTAGTTGTGGTTGAATGCAATAATATTAAGCAAATCACACCTAATCACGCTTACACAAAAGTCAGGGTGTGACATGATAATGTACATATGTGTACCTACATGTTAAGAATATGACATGTTAATGTACATATATGTATATGATTGTCTGAGTTACGTTTAACCTGATGATCGGAGCTTATTTAATAGGAATAAAGATGTCCGAGTTAATGATATGAATTCCCGAGTTACAGGCATATATGTGGTTCTGAATTGTTACATGTTTCATGTTTATGTATTCATATATAAATAAACACTCCGAACTCATGTATTTAGGACATCCTTGCACCCCGTCCAGGGGAAGGTACTTCAGGTCAGCACCCGCGTAACAATCCTTTGCTTCAGCAAGCTCTTTCACATATCCCTCAAGCTGCACCGTTTGCTCCTTTCACTTCTTCACCGCTGGACAAGCCATTCTGATGGTCCCTACCATACACGATGCCAATTCAAGACCCCTATCATCCCTCACATTATGGAGGCTATACACGGGATGAGTTGATCCTGTCACTTCAGCTACAGTTTGAGGTTTTGAGTCGTAGAGTTTTGGAACTTGAGCTGACACCACGTCCACCACCCTGTCTATGTCAGCATATTTTGATCCTCCACATTCATCACTTTCCCCTTTTGCACTCTCACCTGCTGCTCTTACACCTTCTCCAAGTTTTGATGCTCGTTTCCTTACTATCGAGCAGCAGATCAGTTACTTACTTTGCCGTGTATACGAGCTCGAGGAGGAGCTCGCACATGTTCGCATTTTGCTTTCCTTCCCTCCACCTCCTCCTCCACCATCAGCATAGTTGGTTTTTGGTTTTATGCAGATTGCATTACCTTTGGTGAGAGCACTACAATTGAGCCAAGAGTGTGTAGCCTTTTGGGGACCACCTTTTGATTATGTGATTCTAGTATATTGATAGACTTATTAGACAAGGGTAGAGTGACCCTATGTCCCTCTTGATGTGATACACTTTTTTTTAAACAAGGTAACTGTGGTCAGCAGTTAGGGAAAGCTCAGTCGTCATGTACTCACTAAACACATTGTTGATTTACATGTTGTGCTATGATTATGAAATTGCATGATTGCTTGCTATGATGAATGCATATATATACACGTACATATGACCTTTGGATGACTATTTACTTCCTTGACGAATAAGACCTAACCTATCTGATCTTCTTCTTTGAAGATGTCGCCTCGAAGGAATATCGATACTAACAACCCTCTGCCGATGACAGAGGTGGAATTACAAGAGCGCATCTCACATGCCATCGCACAGCACGAGGCCATTCGCTCTGAACACAGCGGAGGTACCTCGGGAAATAACCCACCCAACGGTAATGTTTAGTCACTTAAGACACATTACAAAACGTTTGGACATTTCCAAGTGTGCTTTGCTAATGCATTATGTGAATGATGTTGCTTATGTAGCAGGTTGCACCTACAAGCAGTTCTTGGGCTGTAAGCCCCTGAATTTCGAGGGCACTGGCGGTGCCGTAGCTTTTGTGTGTTGGGTTGAGAAGACAGATTCTGTTTTGCAGTTGAGCAATTGTACTCTAAAGCAACAAGTCACGTACATATCAGGAATGTTTCTAGATGGGGCTCTGTCATGGTGGAACCTTCAGGTTCAGACGTTGGGTGAGACTACTGTGTATGCTTTGACGTGGGATGAACTGAAATAGCTGATGCGTAAGAAGTATTGTTCGAGGGCGGAAATCCAGAAGCTGGAAACTGAATTCTGGAACTTGAAAATGGAAGGTTCAAAGATAGATGAGTATGTGCAAAGGTTTCATGATTTGTCTAGGGTGATTCCTTACTTGGTGGAGCTAGAGTTTAAGAAGATCGAACGCTTCATCTGGGGATCGGCACCTCAGATTCTAAGGATGGTGTCAGCATCTAAACCTCCAACGATTACCGATGCTATTGACTTAAGTGTAGCGCTCACTGAAGAAGCGGTTAGGCTGGGAAAATTTTCAATATCTGAAGAGAAGAAGGAGACTCGTGTGGAGCCATCTAGAGATAACAAGAGAAAGTTCGCAAATTTCAAGAAGGGTACTCGGGCAAATAACAACAGCAAGGCCAAAAAGGGAAAATAGTACATGGGTAAACTACCTAAGTGAGACAATTGTCGACATCATCATACCGGGCAATGTAGATATGGAAAATGTGATAACTGTGGAAAAGTGGGGCATGAAAAGGAGACGAGTTGGCATGGTACTGGACGTGGAAATGGAGGTCAGGATGGTAGCGGGAATCACGGAGAAAACAATGACAACAACAACTATCAAGGCAGAAATGGTGACGACCAAGGACGAGGACAAGGGTGTTTTAATTGCGGTGATGTGAGACATTCCAGGAAGTATTGCCCTAAAAAAAATCAGGCACATGGAAGAGTGCTTAACATCGGAGCTTGGGAAGCACGCTAGGATCCAAACGTGGTTATCGGTACGTCCCTTGATAGTCAACGTATGCATCTGTGATGTTTGCTACTGGTGCCGATTTTAGCTTCATAACTGTCACACCCCGACCACGTAGAACATACAAAACGTGGCGGAAATGTCGGGGAGTGTTGTAACAGAATTAATTGTTTCAAATCCATGGCAATTGAAGTTTCGTTTTATTGATTAAAAGTGTTACAATGTCTTAACAAACAAGGAAATACAACATAATTAACTAGTCTTGTATCTTTTATTGTCACTAAAGCCCAAGTCTGCCTATGTGTATCTTGATCATCTTATGCAACAACTCCTGAAAAACACATGTGAAAATAGGTACGTCAGCATAAAAATGCCTGTGAGATACATAGGTTTTGTGAAAATAGGTTTCATGACTTATGTTTGAGAAAATGTTTAGTCATGAACCTTGTTATTTGCTTTGTTTTGTAAATCATTTGAAAAACAATGAGTTCAGATGATAAGTATAAATAAATGTAAGGTTAAATGAATAACCAAGTAAAATATGTTTGCATAAGATAAGTTGTTTATAAATCAATGTCTTGTGAAAAGTATGTTATTTGTATAAAATGTTCTATGTCTCAAACTGAAATGATTCAAATAACGCTATGATATGTAATACCATACAAACACTTATATATAGGAAGTACCAGCGGCGTATCCACCATGCTTGTATCATATTACACACGCATCGTTACTTAATCACTTAATCAAACCAAACCAAACAATGTAAAATGTCTATGTTTAAATCAATTGTCAAATGTATTAAATAATATGTCAAAGTATTCATGTCAAGATGTAAATCATGTCAAAATGTCTATGTCAAATATCCATGTCAAATGTCTATGTCAAATATCCATGTCAAATGTCTATGTCAAATATCCATGTATGGCAAGTGAAATGTCTCAACTAAACCATATGCACAAAAACAAAGTATTGAAGTAAAACTTGGTTTAAATCAAAGTTATGTTTTGTGGGAAATACATGATCAAATGTCAATCATGTTAAAATGTCTATGTCGAAATGTCTATGTCAAATGTCTATGTCAAAATGTCATGTAAAACGATTTACTAAGTAATGCACACAATGGCAATACATAGCATGAAATGTAATGAAATCATGTACTATAATGTACTAACGAACATAGCAGTATATGATGTGAAAACAGGAAAGCAGGAAAGTAACAAGTAGGCACATGTGTTCCACCCCAAAACAGTTTGGAAAACAGTAAAAGAGGGGTCTATGTACTCACTTGAGATTGCTCAGTAGTCCTTGAGTAACAACTAAACAATGCTAGAGATCGCGGATATCAAACGGCACCTAGTATAGGTAACTATGTTAATAAACCGGGCCTAGATCGGAAGATTGGGTAGCATTAGGGTTTGTAAACCAAACGAGTGTAGAGACTCGTGTCATTTGGTTTAACAAAGCCTACATACTAAATGAAACTTAACCTAAGTGTTTACGACCCGTTTAGGTAGCTTATGCTACTTTAACGCGTCGTTCGCGTGAAACACGTTCGGACCGCCTAACTAGTCCTATGACAAGTGTTATATGCCTAAACATGTTACATAATCAGTTATGTGACAAAGGTTTAGGTTACATATGTTTAATTACCAATTATACATGAAAAGGGTATTCTGGTAATTTACCTAAGGCATATAAACTACCTATCATACAACTACTTAAACGATGTGACCATAGGGTATAACCTCGGAAGGTTATTCCCTACCTACTATGGTCACCTAATGTATTTGGTCGGATCTTAATGATCGACCAAATGGGTCGGGTTCGAGGTATAAGCGATTTATTAGATCGCTTACCCTACGACCCTAGACAACGTGGTAATCAGTAGGCATAGTCCCAAGGGACTATAACCAACGTGATTACACTCACGTTGCGAAGTTCAAACGAACTTCGCATTGACCATTACTGGTCAACGCTGAAAGTCAAACAAAGTTTGACTTTCGGACTCGAAAAGCAATAAAATAAGGAAAAGAACGAAAGAATACTTACCCAGGGTCCCCGAATGCTAATCCCGATCTAAGAACTCAGGTATGAAACAATGGTTTCAACTTAGAGCTCTCAAATCAGAATTCTTGTGGGTTTAGAAGCAATGGGGGTGGGGTATTTATAGTATTCGGTCCACCGTTAAGATCGTTTCAAGGAAAACGTGCCTTAATCTTGCCCGTACATGTGTCGGGACCTTATGGTGACTAAAATTCCATCCTTATCAGCTGACTAGATAATTAGGAACTTGTGGTTGTGGGTTAATCTGCTGAAAACAGGCTGTGAAATACACTGCATCTGGTCTGCAGACCCCTAGCGCACCGCTACGCTATAAGTGTAGCGCACCGCTAGGCCCAAGTTTGGCAGAATTACACTTTTGGTCCCTGTATTGCAATCAGCCCATTTTCGACACGTTTAAGGCCCGTTAACCCCATTTCAAAGCTCTAAAATGAAGTTAAAGTATAGGGAACTTAAAACATGTTCAAAAATATCTCGGATGTCGGTTCGTTTGGCCGTACGGTCGCGATGTTCGCTTAATTACGACGGAATGCGCATAAGCACGAAAAACGAACCAAATGACGCGACGAATGAATTTTTCTTATGGCGAACACTAAAATAAAATATTTTAGTGCTTACATAAATTTTTGGATGTCCGGATGTATTCAGAACGTAAGTTACGCGTAAAAATGCAAACTTGTGCACTTTTTGACGCTTTTAGTCCCTGAATGACACAAAAGTTTATTTTAGCATACCGAACACCTCAAAGCCTATTTCTAAGCTATGTAAAGGATATTTATGGTATGTTTAACTTATGTTCATGTCCCGGAAGGTCTGTTACAGTTCAAATTGGCATACTTTCGCAGTTTGTCAACTTTAGTCCCTGTAAGCGATTAAACTTTGATTTCACCACACCAAACCTTCCAAAACTTATATCTAAGTTATGTAAAGGTTATTTAAGGTATGTTAAGCCTATTTCACTTATTCCGGAGTGTTCGTTGGATTAAACTGGTTATATCTACACATCAGTGCGCGTATAACCTTCCAGAAAGCGATTTAGAGCTTGAAATCGAACATGAGTTGATATGTGCAAAAGATACACATATTTATAAAAGTCCAAAGTATGAAATACAATATTTCATTGGTTTGGCATTTGTTTGATGGTTGAAATGACACAGGTGTTACAGTCTCCCCTACTTTAGGAAATTTCGTCCCGAAATTAATTCGTAGGAGTCTATTTGTGACTTTATGTTAAATAACCATCAAAGATGAACAAGACGTAATCCTGTAATTTCTCTTTAACGAACATTTTTCATAAATGAAAAATGAACAGAGGTATTTTCAACAGGCATTCTTTAGAAACAAAAATGAACAGAATAGTCATTTTCCACAACATCTTCAGAAACAAAAATGAACAGAATAGTCATTTTACATCTTCAGAAACAAAAATGAACGGAATAGTCATTTTACATCTTCAGAAACAAAAATGAACGGAATAGTCATTTTACATCTTCAGAAACAAAAATGAACGGAATAGTCATTTTACATCTTCAGAAACAAAAATGAACGGAATAGTCATTTTACATCTTCAGAAACAAAAATGAACGGAATAGTCATTTTACATCTTCAGAAACAAAAATGAACAGAATAGTCATTTTACATCTTCAGAAACAAAAATGAACAGAGTAAGTCATTTTACATCTTCAGAAACAAAAATGAACGGAATAGTCATTTTACATCTTCAGAAACAAAAATGAACAGAGTAAGTCATTTTACATCTTCAGAAACAAAAATGAACAGAATAGTCATTTTACATCTTCAGAAACAAAAATGAACGGAACGAACTCTAGACACATGACAAAACTCGCTGTGGTTCCCGTGCACTGAATTTCATAATTATGTATGCATCCATAATTATGCAATTCCTTGCATAGTCCGCACAATTTGTTTGTAATATGAAGGGAAGGAAAATCAAACCTGTGATGAGTGTGACTAAACTACCATAGGGTCCTTTTAATTAGGCCACCAAGGAGTCCTTTCAACTATTTCATCACATGATATTCCTAAACAGATTTTTGGATCAATCTGTTTAACTAGACCTCTCTAGGGATCTAATTATGGAATGGTACATTATAATCCAAGGGTCTTTACTATTACGTACAAG
Source organism: Helianthus tuberosus (assembly GCA_030545235.1). Taxonomy (NCBI): domain Eukaryota; kingdom Viridiplantae; phylum Streptophyta; class Magnoliopsida; order Asterales; family Asteraceae; genus Helianthus; species Helianthus tuberosus. The sequence continues at coordinate 128,452,658 of CM060360.1, forward strand.
CCCATTGAGGATTTAATATAGTACCTTTGGATATCCTACCATGAATCCCTTATACGAAGATATGGAAGATTCTACGAGGATTTGGATAACAAAAACTTAGATTACACCAAAAACATAAAAAGGAAACACAGAAGCACATAATCACATAGTTGTTTAATTTGTTTATTAATTTGTTATCTTTGGACGCGGATACTTAAAGCACACCAGGAATCCATTCCGTGGATTTCATTTGGTACTTTAAACATTATCAAGAATCTAACTATGAAGATAGAAAGATCTTTAAAAAGAAAATTCAATTTCGATTATAAGGAACCGAAATGTTTGAATTTAGATACATAAGGAATCCAATTAAGGACTCCGATGAATGATAATCATCCATAAGGATCAAATTATGAAGATAGAAAGATCGTATTTTGGATTTTGGAATTTTGTGTAACGAGAGTGTTCCGACACCTTGCACTAGGCGTGCTTACGTCGATACACAAGGTAGAAAGTTCATGAGGTTGAGGCGCCAGATATGCCAAGAGACATATGAAGCAGAGTTTGAAGGTTGAGCAGCAGCAGGATTTGTAACAGCTTTGCTTTGGATTGCAAAGCGGCATATGTTAACCAAATGTCTCCATCGTCCACCGTGGGTACATTTGAAACAAGGTATTTGATTTGAATAATGACGATGGCATTGATTGCACCAAGGAGCAGTTCCCTTATACAGCTTCACCCCTGAGGCGAGTCATGGTGATAGCTAAGTCAATGGTCCTCTGGAGTACGACGCCTATTCGCTGGGTAATTGCAGCACCTGGTTCGGACATTGTTGTTGCGATGAAGAAGCATCTTGAAGATAACGAAAGGCATAGGAGGAAACAAGCGAAAGATAGTCAAAAGGAAATGACAAGGCATATAGATTGTGACCATTTGTTTGTTACCAAAGGCAAACAAATGAGAGAGTGACTAATCAAAGTAAGCGGGTCAATATAATGTATCGCGAAGACATGCTCGCCTATAAGTGAACACTCATCCCAAGAATTCCCAGGTAAGCACAACTGGTCTCGCGTCTGATGAGATGTATACGAAGTGCTTGCCTAGACAGAAAACCCAGAATACAGGCATTCACCCTTCCAGTTTGCACGTGTTCACATTATTAAAAACCCAAAACCTTGACGAGAGTTTTGAAAACTCAAAGGGGTTCAAAACCATATAACAGAGGGTTCAAAACCTTACAATAGAGGGTTCAAAACCTAGTAATCAATCATCCTAGAACAGATGATTAGTTTTCAAAGCGGTTTTGAAATTTATGTTCTTGTTGTGGTCGTCGCCTAAGGATAGGTGACGGTATTGTTTTATGACTAAACGCAAGTAAACTCGCGTTAGGGTCCTAAGAAGTTTATAGACTAGGTCAAAGCATTACTAATAACCTAATTCCCTATAACCATTGGCTCTGATACCATCTTTTCTGTCACACCCCGACCACGTAGAACATACAAAACGTGGCGGAAATGTCGGGGAGTGTTGTAACAGAATTAATTGTTTCAAATCCATGGCAATTGAAGTTTCGTTTTATTGATTAAAAGTGTTACAATGTCTTAACAAACAAGGAAATACAACATAATTAACTAGTCTTGTATCTTTTATTGTCACTAAAGCCCAAGTCTGCCTATGTGTATCTTGATCATCTTATGCAACAACTCCTGAAAAACACATGTGAAAATAGGTACGTCAGCATAAAAATGCCTGTGAGATACATAGGTTTTGTGAAAATAGGTTTCATGACTTATGTTTGAGAAAATGTTTAGTCATGAACCTTGTTATTTGCTTTGTTTTGTAAATCATTTGAAAAACAATGAGTTCAGATGATAAGTATAAATAAATGTAAGGTTAAATGAATAACCAAGTAAAATATGTTTGCATAAGATAAGTTGTTTATAAATCAATGTCTTGTGAAAAGTATGTTATTTGTATAAAATGTTCTATGTCTCAAACTGAAATGATTCAAATAACGCTATGATATGTAATACCATACAAACACTTATATATAGGAAGTACCAGCGGCGTATCCACCATGCTTGTATCATATTACACACGCATCGTTACTTAATCACTTAATCAAACCAAACCAAACAATGTAAAATGTCTATGTTTAAATCAATTGTCAAATGTATTAAATAATATGTCAAAGTATTCATGTCAAGATGTAAATCATGTCAAAATGTCTATGTCAAATATCCATGTCAAATGTCTATGTCAAATATCCATGTCAAATGTCTATGTCAAATATCCATGTATGGCAAGTGAAATGTCTCAACTAAACCATATGCACAAAAACAAAGTATTGAAGTAAAACTTGGTTTAAATCAAAGTTATGTTTTGTGGGAAATACATGATCAAATGTCAATCATGTTAAAATGTCTATGTCGAAATGTCTATGTCAAATGTCAAATGTCTATGTCAAAATGTCATGTAAAACGATTTACTAAGTAATGCACACAATGGCAATACATAGCATGAAATGTAATGAAATCATGTACAATAATGTACTAACGAACATAGCAGTATATGATGTGAAAACAGGAAAGCAGGAAAGTAACAAGTAGGCACATGTGTTCCACCCCAAAACAGTTTGGAAAACAGTAAAAGAGGGGTCTATGTACTCACTTGAGATTGCTCAGTAGTCCTTGAGTAACAACTAAACAATGCTAGAGATCGCGGATATCAAACGGCACCTAGTATAGGTAACTATGTTAATAAACCGGGCCTAGATCGGAAGATTGGGTAGCATTAGGGTTTGTAAACCAAACGAGTGTAGAGACTCGTGTCATTTGGTTTAACAAAGCCTACATACTAAATGAAACTTAACCTAAGTGTTTACGACCCGTTTAGGTAGCTTATGCTACTTTAACGCGTCGTTCGCGTGAAACACGTTCGGACCGCCTAACTAGTCCTATGACAAGTGTTATATGCCTAAACATGTTACATAATCAGTTATGTGACAAAGGTTTAGGTTACATATGTTTAATTACCAATTATACATGAAAAGGGTATTCTGGTAATTTACCTAAGGCATATAAACTACCTATCATACAACTACTTAAACGATGTGACCATAGGGTATAACCTCGGAAGGTTATTCCCTACCTACTATGGTCACCTAATGTATTTGGTCGGATCTTAATGATCGACCAAATGGGTCGGGTTCGAGGTATAAGCGATTTATTAGATCGCTTACCCTACGACCCTAGACAACGTGGTAATCAGTAGGCATAGTCCCAAGGGACTATAACCAACGTGATTACACTCACGTTGCGAAGTTCAAACGAACTTCGCATTGACCATTACTGGTCAACGCTGAAAGTCAAACAAAGTTTGACTTTCGGACTCGAAAAGCAATAAAATAAGGAAAAGAACGAAAGAATACTTACCCAGGGTCCCCGAATGCTAATCCCGATCTAAGAACTCAGGTATGAAACAATGGTTTCAACTTAGAGCTCTCAAATCAGAATTCTTGTGGGTTTAGAAGCAATGGGGGTGGGGTATTTATTGTATTCGGTCCACCGTTAAGATCGTTTCAAGGAAAACGTGCCTTAATCTTGCCCGTACATGTGTCGGGACCTTATGGTGACTAAAATTCCATCCTTATCAGCTGACTAGATAATTAGGAACTTGTGGTTGTGGGTTAATCTGCTGAAAACAGGCTGTGAAATACACTGCATCTGGTCTGCAGACCCCTAGCGCACCGCTACGCTATAAGTGTAGCGCACCGCTAGGCCCAAGTTTGGCAGAATTACACTTTTGGTCCCTGTATTGCAATCAGCCCATTTTCGACACGTTTAAGGCCCGTTAACCCCATTTCAAAGCTCTAAAATGAAGTTAAAGTATAGGGAACTTAAAACATGTTCAAAAATATCTCGGATGTCGGTTCGTTTGGCCGTACGGTCACGATGTTCGCTTAATTACGACGGAATGCGCATAAGCACGAAAAACGAACCAAATGACGCGACGAATGAATTTTTCTTATGGCGAACACTAAAATAAAATATTTTAGTGCTTACATAAATTTTTGGATGTCCGGATGTATTCAGAACGTAAGTTACGCGTAAAAATGCAAACTTGTGCACTTTTTGACGCTTTTAGTCCCTGAATGACACAAAAGTTTATTTTAGCATACCGAACACCTCAAAGCCTATTTCTAAGCTATGTAAAGGATATTTATGGTATGTTTAACTTATGTTCATGTCCCGGAAGGTCTGTTACAGTTCAAATTGGCATACTTTCGCAGTTTGTCAACTTTAGTCCCTGTAAGCGATTAAACTTTGATTTCACCACACCAAACCTTCCAAAACTTATATCTAAGTTATGTAAAGGTTATTTAAGGTATGTTAAGCCTATTTCACTTATTCCGGAGTGTTCGTTGGATTAAACTGGTTATATCTACACATCAGTGCGCGTATAACCTTCCAGAAAGCGATTTAGAGCTTGAAATCGAACATGAGTTGATATGTGCAAAAGATACACATATTTATAAAAGTCCAAAGTATGAAATACAATATTTCATTGGTTTGGCATTTGTTTGATGGTTGAAATGACACAGGTGTTACAATAACTCTAGAGTTTAAGAATATACTTGGTTTAGTAGCGAGTAAGTTAGATATCCCACATTCGATAGAACTAGCTAATGGGAAGCTAGTAGAAGCCAAATGAGTGATTAGGGGCTGTATTATAGAGCTTGTAGAGCGTGGGTTTTCGATAGATCTTCTGCTAGTTGAATTGGGAAGCTTCCACATCGTAGTTAGGATGGGTTGGTTGTCATGTAATCGTGCAGAGATTGTAAGCCATGAGAAGGTCATCCGCATCCTGATGGCGAATGAAGAGGCGATTGTGATTCATGGGGAGAAGCAGGGTACACCCCTACAGATTATTAGTTGCTTGAAGGCACGGAAGTTTTTGTGCAAAGGATGTGTTGCCTTCTTAGCTCATGTCGTGGACAAAGAGGCTGAAGAACCGACGCTCGAAGATATCCCTGTGGTAAGCGAATACCCTGAAGTCTTCCCCGAAGACTTGCCGGGATTACCTCCTCAATGACAAGTCGAGTTCCACATTGACTTGGTTCCAGGTGCCGCACCTGTAGCTAAGACACCTTATCGACTTACGCCTTCAGAAATGCAAGAGTTGTCAACGCAGCTTCAGGAGTTGTTAGGTAAGGGATTTATAAGGCCAAGCTTCTTGCCTTGGGGAGCTCCAGTTCTGTTCGTCAAGGAGAAAGGCGGTGGTTCCCGGATGAGTATCAACTACCGAGAGCTGAACAAGCTAACCATCAAGAGTCGGTAACTATTGCCGAGGATTAACGATTTATTCAACCAACTGCAAGGATCCAACTACCAATCTAAGATTTATCTTTAACAGATTATCACCAGCTACAGATTCAGGAAGAAAGTATACCGAGGAAAAGTGAGTCAGCAATTTGTTTTAAAAGTACACTAATATTGTTTTTTCTGTACGGTACACAAAATAGTTATACACATAATACAAAACTTTGAGAATCTAGGAAACATGTATTTAGGACCTTCGGGGACTTATGTCAAAGTCCATTAGAGATTATCTCGTAAAAACCACGTCTATTAAATCGGGCAAACACCATTATTTTGCCATGCATGCTATTTCAGTTAACCGAACAGATAAAGTACTCAAATTCCTTTGATTGGAATTCCCACTTTTACTTCTAGCAAGTAGATTTTTACATCTCTACTCCTCTTAATAGTAGTTGCATCATGACAAATTATTTTATTAGAGCGAACACTCATTTGCTTCGGTACTTGATCATATCATATGACACACATGCAATCGTTTGTTACGCATGTGGCTTCCCTTCTAATGATCGTTTTCATCAAAGTTACAAATATCATTTCACTATATCCAGTTATTGCCTTGTGTCTCGAATAATCTGCATTATTGTAAGAATCGACTCCTTGATATTGAGTCAACAAAACCTTCTTGAAATTTTTTTCTTATCAGTTACATGGTTTAACCTTGTAACCATGCCAAAATTCCCTTGTCAATACATGCGTTTATTGTCGGATTGCGCTGAAACCAAGTTCAATTGCTTGAACTTGTCCATTTCGCATATTCAATTCAAGACACCATATGATGTATTGAAAGCATCATATTCAAATTCATTTTAGAAAGTGTTTCTTTTGTTCCAAATCATAGTAGACTTGTTCGGTCTGCAACTCCATTAAATCGATTGTTGGTTTCAACAACTTGAGGTGATGCTTTCACTAAATTGCAGCTTATGCTAATCTCGCTTACACATCCCGTACATGGATTTAATTGCTTATTTATTGACTTGTTCTAAATTCGCTCTGTTTCATCATGATTAAAGCAGTCTTAACACAATCGTGTGTTAAGACAATGGTACATAAATTCATTTTATATTTCAGTGTACCCCCTAAACGGTTCTTTCATAATCGATTGAAGGTCTTGCAGTATTTATTGCTTTTTCATCTTCAATCAGAAACAGTAGTTCTTTGGTGTTCTATATTCAATTGAAAAACCCTACGATACTGTTTGAATCAAATCTTCAGATTGCTTCATTACACTTTCACTTGATTTCAAACACGGTGAACTTGTTCGGTCACAACTATTATTGAATTATGTCATTACGACACCTTGTGGTGTCGGTATGAACTTGTAGTGTGTGCTAATCATGGTCGACCGTTTCACATGAAACTACATATACTTTTGTTTGACCTGTCATTTAAACATTCTTAATGCAACTACGACTTAAGACAGTGATACACCAGATTCGGTTGTATTTCATTAGGTGTATTCTTGCAATTCGATAATGTCAACACATTAATTTTCTTCATTAATTTGTTCGGAAGTTGACTAATCATTTTGATGTTACCATTACCTTTGAGCTTACTGATTCTGAGTTCATCTAGCAGATGTTATTGTTTCTAGAACTCATTTGCCTATTGTAAACAATCTTTTGGAATTCTATCGGTCGTAACTCCTCTTTTGTTGAACCCCTGTTAACTAAGTTACACTAGATTATACATCTATACGTCTCATATCCTTTGACATTAAACTCTGAAACACATACTTTTTAACCGCTAGATTCACATTGTGGTAATATGTCCTTGGATTCACCAGATTTGAATAAGTCTTGTTTCGGTTTCGTGGTTAATCACTTTGGTATTATTCATATCCATACACGCATAACGTGACCCTAAGGAGTTAATGTAGTTTAAATTTCGCGGACGAAATTTTCTTAACAGGGGGAAAATGTGACAACTGTCAAATTTGCATGTATCCGTACAATTATTAAAGAGTAATTAATGCTTAATGACTGTGCTGATTTAACATTTGTGACTTGAATACCATCTAATTATTGTTATCATATATACATGTGCATCATATATTGGAAATGTCATGACATTATTGCATGCAAACTTTATTGATTCAAGTGATGCACGAAACAAAGATAGCACAGTTATCAGACAAATCAGAAAAATGCTGACAGAGTTCAATATATAGACAGACATGGAATTGAGATACAGAATGAGCCATAAACCAAGAGTTACACTAGTATAGTGTTTAGAAAAGTAAGGATCACAAAACTGCCTTCCTAGTGATAGTTTAAGTGCCGGAAAGTGCCTAAAACTCACGTAAACTGTAGAATTCTGCAGAATTCAGCATTTAAACACTCTAATATCATTCAGAAATATGGTTAAACGGTCTGGAATGCTTTCCTAAGTGTCGGGAATCGAAACTGTCATAAAAGGTAACATAAAGCACACTAAACGGCATAGTTTAGCACCTTAACGAACTGGTAACCAACCGAACAACCGGACACTACCCGAAACACCAAATTTTCACTAGAAGCATTGTTTTAACATTACCAAGCTAGTTATGGTCCCCGAACATCATAACACACTATATAACACCCAGTACCTAAATAACCTAACTAACACTTGATTTCTACCTACTTAACTAACTTCCTAGTTACAACCTAAGCTAAGACCCCCCCCCCCCACACCTAGTAATCAGCCAACAAGGGCCCCATACCAATATGTTTTGAGAATATTATATTAGATTATGTTTTCCTTTACTAAACACAAATACCATTAGACTAAACTTGTGTGGTGGATTATAAGAAGACCTTAGAGTTCATAACTTTCATTTATACAACACACAACATTTGAGCTCTTCTCTTCTTCCCTTCCTCTACCTACGGCCGTAACCCCACACCACACACCACCATCATTCATTCTCTATCCATCCATTCCATATACATACAAAGGTGTTAGAAGCATAGTAAGGAAGCTTGGAGCTTTCGGAAGTTGAAGGACCTTTCTCTTGTGCTTTTATCCACCTCATTTTCCCTAGTGATCATCCCTAGCCTTGAGCTAGTAGTAAGAACACTCTACACTTCATTTTACATCATATTTTGTTGGTTAAAAGAAGATACATGTTGTTAATCATGATGAACACTAAGAATCAAGAACATGAAACATGAACATAAGCTTAAAAAATCTTAAGAAATCATGTTGTTTAGTGTTGTTATGCTACTTGATGATTGATTCTTTATGTTAATGATGTAGATCACCATATGATCTTGCTAGATAATGATTAAAAACATAATCTAGCAGGATGAGAGGATGAAAATGTTAAAGATCCAGAGATCATCCTCATGTGAATTATGAACTTGAAAGAATAAGTTGTTTTCTTGTTAAGTGATGATCATAGTGTGTCTAAAGTCTTGTAAATCTATGATATTAAGAATGGTTTTTCAAGAAATCAAGTTAAAAATACAAGTTTACTTAATCTTGGTTCTTAAATAAATAAACCACATTTTTTAGTGGTTAATCAAGTGTAGGATCATGTATTTAACAAGAAAAATCCAAGAACAAACATTTTTAGAAAATGTACTTACAAGTTGTAAAGAACTAATTTCTTTAAAAATGATGTTTTTAAAGAAACAATCACACTTTAAAGGGTAACAAGACTTACTAGATACACTAGTAAGTTATTACACATTTTTATAAATTTTCAAGTTCATGAGATAGTAGTTTATGCTTGATTTTTGCAAATTGGTAAGGGTAGATTGAATTGTTGTTGATTGTGTTGATTTACAAAAGAAAATGACATGCCTTGAAGGCATGGAAACCTCTATTTTTAAGGGAAACTATGGCAAAATTTTTCTAAAAATTAAACACTTAGAAAAATATTTTTAAACAAATATTTACAATTATATTTCAAACCATGAATTTTTACATAAAGTTTGCCATAAATTTTGCTACCAAAATTTCAAATATTAGAGGTTGGTTTTTATAAATAAAAGTGACTAAATATGTATTTAGGAAATATATATTTAGAAGGCACCATATGTGTGATTATTTGTATATTATGTGTACTAGTAATATTATTTTAGGACTTGAAATAATATAACTCATCAAAATACCAAAAATTACAATCCAAAATATTATCAAAAATGCCAAGAGAATGAACATATAAATTATACCCAGACTATTGGAGAAACTAAATAAAGGAATATAACTTACAAAAATATTCTGGGAATTTAATTCATAAGTATATTTTGGTAATTAATATTTTGGACACCAAGAGAACAAAATATGATTTGTACAAATATTACAAAGTATATCATATTTTTGACAAGGAAAAAATATATTATTTTTGGGAAGTAAAAATATGTATTTTCTTGGAATTATTAGAAGAATATTATTTTGGGAGAAAATGTATATTTTCTTGAATAAACATGAAATACAGTATTTTTGGGTGAAAAATAAGTTATATATATATATATATATATTTTACAAGATAAACATGAAAACATATTATTTTTGAAGTTATATGAAATACAATTATTTTTGCCAAGGGAAAAATTATAAGTAATTTTTCTATGTAATATTTCTTAAAATATATATTTTGGGAATATATATTGAAGTATTTTTATTAGAAATATTATTCCGGAAAAGTTAATACAAAATTAAGTGTAAGATACTTAATAAATACAATAGAAATACGTATTCTCGTACGTACAAATACATCCCGGAATACGCTTCTGATACTTGGCAAAATATACAAGGATAAGAATACGAATACTAATACACCTATCCTTGGGGAAATATTCATGTATAAATATATAAAAGTGTGAAGTTAAAATATATTGTTTTAACAATTATTCCAAAATTTAATAAGTATAGTTTAAGTTAAAATATTTAGTGTTTTGACAAATAATTATATAAATTGGAATAATAATAAAGACATAAATGAAACTTAACTCAAAGACACAAATCAATACTAAGTCAAGGCATGACCCGCTCGTCTAATAGACTGTAGTACGTTTGTAGGAAGTCGTGTGAACAAGTAACAACTGTGAGTTACGTTGGATTGATTGGAAGAACGCAAAACTGTGAGTTCATGTCCCCCTTTTCTTTTAACTGTTTTCAGTTTTACAACTTCGGGGGTGAAATACATGTTACAAATATTTTGATGATTGCAAATGGTATGGTTAGCTAAGGAATGAACTGCTAGAGCATGTGAATGGGTAGGCGATTAACTTAAGACCATTAATCCTTGTATAAGGACCGAGGGGCATGAGTGATAGATCTATTGGGTGTTGCGAGCCCCACCCATGGGCCCGCGAGTTGGCTGCATGTGGTGACTATGTCGTTCCGCCGGAGGGCCCGGTACGAAATACGCATAAAGGGTTGAGTGCTTCCTATACCATGTCACACATATTAATGTATTAGCTACACATTAATTGATATGTTTCCTTGTTGCTTTCATACCGGTTTACAAGTACATACATACATACTTACAAATGTTTTCAAGGATGTTCGTGAACACATACTAAACACATGAACTCGCTCAACTTTTGTTGATGTTTTCAAATGATATATATTTCAGGAAATTAAGTATGGATCTTGCGGGCGTTGAAGTTTACAACTCATGTCTCTAATAGAAGGTGTCATCCGAAGTCGAAGGGTTTAGGTTATGTATTTTATCTTGGATAAGATACATGGCTTGAAACCTAGTTTGTTAGTGTCTTTTGTGAAGTCCTTATGGATCTAAAACTTGTTGGTATTGTATTTGAAACATGAAGTCTGTGTTTTGGGATTTTAAACAATGTTGCTTGTGACATTTTGAAACTATATATGGATGAACATCTTGGTTTTATCATATAGTTGTTAGTTATGGTTGAATGCAATGATATTAAGCAAGTCACACCTAATCACGCTTCCGCAAAAGTCAGGGTGTGACATGATAATGTACATATGTGTACCTACGTGTTAAGAATATGACATTTTATTGTACATATATGTATATGCTTGTCTGAGTTACGTTTAACCTGATGATTGGAGCTTGTTTAATAGGAATAAAGATGTCTGAGTTAATGATATGAATTCCGTTACAGGCATATCTGTGGTTCCGAATTGTTACATGTTTCATGTTTATGTATTCATATATAAATAAACACTCCGAACTCATGTATTTATATACAATCTAAACTTATGTATATGTATATGTTATGAATATAATTGTTCCGACTTATGTATATGTGGGTATAAATACACAGAGCTTACGTATATAATTGTTTGTCCTGAGTTTATATGTGATGATCATGTTTCTCAAATCACCAACTACTGTCACTAACTATAGATCCTACTGTTTGTTACTGTATGTTAATTTGATAATCTGATCACAGCAAACACTGGGTTGTTTGGATAATTAGGGTATTGTATAACTTTACACAGATACATACTTACATTTACTGTACATTAGGTCACGTGTAACAGACCTAACACTTATTTATCGTGTAGAAGCACGTTAATACTTACTGAGCAAACTAAGGTGAGTTCACTACTCTTTCACTAGAATGCATCTCGGGGGGACAAACAAACTACTATTCCTGGGAGGAATACTTTTTAAACTATTATTACTGGGAGGAATACTTTTTTCTATATGTTGTAGTTTAGATTAGACGTTGGTTAATAAACTCAAACTCTATCATGAAAGTCCCTACTTACTACCGAGCTAGTTGCCTGGAAGGCAATGGGGTATTAGTTGATAGCTCTATGAGGCCTAACAAACCTCACACCGTGCTGGGAGCTAGACGTGAACTAATGACCTTAAACACTTGTATCAATGCTGATAGACATTTATGAGGGCACAACAAACAGAACAGTCAATCGGTACCAAGTTTATTATTCGCAACATGTCTTTAAACTAACGCTTACATGATTTATGTTAAACAAAACTGTGAACTCGCCAACTTTATGTTGACACACTTTTCTTCATGCCTGCAGGTCATTAGATACATCATGCTTTGGAACTTGCAGTATGGGGAGCTGGGAGTGTCACAGGACGTGCTACTAGCAAACAATTAAGATTATGCAATTTAAAATGATTTGGTTTTGATTATGTTGAAACAGTTACAATTACTTCAACGTGATTAGTGGCTACATCTTGGTACGTCACACGCCTCGCAGTGAAATCCACACGTGGTATTTTGGGGGTGTGATAACTATTGTATGTAAGAAACATTAGGTGATGAAAGAAAAGACTCACCTTAGGTCTTCAACTTATATTTTTAGCAAGATGCTACCACTTATTCACCAGCAAATAATTATACAAATGAACGACTATAGATATCCAATGTAAGTTGCCGACTATAGGTAATTGGAGGGGGCGATGGAATTAGCGTCTTCAATGTGAGACTATTTGCTCCAACCATGAAATTGTGAATCAGATATTCAATTCAGATTACATTCGTATTCAATTCCAATTTCATTATTGGTATTGAATTTACCCCAAAAATCTGAATAAAAAATGACTAGACGAATTGACCACGGCGGAAACTGTTGAAGTGTCAGACGGGTAGAAATAGCAGCTGCTCGACTACGACTGGTGCTATGATATGTGCACTTGTAGTCCAAACGGTTCCTAAAATCCGGAGAAAAAATCATAAACTCCTTACAACTATAACATTTAACTTTGACTAAAAAAAGTCAACATAGAGGATAAAAATTTACCAGTTCTTCTAGAACGACCATTGTCATCAAAGCACTTCGACGAACCAAATCCTGCCATGAACTTGAACACTTGTTGGTGCTTCCCGACATCACATCCAACTTGCACAGTTTGCTTTATATCCACTGTGGTAACTGAGAAAATGTGACACTTTGGGTTTTACCCGCATGTTTTTTTTTTAAACTAAGAATCTTGTTACTTAATTTATGTAAATTAATTATTTATTTTGGATTGATAACTAGTAAATTAATTATTTACCTTGTATGAACATATTGCATGGGGTTTTTTAGACCATTAAAACACCTAAATAAAACTGTCCAAATTATCACAGCCCACTCCTACAAATCGGCCCAAGAGAAACCAGTGTTGCCCTAAATCAGTCGTACACTGATAGGTGTAGACATATTTGGATTGTGCGACTAACCCCATTGTCTTATTACACTTAGCCGACAACAATAGGAATGTTTTTGCAGTCATATCTTCAGCAGCAATCCCAACACCTACCTTCCCTTTTCTAAACTCCTTCTTTCATAAGAAAACCTGCAGACCCCTCCCCCTCCCAAAAATCGGAAAAACTCAACTCTGATTGAATATAACTAGTCGTTCATCTTCCGATCAGTCACCGGCCGCCTTTTGTTCGGTGACGGCATTCCACCCCGATCAAGTCTCCGGCAGCCCGCAACACTCCGGCTCGGATCTCCGTTTATCTCCTTTCTTAACACATTCTTTTACGGCATCGGAACCAGGTTAGAACGCCGTCTTTATTTGTGTGCTTGATGATGATACGCCTGGTATAATTTGGATCTTCTGAATGTTGTTTTAAACTGTGACGCATTATAAACATGAATGAATGTTGATAATGAAACCGTATGAATCTGTTGACATTTGATGCTTGATGTTGCTATATGTTTTAAGAAAAGGATGATTCTTTGTGTCATGATATGGATAGGAGGATTTAATAAGAATCAAATGTTGTGAAAAGGTCTGGTGATGAATGATTCTCTGATAAGTATTTGTGAAATAATGATGATGGTAATGTAGATCTTAAACAAAGGATTTAATGTGCATATGATTTAAGACACGATAACTGTTAGCGGTAATATGAATGAAAAAAAATGTTTGAATGAATAGTTGAATGATAGAAACATGCTCTGTTATGTGAAAAGATTTAAGGATGTGCTCTCATGAAATGGTCAAGAATGTTTGAATAGAGTACAACCCACTTACTTGAATGTTGTATGAATTTATATGATTAGATGATTTTTTTCCTATATGGTTTGATTTAGGAAAGAGAAAGGGAATTGTTATATGTAATCGTACAACATAAGACCACCTATTAAATGCTGGGTGTGACAACTGTGCTCTGTAATCGATGTATAATGTAAAACAATATCAATTATTAATAAAAAAATGTGTTTTGGTGTTATTATATGTGTATTTGTGTTTGATGATTTTACGTTTTGATTCAAGTTCAATTTCAAGCTTTAAATCGCTTTATGGAAGGTTATACGCAAACTGGTTCGTAAACGCAGTCAGTTTAATGCGAAAAACACTCCGGAATAGTGAGATAGGCTTGACATACCTTAAATAACATTTACATAACTTAGAAATAAGTTTTGGATGGTTTGGTGTGTCGAAAACATGTCTATTCGATCACAGGGACTATTTGTGTCAAATTGCGAAAGTATGCAGTTTCGTTCTGCAACAAACATTTCGGAACTTGATCTTAAGTTAAACATGCCCTAAATATCCTTTACATAGCTTAGAAATAGGCTTTGAGGTGTTTGGTGCGCAAAAATAAACTTATTTGATCAGTAGGGACTAAAAGCGTCAAAAAGTGCATAAGTTTGCATTTTCGCGCATATCTTACATTCTGAACATATCGGGACCTCCAAAATTTTTGTGATCATTAAAATATTTTATTTTAGTGATTGGAATGCAAAAACTTCATTCGTTTCGCAATTCAGACCGTACACGCGTTCGTTACGACTTCCGTCGTAACTAACCGAACAACACAACCATACGACCAAACGAACTGACACCCGATATGTTTTCAAGCATATTTCAAGTTCCCTATGTTTTAAAATCTTATGGAGCTTAAAAATGGGCTTGACGGGTGTTAGAAGTGCCAAAACGTATCGAAAATCAAGTTTGTAGTCACAGGGGCCTGTTCTGCCAATTAGTGAAAGTTTTTGCCAGCAAGCTAGGTCCTTACGGACCGTATGGACATGCTTACAGTCCGTAAGCCCTGCCCAGATCAGCAAAAACCATTTTTCACAAACCCAGATGCTTGTATCTTGTTTCCTTGCTTGTTTTCAATCTTGTGGGCATGTTTGATGGTTTATCAAGCTCCCAAATCAGGCTCCAACAAATGTATGGCCATGATCAAGCTTAGAAACAAGTGGAATGATCCTATTGATCCATGATTCCTATAAATAGAAAGCATCTCATTCATTCTTCCTTGCTCATTTTGATTCAATCTGCTCTATGTTGGGGTTTTTACTTCATACCTGAGTATTTTGGATCAAAATCTTCTTAGCTTGGACCCTTTGTAAGTTTCTTTCATGCTTTTATTGCTTTTTAAGCATGAAAGTCAAATAGTGTTTGACTTTCTGCATTGACCGGCCTTTGGTCAACACAAAGTTCGTTTGAACTTTGCGACGTGAGTGTAATCACGATGGTTATAGTCCCTTGTGATTATACCTACTGATTACCATGTTGATTAGGCATAGTGATGAGTCATAGTTTCGGTCAAAATGCGTATTTGTGCGTATTTTGCAACCAAACTATTCTTGGGTATCAAAACCCTTTGTTTTGATATCAAAACTTGTTTTCTAAATTAGTTAAACATGTTTCAACATGTTTAACTCGTCACTTTTAGTCTAGTGCTTGTATAGGGTCGTAAGATAAGCGGTCTTAACAACCGCTTAGACTTTCGAACCCGACCCGTTTGGTCGATCATTAGGATCCGACCAAGCATGTTTAGTGACCATATTTTTATGGGGAATAATCTTCCGAGGTTATACCTTATGGTCACTTAGTTTAATTAGTTGTATGATAGGTAGTTTATATGCCTTAGGTAAATGACCAAAATGCCCTTTTCATGCATAATTGGTAATTAAGCATATGTAACTTAACTTTTGTCACTTAAACTAATTATGCAATATGTTTAGGCATATAATACTAGTCATAGGACTAGTTAGGCGTCTCGAACGCGCCTTCGAGCGAACGACACGTTAAAGTAGTGTAGGCTACCTTAATGAGTCGTAACGGGTTGAAAGAACTTAGGTTAGGTTCCGTTTTAGAATGTAGGCTTCGTTAAACCATATCACATGAGTTCCAATACTCATTTGGTTTACGAGATCTCATTATATCTGATCTTCTGATTTAGGTGCCGGTTTATTAACTAGTGATCCGATTACTAGGTGCTACTTGATTTCCTCGGTTTGCCTGAGCTTCGTTAAGTTCATTAGATCGAGGATACCTTGCACTTCAAGTGAGTACATAGATCCCCTCTTTTACATGTTTTGTGGGAACTATGTGAGTACATAGTTCCCCTATTTTACTGTTTTCAATGTTTTGGGGTGATTCATTGTCGCAACCCCCGCCCCCCATCTGTCCCGGGAATAGGCGGCCACGAGACCAGTTGTAGTGGTATCATTTTGTTTATTAATTTGGTAGCGGAATTTCATTAGGACCGTAGTTAGGAAATTTTTATCAGAGTAAAACCACCATATTTTATATTAATAACCACATAGGTAAAACCCAAGTTTCTTATTACAACATAGGGATAAACCCTATTTTATTGAATTTAAAACATCGTCTTTTAGGTAACTTTTATAGCCACATTTTTCCAAGCCGTTAGTGCTCTCCAGCCGGCTTTCTTCTAATTTTGCTTTTACATTTTGTTACCTGAAACGCGTTTTAAAAACATTTGTCAGTGGGAAATACTGGTGAGTGAATCCCAGTTTAATCAAGAAGCATTTTATTCTTTAACACAGTATTGAGGGCTATCACATTGTTTATTTCTACACAATTACTCATTCAGTATTGTCAATCCTGACTGGTGGGTCATATTACACATTGGCTAACTCGTTGTCCAATGGTAACGTGTTTCATATTTTGTATACAAAACCCTAACATACCGGCAGTAATTGAAGAACTACAAAGACTCAATTACTGCTTAATCACATTGTAAAACATTTAAGGTTTTGTAAAAACAATTTACAAAAAGGAGATTACTCACAAAAAGGTTTACATAAAAAGAGGATTACTCACATTGCTGTCTTAGACTTCTTTTAGGGTTTCCTGGTGATTTATCTATAATTTACACAAATGTACCTATGTTAGTATAATAACCCTTTTATTTATATTAATGATACCCTCCCCGAGACGGCATTCCAACAACTACGTTGGGCAGAACCACGACAGTCGTTACGGAACCCTAGATCAATCGGGCAGCGTATCTAATATGTAACCGGGGTTATTATACTTAGAACGGAGCAGAACTTCGTTAATTAGGGGGTATTATACCCGATTATAGCATACACTACGTAGAAATTGATAGAGAAAGAAAGATTTGGGACAAGTTTCGACTGAAGGCCGATGCTTGCAATTTATAGGGCTGCATTTGGGGTCTCTTGTGCCCCGCGTAAGCTGAGGCAGGGGATTACGCAACCCGCGACATAGGGCAGTAGGGCTTAGGGTTGCTTGGTCACGGGTGTAGGTTCGCCGGGTGTTGTGCCACGTGGCGGCCTAGGGTCACGCCAGCCGTTACTCACTCGCGGCCCGTGTAGGCTGTAGCCAAAGGCTACGCGCCCCGCGAGAGCCTCATTTTTCTTGTTTTTATTTTATTTTTATAAAAATAAAGGTATTCTGGGTCCATTTTCGCGTACGGGGTGTATTTTAAGACATATGGGAATATTTTAAAACATATTAGGGCGTCGGAAAAATTTCAGGAGGGTTGTTATATCCTCCCCACCTTGTTTTAGAGCTCGTCCTCGAGGTCTACTGGAACAAGTGTGGATATTTCCTTTTCATTTCTGATTCAAGTACCATGTGTATTCTGGTCCTCTATTGGAGTCCCACTTCACTTTGACCAGAACTAATCTCTTGTGTTTGAGATTCTTTACTTTCATGTATTCAATTTGTAGAGGTCTTTCTACAAACTTTAATTGTTCATTTACCTCTATATCCTTAAGAGGTACTATCAGTGATTCATCAGCTAAGCATTTCTTGAGATTAGATACATGAAATACATCATGTATTTGTGAGAACTGTGTTCTGTAATCGTCGTAAATGTAAAACAATGTCAATTATCAATAAAACAATGTGCTTTGGTGTTAATATATGTGTTTTGGTGTTATTATGTGTGTATTTGTGTTTGATGATTTTACGATTTGATTCGATTCCGATTTGAAGCTTTAAATCGCTTTCTGGAAGGTTATACGTAAACTGGTGCATAAACGTAGTCAGTTTAATACAACAAATACTCCGGAATAGTGACATAGGCTTAACATACCTTAAATAACCTCCACATAACTTAGAAATAAGTTTTGGATGGTCTGGTGTGTTGAAATCAAGTTTGTTCGATCACAGGGACTAATTGTGTCAAACTGTTAAACTATATTGATTTGTATAGTAACGAACATTCCAGAACTTTATCATAAGTTAAACATACCCTAAATATCCTTTACATAGCTTAGAAATAGGCTTTGAGGGGTTCAGTATGCTAAAATAAACTTTATTGATATATACCCGGACATCCAAATATTTATGTAATCATTAAAATATTTTATTTTAGTGATTGGCTCAATAAAATTCCATTCGTCGCGTAATTTGGATCGTTTTTGCGTTCGTTACAACTTCCGTCATAATTAACCGAATAACGCAACCATACGACCAAACGAACTGACATCCGATGTATTTTTTAGCATGTTTTGAGTCCCCTATACTTTAACATCGTTTTAGAGCCTTGAAATGGGGTTAACGGGGTTTAAACGCATCGAAAAAGGCCTTAAACATGTGCAGGGACCATTTCTGCCATTTTGGCAAAATTTCTAGGAACTGGCACCTGTGGCACTGCGCCACAACCATATGTCTCTGCCGTGGCGTGACGCCACGGCCTGATCTGGACATAAACTTGTTTTTCAGCAATGGAATTGAACTTGGGGGTCTTTTTTGTAACTTTTGCAATACCTGGAGCTGGTTTTCGACCCCCATTGTATTCTAATACCATGTACCCACATGTATGGCCAAGATTACACCCTCTAAACACATGGAATGATCCTATTGATCTCAACTTCCTAAAAATAACAAGCTTCCTCATTTGGGTTCTTCACACTTGATTCTGAAATTTCTCTAAGTTGAGGTGTTATCACTTCATACCTGAGAATATTTGGAATTAAAACACCTTCTTGGACCCTTTGTAAGTCCTCTTCTTTCTTGTCCTTGAATTTCAAGCATGAAAGTCAAACGGTGTTTGACTTTCAGCTTTGACCAGTCAATGGTCAACACAAAGTTCATTTGAACTTTGCAACGTGAGCGTAATCACGATGGTTATAGTCCCTTGTGACTATACCTAGTGATTACCACGTTGACTAGGTGTAGTGACGAGTCGTAGTTTCGGCCAAAATGCGTATTTGTGCGTATTTTGTAACCAAACTACTCTTGGGTATCAAAACCGTTTGTTTTGATACCAAAACCTGTTTTCTAACTTAACTAAACATGTCTTAACATGTTTAGCTCGTCACTTTTAGTTTAGTGCTTGTGTAGAGTCGTAAGTCAAGCGGACTAAACACCCGCTTAGACTTTCGAACTCGATCCGTTTGGTCGATCATTAGGATCCGACCAAACATGTTTAGTGACCATAGTTTCATAAGGAATAACCTTCCGAGGTTATACCATATGGTCACTTAGGTTTAATTAGTTGTATGATAAGTAGTTTATATGCCTTAGGTAAATGACCAAAATACCATTTTTATGTATAATTGATAATTAAGCATATGTAACATAAACTTTTGTCACTTAATTGGTTATGCAACATGTTTAGGCATATAATACTTGTCATAGGACTAGTTAGACGTCTCGAACACGCAGTTACGCGAACGACGCGTTAAAGTAGCATAAGCTACCTTAATGGGTCGCAATGGGTTGAAAGCACTTAGGTTAAGTTCCGATCTAGAATGTAGACTTGTTAAACCATATCACATGACTTCCAACACTCATTTGGTTTACAAGACCTCATTCTATCTGATCTTCCGATTGAGGTGTCAATTTATTTACTAGTGGTTCGATTACTAGGTGCTGCTTGATTTCTTTGCTTTACTTGAGTTTGTTGAAGTTCTATTGATTAAGGATACTTTTCACTTCATGTGAGTACATAGTTCCCCTATTTTATTGTTTTCGATTGTTTTGGGGTGATTCATATGTATTAAACGATTTCGATATTTAAATGATGGTTTCAAAAACGACTAAGATGGTTTATATTAAACTAATAACGATTTCGATAATGTGAACAAACTTGTTGGATGTAGTTATATAACGAAAGATATTCATTAGCATTGATCAAGCCGACCAGTATTAGGTTATGGTACCATAGGATCTGACAAATCCCGTTATCAGACTGCACCCATGGTTATGTGTGGATTATGTGGGTAACGACTGAATCTATAATAGTGAACTTAACCTTTGGTGGTTTGTTAATGCGAGAAGCGAGATAGTCGAGTCATGAAGGTTTGAATGTTATTAGCGAGACGACCAAAAATAGTTTTCACAATTAAAACGAGGATGATTTAAACGAATTAACGATTTGGAAACGATTTGAACAAGATTAAACGAGTTGGATAAACGATTGGTTTTTGGTAAAGTGTTTAGATAACGGGACGGGTG
This sequence comes from Helianthus tuberosus, assembly GCA_030545235.1. Classification (NCBI taxonomy): domain Eukaryota; kingdom Viridiplantae; phylum Streptophyta; class Magnoliopsida; order Asterales; family Asteraceae; genus Helianthus; species Helianthus tuberosus. The sequence continues at coordinate 128,473,595 of CM060360.1, forward strand.
TAATATGGTGAAAGCATGGTAGATACGCCACTGGTACTTCTTATATATAAGTGTTTTCAACATATTACATACGGTGGCGTTATTTAGTTCACTTGGGTAAACGATTTTGAAACGATGTCACATAACGATGATTTTGAAAGGATATAAACCATACGAGATTTATTAAACGAGTTAATACGAAATGTTTTAGAATTTGGTTTACTAAAACAAATGTTTTTGGGTTAAGAATCATGGCTACGAGGTTTTATAAATTATAACCCGCTTGATTTGAGTTGGATAATTTCGTTGTAATATTATACTCTTTTCAAAACAAGGTTTTTAATAAGGTATTGCAACATGTAAACTAGCCATGAATCCGACACTTTTATAAAACCTAAGTGCTCGCCAGCATTTATTTGCTGACTTTGTTTTTACATATGTTTCAGGTGTTGTTTCTTGATGTTGATTCCTAGGATGCATGAATAACATAGGATCTGGACGAGGCCTTTGTGACATAATAACAGTGATAGTCGATATGTAACTTGTTTGTTTCGTGTTAAAACAATGTAAATAACTTGATGAATAAATAAAACGAAACTTTTTGTATTCGATGGTTGTGAAACAATAGTTCTGTTACAACACTCCCCGACGTTTCCGCCACGATTTGTTGTTTTACGTGGTCGGGGTGTGACAGAAGAGTTGGTATCAGAGCCAATGGTTATAGGGAATTAGGTTATTAGTAATGCTTTGACCTAGACTATAACTTTCTAGGACCGCAACGCAAGTTTTCTGCGTTTAGATTTTTAAAACCAAAACCGTCACCTACCCTTAGGTGATAACCACAACGAGAACACAAATTTCGAATCTGCTTCGAAAATGATTGAACCCTTCCAGTTTGACTCATATTTGGCTTGGTGCCTTCTGAGTTTTCAAAATCTCGTCAAAGTTTGGGTCTAAATAATGTGAACACGTACAAACTGGAAGAGTGAATGCATTTACCCTGAGTTTTCTGTCTAAGGCTAGAGTGTTCGTACAAATCCACATAATCGGACCAGTCACTCTTACCTGGGAACTCTTGGGGTGAGTGTTCACTTATAGGCGAGCATGTCTTCGCGATACATTATTTTGACTCATTTACTTTGATTAGTCACCGCGTGTCATTTTTTTGTTCGAGGTAACGAACAAATGATCGCCTTCATTGTGTTTTGTTGATATTTTAAATACCTAATGTCTTTTGGGCTTCATCTTTTGGATCGCACAAGAGGATTGGGCTTGCACAACCATAACAGCCCAATCACACAAAGTCGCACAAGTTTGGGTTATGTCTATGTGAACTGTATGCTACTGATATATGATCGATGTGTTTGCCATGCTCGTTATGTGTTGTAACTTGATAGCTTATGTGTAAACCTACTTTGCACTACTTAAACCTAGACCTGACTTGTATGGTAACCATGTTAGGACGTGGTTGACCCTAGCAGCTTAATTGACCTTGTTGTGTATCTGCCGAGCAAACCGAGGTGGGTTCACACTTTCTACAAGGCATGGGATTCCCAAGGGTTGGGAATGGGTTAAGGAATATGGATTCCTCGTCCTCCTTGGGTAGGATAGTACGGGTTAAGGAATGTAATTCCTCGTCCTCTTGGACAGTTTAAATTTCACTAGACCAAATCTCTATCACGAAGTCCCTCCTTTTTATATCGACTTAATCGTCGGGCCAATGGCGAGCGGGTCATTAGTTAGATAGCGCTATTTAGGTCTGACAAGCTTCACACCGTGCCGCAGAGGACGGGCGTGAACTAATGGATCTGGGCACGTCAATGATGATAAACATTGATGCTAAGGGCACACAAACATGACTAAAGTCAGTGGTCGATATGGTAACGAGTCTAGTAGTGTAAACATGGGGTAGCCCCCACGGAAGGATTGCCAGAGTAATTGGGATTAAACAAAACACGTTTTCAACTATGGGGTAACCCCCACGGTAAGTAAGCCAGCTAAAGAAAACTATGCTTTTGAAACAACTTAAAACGAACACCCAACTGTGAACTCGCTCAACTTTGTTGTTGATTTGTTGTTACATGCCTTGCAGGACTTTAGGTGCATATCATTGGGATTTGCTTTCTAGGAAGCTGTAGTGGTCATGGGTTGAGATACATGGAAACACTATACAAGACTAACAGCTTTTACATGTGGTTATAAACACTTAACGAATGATTTAAGCTTCTGCTGTACACTATAAAATATAATGTAACATTGTAACACTTATTGTTAATCAAGTTATATCGAAGTGAAACAAAAGGTTTGAATACGAGTTGTTACATTATCCCCAAGTTGAAAGAAATTTCGTCCTGAAATTTAGCACGTGCTCACTGAGGAAGCTAGTTAAGTTGTATGGTTTCCTGGTTTTCCTAAGGTGTCACAACTCGTTTCTCATATTTCCTTTTAGACAACGCCTCCTAGACATGATGCACAATCTTTTACTGCTGAAGAAGTCGCAACCCTTATCTCTCAGCAAATGGTTGCTGTGCTTCCAGGCGTTGTGACCCAAATCCACGAGTTATACAACAACAATAATAATAACAATGCACAGTGTAATTTCAAGAATTTCAATTCTGCTAAGCCATTGAAGTTTTCTGGGTCGCAGGGAGCAACTGCGCTCCTTTAATGGTTCGAAAGTATCAAGAGCACATTCATACATGTGCAATGTCCGAATGGGCGTAAGGTTGAATTTGCATCAAGTGTGTTTGAGAAGCGTGCTCTTACGTGGTGGAACGGAGTGATGCGTGATAGGGGTGCCAAAGTGGCATTGGCACAGACATGGGAAGAGCTTCGAGCTCTCATGATGAAAGAGTTTTGTCCCCGTCACGAAATTTGAGCTTTGGAACGAGAGTTTGACGATCTAAAGCAAGATGGGGGAGAACACCGTGCATATACGGATCGTTTTGAGGAACTCAGTCTTTTGTGTCCTACTATGGTTACCCTGTTGGAGAAAGCGATAGAGAGGTATATCGATGGTTTACCCGATTCCATATAGGATATTGTGACTGGCATTAATCCAACTACTGTTCGTCACACGATCGAGTTGTCTGCTACCCTGACTGAGTCTCAGGTCAGGAAGGGTAAACTTACCCGCAAGGATGATAAGAAAAAGTCGACCGATTCTGTTAAAGGCAAGGATAAGGGTAAGGATAAAAAAGGTGAGTCATCGAAGAAGTCAAGGAAGCGCAAGGCTTCCCAGAATTTTGCAGTAACTGCACAAAATGCTCAGAACCCTCAGAACCAACAGCCTGCGAAGAAAGTGTATGCTGGTACCGCACCTCACTATGCTCGCTGCAACGGTCATCATGTTGCACAACAAGCATGTAAGCAGTGTACTACGTGTGGTAAGCTTGGCCATCTGGCCAACATCTGTCGTTTGGGTCAGAATCAGGCTCCAGTTCAGGGGAATGCTGCTAGATTCCCACCGGGTTCATGTTTCAATTGTGGAGAATTTGGTCACTTCCACAACAACTGTCCGAGATTGGTGAATGCAAATGCGAACGCAAATGTCAGTGTGAATGTGAATCCCGCTCATGGATGAGCGTTCAATCTGAATGCTAACGAGGCGAGGGCTGACAACGAGGTTGTTAATGGTACGTTTCTTGTTAACAATCGACCTGCATCTATTCTTTTTGATTCTGGTGCCAATAGAAGTTTTGTTTCATTATCATTTGAGCCTTTTCTTGCGATACCTAGAACAAAAGTGAGGAAACCCTTATCTGTCGAAGTTGCTACTGGTAAACCTCTTGTTCTCAATTCTGTTATTCGTAATTGTCAGTTGAACCTTGATGGCCATTTTTTTCTATTGACCTCACACCGATGCAACTTATTATCATAGGGATGGATTGGTTAACCAAACATCATGCTGAGGTAGTTTGTTTTGATAAGATCATTCGTATTCCTCTTTCGGCTGGCGATGTTCTTGAAGTTCGTGGCAAGAAACCTTCTGGTGGTTTGAAACTCATGTCGTGTATGGAAGTCCAAAGGTATTTACGAAAAGGATATGTTGCTTTTCTAGCACATGTCACCGAGGAGAAAGACAAGAGCAAGAGTATTCGGGATAGTCCGATTGTTCGGGATTATCCAGAGGTGTTTCTTGATGAACTGCCTGGTTTCCCTCCAGTTCGTCAAGTCGAGTTTCATATTGATCTTGTACCCAATGCTAACCCAATTGAGAAAGCACCTTATCGTCTTGCACCGTCTAAGATGCAAGAATTATCGAAACAACTTCAAGAGTTATCTGATAAAGGATTCATCCGTCCGAGCTTTTCGCCTTGGGGTGCTCCTGTCCTCTTCGTGAAAAAGAAAGATGGATCTTTTCGAATGTGTATCGATTATCATGAGCTTAACAAGCTTACCATCAAGAATCGATATCCCCTACCTTGAATCGATGATCTCTTTGATCAGCTACAAGGTGCTACCTATTTCTCCAAGATCGATCTGCGTTCTGGGTATCATCAACTTCGTGTTCTCAAAGAAGATATTCCCAAAACTGCATTCCGCAGGTGATATGGGCACTATGAGTTCACAGTCATGACTTTGGGTCTGACGAATGCTCCAGCTATCTTCTTGGACTTAATGAATAGAGTCTGTAAGCCTTATTTAGATAAGTTCATCATTGTGTTCATCGATGACATTCTTATTTATTCAAAGTCTCGAGCCATCACGAGCAACACCTTTGTTTGACATTGGAACTCCTAAAGAAGGAACAACTTTTTGCTAAATTCTCCAAGTGTGAATTTTGGCTTAAAGAAGTTCAGTTTTTGGGTCATATAGTCAACGAGCAGGGTATTCATGTGGATCCATCCAAAATAGCTGCTATTAAGGATTGGAATATACCAACGACACCTACAGAGATTCGATCTTTTCTTGGTCTTGCTGGATATTATCGACGGTTTATTTCAAACTTCTCGAAGATTGCGGTTCCACTCACTGCTTTAACTCAGAAGAATAAGCCTTTTGAGTGGGGACCTAAGTAAGAAGAAGCGTTTTAAACGCTAAAACAAAAGCTTTATGATGCTCCTGTTCTATCTTTTCCCGAGGGAAATGATGATTTCGTTGTCTATTGTGACGCGTCGAATCTAGGACTTGGTTGCGTTCTTATGCAACGAGGTAAAGTCATAGTTTATGCGTCTAGACAGCTCAAAATTGATGAGAAGAACTACACGACTCATGATCTTGAGTTAGGTGCTGTGGTTTTCGCTCTTAAAATTTGGAGACACTATCTTTATGGCACGAAGTGTGTGGTTTTCACAGACCACAAAAGTGTCCAGCATAGTCTAAATTAGAAGGAGCTGAACATGTGGCAACGACTTTGGGTTGAGCTCTTAAGTGATTATGATTGCGAGATTCGCTACCATCCTGGTAAGGCGAATGTCATAGCTGATGCACTTAGTCGAAAAGAGCGAGTCAAGCTTCATTTTGTTCGCACTCTATCTGATCTTCAAACTCGTGTCCATCAAGCTCAACAATTTTGTGTTTCACAAAATTTGATAGGTAAGGAATTACCACATCAGCTTGAGCTTAAGCTCGAAAGGAAAGATGATGGTTTGCTTTATTTCAAGGATCGTTTGTGGATTCCGAAACAAGACAATCTTCGCACCTTGGTAATGGACGAATCTCATAAGTCTTGATATTCTATCCATCCTGGTGCAGATAAAATGTACAAGGATCTTCGTACTCAGTATTGGTGGCCTGGTATGAAGAAGGATGTTGCCTTGTATGTATCAAAATGCCTAACTTGTCTCAAAGTTAAGGCTGAACATCAACGACCCTCTGGTTTGCTTGTACAACCAGAGATACCGGTTTGGAAGTGAGAGAACATTGTGATGGATCTCATCACTAAATTACCACGTACATCTAAGGGTCACGATGTGATTTGGGTTGTTATCATTCGTTTAACGAAATCAGCTAATTTTATTCTGATTCACGAGGATCTATCTGCTGATAAACTTGCAAAGATTTATGTTGATGAGATAGTATCTCGACATGGTGTTCCTTTGGATATCACTGATCATGATGCTAGATTTTCATCTCTTTTTGGAAGACCATGCAATCTGCTTTGGGGACCCAACTAAATCTAAGCACTGTTTATCATCCCCAAACAGATGGTCAATCTGAGAGAACGATTCAAACTTTGGAGGATATGATTAGAGCATGCGTAATAGACTTTCGTGGTAATTGGGATTCTCATCTTCCATTGATCGAGTTCTCTTACAACAATAGTCATCATGCTAGTATCAATATGGCACCATTCGAAGCTCTCTACGGTCGAAAATGTCGTTCACCTGTCTGTTGGAATGAGATCGGTGAAGCTCAGCTTCCTGGACCTGAGCTCATTCTAGAAACAACAGACAAAATCAAGAAAATTTGCGATAATCTTATGACAGCTCAAAGCCGTCAAAAGAGTTACGCGGATATGCGACGCAAGCCCTTAGAATTTCAAGTCGGAAACCGTGTCCTACTCAAGGTGTCACCTTGGAAGGGAGTGGTGAGATTTAGAAAGAAAGGAAAACTTGCACCTCATATGTGGGACCATTTAAGATTATGGAAAGAATTGGAAAGGTTACCTGTCGGCTAGAGCTACCTCCAGAGCTTGGAAATATTCATCCGACTTTTCACGTGTCCAATTTGTGAAAGTGTTTAGCTGACGCTGATCTTCACATTCCACTCGGCGAAATCTAAATCGATGAAACGATGCACTTTGTCGAGAAACCTGTGGAGATATTGGACCGTACATTCAAACAGTTGAAGAACAAATGGATTCGATTGGTCAAAGTTCGCTGGGAGTCCAAACATGTGTTGGATCGTCGTGTGACCCTAACGAGTCAATCTGAGTAGTTCATCATCAAATACAAAGGCGGAATCAATGTAAATGACGTCAACACAGCTTGTTCCTTTCTAATCTTTATCTATTACTGATTTCCTGAGCTTTTACAAGTTCAAATGACAAATGGACAGCACCTCGGCTCAGAGAACATGACCTAATTCCCTATGAAATGAGACCACACAACCCTTATATATAGTTGAACTAATTTCGTTTGAAAATGGCAAGGCCCATTTCAAACGAAATTACCTTTGTTAATTTCGTTTGAACTGTACCTTGTCACCTTCAAACGAAATCACCCACTTAAACATGAACAAACCCTAAATTCTATCCTGTTGTGTGCTCGTTTATCCTATATATACATAAGACTCGATTAAGACGAAGTTAACAGACAGTAGATGCACCAACAGACTCCCCCTTGGATGTTGACGAAGTCTTCGGCGTCGAATCTTTAGTCTTAGTCTCTTTCCAAATTAATTTGACATTGTAAAGCTCCCTTCAATCTTTATCTTCAAACTTTAATCTTCAATCTTCCCTTTGAGTTCTGATCCAGAATTCTGACTCCCCCTTTCGTAGACTCCCCCTCTCGATAAGCTGGGACTTGAATTCTGGTTCAAACTTTGACATTTTCGTTGCCATGGGGATCTTGACTCCTGTTTCCTGCACAATCTCTACCTAAATATAAGATATATGACAATAACAATTTCAATCCAAACTTACCATTCACTCTCAATTAATAATCTTATCAGTATATAGGAATCCACTTAAGTATTCAAGTCCAAAATAATGACCCTGATTACTCAATTTATCTACCAAGTCCAACTTAATGACCTTGGTTGACCTGAGATAAATCACACTGACATTTAGTTCAGCTTTTTCTGAAAATTTACAAGTCTCAAATTAATGAACTTGTTTTGACTTTTCAATTTTCACAAACTTATCATGTTAAGCTCACAACTCATCCTCCAGCTCAGAAACTTCATGCATTTGCTTCAATTCGAATATGAAGATCAGCTTTCCACTTTGGTTTGTCGAAAAATAAAGCAGAAGTGTAAAATCTTTTTGGATTTTTAAAAAAGTTTCTAGCCTAGAAATGAAATGCAGAAATAAAATGCAGTAAATGTAAACTATTTAGAAACATATATTTGGTGAGTGTGTTAGGGAATCATATCAGCTATTCGACAAGTCCCAAGTACCGTTAAGCTTTGATTACATACTCAGAATTAAACAATTCGCTTAGATTGTCGATATACTGATCACTTAAATTTTTACACAATTTTCAATCTGTCCAGGATACGGATTTAGTGTTTTAGAGACTTAAACTCATTCATGTGTCCCTCCTCTTGAATATACTCCCATATCCAGATCCCAATATTCAGTCTTACAGGTGAGTATACCACATATGATATCTGTAAAGGGTTAAATTGTGAAACCGTAAGAGCTCAGGTTAGAACTTCCGTTCAGCAGAGATATGACGATTCGACTTTAGTGGGTCCCCTTTAGAGGATCTTTTTTACAACAGCACATGATTTACATATTCTTTCAATGTTTCATCATTTTTATGCTGAGGGCAGCGCTATATTTCAAGCAAGCGGTAAAGTATTCTCCGGGGACTAGGCCATTGCTTTCGCAAAATCAGAAGTCCCGGGATAATACCCCAGATATCACTGAGTATAAAGACCTAGTATCTCAGAAAGATGGATCTTTCAAACAAGATTTCAGAGGTTACCTATATACCCAAGTAGTGTTCCCCACGAAATAAGCAAGTAAAGATTTTAGGTTTATATCCCGAACAAACCTACTAAATGTATAAAAACCTATCGGCACATCATCAGCGAGACTGTTTAACACATTTAAACTTTCCATATCTTTAGCATACCGTAACTGTCAAGCCGATGTACTATCATTTTCCCTTTTTACACAAGCTCTTTTCTGTTTTTCTATTGTTTTTGGATTTTGAAAATATCTCATGTTTTTGTATTTTTGACATTTTTTATTGTTTTTGTATTTTGCTGAAATTTAAGCTGATTTTAGGTCCAAATCTTTCACGGATTAGTTAAAACTATGTTTCGCTTGATATATGTGAGTTTTAAACCATTTCAACAATTAAATTTTGTTCAAATCAGAAAAGAAGGAGTAGAAGTGTGAGAATCCGGTAAAATCAAGCTGAATTGGTATGAACTCCTCATCCTGAGCTCTGATACCACTTGTTGGATCTTCGTGTGACCCTAACGAGTCAATCTGAGTAGTTCATCATCAAATACAAAGGTGGAATCATTGTAAATGACGTCAACACAGCTTGTTCCTTTCTAATCTTTATCTATTACTGATTTCCTGAGCTTTTACAAGTTCAAATGACAAATGGACAGCACCTCGGCTCAGAGAACATGACCTCATTCCGTATGAAATGAGACCACACAACCCCTATATATAGTTGAACTAATTTCGTTTGAAAGTGGCAAGGCCCATTTCAAACGAAATTACCTTTGTTAATTTCGTTTGAACTGTACCTTGTCACCTTCAAACAAAATCACCCACTTAAACATGAACAAACCCTAAATTCAATCCTGTTGTGTGCTCTTTTATCCTATCTAGACATAAGACTCGATTAAGACGAAGTTAACAGACAGTAGATGCACCAACAACATGGCCCAGAGTTTACTTGGGAACGTGAGGACCAAATGAAGGCGAAATATCCGAATTTGTTTTCACAAGCTTCCTCTAGTTAAAATTTCGGGACGAAATTTCCTAAAGTAGGGGAGACTGTGACAACTGTGTTCTGTAATCGTCGTATACTGTAAAACAATGTAACTTATCAATAAAACAATGTGCTTTGGTGTTAATATATGTGTTTTGGTGTTATTATGTGTGTATTTGTGTTTGATGATTTTACGATTTGATTCGATTCCGATTTCAAGCTTTAAATCGCTTTCTGGAAGGTTATATGCAAACTGGTGCGTAAACGTAGTCAGTTTAATACAACAAACACTCTGGAATAGTGACATAGGCTTAACATACCTTAAATAACCTCCACATAACTTAGAAATAAGTTTTGGATGGTCTGGTGTGTTGAAATCAAGTTTGTTCGATCACAGGGACTAATTGTGTCAAACTGTGAAACTATATCGATTTTTATAGTAACGAACATTCCGAAACTTGATCATAAGTTAAACATACCCTAAATATCCTTTACATAGCTTAGAAATAGGCTTTGAGGGGTTCGGTATGCTAAAATAAACTTTATTGATCAATAGGGACTAAAAGCGTCAAAAAGTGCACAAGTTTGCATTTTCGCGCATATCTTACGTTCTGAATATATCCGGACATCCAAAAATTTATGTAATCATTAAAATATTTTATTTTAGTGATTGGCTCGATAAAATTCCATTCGTCGCGTAATTTGGATCATTTTTGCGTTTGTTACGACTTCCGTCGTAATTAACCGAATAATGCAACCGTACGACCAAACGAACCGACATCCGATATATTTTTGAGCATTTTTTGAGTACCCTATACTTTAATATCATTTTAGATCCTTGAAATGGGGTTAACGGGGTTTAAACGCATCAAAAAAGGCCTTAAACATGTGAAGGGACCATTTCTGCCATTTTGTCAAAATTTCTGGGAACTGGCACCTGGTGGCGCTGCGCCACCACCATATGTCTCTTCCGTGGCGCGACGCCATGGCCTGATCTGGATAGAAACATGTTTTTCAGCAATGGAATTGAACTAGGGGGTCTTTTTTGTAACTTTTGCAATACCTGGAGCTGGTTTTCGACCCCCATTGTATTCTAATACCATGTACCCACATGTATGGCCAAGATTACACCCTCTAAACACATGGAATGATCCTATTGATCTCAACTTCCTATAAATAGCAAGCTTCCTCATTTGGGTTCTTCACACTTGATTCTGAAATTTCTCTAAGTTGAGGTGTTATCACTTCATACCTGAGAATATTTGGAATCAAAACACCTTCATGGACCCTTTGTAAGTCCTCTTCTTGCTTGTTCTTGAATTTCAAGCATGAAAGTCAAACGGTGTTTGACTTTCAGCTTTGACAAGTCAATGGTCAACACAAAGTTCATTTGAACTTTGCAATGTGAGCGTAATCACAATGGTTATAGTCCCTTGTGGCTATACCTACTGATTACCCCGTTGACTAGGCGTAGTGACGAGTCGTTGTTTCGGCCAAAATGCGTATTTGTACGTATTTTGTAACCAAACTACTCTTGGGTATCAAAACCGTTTTTTTTATTCCAAAACATGTTTTCTAACTTAACTAAACGTGTCTTAACATGTTTAGCTCGTCACTTTTAGTTTACTGCTTGTGTAGAGTTGTAAGTCAAGCGGACTAAACACCCGCTTAGACTTTCGAACTCGACCCGTTTGGTCGATCATTAGGATCTGACCAAACATGTTTAGTGACCATAGTTGCATAGGGAATAACCTTCCGAGGTTGTACCATATGGTCACTTAGGTTTAATTAGTTGTATGATAAGTAGTTTATATGCCTTAGGTAAATGACCAAAATACCCTTTATATGCATAACTGGTAATTAAGAATATGTAGCATAAAATTTTGTCACTTAATTGATTATGCAACATGTTTAGGCATATAATACTTGTCATATGACTAGTTAGACGTCTCGAACGTGCAGTTACGCGAACGACGCGTTAAAGTAGCATAAGCTACCTTAATTGGTCGCAATGGGTCGAAAGCACTTAGGTTAGGTTCAGATCTAGAATGTAGACTTGTTAAACCATATCACATGAGTTCCAACACTCATTTGGTTTACAAGACCTCATTCTATCCGATCTTCCGATAGAGGTGTCAATTTATTTACTAGTGATTCGATTACTAGGTGCTGCTTGATTTCTCTGGTTTACTTGAGTTTGTTGAAGTTCTATTGGTTAAGGATACTTTTCACTTCATGTGAGTACATAGTTCCCCTATTTTATTGTTTTCGATTGTTTTGGGGTGATTCATATGTATTAAACGATTTCGATATTTAAACGATGGTTTCAAAAACGACTAAGATGGTTTATATTAAACTAACAACGATTTCAATAACGTGAACAAACTTGTTGGACATAGTTACATAACGAATGACATTCATTAGCATTGATCAAGCCGACCAGTATTAGGTTATGGTACCATAGGATCTGACAAATCCCGTCATCAGACTGCACCCATGGTTATGTGTGGGTTATGTGGGTAATGATTGAATCTGTAATAGTGAACTTAACCTTTGGTGGTTTGTTAATGCGAGAAGCGAGATAGTCGAGTCACGAACGTTTGAATGTTATTAGCGAGACGACCAAAAATAGTTTTCAAACAATTAAAACGAGGATGATTTAAACGATTTAAACGAGTTAACGATTTGGAAATGATTTGAACAAGATTAAACGAGTTGGATAAACGATTGGTTTTTTGTTAAGTGTTTAGATAACGGGACGGGTGTAATATGGTGAAAACATGGTAGATACGCCGTTGATACTTCTTATATATAAGTGTTTTCAACATATTACATACCGTGGTGTTATTTAGTTCACTTAGGTAAACGATTTTGAAACGATGTCACATAACGATGTTTTCGAAAGGATATAAACCATACGAGATTTATTCAACGAGTTAATACGAAATGTTTTACAATTTGGTTTACTAAAACAAATGTTTTTGGGTTAAGAATCATGGCTACGAGGTTTTATAAATAATAACCCGCTTGATTTGAGTTGGTTAATTCCGTTGCAATATTATACTCTTTTCAAAACAAGGTTTTTAATAAGGTATTGCAACATGTAAACTAGCCATGAATCCGACACTCTTATAAAACCTATGTGCTCGCCAGCATTTCTTTGCTGACTTTGTTTTTACATATGTTTCAGGTGTTGTTGCTTGATGTTGATTGCTAGGATGCATGAGTCACATAGGATCTGGACGAGGCCTTAGTGACATAATAACAGTGATAGTCGATATGTAACTTGTTTGTTTTGTGTTAAAACAATCTAAATAACTTGATGAATAAATAAAACAAAACTTTTTGTATTCCATGGTTGTGTAACAATAATTCTATTACAGCACTCCCTGACGTTTCCGCCATGATTTGTTGTTTTACGTGGTCGGGGTGTGACAATATTCCTGCCATTTCCTCTGGCAGTTGTAGCCGATAGGCTACAGGTCCTATTCTTCTAATAATCTCAAAAGGTCCAACGTACCTGGGGCTTAGCTTTCCCCTCTTGATGAATCTTACCACTCCTTTCCAAGGAGAGACTTTTAATAATACTTTATCTCCTACTTGAAATTCCAACGGCTTTCGTCTGTTATCAGCATAACTCTTTTGTCGATCACGTGCTGCTTTCAGTCGTTCCTTGACTTGAATGATTTTGTCTGTTTGTTTCTTATACTATTTCAGGTCCAGATAGTTGCTTTTGTCCAATTTCTGCCCAACAGACTAGAGTTAAGTGCTTCGAATGGTGCAGCATTGATACTTGTGTGATAACTATTATTATAAGAAAATTCTATCAATAGTAAATGATCATCCCAATTACCTCTGAAATCAATTACGCAAGCTCTAAGCATGTCTTCCATGGTCTGAATTGTCCTTTCGCTTTGTCCGTCCATTTGAGGATGATAGGTTGTGCTTAGATTTAACTTGGTTCCCATTGCTTTTTTGGAAACTTGTCCAAAAAAGAGAGGTAAAACGACTATCTCTGTCAGAAACAATTGATAGAGGAATTCCATGTAAAGAAACTACTTCATTTACATATAATTTAGCTAATTGTTCCATACTGAAAGTTTCCTTTATTGGTAGGAAATGAGCTGACTTGGTTAGCCTGTCTATAATCACCCAGATTGTATCATTACCTTTTTCTTGTTTTGGGTAATTTAGTAACAAAATCCATTGTTATTAATTCCCATTTCCAAACAGGCATTTCTAACTGTTGCAATAAACCTGAAGGTTTCTGATGTTCAGCTTTGACTTGTGAACAGGTTAAACACTTAGCAATATATGCTGCTATATCCTTTTTCATTCCTATCCACCAAAAATTCTTTCTTAAACCCTGATACATCTTATCACTTCCAGGATGCATCGTATACTTAGACCTATGGGCTTCTTCTAATATACGATGACGTAGGTTTCCTAATTTAGGTATCCACATCCTTTTCTTATGGAATCTCCAAATTCCGTCTATTCCTTGTTCTAATTCCTTAATCATTCCTTTCAAGTTTTCACTATCATCCTTGATTACCGATTCTTGTGCCTTTTTAATCTGTTCATTTAAATCTACTTGCAGATTTCATTTAAGTGAACGTACTCTTTTTGGATTTTCATGATATTTTCGGCTTAAAGCATCAGCAACTACATTTGCCTTTCCTGCATGATACTGGATATCACAGTCATAATCACTAAGTAATTCCATCCAGCGTCTTTGTCTTCTATTCAACTCCTTTTGCCCGAAGACATACCTTAAACTCTCATGGTCTGTGAAAATGGTACACTTACTACCATATAGGTAATGTCTCCAAATCTTAAGGGCGAAAACTATAGCTCCTAACTCTAGATCACGTGTTGAATAGTTCTCTTCCTGATTCTTAAGCTGTCTAGAAGCATAAGCTATAACCTTTTGACGTTGCATCAATACACATCCATAACCTAACTTAGAAGCGTCACAATAGATTACAAAATCTTCAGTTCCTTCTGGTAACGCTAGTATGGGTGCATGGGTTAATCTTTGCTTAAGGATTCTAAAGGCTTCTTCTTGTTTTGGTCCCGATTCAAACTTAACGGATTTACAGGTCGGGTTAGTTAAAGGAATGGCTATTCTAGAAAAATCTCGAATAAATCTTCTATAATAACCAGCCAATCCTAAGAAACTTCTAACCTCAGTTGGTGATTCAGGGGTTTTCCATTTGGTTATCGCCTCGATCTTAGTGGGATCTACATGAATTCCTTCATGATCAACTAGATGTCCAAGAAATTGTACATGTTCTAACCAAAACTCACACTTCGAAAACTTAGCATAAAGCTTCTCTTTTCTCAATAGACTTAGAAGTGCGTGCAAATGCTTTGCATGTTCTTCTTTACTCTTAGAGTAAATGACAATATCATCTATAAAGACAATTATGAATTTATCCAAATATGGCTTACATATTCGGTTCATCATGTCCATGAATGCAGCTGGGGCATTGGTTAAACCAAATGGCATGACAGTAAATTCATAATGGCCATACCTTGTTCTGAAAGCGGTCTTAGGAATGTCCTCTTCCTGTACCTTTAATTGATGATATCCTGACCTTAAATCAATTTTAGAGAAAAATCGTGCTCCTTGCAACTGATCAAACAAATCATCAATTCTTGGTAATGGATATCAATTCTTAATTGTGACCTTGTTTAATTCACGGTAGTCAGTGCACATACGCATTAATCCGTCCTTTTTTTAACGAATAGGATCGGCGCTCCCCAGGGAGATGAACTTGGCTATATGAATCCTTTCTCTAACAATTCATCTAATTGTTTCTTTACTTCCTGCATTTCTGCGGGTGCCAAACGGTAAGGTGCTTTGGCAATTGGTGCTCTCCTTGGTATTAGGTAGATTCCGAATTCAACTTATCTGTCTGGAGGTTGCCTTGGTAGCTCTGGAAATACATCTGAAAACTGGGATACTACTGGAATATCCTTTAATTCTTTTCCTTTAGTGTTGGTGATTATAGAAATCAAATACACAAATGATCCTTTTCTTATATAACTTGTTGTTTTCATCGTAGAGATGAATTTAGTGGATCTAGAGGTTTTATTTCCTTTAATTGTGATCTTTTCACCCCTTGGTGAATTTACTTGAATTGACTTTTGATCACATAAAATACTGGCTTTATTGGCTATTAACTAATCCATTCCTAACACAACATCAATTCCTGCCAGATTCATGGGGTAAAGGTTTGCAATAAATTTCTGATTTAGAATTTCCATTTGTTGGGTTTTTCACATGTTTATCAAAGTATTTTATCCATATAAAATAAAAACGCAGCGGAAAATTATTGTTTAAAACATGTTACTTACAAAATATAAAACCCATTTTATATGTAAAACCCAATCCTGGATCCATATACGAATATGCATGCTATCAAAATAAAAACACAACCATAGAGTGTTTAGAATACTACATTCCAAGGAGTAAAGAGAAATGAAATGAATGATGCTTCTTGAACGGTTGCCTTCAAGTGTAGAAGACCTCAAGCTTGTATACCCCAAGCCTTCCAACAAACACCTTGTGTTTAGCTAGGATTTGTACACTTATGAACTCACTTGAAAAATCCCCTCTTGAAACCATCATATGGCCGAAAATTAGAGGGCCTTTTCTAGAGTTCTTGCATTTGAAAACACTTGAGAAAAACTCTCTTGTATGACCATCTCATGGACGATTTCTATGAGTTCTTACACTTGATTTTCAAAATGAAAAACTCTCTTGATCAACCATGTGTAGGCCGAAAATTTAAGAGCTAAAATCAAGTTCACAAGTCTTGCATCTTCTTGCATTTGACATCTAAGTATTTATAGAACCATGAGAAAGAATTGCCACCCACCTTGACCAATCATGTGCCAACTTACACATGCAAGTGCATGAAATATGATTGGCCAAAATCTTTAGGGAAGACCACCCAATGAAATCTTCTCTAGCACATGCATTTGCATGCATTTCTATTGGACTAATTTTTTTAGGGAAGAACACCATGGGGGGGGGGGGTGGCGGCCTTGCTTTATTTAAAAAAAATTCTTTTAAATAATATAAGTCTTATATTTTATAAGTTTTATAAAATATAACATCATATGTTCACAAGACTTTATACAACTTTTATTAAGTTATTTAACCCATTAAATAACAAAATAAAATATTCTCTCAAAATAAATTATCCATATAATTTATTAGTTTGTCAAGTGCAATTATTTAGAAAACCAATTTCTAAATACTCTAAGTGTTAATATTTATTTGTTTGATTATATCACAAATAAATAATATAGGTGTTTTTCTAGCTTGTATTTGGGTATGACTCGACTTGGATCATAACGTACTAGCTACATCAATTTAATATGTGTCTTGGGCATACAGAGTCCAACAATCTCCCACTTGCACAAGATACATAGAAGATTGATGCAAGTAGTAAATGACGCCTAACTACGGTTTACTACCCCCAATATGTATGACTATATTTTCCATTCAATAACATCATCCCCTTCAAGTCCCTTACTTGAATATGATTTAGGTGAATCTATCATTTATCCTTTCGTTACAGATGTCATGTTAAATCCAGAGACACAGAGTGATCACTCTCTGTTGATTTAACTTTAGCAGGCCTTAGACATCTTACTCTCAACGAATAAGAGGAACAAATCCCATCTTGACTACATACGTCTCTCACAATCACCATGTACCACACCTGAGCTTAGCCTTATGTACTGTCATATTACTGACAGCGAAGAAATAAGTCAAGGTACAATATTTGGTGAATATCAAGACCCAATATGTATCTTAGGTATGAGAATACTATGATATTCTCCTTTACTCAAATTTACTTATGATCAATCACAAATGATTCCATGTAGTAATATTTGAGAGCGAGTCAGTCCAATATTTGTATCCCACAAATATCTATGAATTTTGGCAGCAACACTTTGCTCTATATTCATACCTAATGAATATCCACCAATCCAAATTCATAATAGTCTTACATTCATATTTGTTCCCACAAGTATGATCGACTACGGACATTTAGAATAAGTAACTCATTCATGGATTTAAACATGCTAAAATGGAACATAGCTCAACATACCATGTGAGAGTTATAATAACAGTTGTTCCAATATCTAAATACAAAATAGATCAAATCCATTCACTAGAATATCGAAGTCCTAAGGCACAAGTATGACCCTTCATGCTTTGCCCTTTAAAGGAGCTTCGTGAGTGGATCCGTAATATTTTGATCAGTGTGAACTTTGCGAATACATATCTTTCCCTTTTTCAACTTCATCCCTTATGTAGTTGAAACTCCGTTCAATGTGTCTAGTCTTTTGATGTACATGAGGTTCCTTGATTTGAGCAATCACACCATCATTATCACAAAGATTTTTAGGGTCCTGAATGGTAGGGACTACCCTTAGATCGGCAATAATTCAAGTGGCATATCCTTATGAATTATCTCAATCAATGAAGCGGCGATGTATTCTGATTATGTAGTGGAGAATGCTACCCATATTGTGATCGAGAACCATCTCGATTAGTTTGGAAACTCGTATCCTTGTAACCCTTTACAACGAATTCCGAAACTCGCATCCATGTAACCCTTTACACGAGTTCTTTTCACCAGATCCATATATTAGAAACATATCCTTAGTCCTTATAAGGTATTTCAATATATTTATAACAGTCACCCAATGACCGTTACTCGCTGGTATCTTCTCGTTATGCTTAAAGCGCATAACTTGTCCGGTCTAGTGCATATCATTACGTACACAATGAATCCTATAACTGACGCATATGGGATTCCTTTCATTCTTTCTTGCTCATCCTTTGAGCTTGGACATTGAGACACACTCAATATTGTCCCCTCTAGAATAGGTACCAAACCTTTTATAGAGTTCTCTATCTTGAACCCTTTCAAGACTTTGTCAATGTATGCACTCAAGTTTAAACCTATCTATCGCCTTGATCTATCCCAATAGATCTTTATTCCCAAAATATAGGTGACTTCACCAAGATCCTTCATGGAAAAACAACTTCCAAGTCAGGCTTTTACACCTTCCAAGGTTGGAATGTTATTTCCAAATAGTGATCGACATATCATACTAAGAAAGTAATGATGCTCCCACTAGCCATCTTATACACACAAGCTTCATCGACGTTCTTGATTCCCTTCATCAAAACCGTGCTTCCAACTTCTAGATGCTTGTTTTAATCCGCAGATTGATTTCTTTAACTTGCATACTTTGTCAGGATGTTTTGGACCGACAAAACCTTCAGGCTGAACTATATAGACATCTACCTTAAGATATCTATTAAGGAAAGCCATTTTGACATCCATTTGCCAAATCTCATAATCATATTATGCAGGTATGGCAAATAATATCCTTATTGACTTTAGCATCACGACGGGCGAGAAGGTCTAATCATAATCAACACTTTGAGTTTGAATGAAACCTTTTGCTACAAGTCTCACTTTATAAGTATCCAAGTTACCATGCATATGTGTTTTCTTCCTGAAAACCTACTTATTTCCAACCACTTTGGAATTAAGAGATGACACAACCAATTCCCATACTTGGTTGTCATACATGGATTGCATCTCTACGTTCATGGCTTCAAGCCATTTGTCACAATCGGATTTTGACATTGCATCATTGTATGTGGTAGGTTCACCCGAATCTACGTAGCGTCCATCTATGAAAAATCCATATCTTTCAGGTGGACTACTAATTCTACCAGATCTATGAACGTTTTGTGTGTATAGATCAACCATTTGATCATTTTCAACAACCTCTTGTTGAGTGCTAGTATCAACCAAACGTGTAACGGCTTGTGGTTCTCGATCCTCATCAAGTTCCACTTTTCTACTAATTTCTTTCACAAGAAACTTATCTTCCAAGAACTCAACCTTTTGAGCAACAAATACCTTTTGCTCTGTTGGATCATAGAAATAATATCCTATACCATCTTTAGGATATCCTACAAAGATACACTTAGTGGATCGTACTTTTATTTGGGGTGTATTGCTTCACATAAGCTTCACAACCCATACCTTTAAATATGATAATGATGGAGCCCCTTCATGCCATACTTCAAAAGGTGTCTTATCCACTTTCTTGGTTTGGGCCATATTTAATATACGATCCACAGAGAGCAAAGCGTAACCCCAAAATGATAGAGATAATGCGCTCCTAGCCATCATAGATCTAACCATATCCAAATAGAGTTCGATTCCTCCTCTATCGAAACGAAGAACTTTAATTGAGTTGATATTGTACTTCACCCTTTGAAGGCTTTGAAAAATTCAAAACTTCAACTTTGTGTCTCAATAAGTACACATAACTATAACTATTACAGATGTTTGTAAAATTAATGAAGTATCTTTCACCATACCTAGTCATTGGCTTAAAAGGATCACATACATCCAAATGTATGATACCTAATAAATCTTTTGCCCTTTTCCACTAAAGGGTTCCTTAGTCATTTTACCTTGTAAATAAGATTCACATGTATCAAATGAACCAACTTCATTTGTTTCCAAAAGATCATTCTTTCAAAGTGTTTACATGCGACTTCTGTTTATATGACTAAGGCGATAATGCCAAATATAGGTCTCACTCAAATCCATTTTGAGTTTCTTGGTGATTTCTTGGTACATTAAACTATCAAATGATGTATTATTATGAACCGATTCATAAATACCATTTGAAGGCATAGGTTTAAAGTAAAACATGTCATTCATCGATATAAATGTCAATGTTTGCAAACTTTAAATCAAAACCATATTGTCTTATAAGGGAAACTTGAATAATGTTCCTAGTCAAACTAGGAGCATATATAACATGTTTAAAACAATTTCCAAACCATTTGGAAGTTTCAAAACATAGTCTCCTTTCTTGTAATGTTTATTTCTTTTGAACCTTTTGCAACGAATTGCAAACATGAGTTCCACATCTGGTATCTAATACCCATGTGTTAGAAGAAATAACATTAAGGTCAATATGTATCATTAAGATTGTACCTGAGGTTTCCCTAGCATCCCTCTTGTTTTTCAACTCTTTGAGATAGGTTGGACAATTCCTATTTAAATGCCCTATCTCACCACACTCAAAGCATGGATCGTTCATGGCAACCTTTGCCTTCTTCTCTTTTGGTTTCGGTGGTTTCGCTTTAGTTTTTCTAATCATTTTCCTTTTGAATTTCCCGTTACCATTTGCAACATTTGCTTTGGTATCGGGGTGATGCCTTTTCCTTGTTGACATCCTTATTGATCGTTAGAATGGATAAAGCCATTTTACCCATATTGAGACTTTCGAGGCGATCAATGTGGCTTTTCATCTTAAAGACATAAGGTGAGACTGATTGGGTTTTCTCTATTCGACATGCATGAAGCGCTCGAACCGTTTCGAAGCGTTCTAACCTTAGGAACATTTCCTACAATTGGGTAATCATGTCGTATGCTAATGATGTTCAAAACCTTTTGAATCTCGGGAATCATAATTCCTAACATGAGGCAAGAGGCTTGCGTAGTATCCTCGATATACTTAATCCAATCTTCATAGGCATCCTTATATTCCATAAGATGTTCATCGGGATTAGGATCGTTTTTAGTGATAGGTTATGGACGGTTTTGGGTAATATTGTTAGCGGCCATCTACAGAATTTTACAAGGTTCAATTTTAGTATTTTCGATATTATTATATTTTAATCATTAATACCCTTTTGTGTCTTATAGACATTTAATAATTAAAATCTAGAATCCAACGTTACATTTAAATATTGGTTAGGTGACCTTTATCCCTCTATTTAAATTAACAAGGTAGTCAACGTTTGACAATTGCAACCCTTTGCAACTTCTAGTCATATGGGATCGGTTAAACATCTTTATGTTTAGTTGGCATGTTTAATCCCATCAACACCTTTTGTTCTCCATGCTTTGGTGACCCTAAGTTCATGGTTTCCAAATCAAGTCGTCCAACTTACACACACGTGTGAGTTTATATACATAAGTGGTTAGGTGACCTTTATCCCACGAACATGGTAAACCCACCACGAATATACAAGTTCCCTAAAATGTGGTTAGGTGACCTTTATCCCACAATAAGAGTTCCCAAGTGATTCGAGTGTTGTATAAAAGTATGGTGTTTGACTTGTTTTATAAAAGGGATTTTTGAGTTTTCAAAATTCTAGTTTAGAAAACTTTATGTACCGTACATTTGCATGCATTCAAATCCTTGGTACTTTTGTGAAAACAAATTTTCAAGTTTCCTTTTAATAAAAACCATTTTATTATAAAATCATTAATTTTAATAACCTTTTATTTACCATTTTTAATGATCTTTAAAGAACCAATTTTAAGCTTGTTGTTGATTATTAGTTTGTTAAGCATGCATATCCAAATATCATCCAAACAATAAAATAAGCAACCACACAAGCACAACATACATATCAATAGGTGCATAACCATAGCCAACTATTTTGACCACACTTGTTAGCCGAAACAAGTGTGTCAAAAGGTCCTTCCTAAAGGGTGAATATTGACACAAATAATGTGTCATTGAACTCCCACTTGATCCCGCATCCGAATGCTTCAAGTCTTCTTCTTGTGTTGTGATTTCTTCACATTCTTTGGTCTTCCAAATGTCTTTTATATTCAGCTCCAAACTCCTTTAGACATAAAAAATGTGTTTTGGTTTTCGGGCTAAAATCCCGTTAAGAACCGTGAAGTCTCTTAGGCCCGAAAATAGCCAAAACCAAAAACGCATTTTTGTGTGCATCTTCTTTTACAAAAAAAACATATCCTAATACGTTTTTTCTAGTAAAATGAAATTCACCTAATCTATTTATTTTACATACCAAATGAAAATAAATAAATTACATATTTTTACACATGGAAGAACAAAATAATTATTATTGCAACCCTTTGAAATAATTAAATACAAATCACAAACACAAATATTCAACATATTCACACAAGGTCATGGCTAGCTTATGAACACCAAAATATATATATATATCCACATATATAAAATTCAAGAAGCAAAATGGTTTCCTTTTTACAACCTACTTTTCGGTCAAGAATGAAAAAACCGAAAAAGTGGGTTTTTGTCCAAACAAACAAATCATCCAAATGACATAATTTTTCAAGATACTTTTATGCATGTATTAAAATAATCTTGAAAAAAAAAGGATAACCATATATAAAATTTCGGCCATAGGGTTTTAACCAAACCTGAAACCCAAAAATTTCATATCCTATGAAGCATGCATTCATATAAGCTGCTCTGATACCACTGTTGGGTTTTTCACATGTTTATCAAAGTATTATATCCATATAAAACAAAAACGCAGTGGAAAATTATTGTTTAAAACATGTTACTTACAAAATATAAAACCCATTTTATATGTAAAACCCAATCCTGGATCCATATACAAATATGCATGCTATCAAATTAAAACACCTTGTGTAGAGTGTTTAGAATACTACCTTCCAAGGAGTAAAGAGAAATGAAATGAATGATGCTTCTTGAACGGTTGCCTTCAAGTGTAGAAGACCTCAAGCTTGTATACCCCAATCCTTCCAACAAACACCTTGTGTTTAGCTAGGATTTGTACACTTATGAACTCACTTGAAAAATCCCCTCTTGAAACCAACATATGGCCGAAAATTAGAGAGCCTTTTCTAGAGTTCTTGCATTTGAAAACACTTGAGAAAAACTCTCTTGTATGACCATCTCATGGACGATTTCTCTGAGTTCTTACACTTGATTTTCAAAATGAAAAACTCTCTTGATCAACCATGTCTAGGCAGAAAATTTGAGAGCTAAAATCAAGTTCACAAGTCTTGCATCTTCTTGCATTTGACATCTAAGTATTTATAGAACCATGAGAGAGAATTGCCTCCTACCTTGACCAATCATGTGCCAACTTACATATGCAAGTGCATGAATTATGATTGGCCAAAATATTTAA
Organism: Helianthus tuberosus; assembly: GCA_030545235.1. NCBI lineage: Eukaryota > Viridiplantae > Streptophyta > Magnoliopsida > Asterales > Asteraceae > Helianthus > Helianthus tuberosus. Next base: position 128,497,154 of record CM060360.1, read on the forward strand.
GGAAGACCACCCAATGAAATCTTCTCTAGCACATGCATTTGCATGCATTTCTACTGGACTAAAATTTTTAGGGAAGAACACCATGCGGGGGGGGGGGTGGCGGCCTTGCTTTATTTAAAAAAAAATCTTTTAAATAATATAAGTCTTATATTTTATAACTTTTATAAAATATAACATCATATGTTCACAAGACTTTATACAACTTTTATTAAGTTATTTAACCCATTAAATAACAAAATAAAATATTCTCTCAAAATAAATTATCCATATAATTTATTAGTTTGTCAAGTGCAATTATTTAGAAAACCAATTTCTAAATACTCTAAGTATTAATATTTATTTGTTTGATCATATCACAAAATAAATAATATAGGTGTTTGTCTAGCTTGTATTTGGGTATGACTCGACTTGGATCATAATGTACTAGCCACATCAATTTAATATGTGTCTTGGGCATACAGAGTCCAACACCATTCTTGCTCCCTGCAAGATCTTAGAAATCTTAATAGTTTCCCCATTTGCTATCTCTACCAGACATTCTTGTGGAAGTTTAGTTAATGATTGATTAAGAATTTTGCAAAATGAAGTATTAATAAAACTTTGGTTTGCACCAGAGTCAAATAATACTTTAGCAAAAACATTATTAACTAAAAATGTATCGGTGATCACATCCGGGATCATCTTTGCTTCTTCTGCAGTCAGAACAAATGCTCTATCATTTTTAGTATTCTTGGTGTTCGTAGCTGCAGCTAGCTTTGGACAGTTAGGCTTGATGTGGCCTTGTTCTCCGCAGTTGTAGCATATCTTGTTGCTAATCTTTTTCCTGCAATCTTCCGCCTTGTGTCTCGATATTTTGCAGAAGTTACAGTATATGGAGCATCTTCCGGAATACTTCCTTTTGCAATACTTACAGTAGGGTGCAGAGGTAGAACCTACATTTCTCCCACGGTTAGAATTTCCATAACGGAATTCTTGTGTAAGCTTCTGGGTTAGGTTCCTCATTTGATCCTCTTCTTGAGTACGGACTAATTCATCTGTCAAGGTATTGGCTAGTTCTACAGCTTCTTCTATAGTTTGGGGTCTAGCTGCCTTGACTACATGCCTTCTCTCTCCAATTAATCCCCAGATGTAACGGGAGATTAATACTAGTTCAGGTGAAGCAAGGGTTGGCACTATTCTAGCATATTCAAAGAATAACTTAGTGTACCCCTTACTATCCACACCAGTCATTCTAAGGTTTAAGAACTTGTTTGCTATCTGTTCTTTTTCATTAGGAGGGCATAATTTCCCTTCTACCATGTTTTTAAATTCCTCCCATTCCATATTGTAAGTTCTATCACTTCCTCTAGTCTGGAGGATAGTATTCCACCATTCTAGAGCTGAATTCTTAAACAGATTGGAAGCAAACATTATCTTATCCTCTTCCATGCACTTACTTATTCTTAAGACTGCCTTAGTCTTTTCTATCCAACGTAGAACTGCAACGGCCCCTTCATTGCCCAAGAATTCCATTGGTTTACAAGACCAGAATTCTTTGTAAGAACAACCGTAAGACACGGTTCTTTTTCTTTTAGGAATGGGCACTTGAAGTATAGGTCCATTGTTCACGATGTGTTCAGGTTCAATTGGTCGCTTACTGTTATGCTTACTTTTATTATCTGCTTCCCTAACCGTTTGAATAATATATAGCATTGCATCTATTATTCCTTGTGCCACTACGTGTTGGATGGCACTGTTATCCACTTGGTTTCCATTGTTGTTGTTTGGATTTTCGTTTCCCGGGTTATTGTTACTCTGGATATCGTTATTTAGATTTTCCTGATTCACTTCGTCGTTCATCTGAATTTTAAACAATTATCACGTATTAATATCACAAGATAATATCTTAATATTATCAATCACATGACACGCATTTTGATCAAAAACGTCGAGCATTGCGACTTTACTCTTTTCTATTATAGTATGCGTCAAATACACACTAAGACTAGAATTAAAATTACAACACTATCATGCATCATTAACCACAAAGTGGTCTATACTACAAACTTGGTTTAAAAAATCGCGCCTTAAGCGCGCTTAAGCGTGAAGCGCATCTGGGCCCAGATATGTGCACCTTATGTAGCATAAGGTGAGCAATGTACGGAAAGCGCTCGCTTTTTGCGATTTTATGGTAAGCGGAAAAGCGCAGGCATAGGTAGCTTTTTGTACAAGTTTGCTGTTGGCCCACATAACTTATAATCAGACCCCTAAAGTGACAAAAAAGGCCCAATAACACACATAAAGGGTCCGATATCACACAGTCAAAGGCCTGATAGTGCCAAAACATATATGGCAGTAAAAATTAGCGGGATTTTACCCTAATCCTCATAACAACAGTGGGATTTTACGCATCTGCTGGGTTTTTTCACCAAATATTCTGGTCGATCATCCTTCTTCTTCGCTGGAAACAGGTTAGTATCTTTAATTATTAAAAGTATTTAACTTTAATAGTTGATTTCAGTTTTCTACTTGTTTCTTTTTGGACGATCTCCAATTCTCTATTCTTTGCTCAAAATCTGAAAGTTAAATTCTTTATTTCAGTTATTTTTTCACTTCTCTTGTTTATGTTTAGTTAACTTATATGTGATTCTTAGATGCTTGTTTAATGTTCTTTCACAGTTCAGTTAAATGTTCTTCATGTATACATTTTTGTTCAGTTCAGTTAAATGTTCTTCATCTCTAATTCTCTACTTTTTTTATTTTATTTCAGTTCAGTTAAATGTTCTTCATGTATATATTTTGGTCACAGTTCAGTTAAATGTTCTTTCATAGTTTGTTAATTGTTATTACTTAATACTTATACATGAAATATGTCACAGTTCAGTTAAGGTTAAATGGCTACTGATGGCCGTGAAACTGGTCAAGCAACTAGTACGGGTGACCCGAGTAGAAAATATGGCACACAAGATCCCGCCAACAAAAACCGGTGGACTTGCAAGTTCTGTGGAAAACCATCAACAGGTGGCGTATACCGGCTGAAACAACACTTAATTGGTGGTTTTAGAAACGTTGCATCATGTGGTAGGTGTCCCGAAAATGTACGCCAAGAGATGAAAGACTTTATGTTAAAAAAAGCTAAGGGTAAACAATCATATGACCCCATGGTTGATAATTATGATTTTGGTGATGAAGAGGACGAAGAATGTGTTGTAACGAAGGTGAAGAGGACAAGTGGTTCGAGCCAAGCAAATGCGCCAAAAAAGCCAAGGCAAAAAGGACTTATTGATGCGTTTTATCCTCCTAACCCTTTAGCTATACTAAAAGGTAGGAAAGGTGGAAAACAACAAACCATAAATGAAATTTGTAAAAAAGAATTGAGGGACAAAGTTTGCTTGGAGATTGCTCGGTGGTTTTATGACACGGGTATTCCTTTTCATGGGGCCACCTATGATAGCTTTCATATTATGTTGGGAGCTGTGGCACAGTTTGGTCTGGGATTCCGAGCACCTACTATGTACGAATTGAGGGTGCCTTTACTTACAAAAGAAGTAGAGGACACTAAATTGGAGATTGATAATCACAAAAAGGAATGGGCTGCCAAAGGATGTTCTATTTTATCAGATGGATGGCATGATTCGACTGTCCAAAAAGATATTATCAACTTCTTGGTTAATTCTCCTAAAGGGTCGGTGTTTGTGAAGTCTATAGATGTATCAGAGATCACGAAGGATGCTCATCAGTTGTTGGGGATGCTTGAAGAAATGGTGGATGAAGTAGGAGAGGAAAATGTGGTGCAAGTGGTGACGGATAATGCATCCAATTATAAATCGGCAGGTAACTCTTACCTGTTTTTTACTGTTTATTATCTTGTTTATGAAGAATTCGTGATGTTTTAGTGCAGAATTCATGCAGTTAGTGCAGAATTCATGCATATTAGTGTTGGTGCACGAATGTCTGTTAACTTCGTCTTTATCGAGTCTTATGTCTAGATAGGATACAACAGGTTAGAAATTAGGGTTTATATGTGATAGGTTAATTTCGAACAAAATTAACAAGTGTAATTTCGCTTGAAATGGCACTGACCATTTCAAACGAAATTAAACTTAGTGATTTTGCTTGAAATGGTCATTGTCACTTTCAAGCGAAATTAGCTCAACTATAAACAGGTGTGTTGCTAGTTCCTTTGTAACTGTTCCGATTCAGAGCCGAGGTGCTGCCAGTTTGTCAAACGATCTGTAAAAGCTTTGGAATCATTAATAAGAAGATAATTAAGAGGAATCAAGTTGTTACACGTCTATTTCTCTGTTTCCGCCTTTGAAATAGATCGTAAACTCTTCTGATTGACTCGTTAGGGTCACACATCAATCCAACAAGTGGTATCAGAGCTCAGGAAGAAGAGTTTATACCAATTCAGCTTGTTTTCATCACTTCTACTCCTTCTTTTCAAAATTAAACAAGATTTAACGGACAAAATTCCAACCATGGTCCTTGCGGATCGGATCATCCCTATAATATACAAAGACAAACTCCAGATATTTGAGATCTTTCTCTTTGAATAATATCTCAATACTGATTTTCACATATATCATGTAAAACACTGTTTTAAAGAATCCTTTAAAGAATTGGACCAAAATTCGAACTAAATCTGGATCAAATTAACAAAATGGTGGCCGATTTGATGATGTCATCATAATTCCGCTCGAAATAGCACTTGCGATTTCGCACGGAATTAGCTTTTGTGACTAATTTCGTTTGAAAGTACTTTGATTTCACACGAAATCACTAATTCCGTTTGAGCTTTTGACACGAAATCAGCTATTTCGCACCAAAGTGACTTGATTTCGTTTGAGGTGGTATTTCACTTGAAAGGCTTATTTCGTGTGAAAAGCTAATTCCGTTTGAACTAATTCCGCTTGAAACTGTTTTTGTTAAAAATAAAAAAATTTCTAAGTGTTTGTTGATTGTTTAAGATACTTGAAGATGGATGAGTTTATGAATCCTTTCAGTGACATGTTTGCTTTCACTGGAAACACCGGAGATGATACATCAAACAACACAAATAAAAACGTTTCAAATCCGAGTGCGAAGAAAACCCTTTCTGATGCTTTGAGTGTGGAGAGTGCTTATGGGACGTACAACAAACCTCCCAAACTGATGGCGATTGAAGAAAACAATAGATGGGCTAAAAGGTTTGAAGAATGGCTAAAAGCGTTTGCGTATCCAAGCTGGAAAAGCTTGAAGAATCGTTTCAATATCGGAAGATCAGATTATGAAAATTTAGAAGGCAATGATCATGTAGAAAGTTTTGTTGCAGAACAAAAGTGCATTGTGTTGGACCGTGTTTGAGACCCTAAACGTCAGTTAAGGCAGTTCATCTTAGTTTACAGAGGCGGAATCAAAGTAAACCAAGTCACAACAGCTTGTTTCCTCTTAATATCTTCTCTATTACTGATTTCCGAGACTTTACAATGATTTCAAATGAAATTTTGGCAGCACCTCGTCTCACATACAATGACCATGTCCGCTTCAAATGACAAGCACATCACCTATTTATAGATGAGGTTGTTCGCTTGAAATGATACGGATTGCTTCAAGCGAACATGCAAGAACCGGTTTCAAGCGAACTAGACTTTGATGGTTTCAAGCGGACACGAACTAGTTGGTTTCGCTTGAACATGACATGATGTCATTTCAAGCGAACTACCCTATATTAACATATACAAACCCTAATTACATCCTATCTAGACCTAAGACTTGATTAAGACGTAGTCATCAGACATTCAGTGCACCAACAGACTCCCCCTTGGATGTTGACGAAGTCTTTAGCGTCAAGTCTTTCAGTGCACCAACACATTGCATTGCTTCATCAGTCTGTGAGAGACGACATAATATCGTTGATTGAGTACACAAATGCAAAAGATCTATGGGAGAAACTGAGAGTGAAATGTATGGGTAGTGCCGAGATAGTTAAAAACAAAAAGAAATTGTTAAGAAAAGAATTTGATTTGTTTGGATGTTTAAAAAATGAATCTGTGCCAAAGATGATTGAAAGATTCGGGCATTTGAAGCTGGAACTTGCAAGACACGAAATCGTGTACACTCAAGAAGAACTGGTTGACAAATTGTTTGACTCACTGCCTAATGATAAAGACTGGCAATACTTTGCCTTGATGCTGAAGAATACAATTAAGTCTGAGGATCTGACGGTTGATCTGTTAATCGAAAGATTGGAGAGTCATGAATTGGAGATCAAGAAATCAAACAAAGTCAATCATTCCTCATATCAGCAGAATGTTGAGTTGTATTATCGAGGAAGTATGATCCCGAAGAATGTGTCTCCTAAGACAGCTTTCTCAACTGACAGTTCTAACACGTCAAATCAAGAAAGTTCAAGCAGTGGTTTTCATGGTGGTTCATTGTCAACTACTTCAAGTCAATCAGTTCCAAAGAATTTGTTCCAATGTAACATTGCTGTGGATCTCAAGAATGCTCAAAATTTCAGTGAGGAATCCGCAAAGCAGCAGATGGTGTTCTTAGCTTCTGTTTTAGAGTCATACGAGAGTCTTGTTGCAGGCAAGATTGGAAACACTAATCTCACCAAGGAGAACTATGACCAGATTAACCCAGAGGAGATGGAGTTGATCGATATTAGGTGGTGTATGGCTAGTGTAGTTAGACGAGCACAAAGGTTCATGGAGATTACAGGCAGACATTCAATTGGAGGACCGTCCACAAAACTTGGTTTTGATAAATCAAAAGTCACGTGATTTAAATGTAAATAAAAAGGTCATTTTAAAAGAGAATGTCGAAATGCATATGCTGATGATACGGAAAATCCGTTCCGTGAAGATTATTGCAAAAGAGCAATCTATTATCAGAACAAATCTGAACCACCCAGAATGAAGCAGCTAGAAGAAAATCCCAAAGAAAAATCCAGAGCAATTGTTGTTATCCATGACAATGAGGGATATGATTGGAGTGAAGTGTTACCAGAAGAAGACGCAGTAGGCTATGCGTTTGTGACAAAGATAGTTCCTTTCAAAGACTCTAGAACAGAAGAAGTGAAATACGTCAATAGAAGGATGCTAGCTCAGAACAGGATTGGTAGAATCTATCGTACATACAAAGAAGCTAAACAGATGAAAAGATGGGATGCTGATAGAGAATGTTACCTAGATCCCAATGGAAACATTGCTGTTGATCCAAATACTGTTGATGTTGAAACTCTCACCAAACAAATTGGTGATGAAGAAAAAGCAAATCAGAGATTGTGGTGGGGAGGAGGAGGAGAAGCTGAAGAAAAAGAAAAAGAAAAAGAAAAGGAGCCTCAACAGAAGAAAGTGGATGATGGGATTATTGATACATCACAAGAATTCACGGCTGAGAATTTGAAGAAGATGGCTGACAAAGTGTTTGCTGCGAAAGAGCTAGAGGTAGTTTTTGGTTCTAGAACTGAGTCTAAAACCAAGGTCAGTCAGAATGATGCAATCAATGAGTCAGGTAAGAAGGCTAAAAATGAGAGTGACTGCAAAAATTGCATGAAAGACTGCAAGGTTTGTAGTACAGTTGCTTACCTCAACGTTAAAAAGGTTGAAGAACTGACAGGAAGAGTCAGAGACGTTGAAGATCAGATCTTAAACCATGACAAAATGTTAAAAGCTTCAAATGAACGATTAAAAGAATTAACTGAGAAAATCGAAAATGATAAAAATGACGTAGAAAGAATTAGGAAAGGAAACGAAAAATTAATTCATGAAAATCGTCAACTTTCAGAAAATTTTGAGAAGCTAAAACGAACGGTAAAAGATTCTGATGACAGATATGGTAAGACATACAAAGAAAATGTTCAATTATCAGGAGTTCTTAGGGAAAAAGAAGAGCTGATCAATCAACAACTAGATGAAATTGCTAAGTTGAAGCTTCAATTTCAAGAAGCTAAAATTGAAAATGAACGCATCCAGTTGAAACTGAGCAGTTACAACTCCGCAAGTTTTGTTCTTCAACATATAGTTCCTAAACCAATTGGAAAGAACAAAGCAGGCGAAGATGTATAGTTTGACGGAACCGGGGTTGGGTTTCATCAGGTTCCACCGCCAGTTCTAAACAATTTTTTAAAGAAAAAATCAGGGTTGGTTAATGATGAAGAAGAAAGTGAAGTTAAGCTTCTAGAAACAATTGATGTTACATTCACTTCTTCATCTGATGAAGATAGTGTCCAGTCTGAAATTGTTAAAAGTATGGCTGAAAATGTTTTAAAGTCTGAAAGTCACAATATTGAGGATGATGAATGTTTTTTGGATAAATACATTCCAAAATCAAAATCCAAAAACAACTTAAATGAAGAACCTAATCTTGTGATGTACAAGATGGCAGGATCTGATAAGTTGTATTCGGATCGTGATTTTCCTTTGGAGAATGTGAATGTGGGTAAATTGAGAAATGTGTTCAAGTTGATTGAGATTGATGTTTCTGAGATCGAAGGTTTGAAACATTCCAAACGGCAATTAAATTTTGAAAAAGATAAAGCTTACTACAAAAAACCAGTTGTACCACCGCGTTTTTCTAACAACAAACAAAACAGATGGTCAGGTGGATATCAGGGGGGTAAGAATTATCAACGAAGCAATTTTCAAAACAAGAAGTTTGTTGAGAAAAAGGTGTTTGTAAAAAGCTTGAGTTCTCATTCCGAGCAAGAGTCTGAAATTTTTTCAAAGTCTAACGAAGAGTTCTTTGAGGAAAAGGCCTCACAGCCCCAGACCGAAGGCATAAGTCGGGTAGTTGATACTCGTATATGCTTTAAGTGAAACAAAGTTGGACACATTGCATGAAAGTGCACCAACTTAAAGCCTAAGTCTGAAGTTGTTGAGAGTCAGAAAGGGAAAGTTGATGCAAAAGGAAAAGCTCCAATGGTTGTTGAGAAGAAAGTTTTAAAAAATGAAAACACTAAGATCAAAACTGAACCGGTAAAGAATGTGGTAACTAAAACCGACAAATTTTACAAACGGGTTGCTTCGTCTCAACAAGCATGGAAACCAAAATCAGTTGACAAGAAATCAAGTTCTCCAAAACCAAAGGTTTCTGAGAAAGAAAAACAATCGTCTTCTACCATTCCAGTAAAGATGAATGTTCCTGTGGATTATTATGAGAAACTTGAGGATCAAAAGTCTACTACTTCTGAAAATAAGTATGTACCAAAGACAGACCAATCATCTGGTCAACCTTCTAAAAATGATTTATTTTTATATAAAGAGGTTGAGATTGGATCTGAGGAGAGCTTAAAGATGAATGACAAGAATTTTCCGCCACTTTACACTGTTAAATCTCACATCAAAGTCAACCTACCTGAGTCAAAAGAGGCTTGGGTAGCATCAAAAATGTTTGTGATATGTGCAGGAGCTTCCAAGATCCGTTTCACGTTGGATTATGGATAGTGGAGATTCTCGGCACATGATGGGGAAGAAGACCCTATTGTACGATGTTCGTAGGTTTAATGGAGGTTATGCAGGTTTTGCAGGAAATCAAGGTGGTCGAATAGTTGGTGAAGGAACTTTATCAAATGGTATCGTCACGTTTGAAAGAGTTAACTACATCGCCGAGCTTGAAAACAATCTTCTGAGCATATCTCAGATTTGTGATCGTATGTATACAACGCACTTTACAGACAATGTTTGATCTTGAAACTAGGACTTGTTGTTCCCAAAGAGTGGGTTATCATGAGAGCACCTAGAGTGAATGATCTGTACGTGTTGGACATGAGTGTAGCAACTACTACCACGGGTCAGGCTCACTGTTTTATGTCAAGAGCAACGGAAAAAGAATCACAATTATGGCATCGAAAGATGGGCCACATTCATCTGAGAAAAATGAATCACCTGGTGCATAACGACTTAGTTATTGGTGTTCATGTGAAAGGTTTTCATCTTGAGGGGGAGTGCATTAGCTGTGTCAAAGGCAAGTAAAAGAAGAAATCTCACCCTGGAAAGAAGGAAAACTCAATCTCGAGACCGTTAGAGGACTTCATATGGATCTATTTGGTCCAGTAAATGTTAAAAGTATAACTGGAGATCTCTACTGTCTAGTAGTAACAGATGATTATTCGAGATTTTCGTGGGTATCATTTCTGAAGACAAAAGATGAGACGTTTGAAAGTTTGATGGCGTTGTTCAGAAAAATTGAAAACTTGTACCAAACTCGAATCAGAAGAATCAGGAGTGACAATGGTACAGAGTTCAAGAACAACAAGATGGAAGAGTATTGTGATGAGAGAGGTATACTGCAAGAATTTAGTGCTCCTTACACTCCACAACAAAGTGGGGTAGCTGAACGAAAGAACATGATGCTAATTGAAACGTCCAGGACGATGCTTGCTGATTCGAAATTACCAGTCAATTTTTGGGCAGAAGCAGTGTCAGCCGCTTGCTATACACTCAACCGGGTTCTCACAGTGAAGAAATTCAACAAGACGTGTTTTGAGTTGATCAACAACCGCAAACCGAACCTAAAGTATTTAGAACCGTTTGGGTCTCCCTGCACAGTTCTAGAGCCTTTTGGAAAGTTTGGTGCAAAGAGTATTGAAGGAATATTTGTGGGTTACTCAAGTCCATTGAAACGAGTCTTTGTTCCAAGCTTGAAGCGAATTATCGAATCACACAATGTTGAATGCCAAGGTTACTCAATGCCACCTCAGAATCCCGGTGACTCATGGCGTTTTAATTACGATACTTTGTGGGATTCGTTTGACATAGAAGAAGATTCAGATTTCTTTGATGAGTTGGATATTCTGAGAGAATATGAAGAATCACAAGAAAGGTTTCCAGTTGAGTATACTAGAAGTCGACAGCAAACTTCAAATGACGATGAAGCCGGTCCAAGTAATACTGGAGAACATGATGATATTCAACAATCCTTGGAAAATGCTCCTGATATTCAGACGGCAGTCAACGATAATCAAGAATCTGATGATAGACCTATATTCGATCGTGGTGATTCAGATTCTGAGGGGGAGCAGATCCAGATTTCAAGTCAAAAAATTCCAGTCAGTGAACAAGGTGCAAATCAGAATGTTACAAATTTGGAAGGCGAGGTAGATGTTCCAGGCGAGGTGATGCCGAGAACTCTTTCATACCATCCAGAGGAGTTGATTATTGGAGAATTACAATCAGGCGTTCGCACTAGACGACAAATTGACCAAGGCCTTACTTGTTTTTATTCTACAGTTGCTCTGTTACAAACTGAGTTTTCACTTAGTTGTTTTATTTCACAGATTGAACCGCGAATATACAAAGAGGCGATAACTGAAGATTCTTGGGTTAACGCGATGCAAGAGGAGCTGAGTCAGTTTGAGAAGTTAGGAGTGTGGAAATTGGTAGACTTGCCTGATGGTCACAGGAAGATAAACACCAAGTGGGTGTTCAAGTGCAAGAGAGATGATCGAGGGGTTATTCTTCGTAACAAAGCTCAACTCGTAGTCCAGGGTTTCAGTCAGCAGGAGGGTATAGATTTCACTGAAGTGTATGCTCCAGTTGCTAGACTAGAAGCGATCAGAATCTTTCTAGCATTTGCATCTTGGAAAAGTTTTAAAGTTTATCAGCTAGATGTTAAATCGGCTTTTCTCTATGGGAAGGTAAAAGAGGAGGTATATGTCGGACAGCCACCGGGCTTCACCGATCCAATCCACAAAGACAAGGTTTATTTACTGGATAAAACGTTGTATGGTTTACACCAGGCCCCGAGAGCTTGGTACGAGACATTGTCTCAACACTTGCTTGCCAACAGCTTCATCCGAGGAAAAGTGGATGCCACTCTCTTCACCAAAAAAGTCGACGGACATCTTCTGATAATTCAAATATACGTAGACGACATCATATTTGGGTCAACAAATGAAAATATGTGCAAAGATTTTGAAAGAGTTATGAAGCAAAAATTTGAAATGTCATCGATGGGTGAGATGAAATTCTTCTTGGGACTTCAGGTTGATCAACTGCCCGAGGGAATATTCATACATCAAACGAAGTATGTTCATGATATCTTAGAGAAATTTGGGATGTCAGGATCTACTCCAGCTTCCTCCCCATTAGCAACGAACCATGGGATAAACCCTGATCTCACCGGAGAGAAGTTAGATGAAACGATGTATCGTTCCATGGTCGGATCGTTGATGTACTTGACAGCTTCAAGACCCGATATTATGTATCCAACCTGCCTCGTAGCAAGATTTCAATCTAACCCGAGAGCTTCGCATATGGTGATTGTGAAACGGATATTACGCTACCTGAAAGGAACTTCATCACTGGGGTTGTGGTATCCAAGAGAAGGCGATTTCACGCTCGAAGGGTATTCCGATTTCGATTTCGGATGCTGCAAAGTTAATGCTAAGTCAACAACAGCGGGGTGTCAGTTTTTCGGATCACGATTGGTTACCTGGCAATGCAAGAAGCAGACCTCTGTAGCTTTATCCACATGTGAAGCCGAATATGTATATGCTAGCAGTTGCTGCTCTCAGATCTTGTGGATCCAGCAACAGATGCGCGACTATGGTTTGCAATTTCTTAACACCCCTATCTTTGTTGATAATGAGGCAGCGATAAACATCACTAAAAATCCTGTTCGTCACGCTAAAACGAAACATATTGAAATTCGACATCACTTCATCCGAGACTGTTTCGAGAAGAAGTTGATACGAATTGAGAAAATCCAAACTGACGAACAAAAAGCTGATTTACATACCAAAGCGTTTGATAAAAATTGTTTTCAATATCTTTTAAAATTGAAGGGTATGAAGCTTTTATCGGTGTCGGAGGAGATTCTTGGTGTAGATGAAGGTACCACTGTAGTTGATGTCGAGACACAATCTACAATGGTTTGTCGATTTTTTACTTGTTTTGGTATTTAGGGGGAGTATAGGGATATTTTTTTTTCAGAAAATACAAAAACAATAAAAAATTCAAAAAAACCAAAAACATGAGATATTTTCAAAATCCAAAAACAATAGAAAATCAGAAAAGGGCTTGTGTAAAAAGGGAAAATGACAGTTACAGTATGCTAAAGAAATGGAAAGTTTAAAAGGTATTAAGCAGTCTCGCTGATGATATGCCGATAGGTTTTTACACATTTAGTAGGTTTATTCGGGATATAAACCTAAATCTTTACTTGCTTATTTCGTGGATATATAGGTAACCCCTGAAATTTCGTTTGAAAGATCCCTCTTTCTGAGATACTAGGTCTTTATACTCAGTGATATCTAAGGTATTATCCCGGGACTTCTGATTTTGCGGAAGCAATGGCCTAGTCCCCCGTATAATACTTTACTGCTTGCTTGAAATATAGCACCACCCTCAGCATAAAAAATGATGAAACATTGAAAAATGCTAATCATGTGCTGTTGAAGAAAAGATCCTCTAAAGGGACACACCTAAAGTCGAAGCCGTCATCTCTCTGATTTTGTGGAAGCAATAGTCTGAGCTCTCATGGCCCTCGCAATTTAACCCCTTACAGATATCATCTACGGTATACTCACTTGTAAGACTGAATATTGGGATCTGGATACGGGAGTATATTCAAGAGGTGGGACACATGAATGAGTTTAAGTTCTTAATACAGCTAATTCATATCCTGGACAGATTGAAATTTGTGTGAGAATTTAAGTGGATCAGTATATCGACAATCTAAGCGAATTGTTTAATTCTGAGTATGTAATTAAAGCTTAACGGTACTTATGACTTGTCGAATAGCTGATATGATTCCCTAACACGCTCAGCAAAAATTTGTTTGTAAATAGTTTACATTTACTGCATTTTATTTATGTATTTCATTTCTAGTTTAGAAACTTTATTAAAAATTCAAAAAGATTTTTCATTTTTGCTTTATTTTCCGACAAACCAAAGTGGAAAGTTGATCTTCAGATTCGCAATTTGTAGTAGATGCAGGAAGTTTCTGAGCTGGATGATGAGTTGTGAGCTTAATATGTTAAACTTGTGAAATTGAAAAGTCAAAACAAGTTCATTAAATTGAGACTTGTAAATTTCAGAAAATTGTTTGAACTAATTTGTACAAAATGTCATTGTGATTTGTCTCAGGTCAACCAAGGTCATTAAATTGGACTTGGTAGACAAATTAAGTACTTTGGGTCATTAACTTGAACCTGGATACTTAACTGGATTTAAATTATCATAATCATAAATCTTATATTAAGGTAGAGATTGTGCAGGTAATAGGTTTGTTATTGAGATAGCAGCTAAGCAAAATCCCAGCTAATTGATAGAGGGAGTCTGAAAACCTAAAAGTCAGATACAGTTCCTGGATCTACATTCAAGGGGGAGTTTGAAGGTTGTTAAAGATTCAGATTCTGTGATTCATGCTAGCTGTTGATAGAAGAAGAGAAGAATTGAAGGATGCTTACACTGTTAGACAAATTGGAAAGAGATCATAACTAAAGACTCGACGCCGAAGAGTTCATCAACATCCAAGGGGGAGTCTGTTGGTGCACAAATGTCTGTTAACTTCGTCTTTATCGAGTCTTATGTCTAGATAGGATAAACTAGCACACAACAGGTTAGAAATTAGGGTTTATATGTGATAGTTTAATTTCGAACGAAATTAACAAGTGTAATTTTGCTTGAAATGGCACTGACCATTTCACACGAAATTAAACTTAGTGATTTCGCTTGAAATTGTCATTGTCACTTTCAAGAGAAATTAGCTCAACTATAAATAGGTGTGTTGCTAGTTCATTTGTAACTTTTCTGATTCAGAGCCGAGGTGCTGCCAGTTTGTCAAACAATCTGTAAAAGCTTTGGAGTCATTAATAAGAAGATAATTAAGAGGAATCAAGCTGTTACACGTCTATTACTTTGTTTCCGCCTTTGAAATAGATCGTAAACTCTTCTGCTTGACTCGTTAGGGTCACACATTGATCCAACAATTAGTGTAGAAATCATGCTGCTTATTCAGAATTCCTGCAGTTAGTGCAGAATTCATGCAGATTTAGTGCAGAATTCATGCAGATTAGTGCAGAATTCTTGTTTTAGTGCAGAATTCATGCTGATTATTGGTCAATTATATACTTGGTTTGTTGTTTATTGTAGGCACGTAATTAGAAGCTTCAAGAAAGCATTTGTACTGGACACCATGTGCAGCCCATTGTATTGATCTCATGTTAGAGGATACAGGGAAGATTCCAAAGATCAAGGAGTGTTTGAAAAATGCAATGTTCGCGAATGCATATATATATATATATAATCATACTAAACTTGTGAATCTGATGAGAAGATTCACGAATCAAAGAAATTTACATAGGCCCGCGGTGACACGGTTTGCAACATCATTCATCACCCTTGCGCAAATGCACAAGCAAAAGAACAATTTGCTAAAGATGGTCCTGTCCGATGAATGGAGGGGTGGCAAATGGGCGAAGGAAGCGGGTGGGAGGAAAGTAGCATCTACCTTTCAACAAGAATGATTTTGGAGAAACATTGTTTATGCTCTCAAGTTGACAGGACCTCTTGTTAAAGTTCTTAAGATTGTTGACGGGGATAAGAAACATGCCATGGGGTACATCTATGACGCTATGACAAGGGCTAAGGAAGCCATTGCAGCTAGTTTTTTTAATAGAAAAGCTGAGTATAAAAAAGCCTTTGCGATCATTGACAAAAGATGGGAATGTCAGCTTCATAGGCCTTTACATGCTGCTAGATTTTTTTTAATCCGGAAATGTATTATGACAATCAAGAAAAAGCAAGTGGTGGACCGATTAGGCGAGGTTTCATTGACTGTATTGGAAGGATAGTTGCTGATCCACATACTCAAGACATAATCTGCAGCCAGTTGGATTCATATGAAGAGGCAATAGGTGTTTTTGGCAATCCAATGGCTATACGTCAAAGAAAGACGAGATCACCAGGTAAAAATATCATTTTTATTTTAATAGTACCAATTATATAAAAACATCTCATGGATTTAAGACTTTCATTTGTTAATAGCGGATTGGTGGGCTAGTTATGGATGTGATACTCCAGAGTTGCAAAAGTTTGCCATTCGGATTCTTAGTTTCACATGTAGTGCCACGGGGTGTGAGAGAAATTGGAGTGTCTTCCAACAAGTAAGTTCACAGTTAAACTTTCATTTTAATTATATTATTT
This sequence comes from Helianthus tuberosus, assembly GCA_030545235.1. Lineage (NCBI taxonomy): Eukaryota > Viridiplantae > Streptophyta > Magnoliopsida > Asterales > Asteraceae > Helianthus > Helianthus tuberosus. The sequence goes on from CM060360.1 coordinate 128,513,269, forward strand.
TTTATAGTCATTAGTTATCTAAAATTTATTACTTTTACAGCTTCATACTAAAAGAAGAAACCGAATGGCACAAAAACAATTAAATAAATTGGTGTACGTAAAGTTTAATCGTGGATTGAAACAACGATATGAAAGAAGGAACACCACCGACCCTATACTTTTACAAGAAATTGATGATAGTAACGAGTGGGTCATGGGTGTTATGGATTATGAGAATGATGAGACTTTGGAAGTTGTGTTTGATGATGATAGTGGTTGGACATGGCGTGTTGTTGAGAAGGCTTCGGGGGCATCTGAACCGATATACTCAACAAGATCAAGTACACAACAACAATCCAAAGAAAAGGATCCTTCTTCCTCCACCCCTACTCCTAGTGTACCACCACCTAAGAAAGCACCATCTAAAAGACTACATGTATTGATTGATGAAGGTATTCAAGATGATGAAGAAATCGAAGAAGAACTTGGCTTGAGTGAAGATGATGGCGAAGATGTGGTACTTGGAGTTGACGATGATCATGGAGATAGTGAAGAAGACTACTAGTGTGACAACTGTGCTCTGTAATCGATGAACAATGCAAAACAATGTTCATTATAAATAAAACAATTTGTTTTGGTGTTACTATATGTGTTTTTGTGTTTGATGATTTTACGATGTGATTCAATTCCGATTTCAAGCTTTAAATCGCTTTCTGGAAAGTTATACGCAAACTGGTGCATAAACGTAGTCAGTTTAATGCGACAAACACTCTGGAATAGTGACATAGGCTTAACATAACCAAAATAACCTTTACATAACTTAGAAATAAGTTTTGGACGGTTTGGTGTGTTGAAAACAAGTCTATTCGATCGTAGGGACTATTTGTGTCAAACTGTGAAACTATACTGATTCGTATGGTGTCGAACAGTCCGGAACTTGATCATAAGCTAAACATACCATAAATAGCCTAAACATATCTTAGAAACAAGATTTGAGGGGTTCGGTATGCGAAAACATGCTTATTTGTTCTTACAGGGACTAAAAGTGTCAAAAACGACGTAAGTTTGCATTATCGCGCATATCTTACGTTCTGACCACATCTGGACATCTAAAATTTTTGTACACACTAAAATATTTTTATTTTAGTGGTCGGCAGGCAAAAATACCATTCGTCGCTTATTTTGGTTCGTTTTCGCGTCTGTTTGAGTTTCGTCATAATTTAACGAACAACGCGACCGTACGGTTAAACGAGCCGACATCCGAGAGTTTTCCGAGCACATTTTGAGTCCTCTAAACCTTATTGACCTGGTAAATCTTTGAAAATGGCTTAACGGGGGTTAAAAGGTCCTGAAATGAGCTCAAACCATGTGCAGGGACCTGAACTGTCAATTTTCAAACTTATGCTGAACTGGGGAGCCCAGGCGGGCCGCGTGACCCCCTCCCCATAACTTACGCGGGCCGTGTGAAGTGCCCATAAACCAGAATGTTGTTTTTCAGCAACTGATTGATAATTTAGGGGATGTTTATGCAATTTCTTTGTGTGGTAGCCAAGTTATCTCGTCCCCAAGTCTTCTAACCTGCATCAAACAAATGTATGGCCATGATCTTTGCTTGGAGGCTACACAAAACATTTGTCATGATCCTATGATCTTGCAACAAGTATAAATAGCCAAGCTCTCTTCCTCATTCTTTGCTCATTCTTCTCATTTCTCCTCTACAATCTGAATTGGGAAGCTTTCTAATCTGCTTGGAACCTTATTCTTAGTAGAAAAGATAGCTAGGACCTATTGTAACTCTTCTATCATGCTTATTCTTTATGTTTAAGCAGAAAGTCAAACAATTTGGCCAACAGTTTGACTTTCGGTTTTGACCATCAATTGGTCAAGTCAAAGTTCAATTGAACTTTGCAACGTGATTGTAATCACGATGGTTATAATCCTTAGCGATTATACCTACGGATTTCCACGTTAACTAGGCGTAGTGACGAGTCAAAGTTTCGGTCAAAATGCGTTTTAGCATGCATTTTGCAACGGAACAATTTTCGGGTATCAAAACCCATTGTTTTGATTCCAAATCAGCTTTATAAACTAGTTAAACATGTTTTAACATGTTTAGCTCGTCACTATTAGTTTAGTGCTTGTTTAGGGTCTTAAGTTAAGCGGTCTAAACAACCGCTTAGACTTTCGAACCCGACCTGTTTGGTCGATCTTTAGGATCCGATCAAGCTCGATTAGTGATCATAGTTGCATAGAGAATAACCACTGAGGTTATACCTTATGATCACATAGGATTGGTTAGTTATTTGTTAAGTAGCTTGTACGCCCATATGTAATGACCAAAATGCCCTTTTGAAATATAAATCTGTATTTTATATATGTGAACATGTTTTTGACATATAATCTTATTTAGTAACATGTTTAGGAATTATTGGGCATATAAGACTTAACATAGCACATACTTAACCATCCGAACATAGTTTTGCGCGAACGACGCGTTAAAGTAGCATAAGCTACCTTAATGGGTCGTAACGGGTCGAAAGCACTTAGGTTAGGTTCCGATTTAGAATGTAGGCTTTGTTAAACCATATCACATGAGTTCCAACACTCGTTTGGTTTACAAGACCTCATTCTATCCGATCTTCCGATTTAGGTGTCAGTTTATTTACTAGTGATCCAATTACTAGGTACTACTTGAATTTCCTTGGTTTGTCTGAGCTTCGCTAAGTTCTTTAGATCAAGGATACCCTTCATTCAATGTGATTACATAGTTCCCCTATTTTATTATTTTCAATTGTTTTGGGGTGATTCATATGTGCTAAATGTTTTCAAGGTTTTAACGATGGTTTTCAAAACGATTTTCGATATTTAAACGATGGTTTCAAAAGCAATAAAGATGGTTTATATTAAACTAAATATGATTTCGATAATGTGAACGAAACTTGTTGGTTGTAACTACATAACGAATGACATTCATTAGCATTGATCAAGCCAACCAGTATTAGGTTATGGTACCATAGGATCTGACAAATCCCGTTATCAGACTACACCCATGGTTATGTGTGGGGGTTATGTAGGTAACGACCGAATCTGATGATTGTTAACTTACCCTTTGGTGGTTTGTTAATACGATAAACGAGGTGGTCAAGTCACAAAGGTTTGAATGTTATTAACGAGGCAACCATAAGTAGTTTCACAATCAAATCGAATACGATTTTGGGATGAATTAAACGATTTGGAACGACTTAAACGATATAACAATTTGAACGAACGATTGGTTTTGGGTAGTGATTTGATAATGGGACGGGTGTAGCATGATAAAAGCATGGTAGATACGCCGCTGGTACATCTTTTATATAAGTGCTTTTATCATATTACATTGCGTGACATTATTTAGTTCACTTAGGAAAATGATTTGAAACGATATCACACAATGAGGTTTTCGAAATGATATAAACCATGCGAGTTTTATTAACGAGTTTTTAACGAGATGTTTTACGAATTGGTTTACTAAAGCAAATGTTTTGGGGTTAAGAATCATGGCTACGAGGTTTTATAAATTATAACCATCTTGATTTGAGTTGGTTAATCATGTTGCAATACTATATACTTTTCAAAACAAGGTTTTCGAGGTATTGCAATATATATAAACGAGCCATGATTCCGATACTCTTATAAAACCTATGTGCTCGCCAGCATTTCTTTGCTGACTTTGTTTTTACATATGTTTCAGGTAATGTTGCGTGATGATTGCTAGGGAGCATGTTCACTTAGGATCTGGACGTGGCCTTAGTGACATAAAAACGATAGTAGACGATGTTTAAATTGTTTGTTTGGTTTTAAGACAATGTACATTATTTGATAATTCAATAAAACGAAACTTTTATTTACCATGGTTGTTGAAACGATGATTCTGTTACAACACTCCCCGATCTTTCCGCCACGGTTTGTTGTTTTAACGTGGTCGGGGTGTGACAGAAGAGTTGGTATCAGAGCCAATGGTTATAGGGAATTAGGTTATTAGCATTTCTTTGACCTATACTATAACTTTCTAGAACCCTAACGCAAGTTTACTTGTGTTTCGATTTTAAAACAATACCATCACCTATCCTTAGGTGATAATCACAACGAGAACGCAATAACAAATCCGCTTTGAAAATTAATCATCTATCCTTGGATGATTGATTGTAAGGTTTTGAACCTTCTGAGATTCCAAAATCTCGTCAAAGTTTGGGTCTAAATAATGTGAACACGTGTAAACTGGAAGAGTGAATGCATGTACCATGAGTTTTCTGTCTAAAGCTAGAGTGTTCGTACAAATCTGTAGCATCAGACCAGTCACTCTTACCTGGGAACTTTTGGGGTGAGTGTTCACTCATAGGCGAGCATGTCTTCGGTGATACATTATTATGACCCATTTACTTTGATTAGTCACTGCGTGTCGTTTGTTTGTTCGAGGTAACGAACAAATGATCGCACTCCTTGTGTTTTGTCGATGTTTTCAATACCTCCTTTGTTTCTCCAATTGTCGATCTCACTCGTTTCTCATGTTTCCTTGTTAGACAATGCCTCCTCGACGCGATGCTAAAACTTTTACTGCTGAAGACGTCACAGCCCTTGTCTCTCAGCAAATGGCTGCTGTACTTGCAGGCGTTGTGACCCAAATCCATGAGTTATACAAAAACAATAACAACAATAATGCATAGTGTAATTTCAAGAATTTCAATTCCATGAAGTCGCTTAAGTTTTCTGGGTCACAAGGAGCAACTGCACTCCTGCAGTGGTTTGAGAGTATCGACAGCACATTCAGACATGTGCAGTGTCCGAATGCACGTAGAGTTGAATTTGCTTCAAGCGTGTTTGAGAAGCGTGCTCTTACATGGTGGAACTGAGTGATGCCTGATAGGGGTGCCGAAGTGGCATTAGCACAAACTTGGGAAGAGCTACGAGCTCTCATGATGAGAGAGTTATGTCCCCGTCACAAGATTCGAGCTTTGGAACGAGAGTTTGATGATTTAAAGCAAGATGGGGGAGAAAACCGTGCCTATACGGATCGATTTGAGGAGCTCAGTTTTTTGTGTCCCACTATGGTTACCCCACTAGAGAAAGCAATCGAGAGGTATATCGATGGTTTACCCGATTCCATTCAGGATATTGTGACCAGTGTTAATCCTACTACCGTTCGTCACGCGATCGAGTTGTTGGCTACCCTGACTGAGTCCCAAGTCAGGAAGGGTAAACTCACCCGCAAGGGTGATAAAAAGAAGTCGACCGATTCTGACAAGGGTAAGGGTAAGAAGCAGGGTGAGTCTTCTAAAAAGTCGAGGAAGCGCAAGGCTTCCCAGAACTTTGCTGTCACCAACCAGACTGCTCAGAACCCACCGACTCAACCTCCTGCAAAGAAAGCATATGCTGGTACCGCACCTCACTGTGCTCGATGTAATGGTCACCATGTTGCCCAACATGCCTGTAAACAGTGTGCTACGTGTGGTAGACTTGGGCATTTGGCCAACATTTTTCGTTTTGGTCAAAATCAAGCTGCTCAGGTTCCAGCACAAGTTCACGGGAATGCTGTGAGATTCCCACCTGGTTCGTGTTTTAATTGCGGAGAAATGGGTCATTTTCGCAACAACTGCCCGAGGTTGGTAAATGCGAACCCGAACGCGATGGCGAATGAGAATCCCGCTCGGGGACGAGCATTCAATCTGAACGCGAACGAGGCAAGGGCAGGCAACAAGGTTGTTAACGGTACGTTCCTTGTTAACAATCAACTTGCATCTGTTCTTTTCGATGCTGGTGCCGATAGGAGTTTTGTTTCATTATCCTTTGAGCCTTTACTAGCGATACCTAGAACTAAACTAAGGAAACCCTTATCTGTTGAAGTTGCGACTGGTAAACCACTCGTACTCGATTCTGTCCTTCGTGGTTGTCAATTGAACCTCGATAACCATCTTTTTCCAATTGATCTCGTACCGATGCATCTTGGGAGTTTCGGCATTATCGTGGGGATGGATTGGTTAACCAAACAACATGCCAAGGTTGTTTGTTTCGATAAAATCATTCGTATTCCCCTTTCTTCTGGTGATGTCCTAGAAGTTCGTGGCGAGAAACCATCTGGTGGATTGAAACTCATGTCCTGTACGAAAGCCCAGAGTTATCTACGAAAAGGATATGTTGCTTTTCTGGCACATGTCACCGAGGAGAAAGGCAAGAACAAAAGTATTCAGGATATTTCAATTTTTCGGGATTATCCAGAGGTGTTTCCTGATGAACTGCCTGGTTTGCCTCCAGTTCGCCAAGTCAAGTTTCATATTGACCTTGTACCCAATGCCAACCCGATTGCGAAAGCACCTTATCGTCTTGCACCATCTGAGATGCAAGAATTGTCGAAACAGCTTCAAGGGTTATCTGATAAAGGATTCATCCGACCAAGTTATTCACCTTGGGGCGCTCCTGTCCTCTTTGTGAAACAAAATGATGGATCTTTTCGAATGTGTATCGATTATCGTGAGCTTAATAAGCTTACCATCAAGAATCAATATCCCTTACCTCGAATTGATGATTGCTTTGATCAGCTGCAAGGTGCTACCTGCTTTTCCAAGATTGATCTACGTTCTGGGTATCATCAGCTTCGTGTAGTCGAAGAAGTTATTCCCAAAACTGCTTTCCGAACGAGATATAGGCATTACGAGTTCACTGTCACGCCTTTTGGTTTCACAAATGCCCCAGCTATTTTCATGGACATAATGAATAGGGTCTGTAAACCTTATTTAGACAAGTTCATCATTATGTTTATCGACGATATTCTAATTTATTCGAAGTCTCAAACCGATCACGAGCAACACCTTCGTTTGACTTTAGAACTCCTAAGGAAGGAAGAACTTTTTGATAAATTCTCCAAGTGTGAATTTTGGCTTAAGGAAGTTCAATTCTTGGGTCATATTGTCAACGAGCAGGGTATTCATGTGGATCCATCCAAAATTGTTGCAATTAAGGATTGGAACACACCGACGACGCCTACTAAGATTCGATCTTTTCTTGGTCTTGCTGGATATTATCGTCGTTTTATTTCAAACTTCTCTAAGATTGCGGTTCCACTCACTGCTTTGACTCAGAAGAATAAGCCTTTTGAGTGGGGACCCAAACAAGAAGAAGCGTTTCAAACGCTGAAACAGAAGCTATGTAATGCTCCTGTTTTATCTTTGCCCGGGGGAAACGATGATTTCGTTGTCTACTGCGATGCATCCAACTTAAGCCTTGGTTGTGTTCTTATGCAACGAGGTAAAGTTATAGCATACGCGTCTAGACAATTGAAAGTTCACTAGAAGAACTACACGACTCACGATCTTGAGTTAGGTGTTGTGATATTCGCTCTAAAAATCTGGAGACATTATCTTTATGGCACAAAGTGTGTGGTTTTCACATACCACAAAAGTCTCCAGCATATTGTCAATCAGATGGAGCTGAACATGAGGCAACGACGTTGGGTTGAGCTCCTGAACGACTATGATTGCGAGATTCGCTACCATCCTGGTAAGGAGAATGTCGTAGCCGATGCGCTTAGTCGAAAGGAGCGAGTCAAGCTTCATTCTGTTCGAACTCTATCTGATCTTCAAACTCGTGTTCTTCAAGCTCAGCAATTTTGTGTCTCACAAAATTTGATGGGTAAGGAATTACCACATCAGCTTGAGCTTAAACTCGAAGCGAAGGATGATGGTTTACTCTATTTAAAGGATCATTTATGGATTCCGAAACAAGACGATCTTCGCACTTTAATAATGGACGAATCTCATAAGTCTCGATATTATATCCATCCTGGTGCTGACAAAATGTACAAGGATCTTCGTACTAAGTTCTGGTGGCCTGGTATGAAGAGAGATGTTGCCTTGTATGTATCGAAATGCCTAACTTGTCTCAAAGTCAAGGCTGAACATCAACGACCTTCTGGTTTGCTTGTACAACCAGAGATACCGGTTTGGAAGTGAGAGAACATTGCGATGGATCTCATCACCAAATTACCGCGTACATCTAAAGGTCATGATGCTATTTGGGTTTTTATCGATCGATTAACGAAGTTAGCTCATTTTATTGCGATTCGCGAGGATCTATCTGCTGATAAACTTGCAAAGATTTATGTTGATGAGATTGTATTTTGACATGGTGTTCCTTTGGACATCATATCCGATCGTGATGCTTGATTTTCATCTCATTTTTGGAAAGCCATGCAATCTGCTATGGGAACCCAACTAAATCTAAGCACTGCTTATCATCCCTAAACAGATGGACAATCTGAGAGAACGATTCAAACTTTGGAGGATATGCTTAGAGCATACATGATTGACTTTGGTGGTAATTGGGACTCTCATCTGCCATTGATCGAGTTCTCTTACAACAACAGTTATCATGCTAGCATTAAAATGGCACCATTCAAAGCTCTCTACGGTCGAAAATGTCGTTCACCTGTTTATTGGAACGAGACCGATGAAGCTCAGCTTACTGGACTGGAGCTTGTTCTGGAAACAACAGACAAAATCAAGAAAATCCGCGATAATCTTGTGACAGCTAGATGCCGTCAAAAGATTTATGCAGATTTACGACGCAAGCCCTTAGAATTTCAAGTCGGAGACCCTGTCCTACTCAAGGTGTCACCTTGGAAGGGAGTGGTGAGATTTGGAAGGAAAGGAAAACTTGCACCACTATATGTTGGACCATTTAAGATTCTTGAAAGGGTTGGAAAGGTAGCCTATCGACTGGAGCTACCTCCAGAGCTTGGAAATATTCATCCAAATTTTCACGTGTCCAATCTGCGAAAGTGTTTAGCCAACGCTGATCTTCACATTCCTCTCGATGATATTCAAATCGATGAAACGATGCACTTTGTCGAGAAACCTGTGGAGATAGTGGACCGTACTTACAAACAGTTGAAGAACAAACGAATTCATTTGGTCAAGATTCGCTGGGAATCCAAGCGTGGCCCAGAGTTTACTTGGGAACGTGAGGACCAAATGAAGGCGAAATATCCGCAATTGTTCTCACAAGTTTCCTCCAGTTAAAATTCCGGGACGAAATTTCCTAAAGTAGGGGAGACTGTGACAACTGTGCTCTGTAATTGATGAACAATGCAAAACAATGTTAATTATCAATAAAACAATGTGTTTTGGTGTTACTATATGTGTTTTTGTGTTTGATGATTTTACGATTTGATTCGATTCCGATTTCAAGCTTTAAATCGCTTTCTGGAAAGTTATACGCAAACTGGTGCATAAACGCAGTCAGTTTAACGCGACAAACACTCCGTAATAGTTACATAGGATTAACATAACCAAAATAACCTTTACATAACTTAGAAATATGTTTTGGACGATTTGGTGTGTTGAAAATAAGTCTATTCGATCGCATGGACTATTTGTGTCAAACTGCGAAACTATACCGATTCGTATGGTGTTGAACAGTCTGGAACTTGATCATAAGCTAAACATACCATAAATAGCCTAAACATAGCTTAGAAATAAGCTTTGAGGGGTTCGGTATACGAAAACATGCTTATTTGTTCTTACAGGGACTAAAAGTGTCAAAAACGATGTAAGTTTGCATTTTCGCGCATATCTTACGTTCTGACCACATCTGGACATCCAAAATTTTTGTACACACTAAAATATTCTTATTTTAGTGGTCGGCAGGCAAAAATACCATTCGTCGCTTATTTTGGTTCGTTTTCGCGTCCGTTTGAGTTTCGTCGTAATTTAACGAACAACGCGACCGTACGGTCAAACGAGCCGACATCCGAGAGTTTTCCGAGCACATTTTGAGTCCTCTAAACCTTATTGACCTTGTAGAGCTTTGAAAATGGCTTAACGGGGGTTAAAAGGTCCTGAAATGAGCTCAAACCATGTGCAGGGACCTGAACTGTCAATTTTCAAACTTATGCTGAACTGGGGAGTCCAGGCGGGCCGCGTGACCCCCTCCCCATAACTTACGCGGGCCGTGTGATGTGCACAGCGACCAGAATGTTGTTTTTCAGCAACTGATTGATAATTTAGGGGTTGTTTATGCAATTTGTTTGTGTGGTAGCCAAGTTATCTCTTCCCCAAGGCTTCTAACCTGCATCAAACAAATGTATGGCCATGATCTTTGCTTGGAGGCTACACAAAACACTTGTCATGATCCTATGATCTTGCAACAAGTATAAATAGCCAAACTCTCTTCCTCATTCTTTGCTCATTCTTCTCATTTCTCCTCTACAATCTGAATTGGGAAGCTTTCTAATCTGCTTGGAACCTTATTCTTAGTAGAAAAGATAGCTAGGACCTATTGTAAGTCTTCTTTCTTGCTTATTCTTTATGTTTAAGCAGAAAGTCAAACAGTTTGGCCAACAGTTTGACTTTCGGTTTTAACCATCAATTGGTCAAGTCAAAGTTCAATTGAACTTTGCAACGTGATTGTAATCACGATGGTTATAATCCTTAGCGATTATACCTATGGATTTCCACGTTAACTAGGCGTAGTGACGAGTCAAAGTTTCCGTAAAAATGCGTTTTAGCACGCATTTTGCAACGGAACTATTTTCGGGAATCAAAACCCATTGTTTTGATACCAAATCAGTTTTATAAACTAGTTAAACATGTTTTGACATGTTTAACTCGTCAGTATTAGTTTAGTGCTTGTTCAGGGTCGTAAATTAGGCGGTCTAAACAACCGCTTAGACTTTCGAACCTGACCCATTTGGTCGATCTTGAGGATCTGATCAAGCTCGATTAGTGATCATACTTGCATAGAGAATAACCACTGAGGTTATACCTTATGATCACATAGGATTGGTTAGTTATTTGTTAATTAGCTTGTATGCCCATATGTAATGACCAAAAAGCCCTTTTGAAACATAAATCCGTATTTTATATATGTGAACATGTTGTTGACGTATAATCTGATTTAGTAACACGTTTAGGAATTATTTGGCATATAAGACTTGACATAGCACATACTTAACCATCCGAACATAGTTTTGCGTGAATGACGCGTTAAAGTAGCATAAGCTACCTTAATGGGTCGTAACGGGTCGAAAGCACTTAGGTTAGGTTCAGATTTAGAATGTAGGCTTTGTTAAACCATATCACATGAGTTCCAACACTCGTTTGGTTTACAAGACCTCATTCTATCCGATCTTCCGATTTAGGTGTCAGTTTATTTACTAGTGATCCAATTACTAGGTACTACTTGAATTTCCTTGGTTTGTCTGTGTCACGGCCCCCGACCCGGTTTGACCCGTTTCAGGAGCCACGGGACAGAAATTCCCGTGGTATTTATTTAATTGAGTTAACAGCAGAAGATTTTAATAGGATCTTTTTAAAACTGAAATTTCCCGATTTATTTTATTTCACAACTCGGGATAAAACCCCGGTAATTTACAATCATATGATTTCACTGAGAAATCTTTATTTTACAAAACATGTTTCTTTATTCTATATTGAGCCACTTTCTTAAGCTTGTAGTGCTTCACGGCACTTTTCCTGGATCATAACAGATCACCTGAAACATGTTTGAAAAAGGTTTTGTCAGCGGGAAATACTGGTGAATCATTCTTTTTACTAAAACGATGCGTTTGTTATAATTTACAGTATTAAGAGCGATTACAATGTTTCCATATATCAACCAATTACCCACAGTATTTGTCACTCGACCATCCATTGGTAACCCCAAAGTCCAATGGTGTATGTGACTATGGTCATATCACCCCTTGGCTAACTCGTTGTCCAATGGTGACGGTTATCAAGTAATGTATACAAAACCCCACATACCGGCTGTAATTTGGAGATTACAAAGACTTATTCCCTGTAATTATAACTTTGAAAGTAAACATGATTTTGAAAGTAATTTGATAAAAAGAGAATGACTCACATTGCAGATTTATATGAGCAGAGCTTACCCTACTGATTAGCCTTTTAACCTAAATTTAATAACATGCACACGAACTCGGTTAGTAACTAATACAGCATTTACGATAACTCACGAGATTAAAACCTTCACAACGAATGACAAAGTGCGATACTTAAACAACCATCATATTAACGACGAATGACAAAGCATAAACCCTAATATGGGCGGCACTTAAACATCCATTGGATAGTTTAATCGATCGAACATTGAATCATAGCAGAGATCGCGTTAATACCCGGTATCGGAGCAGCGCCCCGCTAATATAATTGAATTTTCGACTTCAGAGTAACAAGAATTCGTTTTTGAATTTTGTTTTTGACACCAACAGACTGTGCATGCAACAATCTATTTATAGGTGAAATTAGGGTCAGCCGCGGCCCGCGTAAACCATCCATCATACTTTACGCGGCCCGCGTGGCCGCCCAGTCTATGAGTAGGCTTGCATGGTCACAAGTAGGCTAGCCAGGTGGTTCGATACGTGGCTTGGAGACTTATCCAGTTATATTTCAAGTTGACGCGGCCCGCGTAAGACATGTCTTGTCTTTTACGCGGCCCGCCTGGGAACCATAAATTTGTTTTTCTTGATTTTAAATATGGTTTAGGGTTTTAGGGGTCCGGGTTTATACCTACAGGTATTTTTAGGACAATTTTGAGAGTCCTTACAACCTCCCCACCTTATTTAAAATCTCGTCCTCGAGATTCATTGGAATAAGTGAGGATATTTTCGCTTCATTTCTGATTCCAGCTCCCAAGTGTATTCGGGTCCTCTCTTTGAATCCCACTTGACTTTGACAAGTACTAACCGTTTGTGTTTGAGAAATTTTATCTTTCTGTCTTCTATCTGAAGAGGTTTCTTAACAAATTTTAACTTTTCGTTTACCTCGATATCTTGGAGAGGTACTACCAAAGATTCATCTGATAGGCATTTCTTAAGGTTGGATACATGAAATACGTCATGTACTCCAGCTAACTCTTCTGGTAGTTGTAAACGATAAGCAACTGGTCCTATATGTTGGATTACTGAAAATGGTCCTACGTATCGTGGACTCAGTTTTCCTTTCTTACCAAATCAAACTATCCCTTTCCAAGGAGAAACTTTCAAAAGTACCTTATCTCCGACTTGAAATTCCAATGGCATGCGTCGATTGTCTGCATAACTCTTTTGACAATCCAGAGCAGTCTTTAATCTTTCCTTGATTTGAGTAATCTTGTCGGTGGTTTCTTGTACTATTTCAGGACCTGACAATTGACTTTCTCCTATTTCTGCCCAAGAAACTGGAGTTTTGCACTTTCTTCCATACAGTGCCTCGAATGGGGCAGCTTCGATGCTTGCATGATAACTATTGTTATAGGAGAATTCAATTAAGGGTAAGTGGTCATCCCAATTTCCACCGAAATTTATCACACATGCTCGGAGCATGTCTTCAGTTGTTTGTATCGTCCTCTCACTTGCCCGTCTGTTTGAGGATGATATGCCGTACTTAAATTTAGTCGAGTTCCCATTGCTTCTTGGAAACTTGTCCAAAAATGGGAAATGAAACGACTATCCCTATCTGATATAATGGAGAGTGGAACTCCATGAAAGGATACTACTTCATCTACATACAACTTTGCCAACCTTTCCATGCTAAAGGTTTCTTTTATAGGTAGAAAGTGAGCTGATTTGGTTAATCGATCCACAATTACCCAAATCGCATCATTACCTTTTCTGGTTTTGGGTAACTTAGTAACAAAATCCATTGTTATGAGTTCCCATTTCCATACAGGCATTTCTAATTTTTGTAGTAGACCTGAAGGTTTCTGGTGTTCAGCCTTAACTTTGGAACAAGTAAGACACTTAGAAACATATCGAGCTATGTCCTTTTTCATTCCTATCCACCAAAAGTTATTTCTTAAATCTTGGTACATTTTATTGTTTCCAGGGTGCATGGTATACCTAGATTTATGGGCTTCTTCTAAAATCTTATTTCTTAATTCTCCCAGCTTAGGTACCCAAATTCTTCTTTTGTGGAATCTCCAAATTCCATCAGCTCCTCGTTCTAATTCTTTTATTCGTCCTTTCATTCCTTCAGCATCATCCTTGATGGCTGTTTCTTGAAAATGCTTTAGTTGTTCCATTAAATCTAACTGTAGATGTAATCTAAGAGCACGAACTCGTCGTTGTTTCTCATGGTACTTATGACTTAAGGCATCTGCAACTACATTTGCCTTTCCTTTGTAATATTGAATATCACAATCGTAATCACTTAGGATTTCCATCCATCTTCTTTGCCTCATGTTTAACTCTTTTTGCCCAAATATATATCTTAAACGTTTATGATCCGTATAGACAATGAATTTACTACCGTACAGATAATGTCTCCAAATCTTAAGGGCAAAAATTATGGCTCCTAATTCTAAGTCATGAGTCGTATAGTTTTCTTCATGCTTTTTCAATTGTCTTGAAGCATACGCAATTACCTTCTTGCGTTGCATTAGCACACATCCTAATCCTAGTTTTGAAGCATCACAGTAAACTTCAAAATCTTCATTTCCTTCTAGTAAAACTTCAAAATCTTCATCACAGTTAACTTAGTTCATGGTACAGCTATCTTGGAAAAATCCTTAATAAATCGTCTATAATATCCGGCTAAACCTATAAAACTTCTAATTTCCATTGCGGATTGCGGAACCTTCCATTTGGTAATTGCCTCTATTTTAACAGGATCTACATGAATACCTTCGTGATTCACCATGTGTCCTAGGAATTGCACTTCTTGCAGCCAAAATTCACACTTTGAGAATTTGGCATAAAGCTTTTCTTTTCTTAACAAAGTTAAGAGTGCATCCAAGTGCTGACAATGCTCGTCCTGACTTTTGGAATAAATAAGTATATCATCGATGAAAACGATTACAAATTTATCCAACTACGGTTTACAGATCTGATTCATCATGTCCATGAATGCGGCAGGTGCATTCGTTAATCCGAATGGCATGACTGTAAACTCGTAATGACCAAACCTAGTTCCGAAAGCAGTTTTAGGTATGTCTTCTTCTTGTACCTTCAATTGATGGTATCCGTAGCGTAAATCGATCTTAGAAAAGTATCTAGCTCCTTGAAGTTGATCGAAAAGATCATCAATCCTAGGTAACGGGTATCGATTCTTAATTGTAACCTTATTCAGTTCTCTATAATCAATACACATTCTCATCGAACCATCCTTTTTCTTTACAAACAACATTGGTGCTCCCCACGGGGATGAAATAGGTTGTATGAAACCTTTACTTAGTAATTCATCTAATTGCTTTTTCAGTTCTAACATTTCTGTGGGTGCTAACCGATAAGGTGCCTTGGCTATCGGTATCGTTCCGGGAATTAAATGAATTCTAAATTCTACCTCCCTATCTGGTGGTAATCCTGGTAACTCTTCTGGGAATACATCTGGGTATTCTGAGACTACAGGAATTTCCTTAAGTTCTTTACCCTTAGTACTAATGATTACTGAAATCATATATACTATTCCTTGCTTTCGTTCATAACTAGCAACTTTCATTACTGATATGAATTTCATGGGTTTACGTGGTTTATCTCCTGTAATCATAATTACTTCCGCAGTAGGTGCCTGAATTTCTATAGAATTTTTATCACAAAGGATTCGAGCATGGTTGGCTACTAACCAATCCATTCCTAATACGACATCGAATCCAGTTAAATTCATTGGCAATAGGTTTGCATGAAATTTATAACCTAAAAGTTCTATATTTTCCTTCTACAAAACCTTATCTATTTTGATAGAATTTCCGTCTGCCGTTTCGACTGTAAAGATCTGCCTAAGGTTGGTTAAGGGTAAGTTAAGAGCTTGGTAGAATGAAGTATTTATAAAACTTTGGTTTGCACCAGAGTCAAGTAATACTTTTGCATAAATGTTGTGAACTAAGAACGTACCAGCTATCACATCTGGAATGAGTTCTGCCTCCTGAGTAGTTAATTGGAATGCACGAGCATTCTTCTTGGTAGCTCCGTCGGCTGGTTTAGCTTTATTTTCTGCTGGTTTAACCAACTTAGGGCATTCTGTTTTAAAATGTCCGGCCTCTCCACAGTTATAGCAGATCCTTGTTTTCTTTCTGCAGTCTTCTTCGCGATGGCCTGCGACTTTGCAAAAGTTGCAGGTTACATTACATCTTCCATAATGTTTCTTTCTGCAATTCCTGCAGAACGGCGGAGTTGAAGATTGCCCTGTTCCTCTTCTCTTGAAGCTTATATTATTACCCGTATGAAATCCTTGGGTAATTTTCTGAGCCAGTTCCTTTTTCCTGTTTTCATCTCTTGTGCGTACCAGCTCGTCAGTTAGGGTGTTAGCTAATTTTACCGCATCGTCAATAGTGCGAGGTCTCGCAGCTTTAACGATATTACGGATTTCACCAATCAATCCCCAAATATAGAGACAAATGAGTACCGGTTCTGGTGAAGCCAGTGTTGGTACCACTCTAGCATATTCAAAGAATGTCGAAGTATACCCGCAACAATCTACACCCATCATTCGATAATTTAGGAACTTATTCGCCATTTGATCTTTTTCATATTCAGGACAGAATTTTCTTTCTACAAGACTCTTAAATTCTTCCCAGTTCATGGCATAGGCCATATTTCTTCCTTTGGCTTGAAGTACTATATTCCACCATTCTAGCGCCCCTTCTTTGAAAAGATTTGACGCGTACATTACCTTGTCGTCCTTGGCACGTTTACTTATTGTAATTACTGCCTCGGTTTTCTCTAACCAACGCAGTGCCGCAGTCGCTCCTTCATTGCCTGCAAATTCAGTGGGTTTACAAGCAAGAAATTCTTTGTAAGTGCAACCAGGCATTGCAGCTTTCAGTTTCTTAGGGAGCGGAGCTTGCAGTGGATCATTATTGTGATTAGTATGATTACCGCCTCCGTTTACGCTATTACTAAAGTTATCTTCAGAAATACGTTTGCTAGGAATGATTTGTTGAGGTTCAACAGGTTTTTGGGCAGCAGCAAGTATTGTTGGAATAGCTTTGGCTATTCCTTGAGCAACGATATTTTCTATATCTTGCCTAGTCATAAATTGATCCTCCGGATGTTGCTCAGATTGATTAACCTCATTAACTGGTTCATTATTAGTGTTTTCCATCTGATAATTAATATATATAATTTATTAGTATCGAATAAATAACAATTATACACAAAACAATCATACAAATTTCACAACACATATATATATTATGCATCATTACACACTATTTTCTTACAAAGTTTTATTTTAGGTTATTTTACCAGATTATATTTTTCTAGTTATTATACAACCATAGTTTCACAAACCCACTATCCTTCGTCAGTTGGTATTTTAGTAACGACGTTCCCTCTCTTCGTATTTCCAGGAGATATGTTCTCCTACTTCCCTGATCCTATTTCCTGCATCCACCAGCTCCTCACCAAAGTGGCGGAGTTCAGCTAAATTTTCATTGCTCATTGGTGGGTTTGGTATAGGTTCTGGGTCGAACTAAGGGAGAAAGGAATAAGGATTGTTGAGAAGGTTTTGGAACTGCCAATCATTGGTCCACCACTCGTCCATTCCTAGAGGTTGGGTGAGGATTATAGGTTCTGGGATTACTGGTTCCAAGTTCATTGGAAGTTGAGGTTCAGCAGGATAAGGGTAGAGATTATTATTGACAGGCCTGACGATATCACAGCTCGCCAATGCACAATCCAATTCTTCCTGAAATGGTAACTCCTCAATTTGTCTAGAGCTTTCCCCAATTTCCATTTCTATCTGCTTAGAACCTTCCCCAAACTCCATTTCTATTGGCCTAGAACCTTCCCTGACTTCAATCCCTTTTCCTTTGTCTAAGGGATTTTCTATTTTAGGAATCTTCCTAGTTGCGGGTTTCCTCCTGTGCACACGCCTCCATCCCACAAATCTTCTCCTTTTCTTAGGCTTGGGTTTCTCTGGAGGTGGAGTGTTGAATTCCATAGGTTCTTCTAGATCAGGTATGTAACCAGTAAAATCTCTGGAAACCTCTATTTTCACCGGATAGAGATTTAGATTCTGAAGGGCTTCAGATACGTCATTCATGTTGTTTAGCATATATGCAAAAATACGAAAATTGCTAAGTTAAAATTTTATAACAAAATTTCATAGATAACCTTTAGTTATTATTGCATACCGTGGGACTAATTAAATACAAAAACAACTGAAAATTAAAACACACTAGGGTTTACTGTAAACTTATTTATTTACTGGATAAGGTTTCTGGATTGTAGGTGATATGGTTGCTAGAACTAAGACAAGGTATTTAAAGATTTGCATTTACTGCTACAGTGGCTAGCATATAAAGATCTGCACATTTTTCATCTAACTTGTCTTCCCATGGAGGGTTGCTGCCTAGTTCCTGAGTTTTCTGATTAACTCTCTTTTCTTTTGGTTGTGATTTATTTAATTTCTCCTGACTTTTCCTAATAATCAAACTTCTTTAATTATGAGAAAGTGGTTCCTCATATTGTGTTTTTCGAACAAATATTCCTTCTTCAGGATTTGCATAGTGTTTTGAGGATGATGATCCTGTTTCTCTCGGTGTAGTATCTAATTTATAATAGATATCCGAAAGTCTTTTCTTACCCATACTGTACACAAATATTCAAATAATAAAACACATAATCACAAAATAGCAATCAGTAAAATTAAGTATTTTCTAAATACTTAATTAGCTTAAATCAGTGGCTCTGATACCACCTTTTTCTGTCACGCCCCCGACCCGGTTTGACCCGTTTCAGGAGCCGCGGGACAGAAATCCCGTGGTATTTATTTAATTGAGTTAACAGCGGAAGATTTTAACAGGATTTTTTAAAACTGAAATTTCCAGATTTATTTTATTTCACAACTCGGGATAAAACCCCGGTAATTTATAATCATATGATTTCACTGAGAAATCTTTATTTTACAAAACATGTTTCTTTATTTTATATTGAGCCACTTCCCTAAACTTGTAGTGCTTCGCGGCACTTTTCCTGGATCACAACAGATCACCTGAAACATGTTTGAAAAAAGGTTTTGTCAACGGGAAATACTGGTGAATCATTCTTTTTTACTAAAACGACGCGTTTGTTATAATTTACAGTATTAAGAGTGATTACAATGTTTCCATATATCAACCAATTACCCACAGTATTTTTCACTCGACCATCCATTGGTAACCTCAGAGTCCAATGGTGTATGTGACTATGGTCATATCACCCCTTGGCTAACTCGTTGTCCAATGGTGACGGTTATCAAGTAATGTATACAAAACCCCACATACCGGCTGTAATTTGGAGATTACAAAGACTTAATCCCTGTAATTATAACATTGAAAGTAAACATGATTTTGAAAGTAATTTGATAAAAACAGAATGACTCACATTCCAGATTTATATGAGCAGAGCTTAGCCTACTGATTAGCCTTTTAACCTAAATTTAATAACATGCACACAAACTCGGTTAGTAACTAATACAGCATTTACGATAACTCATGAGATTAAAACCTTCACGACGAATGACAAAGTGCGATACTTAAACATCCATCATATTAACGATGAATGACAAAGCATAAACCCTAATGTGGGCAGCACTTAAACATCCATTGGATAGTTTAATCGATCGGACATTGAATCGTAGCAGCGATCAAGTTAATACCTGGTATCGGAGCAGTGCCTCGCTAATATAATTGAATTTTCGACTTCAGAGTAACAAGAATTCGTTTTTGAACTTTGTTTTCGACACCAACAAACTGTGCATGAAACAAGCTATTTATAGGTGAAATTAGTGCCTATCACGGCCCGCGTAAACCATCCATCATCCTTTACGCGGCCCGCGTGGCCGCCCAGTCTATGAGTAGGCTTGCATGGTCACAAGTAGGCTAGCCAGGTGGTTCGATACGTGGCTTGGAGACTTATCCGGTTATATTTCAAGTTGACGCGGCCCGCGTAGGACATGTCTTGTCTTTTACGCGGCCTGCTTGGGAACCAGAAATTTGTTTTTCTTGATTTTAAATATGGTTTAGGGTTTTAGGGGTCCGGGTTTATATTTCGGGCATTTTTAGGACAATTTTGAGAGTCCTTACAGTCTGAGCTTCGCTATGTACTTTAGATCAAGGATACCCTTCATTCAATGTGAGTACATAGTTCCCCTATTTTATTATTTTCAATTGTTTTGGGGTGATTCATATGTGCTAAATGTTTTCAAGGTTTTAACGATGGTTTTCAAAACGATTTTCGATATTTAAACGATGGTTTCAAAAGCAACAAAAGATGGTTTATATTAAACTAAATACGATTTTGATAATGTGAACGAAACTTGTTGGTTGTAACTACATAACGAATGACATTCATTAGCATTGATCAAGCCGACCAGTATTAGGTTATGGTACCATAGGATCTGACAAATCCCGTTTTCAGACTACACCCATGGTTATGTGTGGGGGTTATGTAGGTAACGACCGAATCTGATGATTGTTAACTTACCCTTTGGTGGTTTGTTAATACGATAAACGAGGTGGTCGAGTCACGAAGGTTTGAATGTTATTAACGAGGCAACCATAAGTAGTTTCACAATCAAAACGAATTTGATTTTGGGACGAATTAAACGATTTGGAACGAATTAAAAGATATAACGATTTGAACGAACGATTGGTTTTGGGCAGTGATTAGATAATGGGACGGGTGTAGCATGATAAAAGCATGGTAGATACGCCGCTGGTACATCTTATATATAAGTGCTTTTATCATATTACATTGCGTGACATTATTTAGTTCACTTAGGAAAACGATTTGAAACGATATCACACAATGAGGTTTTCGAAATGATATAAACCATGTGAGTTTTATTAACGAGTTTTTAACGAGATGTTTTACGAATTGGTTAAAGCAAATGTTTTGGGGTTAAGAATCATGGCTACGAGGTTTTATAAATTATAACCATCTTGATTTGATTTGGTTAATCATGTTGCAATACTATATACTTTTCAAAACAAGGTTTTCGAGGTATTGCAATATATATAAACGAGCCACGATTCCGATACTCTTATAAAACCTACGTGCTCGCCAGCATTTCTTTGCTGACTTTGTTTTTACATATGTTTCAGGTAATGTTGCGTGATGATTGCTAGGGAGCATGTTCACTTAGGATCTGGACGTGGCCTTAGTGACATAAAAACGATAGTAGACGATGTTTAAATTGTTTGTTTGGTTTTAAGACAATGTACATTATTTGATAATTCAATAAAACAAAACTTTTAATTACCATGGTTGTTGAAACGATGATTCTGTTACAACACTCCCCGACGTTTCCGCCACGATTTGTTGTTTTAACGTGGTCGGGGTGTGACAACTAGTTTGGCTATATTATCGTTTTAGATTACCTATTCTAAAGTTGCAAACACTTAAGCAACCTTCTTTTGATTACCTACTACATAACTATTTGGGTTTTTGCTACTTAACTTGATATATATCTATATTATAGTGTTTTACATGTTAAATATACATATATTAATGTGTTTTATGTGTTATAGGTGCCTTATATGTAATTTATAAGATTTATTTTAAATATGTGCACCTTGCGTACAAAAAGCCCGCCGCTTTTGCGCTTTGCGCTTTAATTTTAGACCTCGTCGCTTTTGTGCGCTTCCCGCTTTTTTAAACCAAGACTACAACATATATTATTATTACACATATTATTATTATTATATAAAAAATTCATAAAAACATATTATATATTATTATTATTGCCAACTCCACCATCATCTTTACTGGTCTGGATTCATTCAGTAATCCATATTGCGCTCGTCATATTTCCAGACGAGTCTCTCTCCTACCTGCCTCATCCTCTCACTACTCTCTAAGATTTCTTCTCCGAAAGTTCGGAGCTCATGCATATTTTCTACACTCATTGGGGGTGCAGGTGCTGGGTCTGGGTACTGGGTACTGGGGCATGCGATTCTCCTGAGGGTACGGATTCTCTAAGATATCCCTAATGTATTCATCGTTGTCATAGTAGGGATCTAGAGGGTCCAGACCTGGATATGCTACTAAATTCGGCATGGTTTTGTCGTTTAGGTGATAGCGTGGCACATAATCCCTATGATCATCGAACCATGGATCATAATTTGGATCTAAGGGATTAGGGGCTGCTATCCTAGGTATCTCCTCAGGGTTGAAATCATGCATTTCTATCTCCATCGGTTGAGTGGGGAACAAAGGTAAGGGTTGTGGGGCTACTAGTTGTTCCAGATTTGGGTCGGCAGCAGTTGTTGCTAGGATATGAAAATTGGCTAAGCTCCTATTAAGCATATCCTGTGTATGGGCATTTGACTCTCGCATAGCGGCTGCTAGGACTCTTTGCTGTTGCAACTTTCGCATTCTTTTCCTACGCTGGAATGCTCCCTTACTGAACCATCCTCTCTTTTTCTGAGGGAATGGCTCTTCAGACTGAGCCTTAAAGACAAACATCCCTTCTTCCTGATTAGCAGAATACCTAGAGAGGGTAGGCTGGGAAGAAGTACCTTCACTCCTAAGTGAATCAGACAACTGACAATACACGTCTGAGGGTCCTTGATCACTCATAATGTAACCTAACAAATAGTCAAATAACACATAACAATAAAATACAGATATGCACGTATTTTCATAATTTATTTCCTAACAATTTGGATAATATATTGATGTCAGCAGAACACTTCTATGGCTGAATCAATAGCTTAGCTATGATACCACCTTCTGTCGCAATCCCTGCCCCATATCTGTCCCGGGAATGGGCGGCCGCGAAACCAGTTGTGGTGGTATCATTTTGTTTATTAATTTGGCAGCGGAATTTCATCAGGACCATAGTTAGGAAATGTTTATCAGAGTCAAACCACCATATTTTATATTAATAATCACATTGGTAAAACCCAAGTTTCTTATTACAACATAGGGATAAACCCTATTTTATTGAATTTAAAACATCGTCTTTTAGGTAACTTTTATAGCCACATTTTTCAAGCCGTCAGTGCTCTCCAGTTGGCTTTCTTCTAATTTGGCTTTTACATTTTGTTACCTGAAACGCGTTTTAAAAATATTTGTCAGTGGGAAATACTGGTAAGTGAATCCCAGTTTAATCAAGAAGCAGTTTATTCTTTAACACAGTATTGAGAGCTATCACATTGTTTATTTCTACACAATTACTCATTCAGTATTGTCAATCCTGACTGGTGGGTCATATTACACATTGGCTAACCCGTTGTCCAATGGTAACGTGTTCCATATTTTGTATACAAAACCCCAACATACCGGCAGTAATTGAAGAACTATAAAGACTCAATCACGGCTTAATCACATTGTAAAACATTTAAGGTTTTGTAAAAACAATTTACAAAAAGGAGATTACTCACAAAAAGGTTTACATAAAAAGAGGATTACTCACATTGCTGTCTTAGACTTCTTTTAGGGTTTCCTGGTGATTTATCTATAATTTACACAAATGTACCTATGTTAGTATAATAACCCTTGT
This sequence comes from Helianthus tuberosus, assembly GCA_030545235.1. Lineage (NCBI taxonomy): Eukaryota > Viridiplantae > Streptophyta > Magnoliopsida > Asterales > Asteraceae > Helianthus > Helianthus tuberosus. The sequence continues at coordinate 128,536,701 of CM060360.1, forward strand.
ATTTATATTAATGATACCCTCCCCGAGACAGCATTCCAACAACTACGCCGGGCAGAACCACGACAGTCGTTACGGAACCCTAGATCAATCGGGCAGCGTATCTATTACGTAACTGGGGTTATAATACTTAGAACGGAGCAGAACATCGTTAATTAGGGGGTATTATACCCGATTATAGCGTACACTACGTATAAATTGAGAGAGAAAGAAATATTTGGGACGAGTTTCGACTGAAGGCCGATGCGTGCAATTTATAGGGCTGCATTTGGGGTTTCTCGCGCCCCGCGTAAGCTGAGGCAGGGGCTTACGTGGCCCGCGACATAGGGTAGTAGGGCTTAGGGTTGCTTGGTCACGGGTGTAGGTTCGCCGGGTGTTGTGCCACGTGGCGGCCTGGGATCGCGCCAGCCGTTACTCGCTCGCGGCCCGCGTAGGCTGTAGCCAAAGGCTACACGCCCCGCGAGAGCCCCATTTTTCTTGTTTTTATTTTATTTTTATAAAAATAAAGGTATTCGGGGTCCGTTTTCTCATACGGGGTGTATTTTAAGACATATGGGAATATTTTAAAATATATTAGGGCATCAGAAAAATTTCAGGAGGGTTGTTATATTCATATGTTTTAAACAATTTCGATATTTTTAACGATGATTTTCTAAAACGAATAATATGGTTTATATTAAACAAGAACGATTTCGATAATGTGAATGAACTTGTTGGACGTATTTACATAACGAATAACATTCATTAGCATTGATCAAGCCGATCAGTATTAGGTTATGGTACCATAGGATCTGACAAATCCCGTTATCGGACTGTACCCATGGTTATGTGGGGGTTATGTGGGCAACGACTGAAACTGTTAATTGTTAACTTACCCTCTGGCGGTTTGTTAATATGAGTTGAACGATTTGAACGATGGATGAGTTACGAAGGTTTGAATGTTATAAACGAGACGACCAAGAGTAGTTTTCACACTTAAAACGAGAACGATTTGTAACGATTGAAACGAATAAACGATTTGAACGATTTAAACAAGTTAAACGAATTGAACGAACGATTGGTTTTTGGTTAGTGTTTAGATAACGATACGGGTGTAATGTGATAAAAGCATAGTAGATACGCCGCTGGTACTTCTTATATATAAGTGTTTTTATCATATTATATTCCGTGGCGTTATTTAGTTCACTTGGGCGAATGATTTGAAATTATGTCACACAAACGATGTTTACTAAACGATATAAACCATACGAGTTATTTTACGAGAACGATTTACGATTTGGTTTACGAAAACAAGTGTTTTTGGGTTAAGATTCATGGCATCGAGGTTTTATAAACTATAACCAATTTGTTTTGACTTGGTTATTCATTTTACAATACACATGTTTTACAAAACAAGGTTTTCTAATATTGAATAACGAATTTACACGAGTTATTTCAATATATAAACGAGCTATGAATCTGACACTCACACAAAACCTATGTGCTCGCCAGCATTTCTTTGCTGACTTTATTTTTACATATGTTTCAGGTGTTGTTGAATGATGTTGATTGCTAGGATGCATGTTCACATAGGATCTGGACAAGGCCTTAGTGACATAATAACAATGATAGACGATCTGTAACTTGTTTGTTTTGTTTTAAGACAATGTAAATTATCTAATGAATCAATAAAACGAAACTTTTGAATCCATGGTTATGAAACAATAATTCTGTTGCTCCACTCCCCGACGTTTCCGCCGCAGTTTCGTTGTTTTGACGCGGTCGGGGTGTGACAGAAGAAGTTGGTATCAGAGCCAATGGTTATAGGGAATTAGGTTATTAGTAATGCTTTGACCTAGACTATAACTTTCTAGGACCCTAACACAAGTTTATTTGTGTTTAGATTATTAAAATAATATCGTCACCTATCTTTAGGTGATAACCACAACGAAAATACAATAACAAATCCGATTTGAAAATCAATCATCTGTTCTAAGATGATTTGTTACTAGGTTTTGAACCCTCTAAGTTTTCAAAATCTTGTCAAAGTTTGGGTCTTATAGTGTGAACACGTGCAATCTAGAAGAGTGGATGCCTGTATCCTGAGTTTTCTGTCTAAGGCTATAGTGTTCATACAAATCCACATAATTGGACCAGTCACTCTTACCTGGAAACTCTTGGGGTGAGTGTCCACTTATAGACTAAAGCAGGTCTTCGTGATACATTATATTGACCCATTTACTTTGATTAGTTACCACGCGTCGTTTGTTTGTTCAAGGTAACGAACAAATAATTGCCTTCCTTATGTCTTGTTGATGTTTTTCAATACCTCTTTTATTTGTCCAATTGTCAACCTCACTCGTTTCTCATGTTTCCTTATTCCTTTTAGAAAATGTCTCCTCGACGAGATGCACAACCTCCAACTAACGAAGAAATCACAACCCTTGTCTCTCAGCAAATGGCTGATGTACTTCCGAATATAGTAACCCAGATCCATCAATTATACAACAATAACAACAATAATACTCAGTGTAGTTTCAAGAATTTCAATTCGGCTAAACCGTTGAAGTTTTCTGGGTCTCAAGGAGCAACTGCGCTCCTGCAATGGTTTGACAGTTTGGAAAGCACATTTAGACATGTTCAATGTCCAAATGAGCGTAAGGTTGAGTTTGCATAAAGTGTGTTTGAGAAGCGTGCTCTTACAAGGTGGAACGGTATGATGCATGATAGGGGTGCCGATGTGGCTTTGGCACAAACGTGGGAAGAGCTTCGAGCTCTCATGATGAAATAATTATGTCCTCGTCATGAGATTCGAGCTTTGGAACAAGAGTTTGACGATCTGAAACAAGATGGGGGAGAACACTGTGCGTATACGGATCATTATGAAAAGCTGAGTTTGTTGTGTCCCACTATGGTTACCCCGTTGGAGAAAGCAATAGAGAGGAATATCTATGGTCTACCCGATTCTGTGCAGGATATTGTGACTGGTAGTAATCCTACCACTGTTCGTCAAGCAATCGAATTGGCTGCTACTCTGATCGAGTCTCAGGTCAGAAAAGGGAAACTGGCCCGCAAGGGTGACAAGAAGAAGTCAGCTGATGCCACTCAAGACAAGGAAAAGGGTAAGGGAAAGAATAAGGGAGAGTGTTCTAAGAAGTCGAGGAAGCGCAAGGCTTCCCAAAATTTTGCTGTTACTGCTCAGAACCCACCAGCACAACCTCCTGCCAAGAAACAGTATGCTGGTACTGCACCTCACTGTGCTCGATACAACGGTCATCATGTTGCACAACAGGCCTGTAAATAGTATACTTCTTGTGGAAAACTTGGGCATCTGGCCAACATTTGTCGTTTGGGTCAGAATCAAGCTGCTCAGATTCCAGCACAAGTTCAAGGGAATGCTGCTAGATTCCCACCTGGTTCGTGTTATAACTGCGGAGAAATGGGTCATTTCCGCAACAATTGCCCGAGGTTGGTAAACGCGAATGTGAATCCCGCCTGTGGACGAGCGTATAATTTGAATGCAAACAAAGCTAGAGCTGACAACGAGGTTGTCAATGGTACGTTCCTTGTTAACCATCGACCTGCATCTATTCTTTTCAATTCTGGCGCCGGTAGAAGTTTTGTTTCGTTATCTTTTGAGCCTTTACTTGCGATACCTAGAACTAAACTGAGGAAACCCTTATCGGTCGAAGTTGCTACTGGTAAACCTCTTGTACTTGATTCTGTGATCCATGATTGTCAATTGAACCTCGATAACCATCTTTTTTTCTATTGACCTTATACCGATGCAACTTGGGAGTTTTGATGTTATCTTAGGGATGGATTGGTTAGCTAAGCTTCATGCTGAGGTGGTTTGTTTTGACAAGATTGTTCGTATTCCTCTTTCGTCCAGTGAAGTCCTAGAGGTTCGTGGCGAGAAACCATCTGGTGAATTGAAACTTATGTCGTGTATGAAAGCCCAAAGTTATTTACGAAAAGGATATATGGCTTTTCTGGCACATGTCACCGAGGAGAAGGGTAAAAGCAAGAGTATTCAAGATATCCCGATTGTCTGAGATTATCCAGAGGTGTTTCCCGATGAACTGCCTGGTTTGCCTCCAGTTTGTCAAGTAGAGTTTCATATTGATCTTGTACCCAATGCTAACCTGATTACGAAAGCACCTTATCGTCTTGCACCATCTGAGATTCAAGAATTATCGAAACATCTTCAAGAGTTATCTGATAAAGGATTCATCCGACCGAGTTATTCACCTTGGGGCGCTCCTGTCCTGTTTGTGAAGAAGAAAAATGGATCATTTCGAATGTGTATCGATTATCATGAGCTAAATAAGCTTACCATCAAGAATTGATATCCCCTACCACGAATTGATGATCTCTTTGATCAATTTAAAGGTGCTTCATGCTTTTCCAAGATCGATCTGCATTCTGGGTATCATCAGCTTCGTGTTCTCAAAGAAGATATTCCCAAAACTGCTTTCCGTACGAGATATGGGCACTACGAGTTTACTGTCATGCCTTTCGGTTTGACGAATGCCCCAGCTATCTTCATGGATTTAATGAATAGGGTTTGTAAACCTTATTTAGACAAGTTCATCATTGTGTTCATTGACGACATCCTCATTTATTCGAAGTCTTGAGCCGATCACGAGCAACACCTTCATTTGACACTGGAACTCCTGAAGAAGGAACAACTTTTTGCTAAATTCTCCAAGTGTGAATTCTGGCTTAAAGAAGTTCAGTTTTTGGGTCATATAGTTAACGAGCAGGGTATTCATGTAGATCCTTCCAAGATTGTTTCAATTAAAGATTGGAATACACCAACGACACCAACAGAAGTTCGTTCTTTTCTTGGTCTCGCTGGATATTATCGTCGTTTCATTTCAAACATCTCAAAGATCGCGGTTCCACTTACTGCTTTGACTCAGAAGAATAAGCCTTTTAAGTGGGAAATGAAAACTCTGTGACGCTCCTGTTTTGTCTTTGCCTGAGGGAAATGATGATTTCATTGTCTATTACGACGTGTCGAAACTAGGCCTTGGTTGTGTTCTTATGCAACGAGGTAAAGTCATAGCTTATGCGTCAAGACAACTAAAAGTTCACGAGAAGAACTATACGACTCTTGATCTTGAGTTGGGAGCTGTGGTTTTTGCGCTTAAAATCTGGAGACACTATCTCTATGGAACGTGTGGTTTTCACAGACCACAAAAGTCTCCAGCACATTTTAAATCAGAAGGAGCTGAATATGAGGCAACGACGCTAGGTTGAACTCTTGAGCGATTATGATTGCGAAATTCGCTACCATCCTGGTAAGGCGAATGTCGTAGCCGATGCGCTAAGTCGAAAGGAGCGAGTTAAGCTCAATTCTATTCGAACTATATCCGATATTCAATCTCGTGTCCTTCAAGCTCTACGATCTTGTGTGATCATAGGCTTATTGAAATATGAGCTACCACTTCAACTTGAGCTTAAACTCGAAACGAAAGACGATGGGTTACTCTACTTCAAGGATCATTTATGGATTCTAAAACAAGACGATCTTCGCACTTTAGTGATGGGTGAATCTCACAAGTCTCGATACTCTATCCATCCTGGTGCGGACAAAATGTACAAGGATCTTCGTACTCAGTTCTGGTGGCCTGGTATGAAGAAGGATATAGCCTTACATGTATCGAAATTCCTAACTTGTCTCAAAGTCAAGGCAGAATATCAACGATCGTCTGGTTTGCTTGTACAACCAGAGATACCGATTTGGAAGTGGGAGAACGTTGCTATGGATCTCATCACTAAGTTACCGTGTATGTCTAAAGGTCACGATGCTATTTGGGTTGTTATCGATCGATTAAAGAAATTAGTTCATTTTATTCCGATTCGCGAGGATCTATCTGCTGATAAGCTTGCCAAAATTTATGTTGATGAGATTGTATCTCGACATGGTGTTCCTTTGGATATCATATCTGATCGTGATGCTCAATTTTCATCTCATTTTTGGAAGACCATCCAATCTGCTTTGGGAACCCAACTAAATCTAAGCATTGCTTATCATCCCCAAACAGATGGACAATCTGAGAGGACGATACAAACATTAGAGGATATGCTTAGAGCATGCGTGATAGACTTTGGTGGTAATTGGGATTCTCCTCTTCCGTTGATCGAGTTCTCTTACAACAATAGTTATCATGCTAGAATTAATATGGCACCGTTCGAAGCTTTATACGGTCGAAAATGTCGTTCACCTGTCTGTTGGAATGAGATCGATGAGGCTCAGTTTACTGGACCTGAGCTCATTCTGGAAACGACAGATAAAATCAAGAAAATTCGTGATAATCTTATGACAGCTAGAAGTCGTCAAAAGGGTTATGCAGATATGCGACGCAATCCCTTAGAATTTCAAGTCGGAGACCGTGTCCTACTCAAGGTATCACCTTGGAAGGGAGTGGTGAGATTTGGAAAGAAAGGAAAACTTGCACCACGATATGTTGGACCATTTAAGATTGTCGAAGAATCAGAAAGGTTGCCTATCGACTAGAGCTACCTCCAGAGTTTGGGTATATTCAGCCAACTTTTCACGTGTCCAATTTGCGAAAGTGTTTAGCCGATACTGATCTTCACATTCCACTCTACGAAATTCAAGTTGATGAAACGATGCACTTTGTTGAGAAACCAGTGGAGATAGTGGACCGTGAAATCAAGCAGTTGAAGAACAAGCGAATTTGATTGGTCAAGGTTCGCTGGGAATCCAAACGTGGCCCAGAGTTTACATGGGAACGTGAGGACCAAATGAAGGCGAAATATCCCCAATTGTTCTCACAAGTTTCATCTAGTTAAAATTTCGGGACGAAATTTCCTAAAGTAGGGGAGACTGTGACAACTGTGCTCTGTAGTCGATGTATAATGTAAAACAATATTAACTATTAATAAAACAATGTGTTTTGGTGTTATTATATGTGTATTTGTGTTTGATGATTTTACGTTTTGATTCGAGTTCAATTTCAAGCTTTAAATCGCTTTCTTGAAGGTTATACGCAAAGTGGTGCGTAAACACAGTCAGTTTCGCGCATATCTTACGTTCTGAATATATCAGGACATCCAAAATTTTTGTGATCATTAAAATATTTTATTTTAGTGATTGGAATTTAAAAACTTCATTCGTTTCGCAATTCGGACCGTACACGCATTCGTTACGACTTCCGTCGTATTTAACCGAACAACGCAACCGGACGACCAAACGAACTGACACCCGAGATGTTTTCAATCATATTTCAAGTTCCCTATGTTTTAAAATTCTTATGGAGCTTAAAAATGGGCTTGACGGGTGTTTGAAGTGCCAAAACGCATCGAAATCAAGTTTGGAATCACAGGGGCCTGTTCTGCCAATTAGTGAAAGTTTCTGCCAGCAAGCCAGGTCCTTACGGACCGTATGGACATGCTTACGGTACGTAAGCCATGCCCAGGTCAGCAGAAACCATTTTTCACAAACCCAGCTGCTTGTATCGTGTTTCCTTTGCTTGTTTTCAATCTTGTGGGCATGTTTGATGGTTTATCAAGCTCCTAAATCAGGCTCCAACAAATGTATGGCCATGATCAAGCTTAGATGATCCATGATTCCTATAAATAGCAAGCATCTCATTCATTCTTCCTTGCTCATTTTAATTCAATCTGCTCTAAGTTGGGATTTTTACTTCATACCTGAGTATTTTGGATCAAAATCTTCCTAGCTTGGACCCTTTGTAAGTTTCTTTCATGCTTTTATTGCTTTTCAAGCATGTTTTCAAGCATGAAAGTCAAACAGTGTTTGACTTTCTACTTTGACCAGCCTTTGTTCAACACAAAGTTCGTTTGAACTTTGCGACGTGAGCGTAATCACGATGGTTATAGTCCCTTGTGACTATACCTACTGATTACCACGTTGATTAGGCATAGTGACGAGTCATAGTTTCGGTCAAAATGCATATTTTTGTGTATTTTGCAACTAAACTATTCTTTGGTATCAAAACCCTTTGTTTTGATATCAAAACCTGTTTTCAAATTAGTTAAACATGTTTAACTCGTCACTTTTAGTCTAGTGCTTGTATAGGGTCGTAAGATAAGCGGTCTTAACAACCACTTAGAATTTCGAACCCAACCCGTTTGGTCGATCATTAGGATCCGACCAAGCATGTTTAGTGACCATAGTTGTATAGGGAATAACCTTCCGAGGTTATACCATATGGTCACTTAGTTTAATTAGTTGTATGATAGGTAGTTTATATGCCTTAGGTAAATGACAAAAATGCCCTTTTCATGCATAATTGGTAATTAAGCATATGTAACTTAACTTTTGTCACTTAAACTAATTATGAAACATGTTTAGGCATATAATACTTGTCATAGGACTAGTTAGGCGTCTCGAACGCACCTTTGTGCGAACGACACGTTAAAGTAGCGTAAGCTACCTTGATGAGTCGTAACGGGTCGAAAGCACTTAGGTTAGGTTTTGTTTTAGAATGTAGGCTTCGTTAAACCATATCACATGAGTTGCAATACTCATTTGGTTTACGAGATCTCATTCTATCCGATCTTCCGATTTAGGTGCCGATTTATTAACTAGTGATCCGATTACTAGGTGCTACTTGATTTCCTTAGTTTGCCTGAGCTTCGTTAAGTTCATTAGATCGACTTGCACTTCAAGTGACTACATAGATCCCCTCTTTTAGATGTTTTGTGGTAACTATGTGAGTACATAGTTCCCCTATTTTACTGTTTTCAATGTTTTGGGGTGATTCATATGTGTTAAACGATTTCGATGTTTTTAACGACGATTTTTTAAAACGAATACTATGGTTTATATTAAACAAGAACTATTTCGATAATGTGAACGAACTTGTTGGACGTATTTACATAATGAATAACATTCATTAGCATTGATCAAGCCGATCAGTATTAGGTTATGGTACCATAGGATCTGAAAAATCCCGTTATCGGACTGCACCCATGGTTATGTATGGGGGTTATGTGGGTAACGACTGAAACTGTTAATTGCTAACTTACCCTCTGGCGGTTTGTTAATACGAGTTGAACGATGGACGAGTTACGAAGGTTTAAATGTTATAAACGAGACGATTTGAACGATTGAAATGACTAAACGATTTGAACGATTTAAACAAGTTAAACGAATTGAATGAACGATTGGTTTTTGGTTAGTGATTAGATAACGGGACGGGTGTAATGTGATAAAAGCAAGGTAGATACGTCGCTGGTACTTCTTATATATAATTGTTTTTATCATATTATATATCGTGGCGTTATTTAGTTCACTTGGGCGAACGATTTGAAACAATGTCACACAAACGATGTTTACTAAACGATATAAATCATACGAGTTATTTTACGAGAACGATTTACGATTTGGTTTACGAAAACAAATGTTTTTGGGTTAAGATTCATGGCATCGAGGTTTTATAAACTATAACCAATCTGTTTTGACTTGGTTATTCATGTTATAATATAAATGTTTTACAAAACAAGGTTTTCTAATATCGAATAACGAATTTACACGAGTTATTTCAATATAAACGAGCTATGATTCTAACACTCACTCAAAACCTATGTGCTCGCCAGCATTTCTTTGCTGACTTTATTTTTACATATGTTTCAGGTGTTGTTGAATGATGTTGATTGCTAGGATGCATGTTCACATAGGATCTGGACGAGGCCTTAGTGACATAATAACAATGATAGACGATGTGTAACTTGTTTGTTTTGTTTTAAGACAATGTAAATTATCTAATGAATCAATAAAACGAAAATTTTGAATCCATGGTTATGAAACGATAATTCTGTTGCTCCGCTCCCCGACGTTTTCGCCGCGGTTTCGTTGTTTTGACGTGGTCGGGGTGTGTCACTGGGCCCCACCAAATGTTTCATATAAATTGTCTTGGTCGCACAAACAATTCCAATAGCACACTGCATATTATCAAACAAACACACACTATTGGATCGGTTTTGTTGGACTGCATGCATATCAGTTGGGCCGCCCCATGAAGAAAGCCCACTCCCATTTGTTTTAAACAATCACACACTACATGTTAGTCGCACACTTGTTTTTTATTTGGTTGCACAAATATTTTCAAAACATGCACTGATGTTGGTGCATCCGTCTGTCAACTTCGTCTTGTATCGAGTCTTGTACTAAGAATGTTAGATCAGGGCATGTAGTTTGAGATAATGTGTAATTCCGCTTGAAAGTGTATACTTGTAATTCTGCACGGAATTAGATTCCTCTTGGAATCTAATCTCGTTTGGAACATCTTCAAACGGAATTAAAACCCTATAAATACCTGTTCAAGCGAAATCATTTGCAACAATTCCGATTTCAGTGCCGAACTGCTGCCAAAGTGTCATCTCGTTGTAAATCATTGTCAAATCAATATTACGACAGTTTAAAGTGTATATCTTGCTGAATTGACCTCAGTACGACTGTTTCCGCCTTTCGTGCTGAGCATAAACTCTTCTGAACGACTCGTTCGGGTCCGTAAACAATCCTACAAGTGGTATCAGAGCTCAAGAGGAAGAGTTCTTACCAATTCAGCTGCAAATTCTGATTTCTACATCTTCTTTTTCAAATTGAACTTAATTTCAAGGTCAAAATGTCTTGATTTTCATATATCATGTGCGCAATACTGTTTTAACAAACCCTAGTAAGTATCAGATCTAAAAACGGCTTAAAACTCAATCAAATTGACAAATTTCGCTTCGAGATGATGACATCAGCGTAATTCCGCACGGAACTAAGGGATAACCTCGCTTGAAAAGCTATTTCCGTTTGAAAGTTCACACGGAATTAGCTAATTTCGTTTCAGTTGATAATTTCGTTTGAGAAGGTTCAAACGCAATTAGTGATTTCATTTCTGATTGGTAATTCCGTTTGATAATTCCGCACGGAATTACTATTCCGCTTGAAAGAGTGTTGATTTCAAATGAAATTAGGGTAATTTCATTTCAAGGTTAATCTCGTTTGAACTGGGTAATTCCGTTTGAAAGGAATCTCGTTTGAAAGATAATTCCGTTTGAACAGGACTGTTTTGAGAATTTCTTGAAAACCGAATCATGGAAAAAGAATTTTACAACGTATTTGCTACTCCGGTTACCCCGATTAGTCTTGCACAGAACATAATGTTAGAAAATGAAACGGGGACTAAGCAAAAACCGCCTAAGATCATGAACATTAAGGAGTATAAAGGTTGGGAAGGACGTTTTGAAAACTGGGTTCAAGCAAATTATTTGGATGCTTGGGAATGTGTTGAAACGAAATATGTTACACCATTGAATGATGACGAAGAAGAGATTGCAATTAAAGATATGAGGGCTGATGATAAAAAGAAATACAAAAATGAAAAAAATGATGTTAAGTCTACTACAACAAGCTGTGAAAGAAGATATCTTGGTGTTATTGCAACATAATGGAAATGCTTATTCGATTTGGAAAGCTTTAAAATCAAAGTTTAATGGAAGCCAAGAGATGGTCAAGAACAAAAAATCGCTTTTGAAAAAAGAATTCGATTTATTTCGGGGTCTAAAAAATGAAAATACAAAACAGATCATAGAAATATATTGCAATCTGTTAGCAAACATGAATAGATTGAGCATCACCAAAGATAATGAAGAGTTGATCGAAAAGTTGGCTGATGCATTGCCACATGAAACATGGGGCACATATCTTATGATGTTAAGAAACAAGAAAGGATTTAGCAGTTTAACTTTGAGCAAGTTCATTGAAAAACTTGAAGCTCAGGAAATGGAACAAAGGAAGATCTCGAGAATGAAATATTTTGATGGTGAACAAGACATTGGTCTTTATTACAAAGGTGGTGTCAGTGATAAAACCACCAACATGTCACTGAAGGTTGAAATGGCTTTCAATGCAAAGAGTTCATCCGGAGGTTCTTCTAAAGGGTCAAATAGTAAAACAAGTTTTTCATCATATCCGTCATTTGATCCAAACTTTACAGCAACCAAGAATGGTAAGAAGCTACAATGCAACATTGTTTTGAATCTTGAGAATGATCAAGATTATTCTGAATAAGTTGCAAAAAGTCACATGTCTTTATTGGGGACTGTGTTGGAGTCTTATGGAAGTTTAGTAGCAGGAAGGATCGGGAATCCAATGTTGACCAAAGAGGATTACGATCAGATTGATGCTGAAGAGATGGAATTGATGGATATAAAATGGTGTTTGGCAAATGTGTTGAGGAGAGCTGAAAAGTTCAAACAGATCACAGGAAGAGATGATTTCCGTGATGCATGTGTTTCTAATTTAGGTTTTGATAAATCTAAAGATACTTGTTTTCGTTGTAGGGAAAAAGGACACTTCAAGAGGGAGTGCACTAATCACGAAGCAAGTGGAGCTCAAAATCCGTTCAACAACAATGATTACTATCGGAAATCGATTTATCATCAAGTTGCTCAACAGTCACATCAACAACAACCGCAAACTGCTCATGGCAGGAAGGAGATTGAAGAATCATCTAAGAGAGCATATTTGGTGAATCAAGAAAATTTCAGCTGGGACAAATATATTTCAGCCGACAACAAAGCATGCATAATTAATCAAGATAATGAAAAGTTGCCAGAAGGTTTTAGCTGGGCAAATTTCAATTGGGATGATTATGATCCAAACAAAACTTCAAATCACAAAGATTTTGTGGCTCGAATTGAAGAAGATAGTGATGATGATAATGATTATTATGCTAAAAGAATGGCAGCTCATTTGAAAATGATGGCAGAAAGTGATAGTGAAGATGAAAAAGCTAAAAAGAAAAAGAAAAAGGTCAAAACACCAGTCAGCAGTGATGATGAAGAAGCTCCAGTGATAAAGAGAAAGGTAAAGGAAGTTCCAAAGTTCAAAGTTGATGAAGATGTTGATGCAAGAAAGATTCCTGTGAATTGTGAAACCTGTGAGATCATGAAAAAGAAAAACAACGAATTAATTAACAACATGAACAAGTTGAAGGAATCATACGATGTTCTGAACAAAGCGATGAATCAGTACAATCAATCAAGTGAAGAACAAGCAACAGCAATGAAGACACTTCAAGGAGCTTTCACGACAAAGCAGAAAAGTGTTAACGGTTACATTGAAAAATGTGATGTGCTTGAACAGAAACTGGAAACACAAAGGATTGAAACAGAAAGAGTAAATCATTTGTTAAAAAGTTACTCATGTACTTCTTATGTTATTGATAGGGTTTATCCAACTGTTGAAGGCATGAAGGCATTTGAGGATGATGAAGTAACTGAAGAACAGAAAGTATCTGAAGAAAAGATATCTAAAAAGAAAAAGGAAAAGAAGAAGGATACTGAAGTTAATGCATCTGGTAAGAAACAAGGTTTCAGTTACAACAAGTGTCCACCCCCGCTTGAAAATGGATATTCTCCGAGAAATCCAAATTCAGAAAGAGTCGAAAAGGCAACAAATTTACAGTGGGAGTTGGAGTCTTCAGTTAATCTGCCAGAATATATTGATGTTACGTTTACATCATCTGACACTGATCAACAATCTCAATTGATGAAGAAAGTAGTGGATCATGTGTTAGATAACGATGAAACTGAGGAGTCAAAGTCGGAGTCTATGTTAGAGTCAAAGTCTGAGTCCAGCACTCCGAGTCAAACCGTCAAACAGGGCAAAAGAGTTTACAATAAAGAATTCCTTCTATCAAAATCTAATTTGAATGACGAAACATTCAAAGTTGCATATACATTGAATGATTCCGACAAATTATATTTTGTTGAGGAATTTCCAATAAGAGGTGTCAAAACCGAACTAATCAAAAAGGTTTTCAAACTAACAGAAATTAATATTTCTGAAATAAAAGATGTAAATCTTAATGATAAACCTAAAACTTACATATCAAGAGTTCAACAACGTTTAAACAAGATAAAGGGTTACAGTTCTGGTTCAGGTTATCGAAAGAAACCAAACCATAATGGTAATTTCAAAAAGAAAGGACTTGGTTTTATTCCACCAGAAAATCAAAAAAACGAAAATTATGTTCGAGATTTTAAATCAAAAATGATATTTGTTTCAGGTACATCTTCTGAAGAGGAAAAAGAAAAATTGTTCAGAAAACAGTTGAACAAAGAATTCCTTTCGAAGAAGCAAGAAGAGATGCAGACTGTTGATCAGAAGAAGGAAACTCGAACCTGTTTCAAATGTGGAAAAAGTGGTCATATTGCCATGAAATGTTCACAGGCAAATCAAACTAAACAGGGAGTTTCTAAACTGAAAGATAATAAGGTTGTGTTTGAACCACCAATTAAGAGAACTAAACTTTTTAAAAATTCAAAATTTGAAATTGGTGAATGTTCAAATAGGTTTTACAAGAAAAGGGTGAATCGTGACAATCACAAATGGGTTGTTAAGAAATCTGATGATAGTTCTAGCAATGATTCTGATTCGTCAAAATCAGAGGAGCTATTGTCTGGCGATGAATCTGATTCCACAAAGTCAGATGAGCCACAGGTTGAGGTTAAAAGTGAGAATCCAGTTCCTCCAATGGATGATGTCAATTTTCCACCATTGAAGGCTGAAAATTTTAAACAAAAAGTTGGTAAGGTTGAAATTTTAAATCAATTCTATTCTGAAAAGAAGGAATTTGATGTTGAAAAAGTTTTTAATTCCAAAGTGAAACATATTTTTGGTAAAATGGTTGATGGGAAGGTTAAAGGAGTTAAAGAGTTCTATGAGAAGAAAATGAATAAACCAGGTAAGGGTGTATCCTCCCAGGTTTGTGACTGGGATGGAACCTATTATGATCAGTAAAAACTTGGACTTGCCGGAGCTCCCAAGTTGGTAATCGTGGAGCATGAATCGGCATCATTCTTATATTGTTTTTTGAAAAATTGAAAATTGTTCACAAGTATGACTTGTCGGAACTCCCAGGTTGGTAAGTGAGGAGTAGGAATCGGCATCTTGAGAATTCAACCTACAAGTGGTATTGGTTGCTAAGCCATGAGGTTGAAAAAGAGGTTGTGATTTTATAAGTAGGTTAATCAAGGTCATTAGGTTGAACTTGATTGGACCATTCTTACAAGTGTTTTTTTTTAAAACAATGTGATGAATCCCTAGCCTTCAAGTGATAAAATCAACAAAACTTATTTTCCTGAAAAACCATTTGATTAAAACAAACTTAAGTGTTTTGAAATCACAATGGGAAAATAGTTTGTTGTAAGGGGGAGTTCTGATTGTTTATGCCAAGTGGATGGCGAATTGAAGTGATTCGATATCAGTTGTCATATTACTTGTATAATTTGTTTTCAAATTTCCTTTAAATGATTTTGAATTTTAGGAGGAGTAAGAATTTCAGAAAATCCAAAAACATTAGAAAATTTGAAAAAGACAAAAACATGATAAAATCAAAAACGAGTTTTGTTGTTAAAAAGAGGAAATGATAGTATATCAGTGGACGATCACAGCATGCTAAAGAATTGGAAAGTTAAAAAGTGATAAACGGTCTCACTGATGATGTGTCAGTAGATTTTTATACATTTAGTAGATTGTGACGAGATATAAACGTAAATTTCAAACTTGCTTATATCATGGGGGACATCTCTCGGATATATGGGTAACCCCCGAAATCTTGTTTGAAAGGTCCCTCTTTCTGAGATACTAGGTCTTTATGCTCAGTGATATCTGGGGTATTATCCCGGGACTTCTGATTTTGCGGAAGCAATGGCCTAATCCCCGGATAAAACTTTACGCTTGCTTGAAATATAGCCTACCCTCAGCATAAAAAAAGATGAAACATTGAAAAATGCTAATCATGTGCTGTTGTAAAAAAGATCCACTAAAGGGGACCCACCAAAAGTCGAGCCATCATCTCTCTGCTGAACGGAAGTTCTGGCCTGAGCTCTCATGGCTTCGCATTTAACCCCTTACAGATATCATCTGTGGTATACTCACCTGTAAGACTGAATATTGGGATCTGGATACGGGAATATATTCAAGAGGTGGGACACATGAATGAGTTTAAGTTCTTAATTCACCTAATTCAAATCCCGAATCAGTTGAACTTTGTGTGAAAATTTAAGTGGATCAGTATACTGACAATCTAAGTGAATCGTTTAGAACTTAAAATGTTTAAAGCTTAACGGTGTTGGTGACTTGTCTAAAAAACTGATATGATCCTCTTACACAAACTCACAAAAATTTTGTCTGTAAATATTTCTTTATTGCATTTTCATTTAGCTCAAAATCCAAAAAGATTTTCAGTATGTTTTATCATAAATTTTTGAAAAATACAAAAAGATTTTCGACAACTGGTGTTGAAGAGTTAATTTTCAAAATTCTAAGTGCTAAACATGATTACAATTGGGTTGGGAGAGTGTGTTTTGAAAAGATAAATGATATTTGTTCGAATGGTTCATCAGATATTTACATTGTAAAATCATTTGTTTGAATATCTTATCCACAAGTGGTCATCAGAAACAAATCATTTTGAGTATTGATTTTACAAGTGGTTAGCAGAGTATAAATTTGTCAAATTTTAAATTTGTGAAATTTATTTTTGGGTAGAGATTTGTGCAGGAAAAGTAGAGCCAACTATAGATCTTGGGATAAACAGGTAAAAGCCAGGTTTCGATTCAGAGCAGGATGTGAGCCAGGTTACAATCTTGAACCTGTGGAAGCTAGACTGCAATTCCAGCTCGTTAAGAGGGGGAGTCTGAATGTCAAAAAGCCAGGTTCTGATCCTAAGATTGCTAATGCTGATGAACTTAAGGAATTAAGAGATCTGATCAAGAGAAGATAGAGCCAGAGAGGAGAAGGTTATTTGTTGGTGCTGATAAAAAGAAGAGAAATATTGAAGGATGCTTTACAGTGTCAGATACTTCAAAAAGTTCGAGAGGACTGATAAAGATTGAAGATGCGAAGACTCGACACACTGAAGACTTCGTCAACATCCGAGGGGGGGTCCGTTGGTGCATCCGTCTGTCAACTTCGTCTTGTATCGAGTCTTATACTAAGAATGTTAGATCAGGGCACGTAGTTCGAGATAATGTGTAATTCCGTTTGAACAGGGTAATTCTGCTTGAAAGTGTATGTTTGTAATTCCACACGGAATTAGATTCCGCTTGGAATCTAATCTCGTTTGGAACATCTTCAAACGGAATTAAAACCCTATAAATACCTATTCAAGCGAAATCATTTGCAATAATTCCGGTTTTAGTGCTGAACTGCTGCCGAAGTGTCATCTCGTTGTAAATCATTGTCAAATCAATATTACGACAATTTATAGTGTATATCTTTCTGAATTGACCTCAGTACAACTATTTCCGCCTTTCGTACTGAGCATAAACTCTTCTAAACGACTCGTTCGGGTCCGTAAACGATCCTACAACTGAATATGAGAACATGCACCCCACTTTTTGCTTTGTATAAATGTCTTGATCGCACAGTGATGTGTGTAAAATGCAACATATAAATTACATCAAATGAGGCATAAAACTAACCCTTTTTAAGTACTAATATTGGAAAAAGAGTGTTTTTGTCTTCCTTTTGTATTTTCAGGATTAAATGAGCTCAAAAACACAAAAGAAGCAAAAAGACAGCTAAATCCAACATAAATACAAGAAAAGGAACATAAGTGGATTGCCCGACCCCTCAACGGCATCCTCCCAAGCAAAATAGAGAAGGCAGAAGACTGAACACGCCCCGTGCTCAGCCAGCACGGGGCCGTGCCCAAGAAGCAGCAGAAAAGACAAACCTCTAGAAGCTTCTATTGCCCACCACGGGGCCGTGCCCAGTGACCACGGGGCCGTGCCCAGTGAACACGGGGGCGTGGCGAAAGTACAGCAGGAGCATTAATTGTAATTGCGAATTACAATTAATGAGGAGAGAGAGTGTCAGACAGGCACGGGGCCGTGCCCAGCAGACACGGGGCCGTGCCCAGCCCTCTATTCAGCCTATAAATAGGAGTGCTTGGTTTCATTTCAACTCATCCCTTGGCACACCACCTCTCTCACACTTCATCCACCACCCACCACCATCACAACACCATCATCCACCACCATCATCCATTGTCCATCGTAGAGTGTGTGAGTCGTCTCGGGATCCAAGATTGATCGTAAGAGTTCTTGACAATCAAGGCCATGTTTGCCTAAGTCTCTTACATCACTTGGTGAAGACAAAGTGTCTAGTATAATATTTTTTATTTCTAATCTTTTGCACTTTTTATTTGGTTTTGTATTAATGACTTTAATAACTAGTTACTTATGTTGAAGGTGATCTTTCCTTATCGTTTGTCCGTGGTGTCTTGGCATTATTTTACTGTCTATATAAAATAAATGATTTTCACCATTCATATCTCCACGGTCTATATGGAGGTATGTTGGCTACCTGGTCAGGGGTTAAGGGAACGGTTTGGTAAAGGTCTTGCCATTGTTCAGCGTTTAGAGGTCCTGCAATGGACCTGGGTCAAATTTAGTAGGACCTCCTTCAATGCTTCACAGTATTTGTTGGTGCATTCATCTGTCGTCTTCGTCTTATGTCGAGTCTCGAGTTCGTTGTGGAGTGTGACATCATCAATATGACATCATCTTGTGACATCATATTGATGACATCACAATAGAATTCACACATAAAGACAAAATATGTATTTAGATAGTTGACCGTTTGAATGTAATAGTTTGAAATAGGTTCCGCTTGAAGGGTTCCGTTTGAAATGATCATGTCACTTTCAAACGGAAGGGTCCTCCCTATAAATAGCCTTCAAACAATTTCATTTGTAATGTTCTAGATTCCGACGCCGGGGTGCTGTCGAAGTGTCTCCAGTCCTGTAAACGTTCAGAAATCAATATACGAGACATTTAATAGTGAATCCAAGCTAAACGAAGACCGAATCAATGAATTCCGCCTCTGATTCGGTCTGAGCACTCTTCTGATTGACTCGTTAGGTCGTTTCATGATCCTACAAGTGGTATCAGAGCTCAGGAGGAAGAGTTCTTACCGTTTAGCTCGTTTTCGCTAGCAAATTCTGATTTTCTTCACCTTCTTTCATAAAATTGATATTTTTCACGGATAAAATCGGCTAAAACTTTCACAATTCAAACGAAACACAGTATTAACGAATCCTTGAAAATTTGAGACTAAAACTCGACTTAAAACTGATCGAAAAATCCATTCCGTTTGAAAATGTTCGTAATATGCTGACGTCATAGGCTATTACGTTTGAATATACCGTTTGAAGCTTGACGTTACGTTTGAAAATGGTGTAGTTTCAAATGTGACAGGACTATTACGTTTGAAATTTGTGTTCCGTTTGAACATATCGTTTGAAATTGCACCTGAAAGTTTGAAATTGTACCTGGCCGTTTGAAACATAATCTGACTGTTTGAAATTCTACATGACCGTTTGAAAAATGGTTTTTGTTTGAAAGTGATTATTAAAGGTGTCAGTTGATTGGGACAAGAGATTCATGTGGTTGTGTGTCAGGGCATGTGAATTGGGGTCACAAATTTAATAAAGTGTCTCGATTCTCTTAAATTGGAAAAGAAATCACATGTTGTGTCGGCTTTGTGGATAAATTGGCCCAATGTATGTTTGAGATTGTCTGACTCATATCACGAGAATTATTTTAAAGCGGCTCAATCATATTCATTTTAATTGAAGTCCAATCATAGTTTTTGTCCCAATCATTGTGTTGTTTGATTCAAGTCTTGACCCATTGAAGTTGGTGAAAACAGTTTGGAAGTATTTCAGATTGTGTTGGGAGTTTTTTTTTTTTTGGGTGATTTGACTAGGTGAATCAGTTCGTGTGAAAGCTTGTTTGAAAAATTCTTCGACTTCGAATCATGGATATCAATTTCTTTAAAATGACAAGAGAAACTATTGATAGAATAAATGTATTAAATAAAGAATTTGATTCATTTTCAGGTTGTCCAGGAGAAAGTACAAAGAGTATCATTGAGAGGTATAGCCATCTTGTTCGCTCAATGTCTGAGAAGGGTATTAAAAAGAATCAGAAGAATGGGTTGAAAAATTTGTCAGTGCTTTACCTCGAGAAGAATGGGAAAATTATATCTTAAACTTGAAGACTTCTGGAGAATTTTCCCAACTGACAATTAGTCCACTCGTTAAAAAAATTGAAGAACAGATGGTGATCAATGCTGAGAAGAAGAAAAGTCAAAGTGTAAAATCAATATTAAAGAAGAGCAAGAGTAAAGGTGTTCAAGTGGGAGAGGAACAGACTGAAGAAATTTCAGTTTTGAAAGACGAGATGAAAGCTGATAAGAAACATATTTTTGATTTGCAGGAAAATTGTGAGAGGTTGAAATCTGAAAATGACAAACTGTTAAATGATTTAAACAGTTTGACATTAGAAAACGAGATTTTGAAAGAAAAGGAAAAAGAATTTGAAAATGAAAAATTAAAATTTGAAAAAGATTTTCAAAGCCAAATGAATATTTTAGAAGATGAGAAATCTGCCATTTTTAAAAATAATCTTGAAAAACAAATTGAAATAAATTCTCATCTTCAGAAAATCATTCGACTTGAAAATAACGCTGAAAAAGCTCGGATTAAAATCAAAGAGCTTGAAGAGAAATTGAAAGGTTTTGTGACTTCATCTGAGTCTTTGAATTATCCCCGTCCAAAACCGATCAATTCAGTTCCAATAAGTGACAATGTCACAAACTATGACAAAGTCGTAGTTGAAGATTGTGATGAGAAATCTGATGATGAAAAAGATAAAAGTGAAAAACCAAAATTGTTTTTGAAATTAAAACATAAATTTCAGAAAACTGTTTTGCAATCTACTGAAAAGGGAGAATGCTCTAAGCAAAAACCTTTGAAGAAGAAAGTGGAACAGAAACAAAAAATTAAAAATGAGAAAAAATTTTAAAAAGATAATAAAAGCTCATCAGATCAATCATCCAATCGCAATGAAAAATTACAAAAATCGAAAAATGAAAACTCTAAAATTGTTGGTAATAAGTGGTGCAGGTCGGACCACAGTGCTCAAAAGTCAAATCCAGCAAACAAGAGGAGAGATGGATATCACCAAGCCAAACAGTGCTTTGATTTGAGCATTTGGGCTGAAAATGGTGATTGGTACGATAACAGAGTGTGTTACCGATGTGGTTATCAAGGACACATTGCTGTTAACTGCCAAGGTTGGAGTTATGAGACGAGGAGATGCTTTAACTGCAATATCAAAGGTCACATTGCCAGAGACTGCCCAAGGAGATCGAATGAAAGATCGAGGGCTAAATCTCAGAAAATGGCAAACATTCCAGTCAACGTCAAGCCTAAAGAACATAAGGTTCAAGAACCTAAAGTTCAAGAAACGAAAGTGAAGCTTTCTCAAGGGCAAAAAGACAGACTGAGGAAGAAGAGAAAGAAGGCGAGAGAGTATCTCGAGAAGATTTTGTCATCGGGTTCACCAGATAGATCGAATAAGAGTTCTGATGAATCAACTCCCTCAACTGCAAAGTCAAGCAAGACGCATTCATCAGATACAAATCTGAGGACGAAAGAGGATAAGAAGAAGAAGAAAATGGTCGGCGATGAATCTGATGTGTCAAAGTCAGACAAGCCACCATCAGGCAATGAATCTGACAGGTCAAAGTCAGACAAGCCATGTGCAGGCAATGATTCTGGTTCGTCAAAGCCAGAAGAGCCTGTTGTTGAGGTAAAATCTGAGAATTCAGGTTTAACAATGGATGATGAAAATTTTCCACCATTGTTGAACAAGAATTCAAAATCACCCAAGGACCGTCAGGCTTGGGTGAATCTGTATAAATAGAAAAACCTGACTTGCCGGAGTTCCCAGGTTGGTAAGCGTGGAACAGGAATCGGCACATTTCTTGAGAAATTCACGAAAGTGATTTCGACCTTTAAGTGGTAAATCAGGGACATTAAGTTGTACTTGATTTTCTACAAAGTGATGTTTGTGGATTGATCTTAAAAATGTTAAATCTTTACAAGTGGTTGAAAAGAACAATATGATGTGATGACCCCAAATTTACAAGTGGTAAAGACAAACTAATTTTTTAGGAAAAACCATTTTGATTAAACAAACTTAAGTGTTTTGAAATCACTATGGGAAAATGTTTTGTTGTCAGGGGGAGTTCTGATTGTTCATGCCAAGTGAATGGAGAATTGAAGTAATTCTCATCATGTTGTCATATTTCTTGTACAGTTTGTTTTCAAATTTTCCCAGAAAATCAAAATTGAGACATATTTTGATTTTAGGGGGAGTAAAAATTTTAAAAAAAATTAGAAAATTTGAAAATGTCAAAAACATTAAAAAACGAAAAAAATGAGTTTTGATGTGAAAAAGAGGAAATGATAGTAGATCAGTTGGACTGTCAAGGCATGCTAAAGAAATGGAGAGAAAAAATGTGATAAACGATCTCACTAAAGATGTGACGGTAGGCTCAGCTAGACTAGTAGATTTGCGAGAACGATACAAACCTAAAATGAAAAGCCTAGTTCTAGTGGGAAACACGGTTGAAAGTGTAGTACTTGGTTTTGTCCTTCTTGACTGTGTGCCTACTCAGTAATCGCTGATTGTCGAAAGACATAAAACTGCTTAAGTTTGTGAACTTTCACAACTTTGCTGAAAAGTCGCTGTGATTGTGCATTTTATTTTGCAAAGATTTAAACTTGTTTTATTTCTTTATTTTATTTAAGCATCGGACATCCTCTGCGTTGTCACACCCCGACCACGTAAAGCAACTAGACGTGGCGGAAACGTCGGGGAGTGTTGTAATAGAATTATTGTTTCATAACCATGGCATAAATAATTCAGCTTTATTTAATAAAAGAACTTATTGTTTTTAATACAATCAAATAAGTACAACTATGATCTTCCAAGTTTTAAAGTTGCTAAGGCATGAGTCCATCCTAAATGTAGCATGTATCGACAATCATTGCAAAGCAGTACCTGAAACATGTGTAAAAATAGGTACGTCAGCATAAAAATGCCTATGAGATACATAGGTTTTGTGAATATAGGATTCATGACTTATAAGTTTAGAAAATGTTGTTTAACAAAAGTCAGTCATGATCCTTGTAATTTGCTTTGTCTTGTAAATCGCTTGAAAAACAATAAATTCAACTGATATGTATAAATAAGAGAAAATTGTATGGTTAAATGTATAACCAAGTAAAGTGAGTTGTATAAGTAAATTGTTTGTAAACCAAAGTCTTGTAAGAGAATCGTGTTACTTGTGTAAAATGTATAAGTCCAAATTGAATGATTCAAATAACGCTACAATATGTAATACCATACAAACACTTATATATAGGAAGTACCAGCGGCGTATCCACCATGCTTGTATCATATTACACATGCCTCGTTACTTAAATCACTTAAACAAACCACCAATGTATAAAGTCTATGTTTAAATCAATAGTCAAACGTATTGAATAATATGTCAAAATGTTTATGTCAAGATGTAAGTCATGTAATGTGTAACCAATGTGATTTGTATAAATAAATGTAAGGTTAAACGAATAACCTTATAGTAGCATATTAAAAGTATACTTTGGATTTGTAAATAACATATTAAACTATGTTTTGGTTTCATAAATAACATATCAAAATATGCTTTGGGTTTTATAAATAACATATCAAAATATGTTTTGGTTTGTAGATAAAATATATTTGTTGGTTTTGTACAATACCACACATGAGAGTATATCAAACTATACTTTAATAGTGTGATTTGAGAATTCATTCAGACCTGGTGCATCAAAATACACCTTTGAGACTATAGAAATACCACAAAGGCAATCCCTATTTGGATGGAGCAACAAATTGGTTTCAGACATTCCATGACAACAGGAATGGGGTGTCAAATCCTATAGCGCTATATCATACTAACAATCGGTCTGGTGAACATAAAATAAGTACAATTCAACATTTTATTTTATGTTCTTTGAGAAATCAATGCTTAAATCATAGATAATCATTCAATTTGTCAATAGATAAGTAATAACATGTAAAATCAATTATACTTTTGGAAAACATGAAAGTAACAGATAGGTACACATGCTTCACCCCAAAACAGTTTGGAAAACAGTAAAATAGGGGAACTATGTACTCACCTGAGATTGCTCAGAAGTCCTAAGATAACCACCAAGCAATGCTAGAGATCACGGAATATCAAACGGCACCTAATTTAGGTAACTACATTAATAAACCGGACCTAAATCGGAGGATTGGATAGAATGAGGGCTCGTAAACCAAATGAGTATGGGAACTCATGTAGTATGGTTTATTAAAGCCTACATACTAAATGAAACCTAACCTAAGTGCTTGTGACCCATTACGACCCGTTTAGGTAGCTTATGCTACTTTAACGCGTCGTTCGCGTGAAACGCGTTCGGACCGCCTAACTAGTCCTATGACAAGTAATATATGCCTTAACATGTCTAAAATGGTTGTCAAATCAGTTTAGATGTCAAAAGTTATGTTACATATGTTTAAAATGAATTTTGGCATCAAAGGGGTATTTTGGTAATTTACCTAAGGCATATAAACTACTTATCATACAACTAACTAAACGTCGTGACCATAGGGTATAACCTCGGAAGGTTATTCCCTATACTATGGTCACCTAAAGTGCTTGGTCGGATCCTAATGATCGACCAACGGGTCGGGTTCGAAAGTATAAGCGATTGTTTAGATCGCTTACCTTACGACCCTATATAAGCACTAAACTAAAAGTGACGAGCTAAGCATGTTAAAACATGCTTAACTAAGTTTAGAAAACAGGTTTGGTATCACAACAAACGGTTGTGATACCTAAGAGTAGTTTGGTTACAAAATACGCAAGAATACGTATTCTGACCGAAACTACGGCTCGTCACTGAGCCTAGATAACGTGGTAATCAGTAGGTATAGTCACTAGGGACTATAACCATCGTGATCACGCTCACGTTATGAAGTTCAAACAAACTTCGCATCGACCATAAACTGGTCAATGCAGAAAGTCAAACAAAGTTTGACTTTCCGAATCGAAAAGGCTCGAAAAGCAATAAAAGAACGAAAGAATACTTACGAAGGGTCCCCGAATGCTAATCTAGATCAAAATAACTCAGGTATGAAACAATGGTTCCAACTTAGAGTCACTTAGATCAGATTCTAGTGGGTTTAGAAGTTAAGTGGGTTGGGTATTTATAGTATTCGGAGAACCGTTAAGATCGTTTGTCGAATATCGTGCCTAAATCTTGTGCGTACATTTGTCAAAATGTTATGGTTACTGAAAATGATCCTTAATGTGCTGAAAGGTCAAGTGTGGATTTGTGGTTGAGGATTAAACAGCTGGAAATCTGCTGACTGTTTAATCTAATCTGATCTGCAGACCCCTTGCGCACCGTAACAAATATTTGTTGCGGTGCGCAAGCATGTAACTTTGGCAGATTTACATATTTGGTCCATGTTGTGTATTCAGCCTATTTCCGATGCGTTTAAGGCCCGTTAACCCCATTTCAAAGCTATAAAATGATGTTAAAGTATAGGGAACTTAAAATGTGCTCAAAAATATCACGGATGTCGGTTCGTTTAGCCGTACGGTTGCGATGTTCGCTTAATTACGACGGAATGCGCATAAGCGCGAAAAACGATCCAAATGACGCGACGAATGGATTTTTCTTATGCCAAACACTAAAATAAAATGTTTTAGTGCTTACATAAATTTTTGGATGTCCGGATATATTCAGAACGTAAGTTATGCGCGAAAATGCAAACTTGTGCACTTTTTGACGCTTTTAGTCCCTCAATGACCCAAAAGTTTATTTTAGCATACCGAACCCCTCAAAGCCTATTTATAAGCTATGTAAAGGATATTTATGGTATGTTTAGCCTATTTCACTATTCCGGAGTGTTTGTTGGATTAAACTGGTTATATTTACGCATCAGAGCGCGTATAACCCTCCAGAAAGCGATTTAAAGCTTAAAATCGAACAAGAGTTGATATGTGCAAACGATACACATATTTTTACAAATCCCAAGTATGAAATACAATATTTCATTGGCTTGGTATTTGTTTGATGGTTGAAGTGACACAGGTGTTACAGTCTCCCCTACTTTAGGAAATTTCGTCCCGAAATTTATTTCTAGAGGAAACTTGTGAAGACAGCTGTGACGGTTTCGCCTTCTAATAGATCCATTAAACCCTTAAGTAAAACTCTGGGCCATGTTAGGATTCTTAGCGAATTTGTTAACCCTCAAAGTGAATTGCTTGTAATAGTAAAACATGGAATTTTGAACTACGGACAGAAGAACGTTTCTTATGAAGACTTATCATAGGAAACTTGTGTGTGGTTGAAATCAGAATTGGGGAGTGTAAGATAAAATGACATCGGTCAAGGTCCAAGACTTCTCCCGTATCATTATTCTTGTCACTATAGGTCTTAACACATAACAAAACTTCTTGTGGTTTCTGTGCACTGAATTTCATAATTATGTAGGCCTCCATAATTACGTAATTCCTTGCACAGTCCGCACAGTTCATTTCAGAATGCATAGATGAAAAATCAATTGAATAATCATGAAGTGACCTGACTAGACCACCAAAGGATCTTTTCACTTAGATCTATGAACAATCTTTTTAACTAGATCAACACATAACCTTCTTAACTAGACCGTCGTACGATCTCCTTAAATAGACCACTTAAGGGATCTTTTCATTTATATCATCAAATGATATTTCTAACCAGATTTTCAAATCAATCTGTTTAACTAGACCACCAAAGGGTCCAATTATAGAATAGTACTTTAAAACCCAAGGGACTTGACTACAACGTAGAAGTCCATTAAGGATTTAAGATAGTAACTTTGGATATCCTATTATGAATCTCTCGTATGAGATATGAAAGATTCGATGAGGATTTGGATAGATCACAAAACATACATGAAAACATATAAGCACATAAACACATAATTAGTTAGCTTGATTCTTTAATTTGTTGTCTTTGAGCATGGATAATTAAAGCACATCAGGAATCCAATCCATGGATTTCATTTGGCACTTTAAGTATTTTCAAGGATCCATCTATAAAGATAGAAGGATTTTCAATAAGAGTTTGGCTTTGTTTCTTAAAAGAAACGAGTGTTTAAGGTTCTTGGGGAGATCACAAATATTCATAAAATGACAGAACCATACGAGTAGTTTGTCTTTGGGTTGACATCATAAGATTGTATCCAACGTTCACACAATCGTATCAGTTTTGCAGAAATAAAAACGATGAATTTTTATTTATATTACAACTGACTTGTCTTTAAACATTATAAGATAACAACCAAGGAAAAAAAACAAAACACTAGTTGTTCACTGCCGCATCATTGTTCATGTTTGCCCCATTGATGTTAAACACTCGTCCACGTGCTGGAGGTATGTTAACAAGCCTTGGGCAATTGTTCCTGTAGCGGGTAAGGTCACCACAGTTATAACATGACCCCGGAGGGAACCGTGCTTGAACAGCAGCAGGGTTTGCAGCAGCTTGATTTGCATAACGACAAACATTGATCAAATGTCCCAACCGCCCACAGTGGGTACATTTGTGACACTGCTCTTGCTCCAGATGATGACGGTTGCACTTGTTGCACAAAGGTGCAGTACCAACATAGTTTTGCCTTTTGCGAGGTTGTGCTGGCTGGTTTGGTGCAACCTATTTGTCTTGAGCAGTTACAGCGTAGTTTTGAGAGGCTTTGCGCTTCTTCTTCTTGGATACCTCAGCATGTTCTTCCTTGGGTTCAACTTGAGCAGTCTTGTCGGATGGTCTTGGGTCGCCTTTTCGAAAAAGCTTTTTCTTTCTGATGTGGGATTCAGTTAGGGTGGCAGACAGTTCAATGGCTTGTCTGACAGTAGTAGGGTTACTTCCAGTAACAATATCCTGAACTAGGTCAGGAAGACCATCAGTATATTTCTCGATCGCCTTATCCACAGGAGTAACCATAGCAGGACACAATAGGCTCAATTCTTCAAAACAGTCAGTATAGGCTCGATGTTCACCACTGTCTTGCTTCAAATCATCAAACTCCCTCTCCAAAGCTCGCAGTTCATGATGAGGGCAAAACTCCTTCATCATAAGAGCCCTAAGCTCAACCCATGTCTGTGCTAATGCAACCTCAGCACCGCGGTCTCTCATCACCCCGTTCCACCATGTGAGAGCCCTCTTCTGAAACACACTTGAAGAAAACTCGACCTTGCGACTTTCAGGACACTGAACGTGACGGAAGGTATTCTCAATGCTCTCGAACCACTGAAGAAGCCCAGTTGCTCCCTCAGAACCACTAAACTTGAGCGGTTTTGCCGAGTTGAAACTCTTGAAATTGCATGGAGCATTGTTGTTGTTGATGGCTTGCATCATTTGAGCATAAAGATTTGGGAAGGCAGCAGCCATTTGCTGCGCGATGATTTCCGCCAGTTCGGCATTCGCCATCTGATTGTCACGTCGAGGAGGCATTCTAAAAGAGGAAACATGAAAGTAACCGAGTGAGAGAATTTAGACGAAAAGAATGAGATGAAACAAATCTGATGTAAGCAAGGATAGCGGTCATTTGTTTGTTACTACAAAGCAACAAATGACCTCGGTGATTAATGAAAGTAAATGGGTCAAAAATAATGTATCACGAAGACATGCTCGCCTATAAGTGAACACTCATCCCAAGAATTCCCAGGTAAGCACAACTGGTCTCGCGTCTGATGAGATATATACCAAGTGCTTGCCTAGACAGAAAACCCAGAATACAGGCATTCACCCTTCCAGTTTGCACGTGTTCACATTATTTAAAACCCAAAACCTTGATGAGCTTTTGAAAACTCAAAGGGGTTTAAAACCTTACAATAGAGGGTTCAAAACCTAGTAATCAATCATCCTAGAACAGATGATTAGTTTTCAAAGCGGTTTTGAAATTTATGTTCTTGTTGTAGTCGTCGCCTAAGGATAGGTGACGGTATTGTTTTTAAAACTAAACACAAGAAAACTTGTGTTAGGGTCCTAGAAAGGTTATAGACTAGGTCAAAGCATTACTAATAACGTAATTCCCTATAACCATTGGCTCTGATACCAACTTTTCTGTCACACCCCGACCACGTAAAGCAACTAGACGTGGCGGAAACGTTGGGGAGTGTTGTAACAGAATTATTGTTTCATAACCATGGCATAAATAATTCAGCTTTATTTAATAAAATAACTCTTTGTTTTTAATACAATCAAATAAGTACAACTATGATCTTCCAAGTTTTAAAGTTGCTAAGGCATGAGTCCATCCTAAATGTAGCATGTATCGACAATCATTGCAAAGCAGTACCTGAAACATGTGTAAAAATAGGTACGTCAGCATAAAAATGCCTGTGAGATACATAGGTTTTGTGAATATAGGATTCATGACTTATAAGTTTAGAAAATGTTGTTTAACAAAAGTCAGTCATGATCCTTGTAATTTGCTTTGTCTTGTAAATCGCTTGAAAAACAATAAATTCAACTGACATGTATAAATAAGAGAAAATTGTATGGTTAAATGTATAACCAAGTAAAGTGAGTTGTATAAGTAAATTGTTTGTAAACCAAAGTCTTGTAAGAGAATCGTGTTACTTGTGTAAAATGTATAAGTCCAAATTGAATGATTCAAATAACGCTACAATATGTAATACCATACAAACACTTATATATAGGAAGTACCAGCGGCGTATCCACCATGCTTGTATCATATTACACATGCCTCGTTACTTAAATCACTTAAACAAACCACCAATGTATAAAGTCTATGTTTAAATCAATAGTCAAACGTATTGAATAATATGTCAAAATGTTTATGTCAAGATGTAAGTCATGTAATGTGTAACCAATGTGATTTGTATAAATAAATGTAAGGTTAAACAAATAACCTTATAGTAGCATATTAAAAGTATACTTTGGATTTGTAAATAACATATTAAACTATGTTTTGGTTTCATAAATAACATATCAAAATATGCTTTGGGTTTTATAAATAACATATCAAAATATGTTTTGGTTTGTAGATAAAATATATTTGTTGGTTTTGTACAATACCACACATGAGAGTATATCAAACTATACTTTAATAGTGTGATTTGAGAATTCATTCAGACCTGGTGCATCAAAATACACCTTTGAGACTATAGAAATACCACAAAGGCAATCCCTATTTGGATGGAGCAACAAATTGGTTTCAGACATTCCATGACAACAGGAATGGGGTGTCAAATCCTATAGCGCTATATCATACTAACAATCGGTCTGGTGAACATAAAATAAGTACAATTCAACATTTTATTTTATGTTCTTTGAGAAATCAATGCTTAAATCATAGATAATCATTCAATTTGTCAATAGATAAGTAATAACATGTATAATCAATTATACTTTTGGAAAACATGAAAGTAACAGATAGGTACACATGCTTCACCCCAAAACAGTTTTGAAAACAGTAAAATAGGGGAACTATGTACTCACCTGAGATTGCTCAGAAGTCCTAAGATAACCAGCAAGCAATGCTAGAGATCACGGAATATCAAACGGCACCTAATTTAGGTAACTACATTAATAAACCGGACCTAAATCGGAGGATTGGATAGAATGAGGGCTCGTAAACCAAATGAGTATGGGAACTCATGTAGTATGGTTTATTAAAGCCTACATACTAAATGAAACCTAACCTAAGTGCTTGTGACCCATTACGACCCGTTTAGGTAGCTTATGCTACTTTAACGCGTCGTTCGCGTGAAACGCGTTCGGACCGCCTAACTAGTCCTATGAAAAGTAATATATGCCTTAACATGTCTAAAATGGTTGTCAAATCAGTTTAGATGTCAAAAGTTATGTTACATATGTTTAAAATGAATTTTGGCATCAAAGGGGTATTTTGGTAATTTACCTAGGGCATATAAACTACTTATCATACAACTAACTAAACGTCGTGACCATAGGGTATAACCTCGGAAGGTTATTCCCTATACTATGGTCACCTAAAGTGCTTGGTCGGATCCTAATGATCGACCAACGGGTCGGGTTCGAAAGTATAAGCGATTGTTTAGATCGCTTACCTTACGACCCTATATAAGCACTAAACTAAAAGTGACGAGCTAAGCATGTTAAAACATGCTTAACTAAGTTTAGAAAACAGGTTTGGTATCACAACAAACGGTTGTGATACCTAAGAGTAGTTTGGTTACAAAATACGCAAGAATACGTATTCTGACCGAAACTACGGCTCGTCACTGAGCCTAGATAACGTGGTAATCAGTAGGTACAGTCACTAGGGACTATAACCATCGTGATCACGCTCACGTTATGAAGTTCAAACGAACTTCGCATCGACCATAAACTGGTCAATGCAGAAAGTCAAACAAAGTTTGACTTTCAGAATCGAAAAGGCTCGAAAAGCAATAAAAGAACGAAAGAATACTTACGAAGGGTCCCCGAATGCTAATCTAGATCAAAATAACTCATGTATGAAACAATGGTTCCAACTTAGAGTCACTTAGATCAGATTCTAGTGGGTTTAGAAGTTAAGTGGGTTGGGTATTTATAGTATTCGGAGAACCGTTAAGATCGTTTGTCGAATATCGTGCCTAAATCTTGTGCGTACATTTGTCAAAATGTTATGGTTACTGAAAATGATCCTTAATGTGCTGAAAGGTCAAGTGTGGATTTGTGGTTGAGGATTAAACAGCTGGAAATCTGCTGACTGTTTAATCTAATCTGATCTGCAGACCCCTTGCGCACCGTAACAAATATTTGTTGCGGTGCGTAAGCATGTAACTTTGGCAGATTTACATATTTGGTCCCTGTTGTGTATTCAGCCCATTTCCGACGCGTTTAAGGCCCGTTAACCCCATTTCAAAGCTCTAAAATGATGTTAAAGTATAGGGAACTTAAAATGTGCTCAAAAATATCACGGATGTCGGTTCGTTTAGCCGTACGGTTGCGATGTTCGCTTAATTACGACGGAATGCGCATAAGCGCGAAAAACGATCCAAATGACGCGACGAATGGATTTTTCTTATGCCAAACACTAAAATAAAATGTTTTAGTGCTTACATAAATTTTTGGATATCCGGATATATTCAGAACGTAAGTTATGCGCGAAAATGCAAACTTGTGCACTTTTTGACGCTTTTAGTCCCTCAATGACCCAAAAGTTTATTTTAGCATACCGAACCCCTCAAAGCCTATTTATAAGCTATGTAAAGGATATTTATGGTATGTTTAGCCTATTTCACTATTTCGGAGTGTTTGTTGGATTAAACTGGTTATATTTACGCATCAGAGCGCGTATAACCCTCCAGAAAGCGATTTAAAGCTTAAAATCGAACAAGAGTTGATATGTGCAAACGATACACATATTTTTACAAATCCCAAGTATGAAATACAAAATTTCATTGGCTTGGTATTTGTTTGATGGTTGAAGTGACACAGGTGTTACATGCGTATACGTGAGTATCGACCTGGATGTTGTTGCCTAAACGTTCTGCTTTATTTTCTTTGGTGTTTCGTTTAAGCTTTGGATCACCTCTGCGTATACGGGAGTATCGACCTGGTGGTTAAAGCCTAAACAACTTCAACTTGTTTTATTTTTCTTATTTTGTTTAAACATTGGACTTTCTCTGCGTATACGGAAGTATCGACCTGATTGTTAATGTTTAAACATTCTGCTTTGTTTTCGCACAATTCACAGTTGATAAAGTTTAAAGGCATTACTTGAGTCAGTGTATTGCATGATGAGGGGATATGCTGAGATCGTGGGGTCCATAAGAACTTAGTGCTATCTTAATATACCTTAACGTATCGGTAAGCATTTCGAAAGTTTTTAGATTGAGTTTAAGAGGACAACAATATCGTCAATCAACGTGAATCGTTTAGAACTGAAAATGTTTAAAGCTTAACGGTGCTAGTGATTGGTCACATAAAATGATATGATCCTCTTATACAAACTCACAAAAATATTGTTTGTAAATATTTATTTACTGCATTTCTTTGTTATATTCAAAAATACAAAAAGATTTTTAGTGTGTTTTAGCATAAATTTTGAAAAATACAAAAAGATTTTCGACAACTGATGTTGAAGAGCTGATTTTTAAAATTCCGAGTGCTGAACATGATGAACAGGTTTGGGAGTGTGTGTATTGAATTGAGAAATTTATTTTGAGAAAGAAATGTTTGATTAGTTAATCAGGGTCATTAATTTGAACTTGATGTAACTATTACTAGTAAGTTTTTCTTATTGATTTAAGTGAAAACTTATATGGTGGTGAGAAAATGTGTGCAGGAGTTGATCTAAACAGAGTTAAAGCCAGGATGAAATCTCAAGATGATAGCTAATTCCAGATAGCGATCCCATCAGGATGAGAGGGGGAGTCTGACGAGGTTAGAGCCAAAGAGAAGATCCTGGTATATGCTAAGAAAGAAAAGAGACTGAAAAAGACTGAAGATGTAAAGACTCGACACTTAAGACTCGTCAACATCTGAGGGGGAGTCTGTTGGTGCATTCATCTGTCGTCTTCGTCTTATGTCGAGTCTCGAGTTCGTTGTGGAGTGTGACATCATCAATATGACATCATCTTGTGACATCATATTGATGACATCACAATAGAATTCACACATAAAGACAAAATATGTATTTAGATAGTTGACCGTTTGAATGTAATAGTTTGAAATAGGTTCCGCTTGAAGGGTTCCGTTTGAAATGATCATGTCACTTTCAAACGGAAGGGTCCTCCCTATAAATAGCCTTCAAACAATTTCATTTGTAATGTTCTAGATTCCGACGCCGAGGTGCTGTCGAAGTGTCTCCAGTCCTGTAAACGTTCAGAAATCAATATACGAGACATTTAATAGTGAATCCAAGCTAAACGAAGACCGAATCAATGAATTCCGCCTCTGATTCGGTCTGAGCACTCTTCTGATTGACTCGTTAGGTCGTTTCACGATCCTACAGTATTGGATGGCGGGGTTCCAAACTCTTTGATCCCCTCATAAGTTAACTACTATTAATACTATAACCCGGCTATTTAGGACTATATCCCTGCTGACTCACACTACTTAGTCGAGGGTAACGTCACCGCCAAAAGCGGGGCCAACCATAAAACTGCATTAATAACTTAATTCATTATCTTCCAATAATCCACCCTTTTAGGATTGTATCCTTGCTGACTCAAACTACTGGGGTGAGGGTAATGGCACCTTCAAAAGAGGGGCCTACTACAATAACTAAGATAATCTCTTAATTATGTGCAAAAGTGCGGAAATAATCAAAGGTTATACTAGATACGAGTCGGAACCAAGTGATTCATCTTGTCTATCTGTTTTTCTTTTTATTTTTCTTTTCAGCATTTTAGTTAGTTTTTATTTTTTTAGTTTAAAACATTTTTCTAAACTTTTTATTTTGATTAGACGTTGAGGATAAACCGGTACTAAAAGCTCTTGTGTCCTTGGACGACCTCGGTATCTTACCAACGCTATACTACGCTCACGATGGGTGCACTTGCCCATATGTGTGTTTAGTGTTAGTAAAATATCGTGTTTTATAAATTTAAAACTTGGCTAAAAATAAGTGTTAAAGGGGCTTAAAATATACACCTAATATATATAACACTTTATCGCACATCAAGTTTTTGGCGCCGTTGCCGGGGACACAAGGATTTTAAGAAAGCTTAAAATCGACGGCCTAATCAGTTTTTCAAAACTTTTTTTTTAAAACGCGCGCATTTTTTTTTCTGCATTTTAGTTTAGATTTGCATTTACAGTAACCTGTACACGGGGCCGTGTTCACTGAACACGGGGCCGTGCTGCACATTTTCATAAAAACACCCAGTAACAGTAGCTTGAACACGGGCCGTGCTCACTGAACACGCCCCGTGCTCAACGAAATCAGTAAATTTAATTAAAACGCCCAGATACAGATCCTGAACACGGGGCCGTGCTCACTGAACACGGGGTCGTGTCCAGCCTCTGTTTCCGTTTTTCTTATTGTTTTCTGATCTCGAGACTCGGTTGTGGTCTGCTGAGTGATTCTTATGGATCAATACTCAGGAGGGTACAACTACACCTATGAGGAGGATGATTATAGAGGTAATTATTGCACTAATTGTCGTAATGCACGCTCGATTCAAAATAATCACTCATATCAACCATCCAATTCATACACCTACTATGAGGAGCCCAGGTACGAGCCATCAACTTCATACACAACCTATGAAGACCAAAGGTATGAACCTCCTCCCTCATACTCATATTTTGATGAACCAAAGTATGAGCCTTCGTACTCATACTTTGAGGAACCAAGATATGAGCCACCACCTTCGTATGCTTATTATGAGGAACCTTGGCGTGAACAACCCACCTCATATGAGTATTGTGGAGAACAAAATTACGAACCTTATCCGTCATATGCTTACAATGAAGAACAATGGTGCGAACCATCGACTTCATATGAGTATTATGAGGAACAAAGGGTTGAACAACCGGATTCAAGCTTAGAAAATACCGATTCTTTTTCTATAACCGAAGTGACCGATAGGATATTAGAACACATTAGAGTTATCGATCGGTGTATAAAAGAAGCTCGCGCAAGGGAACAGGAGTCCCGCGCAAGAGAAGAATTAAAAAAGGAAGAGATAACCGAAAATGTAAAAATGGAAGAACAAATAAGTGAACCGACACATGAGTTAAACAACGAAAAAGGTGAGTCCGACAACGTTAAAATTCAAGAAGAGTCTAATTTTGAAGAAATTAATCTCTTGTCACCTTCTTTCGAAAACCATTGTTTAGTATCCACTCATGCTAAGTTTTTAAAAGAGTTAAACACTAACACTAAAATTGACGAAACGGTAAGTGTTAAGTTAACTAATGATCAAACTTCACTAATAAAAGAAGACCCGTTTGAAATTAACATAACACCGGTTCCATGTTTCTTTCAAAATTCGTTTATTAGTAATGTCACAATCGATAAAGATCTTTGTGTTAACATAATGCCTAACTACATTTTCGAAAAATTAAGTATTGGTGATTTTTCTCCACTTCAAATACCCATTTTTCTATCCAATCGGAAAGTAATAAAATCAATCGGTATAGTTGAAGATGTCTTGGTTCAAACAAATCAAATGATAATCCCAACCGACTTTGTCATCCTCGATGACGCTCCTCTAGTGTTGGGACGACCATTTGTAAAAACTCATGAAGCTTTGAAAAACCGGAAGTTTAAAAATCTACCTCTTCAATTAGGGGCATTTAAAAGAAGTGTCGATCTCGAACGATCAATGAAATATCCATTCGGCAATAATGACCCCCTAATTGAAGATGAAGATGAACTACCTGATACAAGTGAAGAAATTGACCACTTTGTTGAAGAAGAGGTCGCCATAGAACAAACTTTTAAAGTTCTTGATCGAAATGAGCAACCAAATAAGGAGTCTCCTAAAGACCCACCACTTGAGCTCAAAGAACTTCCAAAAGGTTTGGAATATGCTTTTCTAGACAAAGATGGTAATTTACATGTAATTATTTCGTCTAAATTAGGTAACTTAGAAAAGGAAAAATTAATTAATCTTTTGAAAAAACATAAAAACGCAATAGCTTGGAAACTTGTAGACATAAAAGGAATTAGTCCTTCTATGTGCACACACAAAATTTTGATGAATGATGACTACAAATCGGTCATACAACCACAACGTCGAGTAAATCCAAATGTTCAAGAAGTGGTTAAAAACGAAGTCATCAAGCTACTTGACGCCGGACTTATCTATCCTATCTCCGATAGTCCTTGGGTAAGTCCCGTCCAAGTAGTTCCAAAGAAAGGAGGTATGACGGTAATAACTAACGAAAAGAATGAACTAATACCAACGAGAACCGTCACAGGATGGAGAGTATGTATAGATTATAGACGATTAAATGAAGCAACAAGAAAGGATCACTTTCCTTTACCCTTCATTGATCAAATGTTAGAAAGATTATCCGGTCATAAATTTTATTGTTTCTTGGATGGTTTTTCAGGTTACTTTCAAATCCCGATAGCGCCCGAAGACCAAGAAAAGACAACTTTCACATGTCCCTATGGAACTTTTGCTTATCGACGCATGCCGTTTGGTCTATGTAATGCCCCAACAACATTCCAACGTTGCATGGTAGCTATTTTCCATGACATGATAGAAAAGGCAATGGAAGTCTTTATGGACGACTTTTCTATCTTTGGGGATTCATATGACCAATGCCTCGATAACCTTGAACGAATGCTATCCCGATGTGAGGAAACTAACCTCGCCCTTAATTGGGAAAAATGTCATTTCATGGTAACGGAGGGAATAGTACTCGGTCACAAGATCTCAAGCGAAGGAATGGAGGTGGATCGAGCCAAAATAGATACCATTTCTAGATTACCACCTCCATCCTCCGTACGAGCTATCAGAAGTTTCCTAGGGCATGCTGGATTTTATAGACGGTTTATCAAAGATTTTTCAAAAATCTCAAGGCCTCTAACGAAATTACTTGAAAAAGATGCTCCTTTCATCTTTGACAAGGATTGCAATCAAGCATTTCTAACCCTAAAGGAAATGTTAGTCAATGCACCTATCATGATAGCCCCTGATTGGAAATTTCCTTTCGAAATCATGTGTGATGCTAGTGACTTTCTAGTTGGAGCTGTCTTGGGACAGAGAAAAGAAAAGCATTTCCACCCAATCTATTATGCTAGTAAAACACTTAATGATGCACAAGAAAATTACACAACAACTGAAAAAGAATTACTAGCTGTGGTATTTGCTTTTGATAAATTTCGTTCTTATCTTGTTCTTTCTAAAACTATAGTCTATACAGACCATGCAGCCATTCGATATCTCTTCAAAAAGCAAGACGCAAAACCACGTTTGATTAGGTGGATTCCACTCCTCCAAGAATTTGACATTGAAATCAAGGACAAAAGAGGAGCAGAAAATACCGCAGCAGACCATCTTTCACGCTTAGAAGACCCAGCTTTGGAAGCAACCAGGAACGAGCAAATCAACGAAAAATTCCCTACTGAGTCCCTAGAGATGGTGGAATACAAGGAAGAACCATGGTACGCCGACTATGCTAACTACCTAGCTAGCGGTATAGTCTCAAAAGGATGGCCACATCATCAAAGAAAAAAATTCTTTGCCAATGTGAAACACTACTTTTGGGAAGATCCATATCTTTTCAAAATGTGTGCCGACCAACTCTTCAGACGATGCGTACATGGTAGTGAAGCACGAAGAATTCTCCGCCATTGTCATGAAGGTCCATACGGAGGACATCATGGTGCTGCTAGTACCGCACGAAAGGTATTCGATTCAGGATTTTATTGGCCAACCATTTACAAAGACGCTCAAGGTCTGGTAAAAACATGTGATGCTTGCCAAAGAACAGGTAATATTTCTTCTAAAAACGAAATGCCACAAAATGGCATTCTTGTTTGTGAAATTTTTGATGTGTGGGGACTCGACTTTATGGGACCTTCCCCACCATCGAAAGGAAACAAATATATACTTGTGGCAGTAGACTACTTATCTAAATGGGCCGAGGCCGAGGCACTTCCAACAAATGATGGAAGAGTCGTGGTAAGATTTCTGAAAAAATTATTCTCTCGTTTTGGCACACCTAAAGCTTTAATAAGTGATAGAGGTACCCATTTTTGCAACCATCAACTTGAAAATTTTTTAACAAGATATGGGGTCTATCACCGGGTTTCAACAGCATATCACCCTCAAACAAACGGACAAGCCGAAGTGACTAATAGAGGTTTAAAACGAATACTCGAAAAAACCGTAGGGTTAAATAAAAAGGAATGGGCTGATAAATTAGATGATGCTTTATGGGCTTTTCGAACTGCTTATAAAACAACAATAGGTACAACCCCGTATAAGCTAGTCTATGGAAAAAGTTGTCATTTGCCAGTAGAAATTGCACACAAAGCCTACTGGGCAATCAAAAATGTAAACTTGGATTTAGAATTTGCTGGTAAAAATCGATTTTGTCAATTAAATGAATTAGACGAGCTTAGGAATTATGCATACTCAAACTCTGAAATTTATAAGGAAAGAATGAAAAATTTGCATGACAAACATATTAAACCTAATGAATTTCGGGTAGGGGATCTAGTTCTTTTGTTTAATTCACGACTTCGATTGTTTCCTGGTAAATTAAAGTCTAGGTGGTCAGGACCTTTTTCCATCACCCATATTTTTCCACACGGTGCAGTAGAAATTAAATCTCGAAATGGGCCACCATTTAAGGTCAATGGCCAACGGCTTAAACTCTATCAAGGATTCATTGAGGATGAGGAAGAAGATATCTCGCTTCAAACGGTGGAAGAATAAAAACATCATGCCTGGTAAGTTACGAACGATTGAGACGACAAAATAAAGCGGTAAGTTTTCTAACCATAGCTTATGGGAAAAAGGGGCACTCACACGTGCACTTAAAAAAAATAAAAAAACTTGCTCGGCACGAGGCCGTGTCCGCTGGACACGGGGCCGTGTTCACGCTGCAGGCGGGATAAAATCCCTTTTTCAAAACAGTTTCTTCATTCCACACGCCCCGTTTCCCCACAAAAGCTCTGGTTCAAGGCGATTTTTCGCAAAATTTCAACGTCTCCTATCGATCTAACAACATCAAGGTATGATTCTATCACTTTTAGTAGTTAGATTAGTTACTTGCATGTAGTTAAAACACCAAAAATTTGGGGAAAAATCTAGGGTTCTTGAAGTTCATCCGGATCGAACCTCAAGTTTTTGTTTAGATCTGTTTGCATTTAGTTAGATTAGTGTTAAAGGAAGTAAATACACTTCTATTGTTCATAGATTCACCCGATTTCTTACCAAAACCCAAAACCCTTGAAAAAGATAAAATTGATAGGGTAAACGGGATATTTTGGGAAAAACGGCACTTAGGGTTTCATTTTCGGGGGAA
This sequence comes from Helianthus tuberosus, assembly GCA_030545235.1. Classification (NCBI taxonomy): domain Eukaryota; kingdom Viridiplantae; phylum Streptophyta; class Magnoliopsida; order Asterales; family Asteraceae; genus Helianthus; species Helianthus tuberosus. Next base: position 128,576,609 of record CM060360.1, read on the forward strand.
ACCGCACCTATTGGACCAAAAATTTTCAAGTTTTCGAAACCGGGTCGAAAAATAAAGTTTTTGGGTTACAGACGTCTGGACACGGTGTGACAACCCTCACTAAACCAGGTATCCGTACAACTTAATTAATAATTAATTACTGCTTAATTACTGTGCTTGCTTGCACTTGTGAATAAACTGCTACTTGAATACTGATACATGTACTTACTTGCATCATACTTTACTTGTTGTCACTACATTATTTACATGACTGAACCTTAGTGACAAACATGATGCACAAAAAGCACAGTAGCACTATAACGGATAACCTATTGAACATGCTGATAAAGCCAGCATCAGGCAAACACTGCCTCTAAGTCCTGTAAGAGCCTGAAATATTTTTGCTACACTAGTAGTGAGTGTAGGGATACAAGGGTTGTAGAACTGCGTCTCTAGGAATAAGTCAAAATGACTGGATGTGCCTAAAACGTACTCTAAGTACAAAACTCAGCACTTTACATAATAATTCAGCTTTTAGCTAACTAATAAAGTGCCAAAACATGAGAAAAGTATTACTAGACACTTTCCAAAGTGTCAGAAATGAGTTGTGTCACTAAAAAGGGTATTAACGACACTTTAAAGCTTTGTTAAGCACTTTAACGGATTACTATCCAACCGAACAACCGGACTATACCCGGGACATGAAAATACGGCCATACACATTATTTATCTTTTTCTGAGCCAGTTAGGGTCCCTGAATACCCTAACACCCGTCATAACATACTACACACTACTAACCGGGTTAAGTACCTAACTAACTAACTTAACCTAACTAGTAACTAACTAATACTTGGAAATGGACCAAGACCCCCCCCCCCCCTTGCTAACCGGCCCCAAACTAGAGGGGACACCCTTTGAGTTCCTTTGATTATTTTAATCACAATGTCTAATATCTAAATGACATGTGATCCATTGGTTATTAATCCCACAATTGTCTATAAGTAACTTGAGAATGCACATAAGTTCATTTGTCACAACAACACAAGAACACTACTCTCTCTCTCTCCCTTTGGCTCTCGGCCGAACCCACACCCACACACCCACCCATTTTCGAGTTTGATCTTGCAAGTTCCAAGCATCTACAAGTGTTAAGGGTCGCATATTAGGAAGCTTGGTGCAATCGGAAGGCGAAGGACCTCTTTATCTTGCTTTTATCCACGCGTCTTTCTCATAGATTCTTCCCTAGCCTTGAGCTAGTGGTATGTTGTTTAAATCCCTATCTTGAACTAATCTAAAGCGGTTAATATGTGGTGTAAGGATTAAAACTCGAAATCTTACAAAATGGTGCATTAAAGTCTACTAAAAACATGAAAAATAATGGTTAAAAGCTCACTAGTTGTGTAAATGTTGTAGTAATTGAAATTTGTGATTATTGAGACCCGATCTATGTTGTGGTAGCTCGGATCATCACTTAACCCGGTTTGGTCATGATCACGAATCATGACATAAGGTTGTTTTGTATAGAACAAGGGTTAAAGGGTGAAACTCTACCACACGCGAATCATGAACTTGTGTAAAAATGTTTTACTTGTGGAATAGTGTTTAAAACTAGCAGATCTACGTATCTGCAAGTGGTATTTTCAAAGGACCAAGCGTCAAAGAAATCATGTTTTCAAAAAATGGATCTTACACTAACAAGAATGGTTTTTAGAACACACAAGTGTGTAAACACATATGTAACACAAAGTTTCGACAAAATAGCTATTTTTGAAAAAGATGACGAGAAGTTGTAAAGACGGAACTTCCATAAAAACGAGGTTTTTACAAAATCGGATTGTTTTATATAAAGATCCACTAAAAGTAATGAGATTTACTTCACAGTTTGGATAAATCACAAGTTCATGAAATTTATGCGATTTATATACATATTTTGACTAGTTTGTGATTTGAACATTGTTTTGGTTGAATGAGAAAATTGTTGGTTGAGTTGTAAAAGAAAATGATACGCTTGAAAGCGTGGCCACCTCCAGTTACAGAGGAAACTCTGGCGAAATTTTTCCAAAAGCCTAACACTTAGAAATATTTTCACTATAAGTGTTAGAACTACATTTTGACTTGTTTTCAAAATATAAGTTTCGCCACGACTATATTTACAAAACATCGGAGGTGGGATTTTCACAAAATAAAACGTGATACATAAATATATTTAATATATATTTTTCACAACATCACTTGTATAAGTGTTTATGATTATTTTGTGAACTACGTAAATATTATTTTTAGGGTAAAAATAATATTACTAAGTATTATTTTGGGAAAATCACATGTATTAAAATATAATATTTTTGGGAAGAATATTTATATTTTGGAGTTAAGAATAAAATATATTAAGTGAGACTTAATAGGGTAATCCGAAGTATACGAATACACATGTATTAAATCCCCCATCCTTGGGAAGGAGAATAACTACCAAGTATACAGAATGTAAACACGAAATAGTTGCCTAACTATTTCCCAAAAACTTAAACCATAAAGCTAAGGCACGGCCATCCGTCTAATAGAGTTAGCACGTGTAGGTCGTCACACAACTGTTCGATTTGGAGGCATACTTGGTAGAGACGCACCACTGTGAGTTCATGTCCCCCTTTTCTCTAACTGTTTTCAGTTTTCTAAACTGCGGGGGTGAAATACATGTTACTTTAATTACGAGTACTATATACATGGTATGGTTAGCGTAAGGAGGTTTACTACTTAGATCATGTGAGTGGGTAGGCGTGAACTGGAGACCATTAGTCCTCATTATAGGACCGAGGGACGTAAGCGGTAGATCTATCTGGGTGTAGCGAGCCCAACCCCAGGTCCAACAGTACGGACCTCGGGGTGACTTTGTGCCCCGACGCAAAATCGCAAGGTTTGAGTCTTCCTACTTGCACTTCACACATATCAATGGCCTTGCAAACCGTTGGTGATCTCTTTTTCCTTATTTGCTACATACCAGGATTTTTATACTCACAAGGTTTATTTACTCACTTACACATGAACTCGCTCAACATTATTGTTGATTTTTCAACTTACATGTATTTCAGGAAATTAAAGATCTGGCGCGGTATGTTATGTTTTCCCGCTGCATAAGGGTTCTAAGGTCATCCCAGTTTAGGAAATGTGACTCTTTCCTGGACAAGTCACAAATCTTAAACTGCGTTTATTTCATGTTGATGTTTATGTTTTTCAAGACAATGTTTTATGTTATGATGTTGTAAGTCTCTAAGACAATGGTATGTTACTCTGGTTTTAAAACTTAATCAAATGGATGATCTTGCATGATTTTATTTCATATAGCTTTGTTATGATTAAGCTATGGTATTAAGAAGTCACACCAAAATTAACCACGCTTCCGCAAAGCCAGGGTGTGACACACGAGGCCGTGTCCGCTGAACACGGGGTCGTGTCCAGCCCGCTGTTTGCAGTTTTGTCCGAAAATATTTCTGTTTCGTGCTAACTTTTGGTGTATTCTTGCAGATGGCCAGGAAGTTCACAAGATTTAACGCCAATGAGCTAGATGCAAGAGCTCGATACGAGCTTCTTCAAATAAGGCCCGAGGAATACCCGAGGCAAGCTTGCACGGACTTGCTAACCATGGTGAATCAAATTGACCGTTTCAACAACATTGTCACGGGACCACTCAGAGTCGCACTAACAACTCGACTAGGTTCCGTCCATGAATGCACCTTGGAATTCTACAGCACCTTTGCATTCACTTCAAGGTGCGACCCGTTCGATAATGACAGGGTGTCATTCCGGTGTGGCGGAACGAGGTATTCGATCTCTATGGCACAATTTGGGTCAATTATCGGGTTGTATGCGGAAGAGGATGCAGGAAACGAAGAAAATACTGGGGGAATGAGAGAGATAGGTGACAACGAACGCCAAGCCATGTGGGCTCAGATTGGGGAAGGGTTCTACAATCCGAGCAGCACTAAGAGTACAAAGCTGAGGGATCCGCTATACAGATACATTCATAGGCTCCTCGGTTACTCTCTTAGCCAAAGGCATGACAGTAGTGGCGTCGTTGGGTTAAGAGATTTGCTTGTCCTCCACTGCATTCACAACCGCAGGCCGCTCGATGTTCCGTTCCTCATGCTCCGAAACATGCATCACAACCGCCTTGCTAGTGCACCAACTCCTATTTTCTTTGGGGGATGGGTGTACCGTCTTTTCAAGCACTTCGCCCACATACCTAGGTCATTTGAGAGGAGCACATGGTCGGGTACGGTGGATATTCACATATGCCGCTCAATGAACCTAATTTATGAGGCAGAAGACGGGACGGTAACCTTTCAAAGGATGCAAGGTCATGCATGGAACCCGCAAGAAGCGCTTGTCCTCCCAGCTTCGCAACATCATCAGTATCAATACCAACCCCACGGTGATCCGGGCCAATCATCCTCCTCGGGAGGCGGTTTTCCTAACTTTCAAAGTTTGCATGATTTGTTGCAGGAAAACCTTATGTGTACTAGGAACACCTATAACATGGCGAGCAACACCTACCACCGGGTCGGAGCTATCGAGAGAAACCTATCCGAGATCCAAGACGATGTTGGATACATACGAGACCACATTGCACGCCATGGAGGGGATGATGACGATGATGATGATGACGACGCTATGGAGTAGGCGAGAGGAGCATAGGAGGAAGCGGTTGATTGATGACTCCACAGGTTTAAGTCCCTTTATCTATCGAACAATTGGTGGCCTGCGTGCCAAATGTTGAACAATTTACTTTCCTTGATCACTTTTATTTTCCGTTTTATTTTTCTTTTACTTTATGCTTGGAACAATTAACTATGGTAATGTAGGATGTTTGTGTTGCTTGGTGTGGTATTAAGTGATGAAACAGGTACAACCCAAGGCTTGGGGTGCTAAGCCTCAGCACTTATAGGGCCAGGATGGAAAAACCGGGGGAAGAAACCTGTTTTTCAGGCTTTCAGACTGTCCACACGGGGACGTGTCCAGCCAACACGCCCCCGTGCTCACCTCCCAGACCTGCTGATTGGTTACTGTCCTGCAGATTTTTGACAAACACGGGGCCGTGCCTAATCAACACGCCACGTGTTCACCTTCTGTAAGTTCTCGTTACTGGCAGTTCGCCACGGGGTCGTGTCCAGTGGACACGGGGCCGTGTCCAGACTACCAGTAACATAAATCTTTGCTTTTAACACCATTTTTACACATCTAATCAACCTAAAAATTTATTTTTGGGACACATTGAGGACAATGTGTAATTTAAGTGTGGGGGGATGCTAAAACCTTGAATTTTGCAAGTCCTAAATACAAGCCTTACACAAAACTCTATTGGAACCGCTAATCACCCCAAATTTTTTTCAAAAATTTCATTTTTTTTCTTGTCTAGGTTTAACTCGGGAAATTCAAGTTCTCAAAAAAGTTATATTTTTACAAATTTACAACCGATAGCGTAGTGATAAAAAGAACCAACATAAGAAAATTACCGAAAGGAATTGCATGCATTTTGTAATAAACACAAGAGCATAATGGAAGTAACACTTTGTATTGATTTTGGATAGGGCGCAGGGGCCGGTAGATACAAAGTAAATAAGTATGATAATTATGATGCCTACGCAAGCAATGATTGTTGTACTGTATTAGCATTGTATGTTGTTTGAGTACGAATGTTTCAGCTACATATAGCATCTGTGCAACTGTTGCGCGTTCCAAGTGTGTGGAACGTCTGTCCCATCGAGCCGTCGTAAGGTATATGCGCCTTTTCCGAGGACTTCATTTATGACGTATGGTCCTTCCCATTTGGGCGCGAGTTTCCCCGGTTTTTCAGCATTCGAGGCTTCGTTGTCTCGTAGGACAAAAATCTCCTGGTACGAAGGTGCATATGCGTATTCGAGCATTGTAATATTTTTCTAACTTTGATTTGTACCTGGCTTCGTTGATGGCTGCGTTTTCGCGTCTCTCCTCAAGGAGGTCCAGGTCGAGCCTGCGCTCGTGTTCATTATTTTGTTTTTCCATGGCCAACATTCGAGGTGACGGGAGGCCAATTTATGCCGGAATTACTGCTTCAGAGCCGTAAACTAGGCTAAATGGCGTTTCTCCCATGCTAGTCTTTGACATAGGGCGGTGAGCCCATAAAATGCTTGGGAGTTCATCAACCCATTCCCTTCTTGCAATTCCTAAACCTTGCTTTAATGTCGTCTACGATCTGCTTGTTAACGCTTTCGACTTGACCGTTTGCCTGTGGTTGCGCCACGGAAGCGAAACTATGTTCGATGCGCATTTCTTTCATCCATTTTTGTAGATCTTCTGACACAAAATTGGTACCGTTGTCTGTGATGATGCGCAATGGTAACCCGAACCGGCATATGATGAATTTTCAGACCACCATTGCGGTGGTTGACGCTAGGGCTTTAGCTTCCACCCACTTGGTGAAGTAATCTACAATGACTATGATGAATTTTACTGTGCCGAGCGTGTCGGGAAAAGGTCCTAGTAAGTCGATGACCCATTGCTGGAAGGGCCATGCTGCAGTTACTGGAACCAAAGGGTTCGTTGGGCGGAGAGTTTTTGGAGCTTGACGTTGGCATGACGCACACTTGCGCAAGATCTCTACAACGTCTAAATGCATGTCTGGCCAGTAATAGCCCACGCTCATGATTTTCGCTACAACCATGCGTGGGCCTGCATGGATTCCACATAATCCTTCATGGATTTCCCATACCATATATTGCGCATCGTGCTTGTCTATGCATCTTAGGAGAGGACCCATGTAAGATTTACGATACAAAATTCCATCCGACATCTCGTAATTTAACGCTTTGTGTTAAATTTTTCTTGCTGATGTTTTCCCTTCTGGGAGAGTTCCATGTTGCAAATACATAATGATTAGGGACTTCCAAGATGGATTCCCTACCTCTATTATGTTTACGTGTCTCAGAGGGACTGATGGATTTGAGAGAACTTCAATGCGGACTTCCTTTGCTAGGTGCTTGAAGCTTGTAGCGGCTAGCTTACTTAGCGCATCCGCATGCTTGTTTTCGCTTCTGTTGATGTGGATTATTTTGAAGGACTGAAAATGGTTGATCAGAGTTCTTGCCTGCTTGAGGTATAAGGCCATTGCTTCGTCTTTTGCGTCGTAGTGACCATTAATTTTTTCCACGACTAACTTGGAATCGACATGTGCTTCAACATTTTTTGCCCCCATTTTGAGCGCTAAGCGGAGCCATGCGAGGAATGCCTCATACTCCGCTTCGTTGTTGGTTCTCTTGAAATCTAGCCAGAATGGCGTAAGTAAGTTCATGGTTATCGGGGCTAACTAGTCGGAGACCAGGTCCTGCGTCTTCGTCATTGGAAGTGCCATCTGTATGTAACGTCAATACCCTGTCGTTGAACACTGGGGTAGGATTCTGAATGGCTTCACACTCTTGGATCTTATCGATGGGCACTTCAGTGACATAATCTGCTAGGACTTGACCCTTGATAGTTGGGCGCGGTTTATATAAAATGTTATATACGCCCAGTTCAATGGCCCATTTTGCTAGTCTGCCCGTGACATCTGGTTTGGACAAGATCTGTCCCAGATGATAGTTGGTAAGGACAATTATAACATGGCCGGAAAAGTACCTTCGTAATCTTCGTGATGCATGGACAAGCGTGAGAACAAGTTTTTCCATGATGGAATAGCGTGTCTCCGGACCGGTCAACATTTTGCTTATGTAATAAATTGGAGTTTGGACACCTTCCCTTTCGACCATCAATACTGCGCCAACTGCTACTTCTGATGCAGCGAGATACAGGATTAATGGTTCTTCACTTCTAAGGGCTGTTAAAGTTTGGATTAAGCATTCTTTCATTTGTTTGAAAGCTTTCTCTGCTTCTGGGGTCCATTGAAATTGGCTCTTCTTTATGCAGTTGCGTAGTGTGCTGATGAATGGATATGATTTAGCGGCGTGATTTGCTAGGAATCTGTTGAGTGCAGCTAGCCAACCCGCTAGGCGTTGCATTTCTTTAATGGATGCCGGTGATGGCATGAGTTGAATAGCTTCTACTTTTTCTGGGTTGACTTTGAACCCATCTTTGGTTACGATAAACCCTAAGAATTTGCCATCTTCCATTCAGAACGAACACTTTACAGGGTTCAGTTTTAGGTTGACTCTGCGCAGGGAGTCAAAGGTGTGCTGGATGTTGGTGAGCATTGTTTCTTCTTCTCGACTCATAATGACAAGGTCGTCTATCGCCGATGTCCTCCCCGAAGACTCGATCCATTAGTCGCTGGTAAGTGGCTCCCGCGTTACGGAGACTGAAAGGCATTTTTGTGTAACAATATGTGCCTTTATCCGTGCGGAAAGCTGTTTTGTCTTCGTCTTCTTCCTTGATTTGTACTTTGTGATAACCTTTATAGCAATCCAGGAAGCATTTCCAGCTGAAGGATGCTAAGGAATCTACCTTCTTGTCTATTTCTAGGAGGGCATAATAGTCTTTTGGGCAAGCTTTGTTGAGGTCTTTGAAATCAACACACATGCGCCAGCCGCTGTTGTGCTTTTGTACCATTACTGGGTTGGCTACCCAGGTTTGATATCGTACTTCACGCAGGATTCCGGCCTGAAGTAATTCGGCTACTTGCTCATTCATTGCGCGAGCCTTCTCAGTACTAAGACTGCACTTCCCTTGTGCGACTGGTTCTACGGAAGGTCGAACATTCAAGAAATGTTACGTTATTTCTCTTGGCATGCCGGTGGAAAGCTGTTTTGTCTTCGTCTTCTTCCTTGATTTGTACTTTGTGATAACCTTTATAGCAATCCAGGAAGCATTTCCAGCTGAAGGATGCTAAGGAATCTACCTTCTTGTCTATTTCTAGGAGGGCATAATAGTCTTTTGGGCAAGCTTTGTTGAGGTCTTTGAAATCAACACACATGCGCCAGCCGCTGTTGTGCTTTTGTACCATTACTGGGTTGGCTACCCAGGTTTGATATCGTACTTCACGCAGGATTCCGGCCTGAAGTAATTCGGCTACTTGCTCATTCATTGTGCGAGCCTTCTCAGTACTAAGACTGCACTTCCCTTGTGCGACTGGTTCTACGGAAGGTCGAACATTCAAGAAATGTTACGTTATTTCTCTTGGCATGCCGGTCATGTCTGCTGGGCACCATGCGAAAATATTCATGTTCTCAGATAGAAGCTGTTTTAATTTTAAGCGGATTACTGGCGAGATGGCATGTTCTAATAAAATGGTTTGCTCAAGGCATTCACAGTTGAGTACCCATTTTACTGGTTCATTAGGTGGTGATGGTTTTGTGGCCTTTGGTGGTGGCTCATCATCTACATACATCACCTCTTTGCTTGAATATAAGATTGCTACTCCGGTTTCTGTTGGAAAACCGTAAGCAGCGTGTGGTATGGAGGTAATCATGCTAAACTCCCATTGTGAACGTCTTCCCAGCAGTACATCATGGCGTGATGTAGCTGGCATAACCATGAAATTGACCGTAACGGTGTGCGAATGCTCTCCATCCAATAGTGTTACGGGAAATGCAATTTGACCCAGCGGAAAGACGGCTTCATTGCAGAAACCAGTTAGATGGAAATCGACTGGTTTCAAGCGCGCCTTGCCCTCTGGGTCTAATTGTTTAAAGCACTGTTCATAAATAATATCCATAGAACTACCCGGATCAATGAACATGTACTCAGTACGATAATGACCGAAAATACCAGTGATGATTACCGGCCACTCTTCCTGAGGACCTCCTAGAACGACGGGGAAGATTACTTGTTCGCGCCAGTGTTGACTGCGGCTTCATTTGTTCTGCTTGCGCGAGGGTCCCCCTTGCACCATGTATGTTTGTTCTGTACTGGTTTTTGGGTTGCGGTCGTCTTCCATATTTTGTCTGATATATTTGAATGTTGTCAGATATCTTCTGTTGCTGATCTGGGTGTCCCACTGTTGTGGCAAACGTGGGCCCAACACTGTACTGGCAGATTTCTTCTGATAACCAGATCTGAGATGGAGAAATTCAGATCTGGTATTTGCCTGAGGGTATACCTCTGTTACTTCGGTCGGTAAGGTTGGGAATTCATAATAAGATCTGGATATGTCTACAATCTGTTCCTGAGTAGTAGGTTTTTGTTCGAAAATTTCGTTTATGGTATTTTGGAATTTGGTAAACCAAAAACCCGGAGTTTCTTCCGAAAATAGATCTGGATCAATCTGAGTTCCAGATTGGACCTCTGAGGCCAGGGGTGAGTACCTCCTGTCGAATTTCGCTGTTAATGAATGTTTTTTCCATGATTCCGTCGATTTGAGAAACACGAGTGGAGTCATCCCTGTTTTCACATCGAGGACCTGAAGGGTAGAGTGTTGGGACTTATGCCATAGAAAACATAATAGAATCAAACGAGAATATGAGAGTGAAAATTGAAAAATCGGTGGGCGCCAATGAAGAAACAGTGGTTCGAATGACCGGAATCAATCAAACCAGAGGTTTAGTTCTACATAAAAAGGGTTAATGCTCTCGCTAGATTCAGGGGTTTGACTGAGCTCCTTCTCCGGCGATAACTGCAAAACAGAAAACGATTAGACTCGCCACGGGGAGAATGGGGGTTCTCTCCGTGACAACCCTCCGGTGTGAGAATAAGTACAGTGATCTGGATGAGGAAGAAGGTGTAGTAAAAGTGAAGTGAATGTAACTTGTGAGATCATACTTGCAACCTTCTATTTATAATCGTTTTTGGCGGGAAACTGATGTGACGGAGTGAGTAACGAAAAGTATTTCCCGTTGGTGGTTATGTCCTTTTTCCGTCAATCACTAACGTCACATCCATGCACACGGATCGTGAGTATGATCGACGGCTAGGGAGGTGCCACGTGGAAAGTGGACTTGTGTGGATCCTTCTCTAAGTTAGTGCTCTTATCGTGACTTGGATGAGCGTCCAGGATTGTGCCATGTCATCTTTCAGTTGTAACTGAATAGCTATGCATGATGAGCAATGACAACCTTCTAGAAGATCTACAGCTGTAAACTTCTGTGCTTTTGCCACGTGTCTATTATGTTGTAATAGAAAGAATACTTTTGTTCAAGTCTTGACTCCAGGCGCGCGTAGATGTTTAGGATTTGCCTTCAAGTCTAACTATACTCTTGCGCGAGCCCGCGCAATGGTGTTAGTTGAAGGTTAGCTTTACCTTTTCTCCTGCGTACGTTTATCGGAGATTGTTCTTTTTACATCCTTGTTTGGAGCCACTGCGCAGCCGCATAGGGTTCGTTAAAGGTGTTCTTGGGATATGGTATGATCTCGCGCGAGGTTTCTTAGACCATATTCCTTTGTCTTTGAACTGTTTCTTCCCAAATTTTGTTTAGGACCGCTGTGCAGCCGCGCAGAGTCTCTATTTAAGATTTTTTGGGATAGGATTATGGTATGGTCCAAGGCGCGTGCGCAAGGTCTTTAGGATCATACCCCTTCAATGAATGATTCTCTGATAAGTATTTATGAAATAATGATGATGGTAATGTAGATCTTAAACAAAGGATTTAATGTACATATGATTTAAGACACGATAATTGTTAGCGGTAATATGAATGAAAAACCAAATGTTTGAATGAATAGTTGAATGATTGAAACATGCTCTATTATGTGAAAAGATTCAAGGATGTGCTCTCATGCATAGAGTACAACCCACTTAATTGAATGTTGTATGAATTTAAAACCGTATGATTAGATGAATTTTATCCTATATGGTTTGATTTAGGAAAGTGAAAGGAAATTGTTATATGTAATCGTACAACATAAGACCACCTATTAAATGCCGGGCCCCACGAAATGTTTCATACATTTTGTCTTGGTCGCACAAACAATTCCAATGGCACACTGCATATTATCAAACAAACAAACACACACTATTGGATTGGTTTTGTTGGACTGCATGCATATCAGTTGGGTCACCCCATGAAGAAAGCCCACTCCCATTTGTTTTAAACAATCGCACACTGCATGTTAGTCGCACACTTGTTTTTTATTTGGCCACAAAAATATTTTCAAAACATGCACTGAATATGAGAACATGCACCCCACTATTTGCTTTGTATAAATGTCTCGATCGCACAGTAACAAAATCGGGCCCCACAGCCACACTTTAGATTTTATGAATGGTCGCACAATCTGTGTACATCGTACACTAATTCTTGAACAATCAAAAAGCCGGCCCCTTCTGTTGTTCTCTTATTTTGATCGCACCTTTAAGAGGCTGGCCCCATCACTTGTTGGCATATTCATTTCTCCCTTTTGATCGCACAAACTGTTGACACTCGCACACTAATTCCTTTTGGGCCTCATATTTGGACTGCATACATACATATATCCGATTGGGCAACAGTGATAAAGGTCTACGTTTTTGGACCAGTCGCACACTAATTGAATATACTTACAAACCTTGCTCTTGGTCGCACAGTGATGAAAATCCACATTTTCGGGATTAATCGCACATTATTTTTCTCTACCTTGTGGGCCACTACCACTGTTATAATACGACATGTTTACGTAGACTTACATGATACATGATGGGAATTCCTAGTACACTGCTTGTCTGAATTATGTACGACTGCTACTGCTTCAACATACGGTGTTTGTATAAACATACATGATAAGTATTACTTGTACGCTACGTGTGAAAATATGTGAAATACGTGATTACTTGATACGTGTATGAAATATGTGTATATGAGAACTACTTGCATATGGTCCTAACAAGTGGTAACCGTTATAGGATGTGGTTGACCCGGTTTAGGATAAACGTAATATCTACCGAGCAATCTAAGGTGAGTTCATAACTCTTACTAAAAGCATGCATTCCCGTTGGTTTAGGAACTACATAGATATACCAAGGTAACGATACGAGAACTAACGGAACTCACAATTCAAAACATGTATTCCCGGGATTGGGGACTTCATACTAAACGAAAACTCTACCATGAAAGTCCCTTTACATATATACCGATTAATCGCTGGGAGTGATCGGGATATTAGTTTATAGCGCTATTAGGTTTGGCAAACCTCACACCGTACTGGGAGCCGGGAGTGAACTATTATGTGGAATCTGGTCAATGATGGTATAACATTGACCTGGGGCGAATAACAATTACGTCAAGGTTTCGGTACTGCACAGTTTAGTAGCTCATTATGGGATGGGATTCCCACAACATGTTCTGGATAACATGGTAACTTACTGAATTAATGTTTTTTGGATAAAACAAGGAAAACGTTTTTGAAAAACCGTGAAATCGCCAACTTTATGTTGACATACTACTTCATGCTTGCAGGTTCGTAGATGCTGCGCTGAAGTCTACTTGGAGCGTTGTGGTGGTCGCCTACTATCTATGTTTTCAAGCTTCCGCTAAACATTTGAACCTTATATATTAACTATATTTGGAACTTTATTTTAAAGACTTAGCTCTAAGTTGAACTTGTTATGTTTTGAACCTTATTACAAACTTATTATGTTTTAGACTTAAACGTTTTGTCACTAATTACATTAGTGATGGTTTTATGTTACTTATCTTAAATGTTCAATGTGATTGGTGGCTTGATCCTGGGCAGTCAGACGCCCCGCGGTGGTACTCCGCACGAAGAAATTTGAGGGTGTGACAGAAAAGAAGTAACAAAGTGATGAGTTTGGCGGCCTTACTTTTGCATTTTAAAAACAATGTAGCAAAATCAAATTGGTTCTAAGCTATATTATACTACCCAAGATGAACCAGAGAATTCAAATACACCATATATTTGCTGGAAAAAGAGCCTATTGTTAATCTTTAAAAAAAACAATGCCCCTTTATGAACATGTAAACTGACTTTGTTTATCATCGCATAAAAATGGCAAAAAAGGATAAATTAATGGAAATCTATTAAAATCACAGAACCCAATTTCTATTGAATCGGAGAAAAGCTTATTACAATTTTTATAATACTCCAACACGTCATGTTGGTAATAGTATTAAACCAAGAACTAGGGTTGAGATAATCATGTTAGACATAAATTGAATTCAGGAATCTTACCTGGCCAGAACGCCTTCTGGATTCGAGCAGTGGCGTCATGGACAAGAACCGAAGAAGAATGTGTTACCTTATTTGTCACTAAGAAACTCTAATCGAACACCCTTGCTTGCATCTGACTTTCGTTGACGACGGGTTAAATCACGATTCAATTGGAACGGCTGGCAAATCGAAAGGTTAGAGTTATGATTCAAGGCATTGAATTGACAGATTTTATCGGATGTGGAGGTGAAGGGATGTGATTCAATGATCTCAGACGATGGTGAGGGAATTTACTATTTTAGCCATCTAATAATCTAATAAGGGTAGAGAAGGAATAAAATGGTAAAAGATTTTGCATTTTAACTTAAGCCTTCATAGATCATCTTAAAAAAATGATGAGAATTTATCATTTTATATATGTAAAATGTTTTATATAGTATTATAAGTTATAGATTATAGATTTAATATAAAAAAGAAAATGAAGAATATGGTGGCATGCTGCTATATCAAGCCCTCATGTCAAATAGTACATTAAATTACTTTTTTTTATCTTTATTGTTTTTTAACCTTTTAAAAAAAATCGTGTATTTGTTTTGAAAAGCATCCTTATTTTTCTTCATTTAAACAACCTCTAGAATTGTTGCTAGCATTATAAGTATTTACTTTTTATAGGGCATGATAAAACAAATAAAGATAGAAGTCATAGAACTATTAAAATAACACATTTTTTATGTACAAAAATGTTCATTATTATTATTTTTTTTGAACGACTAATTTTTCCCTTACATACTTACACCTTTCAAAGGTTGAACCTTGGTCTTCCCATAAGAGATAATTCCTCTTGACCACTAGGCTATAACCTAAGTGACAAAAATGTTCATTATTTACAAGTTACACTTAATTGCTTGTATAAAAAATATCCTATATATGAAATCAACATCTTATATTTTTCTATCTACATTCATCTATTACATAAACAAAGTAAAATACAGATAATTGTTTTTTTCTTATATGAAAAAATACAAAAAAAAAACATGAATAAGAATATTAACATTTGTTAGGAGTGAATGTATCCAATAGATTAACGCCTTGAACATTATTTGGTGGGATTTGTAAGAGGTTAATGGGGGAGTTTGTGTAATTTCCAAGTGGCTAATGATGTTTATGGGCTACTTGAAACTTATCCAACTCCCAGTTTGCTTCTAGCAATATTTATGTTATTCAAACCTTTTTATTGACACGTGAATTTAGAAATAATAATAAATGTTAAAAAGGGTAGGAACATAGAAAAGGAAATGTAATGGATTTCGAATTAGGACCATTTATATTTAGTGTGAAAGGTATGTTTAGCAACCATTGATTGTGAAGTGCCACCTTTATGTTTTTATTTATTACTTGTGAATTATGATTGAGATTGATGTCATTTAAATAATTTGTTTACTTTAACGTCCAATAGAATTAATCTCAAGCACTTTCGGGGCATCTACTAGATCAAACGAAGTAAGCTCAGTCCACAACCAATTCCGGGGAAAACCCGGTAACCCACCCGTCTGTAGACACGACATGAAATTACCGGTTAAACCGTTTAGCTTAAGGATCAAACCCATGTTTCCATCGGTCTCCTATCATTGCTCACCATTGCAATAGTTTATTGCTACATATATGTCAACCCATTAAAACCCAATCAGTTTAAGTGTTAGTAGTAACATGTTATTAGGTACGTGTATTTTAGACAAAATTAAGAATAACAAAAAAAAAAATGAGTCTGAAGGATTAAGAATAACAAAAAAAAAATGAGTCTGAAGGAAATTTTTTGTATTTTTTTAATATTAACCGCAAGGAAACGAACAAAATCACAACACCATAAATCTGTGAGGAGGCCCTCGTCTTTTCGTCCTCTTGTTTTTAATGAAAGTTTTAGTTCAAAAAAAATAAATTGTTGTTCATAAGGCCTTTTCAATAAATAACAAGATGCTCAATTTTCGTTGTTCATAAGGCCTTTTCAATAAATAACTAGATGCTCAATTTTCTAGGATCTAATAATTTTGGCTTCTCAAAAAGCTAACAATGAAAACCATCCTATAGATATAGTAATACAATTTTTTTTTTCGGCAGAACTCAGAACATTCTGTGCACCCGCCCGACCCGAATGTACAACGTATATTTAAACACAAATGAAAGTCAGTAATGATCCGCAAACGGACCCTGTTGGGAAAAATATGACTAGTAATTATACCAAATTTTAATTAAATTAGCCTAATAACAATCTAATTTCGGTCCGTCTTAAACCTCTTCAAAGCTTTATCACTCTTCTCCTCTCGTGTGCTTGCGAGTCTTGAACCCACAAACATTTCATCCAACCCAGAAACTTCATTTTTCTGTTTGCGAAGAACATACTAATTAGTAATGAAAGGATAGGAGTTCTCCATGATTAAGAATGGTTATCGAAACTAGTGTGGATTTATCTATTAATAACATATGAACCCTTCAAACAAATAACATATGGAGCATTAAGTACTAAAGAATCAAAAAAAAAAAAAAAAAAAAAATTGAAGTATGTTATAAAAACTTCTAAAATGTGCTCCTACCATTCGGTCCGTTTCAAATGATGATTGTTAAAATGCATGATCGAACCGATTATGTTGCCATTTCTCTTAAAAAACATTGTTCAAAAGAAATGTAAGTACCTTGAAAATGGGTGTACTAGGATTTGCTCTTTTTCCAAGGTCAATTTGTACAGATATGTTAGCTTGTGACAAGTCCACACCAGAGTTCTGTAGTGCTTGTGTTAATGTACTCAATAACCTGTGTGTACACCAATTTGTCTACATGTTGTTAGCCCAACAAATCAAGCCCAAGCCCAAAGTATAACAAGCTAGCCCAATAATAACATTGATATCTCAACTTAAACAGTGTTAATTCTTACCCTTGAGAGTAAATGGTTGAGATGCTAATTGTGCCACTTTCAATAGCAACTTCCTCATCTTTCCGTTTATCACTTGCTGTGCAATCGTTTGTGCATGATCTGTTATTGGTCAAACACGGGTTTTGACTTATTTGTTCTTGCAAACTTACGTTGGTATCTAATATGGCTTGACCCTTTTTCGGAAGGTTTAAGGAAACATTGCCCTTGTTGACTAGTGGTTGGTCAATGAAACCTTCAGTTGGTCTATGATTATTATCGTTATTATAGTTATTCTGTCGGAATACAAGAAAAAAGTAAATAAAATTTGTTTGTGATAAGCCAGAATAATAATTTTTATTTCAAAAAGAAAGTATTTCGAAAGATTGAATGTACCCGACATGAGTCCTCGTACATGTGCGTCTTCTCTTGTAGAAACCGAATGTATTCAATAACCTAGAAATTCATATCTCAAAGTTTAGATGTTTATAAGTTTAGGTGGACGATTAAAAAAATCATTGATGTCTTCCATGGTATACCTCTAATAGAAAAGACGCCTTATCGCGCTTTTGGTCACCTTGTGGAATGATTTCTCTCAGCATTGTAAATCTGAAGCAAGTAGAGGGGTTAAAACTTGGTTTTAAAAAGCGCTCCTGAGGCGCGAGGCGCACTAAGGCGCAACTTCTGGGGCTTTTTCGCTCAGCGCCTCGTGTAATTACAAGAAGCGCCCAAAAGGCGCAGATTTTTGGTTTTTTTTGGGGGCTTTTTGGCCTGAGGCGCGCGCCTCATGTATCTGAGGCGTTTTTTCTGCAGAAAAAAGTTGTACCTTGGTTTTTTTACTTGTACATGTAAGTAAAATGGTATAAAAGCCTTATTTATAGCTATATTTTGGTTAAAGGAAGCTAAAAACCTATGGGATATGTATGGGATATATAAAAAAAATTATATAAACACCTTGCGTCTCGGGTACAAAAAGCCCACCGCTTTTGCGCTTTGCGCTTCGCGCCTCAATTTTAGACCTCGTCGCTTTTGTGCGCCTATCGCTTTTTAAACCAAGGGTTAAAATTGACTAATTCGTAAGTACAGGGGTTAGTATTGACTGTCAGCTATAATATAAACATACCTGTCATTGATTTTGCTTCTTCTTCGTTGCTCAGTAGCCGAATGCTTAGAACGCGGAGTGTTGGGCTTTTGATCATGGTGTGATGTGTCTACTTTAACAGACAAAACACCTATCAAATTACAAAATTAATTTGTAATTTTATAAATCTTATTATCATTAATATAATGATGATAATAATGATTATTATTCTTATTATTTTCATGGGTTGCAAATCTCAACATGAACAGAAACATGTCACCAAAATAATCAGTTTTGAGTTGTCATATTAACCCGTTTAATAAGCATGTCGTGTTCAGTTTAGACTGTTTAACCCGTTTAATGAAATGGATCACCCCGTGAACTCGTTTACCACCCATTTAGAAAAGATACCTTTGTAGTGTGAGGATGGCTCTTGCTTGATAACAAACCCGTGTTCTTCATCATCCTCATCATCTCGCCTACTTTTAGCAGATTTTAACACATCAACAAAACTCGGATTATTTTGAGCTGATGACGGGCTGCAAAATCACCAGAAAACTGTCATATAACTGAGATTGAATCATAGTTATCGATAGCGAATAGCGACAAATAGCGACGAGATACCTATATGCTACGTAGCGATAGCGACGAAATAGCGCCCGCTATTTTGTGTTTAGCGATAAGGTAGTTAAAAATTTAAGAAATAAAAAATAGCTAATTGTAATTTTTTATATATATATATAATGTTGATTTTATACTTTTTATGTATAGATTTTGAAGTTTAAGGATCAAATGTAAATTAGTGATGATAGAGGGGGTTAAATGTTAAAATACACAAACTATTTTTACACTTTTATGTATTTTTTTACAAGTTCTAGGGACTATATGTTAACTAGTGAAAAGATAGAGGGGTTAAAGGTTAAAATCCAAAAGGTTATTTAACCCTAAAAAGCTAAAATACGCGCAGCCGCTCTTATTCTTCTTCTCTTCTTCTTCTTCCTGACTTCCGGTAGGTTTCCGGCGGAAATTACAGCACCGGAGCCGGAATTCGTGGTCGGAATCCGGCTACAATCACGCTATTTTCCCGCTTTTCAGGCGCTACAGCAACTTAGCGCCCATCTACCTATTTGCATCGCTATTCGCTATTGCGCCCGCAATGGTCGCAATTGATAACTATGGATTGAATATTTATCATTCACATAGAACAAAAGCGGAAAGTATAATAACAGACCGCGAAGATGAGAGAGACCTGATGCTCGCGGTTGGGTGGTTATGCGCAGATGAAGACTGTGACGGCCGCTCCATGGATGTCACCCATGGCCCTTCTCCCGTCTTTGTAATGCCACCCTCTATCAACAACATTTAGTAGACATTATTAGTTTCCCACAAGCGCGTAAAAAGGTAACCATTAAACTAACCTTAAAGAAATCTTGGATCCGACACTGTATACCTCTTATTACACGCCTGTTTCCAGCAATATTCTCCTTCCCTGTCTTTCCCTTTACAGCAGATTCTTCCCATAGTGAGAAACCACTCCCTGTGTAAGAACTACAGTTTGAATTCTCATCATTTCTATCACTACCACTAGATTGTACTGGTCTGAT
Source organism: Helianthus tuberosus (assembly GCA_030545235.1). Classification (NCBI taxonomy): domain Eukaryota; kingdom Viridiplantae; phylum Streptophyta; class Magnoliopsida; order Asterales; family Asteraceae; genus Helianthus; species Helianthus tuberosus. The sequence goes on from CM060360.1 coordinate 128,596,215, forward strand.
CACAACCCCTTCAGCCTTTCCCATCCTTTGACATTGACTTTGACTTATACAAGAAATATGACTAATACTGTAAGTCCCTATGCCACCTGGCAGAATGTGTTCCACTGCACTTGTTGGTTCTTCGAATTTCTTTCCTTCTGTTCGTTCCAGTGGTTGCAAGAAGTCGTGAGTTTCAAGGAACCCACCTACAAATATTATAATTAAATATATACTTTAAAATGAAATATTAAAAAATTAAGAAATTAAAAACAAGAAGATAGGTGTCTGGATCAATGTAGCACGTGACCAGTGACCACCAACATGAAACCACTACTGTACTAAAATGTGATGGATAATTTAAAGTTTTAAAACACCGATCCCAACAAAGACATTTCTACTATCGTTTATGTCGTCCTTTCTCTATCTTCTTTTGTCTCTTTAGTCTTTATCTCAATTTCACCACTTTTTCTATCTTTATTTTCTTACTTAGTTTATTTAATTCAAAGATGTAATTTATTATATTTTAAATGACTGAATATATAGTACTATTAGTCATCTATATTCCTTGGTTGATTTATTTACTTTAGTTTTTTTATAGAAAGATAAGGACAACAAATTTAATTATGAAATGTCCTATCAAAATAAGATGTTTATGCAAACAACACTTTACTATAAAAATGCTATTTAATTGATTTGTCAAAATCAAGATTCTACTAAGTATAGTCCATTCATATGTATCGTATTCCATATTAAATAGCAATTAAGATTTAAAGTTTGAACACATTAAGATAAGCACATGTTCGATAGTTTAATAACTCATGGTATGATTTATATTGCAGAATTAGGTTATAAGGGAAGCAGGTTCGGTTCCTGCTCTCTCCATTATTTTCTGTGGCACCTGGTGAAAATAGGAGACTAGTCGAGTAGGCGGCGATCGCTAGTTTGATCCTTGAACTGAGCGGGTTTTACCTCACCGCACTGTCGTGCCTTTGGGTGAGTGTTCACGGGCTTTGGCCCTAGGTGAGGGTTTTCCCTGGTTCGGAGTCGAGTGTATCCCGATGCGGTGAATTTCGTCAGTAACCCATTTTAAGGATTAGTTAGCCATTCAAAAAAAAAGTTATATTTTTAGGTGTTAGAACAGTTACAAAAGTTGAACAATTTCATAAAAATTTAATTTTATCTACAGTTTTAGCGCGCTATACACGTGTTAGTTTTACTTTAACTTAATAAAGTTAACCAAATTTTATTATAGTTTTCATTTTTTACTAATTCAATCCAAGTTGGATCGGATCAAGATCTTAAATTCTATTCTTGCTAAGATCCTATACGGGAATATTAAAGCTTTCAAGATCTGAGCAATCATCATGATTGTCATAATTTTTCTTGAACATGAATTCCTAAATTTCTATGATAGATACACAACATGCACATTACAGGATTTGAACACTTAACCCTTTGATTATAAATACACTTTATACTACTTAAGCACCAGGATGTCCCCCTGCGGACTGATCATCATAATTACATTTCAATATACTAAATTACTCTCGAGTTAATAAAAAACAATGTTTCCCCATGGTATTTGAAACACTTTATACTAATTAAGATAAGATGAATAATTGCTTAAAATTATTCACTTTAGCTAAATCACCAGAAGGTTTGAAATAAAATAATTTATTTACCTGGAGGAATAGAAGATGGATCTTGCTGTGCAGGTGAATAAAGCGAAAGAAAGTTATGCGTTGGTTTCCTACCTGTAAATTCAACATAATTTAACATCAACGTCACGCTTACACACACTTCCTCAAGCCTATACATACGTACACGTGCCGTGCACGTGTTTAGAAAATGCAAAAAATGGTGGTACCTTGTGTTCCGTACGGACGTGGTTGCGGAAGCTCCATCAGGATCTACAGATTTTGTTTCTACTGATTTCAATTTGAACCAAAATTAGGTCAAAATTGACCACCGCTCACTCCGGTCACCGGAATTCTAACTGAATCGTCACTTATCAACAGATCTAGCACCGCACACGTAGATGACGTGATTGCGGTTGCATTCACGACGTAATTCCTATTCCGATTAGATTAGGTTTTATATATTCCGTCACCTTCACAGATCAATACTCAATAATTAGATTATTTACCGATGAAATCATGAAATTCAAGTTCAATCGTGTTCACTGGATCATTCTCTTAACGAAATCTCAAAATTCAACATCAAATCGTTGCAGAATTAACAGAATTACCTAAATTAACGTAATGTTAAACATAATTCAACTCTTACATATTCAAATCTAAGCCACGGTAGAACAATAACGACACATAATTCACAAACAGAACACATTTCAATCGAAACACAAAGTAAGTAAATTAAAATTAAAACTAACACGATCGATGAACAGTTGAATACGTACCTTCAATCGATCTGAACTTCGGTTCCGTAACAGAATTCAGTAGTTACAACAACTTTTGAGACGATTTGCGTGCAGAATTGCGAATCCAGTAACCGTCAATCGGAATGTTCTACCGGTAAAATTGAATTCCGGTAACGGTTTGCAGTGAATTAGTTCTTCGTGAAGGTGATATAGAGATGAATTGTGTATGTATATGTGATGGAGATGAAGTGATGATGAGAAACAGGTGTGATGAAAGATAGGGTTTGTCAGAGCAGATCGATCTGAAACAATGTTTTTGAGTGTGTGTGATTTGGATGTGATGAATTGTGTGTTTTTATACGGGCTCTGGATGAAAAGTTATAACGCCGTTTTGGTTTAACGTCTGTTTGTTTAACTCCGTTTACGGTCACCATCTTACATGTGTTGCTACTTTTTAAGTATGCGCTACTTTATAGTGAACTTTTCTTATTTTATATTTATATTATATTATACATATTATTTGAAACTTCTCATGAATAGTAGTTCAATATTTTAAATTATTTATTTTAATTTTATAATAATATTTTATTCTATCACAAAACTTGATCATTGTCTATATTATTTGAATGTTGCCATAGTAATTCAATACTTTTAAGAATATGTTTAATTTTTACAATAATATTTTATTCAACGTATAATTTACTTTTTAATAACTTATATATGTACATCAACTTTTTTTAAAAATCTACCTTCTTAATTATGATTGTTTTTTTTCGATATAAATTTTATTATAAATAGATACTTTTCCGTTATTGTACTAAACCGAACCAAGATCGACCGAACAACATTTGTATCGGTACCGATAGATATTTTTTTTTTGCTTTCTATATGACACAATTACTATTGTGTCGTACCACACAACATTAGTAACAGTACATGTACTCATTTTTATGGTTTCTATTTCTGATATTTTTTTTATTTATAGAACCTGGCAGCGACGATAAATGAATATCATCGCTACCGATACCGTGTCAATCTGAATTGATCGATATTTTACATACAATATCAGTGTTGGTAGCAATGATCGTTTTTTTTTTTCATTTTCGGTCGATATAAATACATGTTGATTTCTACACCGAGTGAATTATCGTACCAGTACTGAAACGAACCGAAACCGACACCCATTAAATGCCTGCAATAATGTACCGCCGCAAAACGCGAAGAAATAACCTAGTTTATATTTATATTGTAGTTTATATTTATATTTATATTTATAATAAAGATTAAATGGGAAACCAAAGTAAGAATAAAATGGGAAACCAACAAATGCTTGACTCATCAATAAAAATTTGTACATAAATAATAAAGTAAATATCAATAATAGTATTCTTTTTAACAAATCAAACTTATTTTGTAAATAGAGTAAATTACAACATTTTTCCGAGTTGAGTTTTGTTGAGAAATGTGACAAGCAATATGTTGTTGACATGTGTTTTTTTTAAATATAAGGTGGAGGGGCGTTTTGTTCTATTTACTTCTTTATTTCAAAAAGTCTAAATTCTGGATCTGAATTACGTTTCTTTATATCCATGGCAACCCATCCACCTTCTCCACCACCACCGTCATTATCACCACTACCACCACCGTACCACCGTCGACGAAGCAACATCCAGATATATAAGTGTGCTTAGTAATTCAACATTCTGATCAACAACGAAACCGAGTCTTAACTACGACGTCGTTTGCAAGTCATCGGAGCTTCATTGTTTAACCGTGCTTAATATGAAGAAAACGAAAGAGAAAAAGAGGATTCTTGTTTGTCACTTTATGTGACAACCTGAGATTTCAAGAATTTTCATTCACGTGTCACTTGTTTATTAATTCTGTTCTGATAAATTGTTTGATATTATGAAACGTGTAACAGTTTTAAAATTTACCCTAATGTATGTTGAATTGTGCAATGTAAATGTAATGTATTGGTTGAATTGTGCTATGTGAATGAAATGTATGGGTTATTGTTTAATGAAACATTATGTGACATTTGGGCTCGATGAAGATCAGAGTTTCGCCAAACAATGTTTCGTCGCCCACAATCCTGGCGAATGTTGGTGTTTCGCCAACAGAGTTTCGTCGCCCACTGATCAACTCGGCCCAATTCTTGTAGCCCAAAGGAGTTTCATGACCGGCCCACTAGTCTAGGTATTTGGCACTATAATTTGATGGTACGTAACCTCTCTTTATCCCTCACAATCACAACCTAACAAACCCTACCCCTCACATGATTTGCGACGGCAGTGGACACCCCCCCCCCTTCGAAGTCTATCATTCTTTGGAACTTATCTTTTGGTGCTTAGTTCATACATCGTCGGGTAAGTATATTCATAACGATTTCGTTACCATCTGACTACGAGTATTCGCATGGAATGTGTTGTTAAGTATGTCGCTGATCATGAGTTTTAAGTGACTATATGATCGATGTTAATGTGTAGATTCATATGCTAGTTGTGATATCAAGACTAAACGGTCATAACAAACCATATGGTCGATTTAGAAGCAGGTGCCTTATGTTAATGAATAATCTAGGGTTGTTTGAGTATAAAAAAATGATAAGCAACGAGAAAAGGTTATTTGTTATCATGAATAGGATGTTACCTGATTAGGTTTGGGTTTGTATGAACCCTAATGTTCATCAGAATTATGTTATTATGTTTCGGAATTATGTGCTCAATCTATGATCGTGATGAATATTGATTAGGATTGATGATTAAGTGTTAAAGATGAAACCACCATGATTAGGGTTGCTGAAGATCTCGACGGTGGCTAAGGAATGACGACGAAAGACCCTTGACGATGAAAGATTCAGGAAAGGACTTTCGTAGACATACCTCTCGACAAAACTCATGGATTTTCGTCACATGGTCTTTCGCCGTGGTGCATGATCTTTCGTCGAGACAGTGAGCATGTGGCCCGATGTGTTGTAAACTAAGATAAAATAAGTTGTGAATCAATGATTTAGCCGACAACATTTAAATGGTTCTGTCAATATTGCAACTAAAAGGAACTCAATTGGGCCGTTAATGTTTAAACATGACATCACATGGGGGTTGTTCACGTGATAGATACCTTAATGATCATGGGGATATGGTCTGCATGGAGTAATGATTCGATGATGTCAGTACAATATTTTTATGCATGTAATCGGTCATGTGATGATAGGATAGATGGTTATTATGATGATAAGCTAGAACCTTGATTGCGTGTGATTAAATAATGATTGTTGTGAACACATGTAAGAATCGCATGATATGAGCATATGGTTTGATCTGACGTGGTAGTTAAATAGGGTGTTAACTTTTGATAAAAAAATTGGTGGAGTAACCCAGTTAACTGTTGTGTAATACTTAACTGTTGTTGTATGATATGTATAGGATGTGAATACATGTGTGAACTGAATAACTGTTTATGTGCTACTTGCTGATTGTTGCTTAAACACAATATGATTACAATTTATACGCGAGTCATGCGAATGTAAACTGATTACGTGTACATGAACACCATAGGCTTCGATTAACTAAGTGTGAACAAGTAACTAATCATACCGAGCAAACCAAGGTGAGTTCACTGCTCTTTTTCCAAGCATGCGTCCCGGGGAGGGACATCTGGTAAACGTTCCGGGGAGGAATGCTGGGTTATTGGGATATTTGTTAATACTCGCATATCTATCAATCAAGTCCCATCTACCAATTGTTGCCGGGGTGGCAACGGGGTATTAGTTAATAGAGCTATTTAGGTTTGGCAACATCCCACCTCACCGGGGAGGTTTGGAGTGAACTAATGATCCCAGTATTGACCATTGCTTTGATAGAGGCAATGGGGTTTGGGCAAAACAACTTTAAGCCATCAGCGGTAAACGAGTTATTACAACATCAAATCTGTGAAACGTTTTAATCTGGTAACTGGTATCTAAATACGTTAACAAAACTTTGAACTCACCAGCGTCGTCTGACACACTTGTGTGCATGCTTGCAGGTTTGAAGGTTTATATCATTGGGACTTGCTGTCTGGGTTGCTGGAGTGGTCATGGGTCGAGATACATGGAATCTCAATACAAGTTTAATGGTTTATGTACACATGGTTTACGAAACACTTAACAAATGAGTTATGCTTCCGCTGTATATAATGAATGATATGTAACGTTTGTAACACTTTATATTAATGAATGAAAGTTTTATTTAAATATATTTATGAGTTCAATGTGATTGGTGGCTTGGATCCTGGTACGTCACATGCCTCGTGGGGGTTTCCGCATGTGGTATTTTGGGGGTGTGACAGATTGGTATTAGAGCCACTGGTTATAGTGAACATGGTTTTAAAAATGTTTTTGTAAAACCAGACTATAACCGAACAGTTCTGAAAACGCGAATACGACCATGACACTCAGCTCCAGATCGCAAGGTTCGTCTCTCGTATACTCATTGTACTACATAATTAGTGAACACTTACATATGATATTGCATGTGATTGCACGTTTAGAACAACAGTATGAATTCATGTATTACTTGCATGTGTTATGTGATTGATAGGGTGGTATTTCCCTAAACATTCATGACTCACGTTCCCTGATGCTCTTTGTTTGCTACTCGAGTTTGAGGAACCATTCGACATGAGTTAGGAGGAGCTGAGATGAGCATGCGAATCACAATATTATTGTGGGTGCACACATAATAATAATGTGGGGTGCATGTGAGTCCCAGCGAGGCTTAACAAGTGAATAAGGGGTCCTTCTCTGTTATTTGATCAACGAGAAACATAAAAAATTTATAGGAGTCATAGCAGTGATTGTCTCCTACTTGAATGTGACCTTTTCACCTCTCTCTGAATCCTTTCGAATCTCGATGCTATCGAGTATTACCTGAACACCCCTCTGAACTCCTAGCGAACCGTGCAGAATGTTAGGTGCTTGTACAAACGTCCCTGAGTTGGATGTTGCAGCGTCAATGATTGGTTATACCTTTCTCACTTCTCTTCGTACGCTGGAACTCAATGAATTGGTGCATTAGATCCAGAAGTGAGATAACTTCTGCAGCACTCTCGCAGCAAACCGTGTAGTATTTAATCAACTTGGAAGATTGATGGAAAGGAAGATGAGCGTAGTACTTTACCGACCTCAGTATTTGAACAACCCTGATTATCGGCGACGAACACCAGTGAATTGGCTTCAATCGAATCCTTAACCCTAGTAAGCGACTTATGGAGTCGACCCTTACGAATCAATCGGGACATAATCGATGACGATTGACTGTAGAACGGAATGTATAACCACCCGCACCATGAGTGGTGCCTTAGGACGTGGCACGGAATGTGGAAAGATGGACCATGTTGGTGAAGGGACGCGGGACACCATTACAGGCAACAACATTAGAGGCAACAGTCGCGGCAACATCAAGGTACTTGTAATCGTAGCCTACAGCATGGAAACAAAGGTGACTTCGAAAAGGATTGACTGTGGTTCAGTCAAGGTGACATCAATCAAAGGAATGAAGACATAAATGGAAATTCTCGTAACGAGAACAACACTGGAAATGATGCTCATGGAAGGACATTTAGGATTGGCATAGGCGATGCCAGGCATAATAGCAACACAATAGCCTGGATGAGTAGCTATTCACTTCATCTCTGATCTGTTTGCCCTGACGCTTCTTGAAACCGAACCTGATATGGAATCGGCTGATGGCAAGTCAAATGAAATCTCATATGTTAGTTGGAATGCAAACTCGACCTTGATGGCTACAATGCAGTAGTTAGTGTGGATTGGTTATCCAGAACTCGCGCGGATGTACCCAGTGAGGAGAAAATTTTGTGTGGAGAATCGTTATTTGTTCTAAAGCGTCAGATTGGTGCAAGGGTTAACACCATTCCAGCTTTGAGGGCCCAGAAGAATCTACGAAGGGATGACCCCGCCATGTTAACAATCGTTTCTGATGATAAGGCTAAGGAAAATAGGATCGAGGATCCACCAATTGTTTGTGACTCATCTCAGTGTGTGCTATTCGAGGAACTTTCAGGTTTACTACCACAACTGTTAGTCGGAATCTCGGTTGATCTCACGCCAGAGGCAGCTCCGAATACTCGTACTCTTATCGTCTTGCACCAGGAGGGTTGCAAGAACTGTATAAGCTACTATGAGAACTGTTGGACAGGAGTTTTGTCTAACGTAGTTTTCGCTTTGGGAAGCCCCAGTTATATCCGTGAAGATAAGCCTTTTTGTGTGTGTACTGATTATCAAGAACTCATCAACGCGACAGTTGAGAACCGTTTGCCTTGACCATGTATTGACAACCTGTCGACTAGTTGCAAGGGACGAGCCTTCATTCGAGGATTGATTTACGAGCGAACTATTATCAGATGGAAGTCTAAGGGGAGAATGTTCTTAAAGCGGCTTATCAGACACAATTCAGCCATACGACTTTGTATTCCATGACCTTTGGGGTAATCATCACACCAGTAACTTTATGGATCATGTGAACTGACCATGCTATTGGGTGACGTTTTGAATCCTTTCCAGGAGAAAAGAACATCATGGACAGCTTTGTATCTTATTTGAGAGCTCCTGAGGGAGGAGCCACACCGCGCGAAGTCTTGATAAATGTAACTTCTGGATTCGAGAGGTACCCTTTTTGGTTTATATAATCAATGAAGTGGGAATGCACGTAGATCTCGCTAAGACCCGTTTTGGTTGGAAACTGATCGACACCAAAGAGTCCTTCGAGGATACAGCAATTACTTGGTCTCGCTTGATACTATCGTAGATTAATCACAAGATTTTCGAGGGTCGCGCAACTTAAATCTGTTTAGCACAACCGGGTGCTGTGTTCGTGAAAGACAGAACAGGAGGACGTCTTTTCAGCTTTCGAATCCCAACTCTGCAATGCACTGAGCATCGTCTTTACCCGAGGGTGCGGGTGACTTGGTGGTATATCATTATGGTTCGAATCAGAGTCCCAGTTACACATCAACGCAACACGAGAGAGAGTGATGACTTACGTAATGGAGTTACAAAGAGGAACTGCACGACACACAACCGGCGGTGGAAACCATGGTCTTTGGATTTACTTGGAGGCATTACTTGGACGGTACCAAATGCGTTACTTAGACCGATCACAAGAGCCTCCCGCGTACTCTGGCTTCGAAAGAGCCAAATTAGGAAATGGCATCGCTGGACAGGACTTTTGGATGATTCCGATGGTGAATCTTGAACGTGCACGAGCTTTGCAGCTCACTATTGACTCTAAACTACCGGATCAGACTCGATCTGTTCAAAAAAGAGAACTGAAGGAAGAAGATTTTCAAGTTGAATCCATGCGGGGCATGGAGGAGCAACTTTTAACAAGGAGGATGATATTCGCTACTTCATGAAACGAACGTGGATTCCCCTATATGGCAACTGTACGGAACTTGTATTGAGCAAAGCACACCAGCCTCGTTATTCTAGTTGTCTGGACTTTGATAGGAGATATTCGGATCTAAGGATCTTGTACAGGTGATCGGGATTGAAGGCTCACCTAGCAATGTATGTGAACAACGTTTGACTTGTGGGAAAAGTCAAGGTGAAGTATCAGCAACCAAAAACACTTATATGGAAATGAGAACATACTGCCATGGATTCTGTCGCTAGTCTACCTACAACTCAAAACGGAAACAATATCACCTGGGAGATCGTTGATTGTCTCATGTAACCAGTACACTTTATTGCAACCAAGGGCGCTGACGAGTCGTCACGGCTTGTGAATATTCCTCTGAGAAAGGCGGCTTTCAGGCACGAGGTGCCAACTCCTGTTACCTTTGATTTTGAGCTATACCTGATTTATGGCAGGCAACACACAACACCCTTGGCTCACATCTTGACATGAGCATTACTTATCACTGTAGGGCAACCGGGCAGAGTCACGAACCATCCTAACACACGAAGACATGCGGCGAGCATGTGTGTGATTGACTTTAGTAAACATTTGGGAAGGACACTTATTTTTGGGTGCGCTCTACTGCAGCCGTTACCGTATTAGTATGCATACAACTCTGTTTGAGGCATTGCATGGATGATAATGCCAATCTCCTCATGGACTTAGGTGGATGACAACCTAATCACGGGTCCAGGACTTGCACTCGAAACTCTTGGGAAGATTATTTAGATTGGAAATCGTGTGGCGACAACACGTGATCGCCAGGAAACCTGATAACTTAGGAAACACCGGGAGTTCGCTGTAGGCGAATGTATCATATTGGAAGTCTCACCCTGGGAGGGTGCGGTACGCCTTGAGATGCATGGCAAGCTTAACATACGTCATGTTGGACCATTCAAAAATTCTGGAACGTATTGGCAAAATGACATACAAGTTCGAGTTACCTGTTGAGTTGGGTAACGATCATGATTTTTTTTCATGTTTCACAACTGAAGAAGTGTCTGTCCGATGAAACACTTGTTGTACCCCAAGGACCGAAAATCAATGAAAACTTGCAGTTTGTCGAAGAACCTATCTAAATCGTGGGGCGGGAAGTTAAGGTTCGTAAGCATAGTCGTATGTCAATCGTGAGAGTTCGTTGGAACTCAAGACGTAGACAGGAGTTCACGTAAGAACGTAAAGATCTGATAAAGCTCTAATATCCTCAATTGTTGAGGTGGTTGAATCAACTCTTACTGTCATTGGCAAATTTCGGGATGAAATTCCCTTTTAAGTTGGGGATGATGTGGTACCCCGCGGAAAATCCACAGTCATCCTGAGTTAACATCTTGTTGTTTTGGATTACTTGTCAAATTTTCAGGACGGAATTTCTTTCAAGTTGGGGATGATGTGACAACCCGAGATTTCTAGTCTTTTCATTTACGTGTCACTTGTTTATTAATTTTGTTCTGATAAATTGTTTAATATTATGACACGTGTAACAGTTTAAAAATATACCCTAATGTATGTTGAATTGAGCAATGTGAATGTAATGTATTGGTTGAATTGTGCTATGTGAATGAAATGTATGGGTTATTGTTTAATGAAACATTATGTGACATTTGGGCTCGATGAAGATCAGAGTTTCGCCAAACAATGTTTCGTCGCCCACAATCTTGGCGAAAGTTGGTGTTTCGCCAACAGAGTTTCGTCGCCCACTGATCAACTCGGCCCAATTCTTGTAGCCCAAAGGAGTTTCATGACCGGCCCACTAGTCTAGGTACTTGGCACTATAATTTGATGGTACGTAAACTCTGTTTATCCCTCACAATCACAACCTAACAAACCCTACCCCTCACTTGATTTGCGACGGCAGTGGACACCCCCCTCGAAGTCTATCATTCTTTGGAACTTATCTGACTACGAGTAATCGCATGGAATGTGTTGTTAAGTATGTCGTTGATCAAGAGTTTTATGTGACTATATGATTGATGTTAATGTGTAGATTTATATGCTAGTTGTGATATCAAGAATAAACGGTCATCACAAACCATATGGTCGATTTAGAAGCAGGTGCCTTATGTTAATGAATAATCTAGGGTTATTTGAGTATAAACAAATCATAAGCAATGAGAAAAGGTTATTTGTTATCATGAATAGGATGTTACCTGATTAGGTTTGGGTTTGTATGAACCCTAATGTTCATCAGAATTATGTTATTATGTTTCGGAATTATGTGCTCAATCGATGATCGTGATGAATATTGATTAGGATTGATGATTAAGTGTTAAAGATGAAACCACCATGATTAGGGTTGCTGAAGATCTCGACGGCGGCTAAGGAATGACGACGAAAGACCCTTGATGACGAAAGATTCAGGAAAGGACTTTCGTCGACATACCTCTCGACAAAACTCATTGATTTTCGTCACATGGTCTTTCGCCGTGGTGCATGTTCTTTCGTCGAGACAGTGAGCATGTGGCCCGATGTGTTGTAAACTAAGATAAAATAAGTTATGAATCAATGATTTAGCCGACACCATTTAAATGATTCTGTCAATATTGCAACTAAAAGGAACTCAATTGGGCCATTAATGTTTAAACATGACATCACATGGGGGCTGTTCAAGTGATAGATACCTTAATGATCATGGGGATAGGGTCTGCATGGAGTAATGATTTCATGATGTCAGTACAACATTTTTATGCATGTAATCGGTCATGTGATGATAGGATAGATGGTTATTATGATGATAAGCTAGAACCTTGATTGTGTGTGATTAAACAACGATTGTTGTGAACACATGTAAGCACCGCATGATATGAGCATATGGTTGGATCTGATGTGATAGTTAAATAGGGTGTTAACTTTTGATAAACGAATTGGTGGAGTAACCCAGTTAACTGTTGTGTAATACTTAACTGTTGTTGTATGATATGCATAGGATGTGAATACATGTGTGAATTGAATAACTGTTTATGTGCTACTTGCTGATTGTTGCTTGAACACAATATGATTACAATTTATACGTGAGTCATGCGAATGTAAACTGATTACGTGTACATGGACACCATAGGCTTCGATTAACTAAGTGTGAACAAGTAACTAATCATACCGAGCAAACCGAGGTGAGTTCACTGCTCTTTTTGCAAGCATGCATCCCGGGGAGGGACATCTGGTAAACGTTCCGGGGAGGAATGCTGGGTTATTAGGATGTTTGTTAATACTCGCATATCTATCAATCAAGTCCCATCTACCGATTGTTGCCGGGGAGGCAACGGGGTATTAGTTAATAGCGCTATTTAGGTTTGGCAACCTCACACCGCACCGGGGAGGTCGGGAGTGAACTAATGATCCCAGTCTTAACCATTGCTTTGATAGAGGCAATTGGGTTTGGGCAAAACAACTTTAAGCCATCAGCGGTAAACGAGTTATTACAACATCAAATCTGTGAAACGTTTTAATCTGGTAACTGGTATCTAAACACGTTAACAAAACTTTGAACTCACCAGCGTACTCTGACACACTTGTCTGCATGCTTGTAGGTTTGTAGGTTCATATCATTGGGACTTGCTGTCTGGGATGCTGGTGTGGTCATGGGTCGAGATACATGGAATCACAATACAAGCTTAATGGTTTATGTACACATGGTTTATGAAACACTTAACAAATGAGTTATGCTTCCGCTGTATACAATGAATGATATGTAACGTTTGTAACACTTTATATTAATGAATGAAAGTTTTATTTAAATATATTTATGAGTTCAATGTGATTGGTGGCTTGGATCCTGGTACGTCACATGCCTTGCGGGGGTTTCCGCATGTGGTATTTTGGGGGTGTGACACTTTAGCTATTGCAAGTCCATAGTTATTACGTTTTATGGTTTCCAATATTCCAGGTTTTGTTATTATCTCATATATGACATTCCTTCCATCTATCAATTTTCTTCACTTCCTGATGCAAATATTTTTGTCACTTTATGCTTTGGGGAATTGAATTTAATGCAATCAGTGGTTTCATTGCGTTTTAAAAAATTTGATTTATGTGGCTTCATTGTGTGTTACAGAGGAATATTATGTTTTTAAGTGCAAAGGTGGGATTTTTTTTATTATGAAAATATATACAAGCCATGTAAACTGATGTAACACCTCGGAAAATTTTATCGAATCAAATGGCAACACGTGTCCAATCAACTCTCAAATATGCTAAGTTATTTGGATAAGGGGGACTATTTGTGTAATATTGTGAAAGATTGGTTGTGGAGAGATCAAATGTGTCAACATGCCAATTTTTGGCCTTTGAGTGACCCATACGGACCGCCAGGCTTATGCCTTACGGACTGTAAGGCATTTAATAACATTGTTACTGGCAGTTCTTTACGGACCGCAAGTCTTATGCCTTACGGACCGTAAGGGATTTGAATCTGTGGGCGCGTAAGGTCCTTACGGACCGTACGCTGCCACCCTTTACGACCCGTAAGGGGTGCAGGTGGTAGTTTAGTCGTCTACCATCGTAGCCTGCATCCCATGCCACCTATCTCGCGAACTTGAACCATTCTCCTGCTTCCTACACGTCATTAGACACTAATCTTCATCAGGATAAGCTTGGGAACACTTGGCATGATCTGGATCATCTTGTTCAACTGTAAATAGCCCCCATAGTTCACCATTTTTCCTTGCACCTCATCACTTCTTTCTCTGTATCACTCTTTGAGTTGTTTCTAATCAAAAGGAAGCCTCCCACTAAGTTCCCTATTCTCCTAGAACACTTTTAAGTGTTCTTTCATAGTTCTTTTCATTCTTATGCTAAGTTATTAGCCGAAAGTCAAGCAATTTAACATTTGCTTTGACTTTCGGTTATGACCATTATGGTCGAGCCAATGTTCGAATCGAACATGGCTACGTGATCGTAATAAGGTAGGTGATAATCCCCTATGAGGGCACCTCCTGAAGATCACGCTAAGTTGGTCAAATGACGGGTCAAACTTATATTAAAATAAAGTCAAATCGTAGATTTTCAGAATATGTATAAAATGAACTTATAAACATCTAAACACCAAATTTTGACATTATATCAGTTGGTATAATATATTAGAACATGTTAGATCATGGTCAACCCGTCATTTCCTTTTTATGGCTCGGTTTTGAAACCGAAAGTCGAGCAGTTTGACTTCTCCTTTGACTTCCGATTCTGACCTGTTTAAGCTTAGTTATGTCACACCTGGTCATAGGCGGAAGCACGATGTGTGATCGTGATTGATTCTCATTGCATACGAATTAACAAACAAACTAAATGATTTAAAATAAACTCCAATGCCATTCATAAGTTTCAAACATCAACATGAGTTAACCAAAGTGTTTACATCACTTCAAAATAAAATAAGTTTTAAAGTCTACATCATAATTCATGTTCTTAAAAGATAAAGGATTTGTTCCTCATGTCACCGCAAGGAGGCGGGATGTGGTGAACAATCCAAAAAAAGAGGCATGGAGTTAGGACTTTTGACATCTTGAAGAGAAAACACGCAAAGCTTTCCACTAATTTCCTAAAACACATGTAAGTTTGAAAAATTGTCAACAAAGTTGGTGTGAATTCATGTAGTTTTATGTAATAAATGTATATTTGTAAAATGTGAGATGTATTTGTATGAAAAGTGGTATGCAACTGTAAAAATAAGAAATAAGGAAATCGAGATCACTAATGTTTCGCGAGGACATTAACATGTGTGACGACATAGGAAGCATCCAAACCTAGGCGATTTTTGTACCGATTACCCTTCGACTGGGACACAAAAGCACTCCTCCGTGTGGGTCAATGTGGACCAAGAGTGGAGCGGCAACCCAATAAATCTACCCTTTCCGTTCCTTGGTCTAAACTTAGATTAATGGTGCTTACGTATACCCTATTCGCACATGATCTATTGTATCATTCCTTAGTCTAACATACCATTTGTACATGTATTTCCCCCAAAAGTTTAGAAAACTAGAAAACGTTTAAAAGGAGGGACATGAACTCACTGTTTTGCGTCTTGATGCGTACTAGTTCACCGGTACTTCCTTTGGTTAACGACGTAACCTATAAGTGTTCTAAATATGTTAATCACCTAAGCTTATGATTTACTATGTACACGTTATCCATCTTGTTTATGTATTTGTTTTGTCTTAGGTGTATATGTTCTAGAGTTGTCATTATATATTTTACAAAATATATATAGTTTTGTATACTTGTAAGTTGTGTTAACGGATCTAGTTTCTCTTGCGGATTCGTTCCTCGCATGAGTAAGATGTGCATGTCCGAGACATGTGTGGGTCGTGCCCATTGTAGTCGGGTCAAACCGGACGTCGCGTTATCGTTAATTTAAATTGTATTTTCTATTTGTAAATATATATACTTTTATTCTCAAATAAAATAAATATATATTGAATCTTAGTATATGATATGTGTTAAAATATATAATATATTTTTAACTTATCTTTGTATTTGTATTCTTGTTTCTCGTTGTGTATTCTTGTACTTGTATCTGTTTGACTAAGTCAAAGTCGATTTATACTTTTACTAAATAATATTTTCAATATTATTTTAGAATAAATATACTTGAAATTTTACCAAATGTATACTTAGGAAAGTATACATGTATTTAGGTGTAAACACTTATGTATTTTTTGTGTTTAATGTCTAAAAATCATTTCTTATGATTTTATACTTTCCGGAATTTTTATTTCTTAAAAATAATATATTTTTAAGACTTGTTTAATAAATATAGTTTTGTCACACTTGTTAAATATATATATTTTGTTCCTTTATATATATATATATATATATATATATATATATATATATAGTGTGAGGTTCATTGGGGAACACTAAAAAGTGGGGAACAGTGGGGAACCGACTCAAACGAACTCTGACAGGACTCATTCCAGCGGCATTGGAACCGTCTTGTCGAACCCTAACTAGGATCTCTTAACCCTAAACCCTAAATAATAACCCCTAAACCCTAAATATATTAGGGTTTGGCTTTTAGGGTTTAGCTTTAGGGTTTAGCCTTAGGGTTTAGCTTTAGGGTTTAGAGTTTAGCTTTAGGGTTTAGGGTTTAGCTTTTAGGGTCTATAATTTAGATTTTACGGTTTAGCTTAAGTTTTAGCCTTATTTTTAGCTTTAGGGTTTAGAGTTTAGGAGTTAGGATTTATGGTTTAGGGTTAAGAGATCTTAGTTAGGGTTCGACGAGCCGGTTCCAACGCCGCTGGAATGAGTCGAATCGGAGTTCGTTTGAGCCGGTTCCCCGCTGTTCCCCACTTTTTTAGTGTTCCCCAATGAACCTTCCCCTATATATATATATATATATATATAGGGAGCCGCTAGAATGAGAACCACCACGAGTTATGAGAACCACGAGAACCGCGCCCCGCGGGTGGCCGTCGGCGGCGAAATTTTTTTTACACCTAGATCCGTATATTTTAGTGGGGGGTTTAAATTTTCGGTTCAAACGGCGCGCCCGAGGGGGTAGTTTTTTACGCCCAAAGTTTGGTAAAAAAAAAGAAAAATTAAAAAAACCCAAACTTTGGGCGTAAAAAACTACCCCCTCGGGCGCGCCGTTTGAACCGAAAATTTAAACCCCCACTAAAATATACGGATCTAGGTGTAAAAAAAATTTCGTCGCCGACGGCCACCCGCGGGGCGTGGCTCTCGTGGTTCTCATAACTCGTGGTGGTTCTCAATCTAGCGGCTCCCTATATATATATATATATATATATATATATATATATATAAGTAAGTAGGGGGATGTTCATTTGAGAAGAATCTTCTTAAAAGAAGAAGAATGAATTAATCTAGACCCTATATTTTTTTTTAATCAATGGTTGTGAATCAAGATATCATTTTTGTCTACTTTTAATTAATGTTTTAATTACTAAGGGTAATATAAACATTTTGATGTAGAATATTAATAAATATTTTAAAGAGTTACTTAAGACTTATTAATGCAATCATAAATTCCTCTTTCACTATCGTTAATGTATTGGCTCCTACACAAATTTTATTAGAAGAGACAAAATTATTTAAAAATTTTGTGTCCTACACATATTTTATTATGAGTCACAAAATGATTTAAAAAATGTTTGAGTCCTACACATTATGTAGCCTACACCAAAATATTGTTTTAATGGTGTAGGAAACGTTGAAAATGTAAGATCATATGTAGGATTCTTTTTATTGTGTAAGGTGCACAATTATTTTATAAGTTAGACTCATTAAATGATTAGAGTTCATTAATTTGAATAGCAAAAATACATAATAGACTCATTAAATGATGTGTTCAAATTACCTTTTTATCCTTTATTCTTTTTATTCTTAATTTTTAATTTCTTCTCATTTGAACTTTTATTTGGTATTTGTTCATACACCCACTTGGGCAAGTATAAGTATTTTTATACTTAGTTGTATTTTGTGGTATTTTTGGGTGTATTTTATACTTGTATTCTTTTGTGTGTATTTTATAGTTTTGACCCTACTTGTATACTAATAAGTATTACACATAATATACACATAAACACACAAATTTTTTGGTAAGAAAACACTATTTTCTTAAATTATATCTTGTATGGGAAAATTATGGCTAAACACTTTGAACTTATTTCTTACAAAAAGTCTTGAAAAGTATATTTTTCTAAGTCTTTAAATTCTACAAAAAAATTGCCATAGTTTCCCCTTAAAATAGAGGTTTTCCCATGTTCAAAAACATGTGTTTTTTTCTTTTCAAACTCAAAACTCATTCAACAACAAACTTTTTAAGTAACAATCATCAAAATCATCCATACTTTTCATGTTACATACTTGAAGTTTCACATAAACTTGTAGTAATTTAGATCTACACTTTAAACATGTAGATCTACTTAAAACAAGTCTCACTTGTTAAATTTTATAAACTTTGTTGAAACTTTATTTTGAAAACTTGTTCATCCACTTTGTTAGTAGGTTTATAAGCATGAACATTTCATTGTAAACAAACTTACAAGTTCATTTTTCAAGATTTTCAAGTCTACTAACATGTTCATCATGGATATTTCAAGATCCATATGTATACTTGTTAGATCTATGCTTCTAACAAGCATGCATGTGATGGATTTCATCAAAATCACAAAACAAACAACAACAACTTCATCACAACCTTCACATAACACTAAAAATTACTTATTCATGTTAGTTCTTGCATTTTCTTTACTTGTTCATATTTTAAAGTTTAGTGTTCTTGATGGTTTAACCTGTACATTATCATTACACTACTAATGAACATCAAAACAAGGGTTTAGAAGACTCACAACTAGCTCTAGTGGCTAGGGAAGTGGCAAAATGAACAAGAAGATGAGTAGAAGATGAAGATGGTGGTTAATAGCTTCCTTGAAAGGTCCTTAAGCATCCAACACTTAAACCTTCCTTTGCTAACCTTCTTACAGCTTGGAGAACCTTTGGAATGGCTTGAAGATGAAAAGAAAATGAAGGTGTTCTTGAGGGATTCTTGGCCGAATGTTTGGGGGGGGGGGGGGAGGAGAAGAAAAATGTTAGTGGAAGAATGAAGATAAGGGATAAGGTTTTTTTTTTTTAAATCAAGTGCATGTTCTCCACTTTAAGCATCCATTTATCCATAATCCAATTCTCCATAACATGAGACCATTAGGGGGCTTATGGGGCCCCCTTACAACCATCAATATGCAAGGGGGGGGGGGGTTAAGTGTCAAACATTGATAGTTGAGGGACTTGAAGGTAAAGGGGGGGGGGGGGGGTTTAATTAGGGGTTTAGTGTTTTTATGTGTAACTAAGTGTTATATGTGTAACAACCCGCTTTTTGGAAAGTCAAAGTACAAGTCAAAGTCAAAGTCAAAGGAAGAAAAGATTGCTAATTGCGATCTGTCACTCCTTGCTTAACTATTGATTGTACGTTAATGACTTGTAATCGAATTCTATTATTTATTTGTTTTAGTTGTATTATGTGGATATATATTAATAATCGAGGTTTAATCGCAATTTAATCGCATGTTTAATTGCTAATAGACTTATCGCTATCCCATTCGCAACTCGAATAATGTGTTCTGGATATTGTTTTACGTATGTGTGCTATTATGTGTTACTTGTGCATGTTATGTTTATGTTGAGGTGTTTAATCGCAATTCTATCGCATCGCAATCTAAATCGCAAATGCTAAACACAGGTTATTTTTAGTGATTGTATGTTAGATATAGTAGTTAGGTTATTTGTGTAACTAATGGTTAATACTATCGCATCGCAACGCTCAACACGCGAATCGAAACGACAAAACTCAACGCGTCGGACACCTGGATCGAGTGGCCAACTGATCGAGTGGCCATCCGATCGGTGACCAATCCAATACTTATGCACTTTCCACTTTGGGAAACCCTATAAATACCCTCCTGTCACATCATTTGTGATGTGACAGCTCCTCCACTCGACCAGCCGCACTCAAGCCCTCTTTTCTCTCGATTTCTCGCGATTCTTGTAAGTTTTCAACTCAAATCCCGTACTTCTATGATATACACGCAGTCCTTTATCTTTTTCACCTTTGAATCTTAACTTTTAACCGTGAAATCAATGGATTTGAGGTGTTCTAGGATGATATCATCATGGGGTTCTTATGAACTTCAAGTTTTGCCTCATTCCACCAAGAACAACTCAGATCTGAAGGATTTCCACAAGAATAAACAACGATTTCGCATAGATCTAAACATTTTCAAAAGAATAAAAGAGTTGAAAGAAATATTCACAAGTTTTCTCATTCTTTTACACTTAATGCACTCAAAACCGATATAATCAGAGCTCGTTCCGACCTTCTACTCTTTCTTGGTGATGAGTTAGTTCAAGATCTGGTTTCTATCAAAGAGACAACCGATTCCGGGTTAGACACGAACAACCGTCACGAACCAGTAAACTGGTCGGATTTGGGTGATTCCTATTCGATCGGACGACATGGGACTTGACGAGGTTATGTTGTTTAGTATGTTGTCAAACCGTCTCGTACAAACCACACACTTTCAAAATAATCAAGATCAAAACAATTGGATTCGTTGGGACAGATTGTCATCCGATCGGATTGCCATCCGATCGAACCGCAATCCGATCGGGTTGCACTTGAGCTTCCAACACTTAATCATTTTTAAGTTTTCAAAGGTCTGAACGTAGAATGGATTGCCGTCCGATCGGATAGCCATCCGATCGAACGACCATCCGATCATGTGACATTTGGGACTTTGGTACTTAATTATTTCAAAGAACAACAGTCTCCAACAGATTGCTATCCGATCGGATTACCATCCGATCGAGTAACCATCCTGCTGTGAACTTGTTCTCACTAAGTGTCTTGCCAATCGGATCGCTATCCGATCGAACGGCCATTCGATCGATTGACCTGAAGGGTAGAGATATTTCTCTATTTTCAAAATGCCATGTCACACCCTGACCGCGTAAAACAACAAACTGTGGCGGAAACGTCGGGGAGTCGTGTGGCAGAATTATTGTTTCAAAACACATGATAATTAAAGTTAAGTTTTACAAGTTTAAATTATTACATTGTCTTAGATAAAAAAAAACACATAACATAAAAGATGATAACTTTCTTGATTTTACTTTGCTAAGGCCCAAGTTGCCCTAAGTGAAGCTCGCTCACATCAAACATTCGCTCCTGAAACATATATGAAAGTAAATACGTCAGCATAAAAATGCCTGTGAGTAACAAAGGTTTAGTGTTGAAGATTCATGACTTTGAATGTTAGAAGAGATGTTTAACGAAAAGTAGTCATGAACCTTATAAAATATTTTCTTTTATAAATTCATATAAATTTCAAATGATATAAAAGAATGATGTATGGTTAAGTAAATAACCAAATGAAAATAATATGTACAGAATGTGTCACGTCTTGTCCTTATTGAAGTGGTTTAGATAACGCCACGATATGCAATATAATAAAAGCACTTATATATAGGAAGTACCAGCGGCGTATCCACCATGCTTTTATCATATTACACACGTCTTGTTATTTAAATAACTTATTAATAACCATGAAATAATGTCTTGTTTAAATGTCAATGTCATGTGTAACCAATGTCCAACGTCAAATGTACAGTATAAACCATGTCTGTGTGGCGAATAAATAGTATTTACTCAAGCCAAATGCATAATGTCATGTATAAACAAATGTCTTATGTAATCAAGTGTCATGTACAAAACAAAGTCTTTGAATAAACAAAAGTTTAAAACAAAAGTTATGTTTTGAAAACCATTGCTTTTATCGATATGAACATTTATATGGTTTGTCTATCGCATACACTTAAGCCTTGAGACTGTCGGATAAACCCTTATCAGGATCAAGGTTTATCAAAAATGAATTCGGATTCTGTCATTCCCTAACACTCCCAAACAAGCCTCAGAAGCGGGAACGGGATTTGTCAAGTCCTATAGCGCTTACCGAGCGGCATGATCAATGTTAATGAATGTATTACTGTCCCGTTAAACATACCAAATGTCCTTTTCAATGTAAGCATGTGATGTAAAATGTCTTTGTAAAACCATGCAATATGCATACTAAGTCAATATGCCAAGTAAAAATGTCTTTGAAACCAAGTGTTATGTATACTCAGTCAATATACCATAAAAATGTCTTGAAATAATCTATTATATGTAATATGTAGCAAAACATGTATAAAGTCATGGAAACGAAAGGTAAAGTTATGCACATATGCTTCACCCCAAAAACATTTGAAAATGTAAAATAGGGGAACCATGTACTCACCTTTGGGTGAGTTTTTATGTGTTAACACAATCCCTCAAATTGTTTATTCATCCTAAATTAAGTAAAAACGATTTTTAATAATCAAAAACTCATAAAATACCTAAGTTTCTCCGATACATAGAATTTTCACATAACTTTGAGATTTTCTCAAAAAGTTATTATTTTTGATTATATTGGTGTGTGTGTGTATATATATATATATAAATTTTAAGAATTTTGCGACTTGAACGATTTTATTGGTGCCCTCATCACGTTATACGCAATATATCTACGATTTGCGCGTCGTAGTATATATACTCAAACATGACATAAAAATAATAACGTAATACACATAAATCTTGTCAAGTATTAACATGTCATCATACACATATTATAAATCACATAACACATTGTAACACATAAAATTTACCCATGAACAACCCATTCAAGTGTACATAGAAAAATGAGTATTTTAGTGATTCGGTAACGTTTTTGGGCGTCGGAAGTCACGTATGACTAACCAAACACCAAGTAAACTTAATATAAGTTAATATACTTATTTTTATATCAAAAATATCAGTTTGGATACTGATCTAAAACAGTTTTATAAAAATCCTCCGAAAAGCCGATTTTTAACCGTTTTACCGTATAGTTTTGCATCAAACGTTACCATAACCATCCCAAATCGTAACGACTTGATATTTTAACATAACCCATGTTATTTACTGAATAAAATAGTGGTTATACTCATGATAGTGCAGGTCTCACATAAACCACATAAATCATGCAAATTTCACATATTTTACCACTTTCTAAGCTACATGTACAACATGTAAAGCTATCAAACATATGACAAAGTTTCATGCCATTATAATGTACCAAATAATGTTATTTTTAGTGTTTATAATCTTTTCTAAAACATTTTTGTCATACAATCATTTTTTTATCATTTCTTGAGCTTTAAATCAACATGCATGCTTATGTACAAGTATCTAAAGCACACTATCATATCATCATCGTTTCATATGAATTTAAATGCATCAAACATGTAATTTATTCATGTTTACTTACTGATTTGATTGAACATTCAACATATCATGCACAAATCATCAAACACTTGCATTTTAACTATCATTCAAGAACATGCAACAACTTTAAAATTCTCAAACATGTCTAATAGTTTTTCAGCCATTTACATGTCATTATACTAACATTATTTCAAATTATAACTCATGATTCAATCATTTCTTTATATCTCTAACATATTTGCACATAATCTTGTTCATGCAAGCAAACATCCTAAACAAGTATTTATAAAAAAAAATCAAACTAAATCTCCAATACATACACACATATATACATACAGTTATATATATAGACATATATACTTCCATTTTTATTTTGTGTCAAAACCCTTTTCCTTTTAGTTTCAAGTTAATGAAAAATACAAGAACCATGAGAAACTTCTATCATCATCATCATCAAAATGCAAGAACATAATCTCTAAAGTAAGTTTATACCTTTAAGAAAATTAGTAGGTTTTGATGAGATTTTTGATGATATGGAGCTTGCAAATGCTTGGAATCACTTGAAAAACACCCTTGGATCTTCAAACACCTTAGAAAATAGCTTGGAATCACTTGGATATTGAAGAAGATGATGAAAAAAAAACAAAAATATGAGGGTGTGTGTGTGTATTTTCGGTTTTAAGGAGAGAGAGAAGTGTAATTATGATTTCTTGGTTTGAGGATGAATATGTAAGAGATGGGGGGGGGGGGGGGGGGACAAGGTGAGTTTTCCAAGCAAGCATGCATTATGCATGGTCTACACATGGCAAGAAGGTGTGAGAGGTGTAACTCTCTCCCTCATACACGATTACACATGTATATATATGCATACATACATAAATATAATATATAAACGGGTAAAAACAAGTATTTAAGTGGATGCCGGGTATTTTATCTAGCATTTTACCCCGGTTTATGGCGTTTTAAATTATTTTTATTATTCTATAAAAATAAACTCGCCAAAATATTACTAAAATAAATATCAGTTGCCGAGACTGGCGGTGTTGTCCGTGTTTTGCAGTAGAAGCACTGTGTTACGCAGTAACACGCGGTACGCGCTTAAACTTGAAAAATAACGTTTTTAAGCGTTTTAATTTATTTTTCAACACGAACATGATTAAAAATAAAATTTTAATCATAACAGAATATTTTTAGGATTTAAATATTATCCGGGCGGTCACCAACGTTCGTTTCGCGGTTTTGTTGCAACTAGTTCTAAAGTTCAAACAAACATGTTTTTGCCATACCGAATCCTTCGAAACTTATTTCTAAGTTATGTAAAGGGTATTTAGGGTATGTTTGGCTTATGTTATAGTTCCGGAGTATAAGTCTCGTTAACACTGATTACGTTTACGTAACAGTTTACTATTTCACTTCCAGAACAGGTTTGAGAGTTCGGAATTAAACAATGATTGAAAGCATACTAATGTCACAAATAATCAAACAAATATTGGAATTAAAAACACCATATTTTATTAAATACAAGTTGTTCGGAACAGTACAAGGATTAAAATACACAGACGTCACATGCTACAATGAAAACTTCAAAGCCATCATACACAAACACATCATTACCAACGAATGTCAATCCAATCGAATGGCCATCCGAGCGGATGACCATCCGAATGGATTGACATCCGATCGACTAGCCATCCGATCGGATTACCGTTCGACACTTGGTCACTTTTCACCGTTTTGCGCACCGCTATTCGCTTATGCTATCGGTAACTGTTCAGGCTAATAACTCTAGCGCTCCCTTCAATCCAATTTCATCGCTGTGAGTATACTCGATCCCTTTTTGCTTTATACACTTTTGGGTGTTACATACGTTACTTATTCTAAATCACATCAATCACACAACGCAAACACTATTTATATGCTGACCGTTATTACATGTTACTTATTACTCGATGAATGCTTGTATGTTATGTTAACACAGTGATTATTGCCTGACGGCTTAGCAATGATAGTACTATTTGTTTGGACTCAGCACCTGTCGTGGACAGGGGTTGTTAAGGTTACTTCTCACATATCACAGTGGTGATATGTGTTGCGCATTCTACAACTCGCAGTCTAGTCTGTGCATATTTCATTGTCGATAACCTACTAGCTTCGCATTATACATGTTACATGCTGGTTATGCGTAAACGATTTCGAACTCTACTATTACTATTAAACTTGTATGCTCACCTTTACACTATGTGTATTGACCTCTATTTTAACGTATGTGACAGGTGCTTAGGATGCTTTGCTTGTTACTTGCTGGAATCGAGCTAGGATGGGGTCTAGAAACAAACCTAATAAAAATCTGAGTTGTCGGAACAGTTTGCTTGTTTTTGAGACAATTATCTGTAATAACTATTGTTACTTTATCTGTTAGTAGTATGGGATGTTAACATTAAAGATTTGGTAATTTGATAGTTGTTGTGGATTCTCTTGAACAATCTGTTTCGCTCAGTGCTGCGCCCTGATGATTCCTCCATCGGTTGGGGTGTGACAGATTGGTGTCAGAGCCAAAACTATAGGGAATTAGGCAAGACTCGATCTAGTCTGGGTCGATGTCTTAGAAACAACCTAGTCTATAGTCTAGGTACCAACAGACCGACTTGTGCATACCCAGTGTGGGTTTTGTACGAGCTTATTTGCTATTCCTCGCTCGCACTCCCTGTACACTACACTTTTGCGCGAACATCTCATACTACAGTTCTGCCCAAAATCAGCCTTTCCTAAGGCTGGACATACACAAAAACGTATGATTTGGTTAAGATTAGGTGTGAAAACCGCAAACTCTTGACCAGATCACTCGTTCGAATTGCTATCTTTACTATAAAACAAGAGAATTTGCGTTGAATCAGAAGTGAAATCCATACTTTGACACAAATCTCCTTATTTATCTCATGATTTTACCATACAAGCAGGGATGTAGTCGCTAAGTTAGGGGTGAAACCCGAACCTTGATGACTCGTTCTGCTCTATGCTTTTGGTTTTACAAAAACTCTCACCAAAGTCTCGACAGACTCTAACGATTTGGGTCACACTGTAACTGGAAGGATGCGTGCTGATCGCTCGAATTGAAGCGAGAGCACAGTCCCGAAGGACAAAGTGCACACTTAAAGTCCTTGTGAATAGTCGAACCACTTTGGGTAGTCAATGCCTACACACACCCGAGACAATCTCTCCTCGATTTTATGTGTTTCGATTCTGGAATCCGCAGCAGCTAACTCTGTGATTTATCGCTTTTTTGATCAATTTTATGTGAAATTTATGTGATTTATATGGTGATTTGTTAGCATTTTGAGATAAACAGTACGGTGGCACTGATGGTTTCGACTCCATGTTTCTCGCTCCGCCAAAACACACACAATTCACACCACGTTCACAAATCGCGTGATATACTACTCGCTATGCTACTCGCTGTGTACTCACTAATCGCAATCGCTATACTTAATTGCTATACATGCTGTGAAAGATAGGTGAATACGTGCAACATGCGTGTTTAGGCTAGCTTTTGTGCTTATGTGATTCTGTGATTATGTGCCTACGTGATTTTGTGAATGACTGTGTTCCTGAGCTTTACATAGAGCAGCGCGAAAGGATACTATAGAGTATGTTAGATTTTATCGAAGTTGTGTTTGAGTCCTATGGCGATGTTTGTTGCAGACAATGTCGTCGTTTGGCTCATTCCACTCCCGAGCCGCTCGCCGAAACCATGATCACAAACGCATCGCCACTCTCGTCTCTAAGAAAAAGGCGAAAGTCATCCCCCAGATCGTCAGTGAACTAAACGAGAATGCAAGCAAGTCCTCGGAAGAGTCCAGGACTGATACTCCTAAGGCCGCTTTTAGCTTCAAGCAGTTCAAAGCCTGCGGACCAAAAGAGTTTACCGGCGAAGAAGGTCCTACCGCCATGTTTCA
Source organism: Helianthus tuberosus (assembly GCA_030545235.1). Taxonomy (NCBI): domain Eukaryota; kingdom Viridiplantae; phylum Streptophyta; class Magnoliopsida; order Asterales; family Asteraceae; genus Helianthus; species Helianthus tuberosus. The sequence continues at coordinate 128,623,770 of CM060360.1, forward strand.
ATGGTTTGATTCTATCGAAGTCACCCTGCGCCAGAGTGGCTGTCCAGAAAACCTGCGCACCGTAAATGCTACCGACGTCTTCCAATGTTGCGCTCTTGATCGGTGGACGGTCGAGAGGAATAAACGAGGAAATGATGCAGCTTTCGGATTGTCTTGGGACGAGTTGAAGAACATAATGATGCAAGAGTTCTGTCCTCCCCATGAACTCCAAAAGCTCGAGGATGAATTCTGGCACATAAAGTAGGATGGCGGAGATAACGCTGGTTTGACTGCTCGCTTCAAGCAGTTGAGTATTATCTGCCCTGGTCAGGTTACTACCCCAGATATCACAATCAAGAAGTATATTCGTGCTCTTCCGGATTGCGTTGCAGATTTTGTCCAGGCTGCAAAAACGACAACAATCGAGGAAACCTACCTGCTCGTCGCTGGGATCAACGATAAGCGAGTCAGGGCTGGTTATTTTGACAAAGCTACCAAGAATCTGCATCAAGTTACCGCTGCTTCAACCGCTGAAACCACCGCCGCACCGCAATCTTCGAAGCTCTCACGTCGAAAGAGGAAGAACAACAGCAATTCCAGCAACAAGAACTGTGAAGTTACTGCTGCCCCGCTCCAAACAGTACCAGCATCACTGCAATCTCAACACCGCCAAGTAGCGGCACCTATGGTCAATGCACCGCCTGCCAAGCGTGCATATACTGGGCCACACCCGCTTTTCCCTATTTGTACTTATCATCACCCGGTGGGTCTCGCATGCCGATTCTGTGTTCATTGCAATACGTACAGCCACTTCACCGCAAACTGCTGTACAGGTCCACGTCAAACTCCAGCTCCAGCTTAAGGTCAAGCTCCTGCTCAACAAGCTCTACTTACTGCTCCCCAAGGCCATCAAGAAGCTCCTGCACCCGCAACTCATGCTAGAGCTTGCTTTGCGTGTGGTGATCCCAACCACTTCGTAAACATGTGCCCCAATCGAGTGGTTAAGCAAGAGCCATAATAGCAGCAGCCCCAGCAACAACAGCAACAACCAGCAGCTCGCGGATGTGCCTTCACCATTAACGCTTGCCAGGCTCAAGTAGACAACAATGTGGTCAATGGTACGTTCCTTGTGAATGGTATGTATGCTTCGTGTTTATTTGATACTTGAGCCGATAACTGTTTTGTATCATTTGAATTCGAAAAGATCCTTAATCGTAAGTGCGCCCATCTACCCTTGACGTTCGATGTTGAAGTTACCACCGGAAGAACCGTTGCCATCAATTCTGTTCTACGTGATTGTACACTTGAACTCAACAATCACGTCTTCCCTATCGACCTTATTCCGATGCAGCTCGGTAGTTTTGACATCATAGTAGGCATAGATTTTCTTCGCGAAAATCATGCTGAAGTTGTTTGTTTCGACAAGATGATTCATTTCTCGTTTGCTAATGGTGACCTACTTTGTGTGTATGGCGAAACTCCTTCGAAAGGTCTTAAACTCATGTCATGTGTCCAAGCTAGCAAGTATCTCCGCAAGTAATACGGGGCTTTCTTGGCTAACATTGTAGTAGCAGAGAAGGAAAAGAAAGGAAACTAAGTAGTGAAAGACGTTCCCGTTGTTTGTGAATTCCCCAACGTTTTCCCCGATGATCTACCCGGATTACCTCCCGCTCGTGATATTGATTTCCGAATCGACCTCATTCCTGGAGCAAACCCTGTTGCTAAACACCTTATCGTCTCGCTCCTTCTGAAATGCGCGAACTCTCGAGTGAGCTCCAGGAACTACTTGATAAAGGCTTTATTCGCCCTAGCACCTCTCCATGGGGCGTGCCTGTCCTTTTCGTCAAAAAGAAGGATGGATCGTTCTGGATGTGCATCGACTATAGGGAGTTGAATAAGCTGACAATCAAGAATTGCTATCCCTTGACTCGAATCGACGATTTGTTTGACCAGTTACAAGGTGCCACGTGTTTCTCGAAGATCGATCTACACTCAGGCTATCGCCAGTTACGCATTCAACAGGAAGATATACCCAAAACCGCTTTCCGAACCCGATACGATCACTATGAGTTTGTTGTGATGCCTTTTGGTTTGACCAACGCCCCCGCAGTTTTTATGGACCAAATGGATCGCGTGTGCAAACCCTTCCTTGATCGCTTCGTAATCGTGTTCATCGATGATATCCTGATCTATTCCAAGTCAAAAGCCGAACACTCCCTGCATCTACGTTTGGTGAGTTACTCCAGGGAAACCATCTCTTTGCCAAGTTCTCCAAATACGAATTTTGGCTAGAGGAGGTCCAATTCCTGGGTCACATTGTCAATAGTAATGTCGATCCTGCGAAGATCGAAGCCAGTTAAGAGTTGGGTTACACCCAAGAACCCGTCTGAAGTCTGTTCTTTTGTCGGACTAGCAGGCTATTATCGTCGTTTTATCGAACGTTTCTCTAAGATCGTTGTGCCGCTTACCTCACTTACGCATAAGGACAAACCTTTTATTTAGGGGACTAAACAAGAGGAAGCCTTTCAAACTCACAAAGCTATGCTTTGCAATGCTCCCGTGCTCTCACTGCCTGACGGAAACGACGATTTCGTAGTCTAGTGTGATGCCTCGAACCTTGGCCTTGGTTGCATTCTCATGCAACGAGACAAGGTTATCGCGTACGCTTCTCGACAGCTCAAGATCCACGAGAAGAACTACACCACACACGACCTCGAGCTTGGCGCAGTTGTTTTTACGTTAAAGATTTGGCGACGCTACCTTTATAGTACCAAGTGTACGATCTTCACCGATCATAGGAGCCTACAACACATCTTTGACCAAAAAGAACAGAATGTGCATCAACGCCGGTGGGTAGAACTCCTCAACGATTACGACTGTGAGATTCGTTACCATCTAGGCAAAGCAAACTTCGTTGCCGATGCTCTCAGTCGACGAAGTTATTTGCATAGCGTTCGTAATTCCCAAGCCCAGTTTAATCTCGAAGCTCTCATTTGTGGCGCTCAGCATGCTTGTTTTACAAAACCTACTTTGAAGAAAGAAAGGATTCTAAACGATGGCGCCCAAATCAAGAATAATTCGAATGGTATCTTTCATTATTTGGACCGAATTTGGATTCCCAAATGTACGATTTACGACAACTTCTGATGGACGAAACCCACAAATCTCGGTATTCTATTCATCCTGGTGCCGAAAAGATGTACCAGGACATGTGCTACAACTACTGGTGGCCGGGCATGAAGAAGGATATCGCTATCTATGTTTCGAAATGCCTGACTTGTTCCAAAGTCAAGGTTGAACAACCCTCTGGCTTACTCGTACAACCCGAGATCCCGATGTGGAAATGGGAAAGTATAGCTATGGACTTTATAACAAAACTTCCGCGCACGACATCAGGTCATAACAGCATCTGGGTTGTTGTTGACCGTTTGACTAAATCAGCTCATTTCCTACCAATACAAGAAGACTATAAGGTAGAAAAATTAGCCCGAATCTACACAGATGAGATCATTTGTCGACACGGGATGCCTCGCGACATCATCTCTGACCGCGATGGTCGGTTTACCTCGCGTCTTTGGGAAACGTTTCAAGCTGCTCTCGGTACTACTCTTAATCTAAGTACCGCTTTCCATCCCCAAACCGACGGTCAGACTAAAAGAACGATTCGCACCCTTGAAGACATGCTACGCTCGTGTGTTATAGATTTCGGTGGTAATTGGGACGCGAACTTACCTTTGGTCGAATTCTCGTACAATAACAGTTATCATTCTAGCATCCAAATGGCACCATTTGAGGCATTATATGGAAGGAAATGTCGATCGCCTATTGTATGGCACGAGATCAGAGACGCACAAATTACCGGTCCTGAGCTATTGCAAGAAACGACTGACAAGTCCTCCAAATCCAAGACAATCTGCTGAAAGCTCCGAGCCGACAGAAAAGTTACGCTGATAGACGGCGCAAGCCCCTTGAATTTGACGTTGGCGATCACATACTCCTAAAGGTTGCACCTTTGAAGGGGGTGATCAGATTCGGTAAGAAGGGAAAGCTCGCGTCTCGATATGTTGGACCCTTTAAGATTCTGGAAATGATTGGGAAAGTGGCCTACAGACTCGAACTACCCGAGGAACTTAGTAATGTCCACCCGACTTTCCACGTTTCGAAACTCAGAAAGTGCTTAGCCGACCAGGAATTACATGTCCCTCTCAAAGATTTACAAATGGACGAAACATTACACTTCGTGGAAAATCCTGTAGAGATCATGGGACGACAAACCAAGGTGCTCAGACGCTCACGCATTCCCATTGTGAAGGTTCGCTGGGAAGACAAACATGGTGCCGAGTTTACCTGGGAACTCGAAAGTGACATGAAGGCGAAGTACCCACAACAGTTTGTTACGCCTACTTCTTAAATTTTGGGACGAAATTTCCTAAACTAGGGGAGGCTGTAACAACCCGCTTTTTAGAAAGTCAAAGTACAAGTCAAAGTAAAAGGAAGAAAAGATTGCTAATTACGATCTGTCACTCCTTGCTTAACTATTAATTGTACGTTAAGGACTTGTAATCGAATTCTATTATTTATTTGTTTTAGTTGTATTATGTGGAGTATCTATTCATAATCGAGGTTCAATCGCTATTTAATCGCATGTTTAATCGCTAACCGACTTATCGCTATCGCATTCACAACTCAAATTATGTGTTCTGGATATTATTTTACGTGTGTGTGCTATTATGTGTTACTTGTGCATGTTATGTTTATGTTGAGGCGTTTAATCGCAATCGTAATCGCAATTCTATCGCATCGCATCTAAATCGCAAACGCTAAACGCTGGTTATTTATAGTGATTGTATGTTAGATATAGTAGTTAGGTTATTTGTGTAACTAATGGTTAATACTAGCGCATCGTTCACTCGAATCGCATAGCAACGCAACGCTCAACACGCGAATTGAAATGACAAAACTCAACGCGCCGGACAACTGGATCGAGTGGCCATCCGATCGGTGACGAATCCAACACTTATGTACTTTCCACTTTGGGAAACCCTATAAATACCCTCCTGTCACATCATTTGTGATGTGACAGCTCCTTCACTCGACCAGCCGCACTCAAGCCCTCTTTTCTCTCGATTTCTCGCGATTCTTGTAAGTTTTCAACTTAAATCCTGTACTTCTATGATCTACACGCACTCCTTCATCTTTTTCACCTTTGAATCTTAACTTTTAACCGTGAAATCAACGGATTTGAGGTGTTCTAGGATGATGTCATCATGGGGTTCTTATGAACTTCAAGTTTTGGCCTCATTCCACCAAGAACAACTCAGATCTGAAGGATTTCCACAAGAATAAACAATGATTTCGCATAGATCTAAGCATTTTCAAAAGATTAAAAGAGTTGAAAGAAATATTCACAAGTTTTCTCATTCTTTTACACTCAATGAACTCAAAACCGATAGAATCAGAGCTCGTTCCGACCTTCTACTCTTTCTTCGTGATGAGTTGGTTCAAGATCTGGTTTCTATCAAAGAGACAACCGATTTTGGGTTAAACAATAACAACCGTCATGAACCAGTAAACTGGTCGGATTTGGGTGATTCCTGTTTGATCAGACGAAATGGGAATTGACGAGGTTCTGTTGTTTAGTATGTTGTCAAACCGTCTCGAACAAACCGCACACTTTCAAAATAATCAAGATCAAAACGATTGGATTCGTTGGGACGGCTTGCCGTCCGATCGGATAGCTATCCGATCGGATTGCCATCCGATCAAACCGCAATCCGATCTGGTTGTACTTGAGCTTCCAACACTTAATCATTTTTAAGTTTTCAAAGGTCTGAACATCGAATGGATTGTCGTCCGATCGGATAGCCATCCGATCGAACGACCATCCGATCATGTAACATTTAGGAATTTGGTACTTAATTATTTCAAAGAACAACAGTCTCCAACGGATTTCTATCCGATCGGATTACCATCCGATCGAGTAACCATCCTGCTGTGAACTTGTTCTCACTAAGTGTCCTGCCAATCGGTTCGCTATCCGATCGAATGACCGTTTGATCGATCGACCTGAAGGGTAGAGATACTTCCCTATTTTCAAAATGCTACAACAAAAACTTCAAAGCCAGAATACACAAACACATCATTACCAACGAATGTCAATCCAATCGAATGGCCATCCTATCGGATTACCATTCGACACTTGGTCACTTTTCACCATTTTGTGCACCGCTCTTCGCTTATGCTATCGTTAACTGTTCAGGAAAATAACTCTAGCGCTCCTTTCAATCTACTTTCATCGCTGTGAGTATACTCGATCCCTTTTTGCTTTATGCACTTTTAGGTGTTACATACGTTACTTATTTTAAATCACATCAATCACACAATGCAAACACTATTTATATACAGACCGTTATTGGATGTTACTTGTTACTCGATGAATGCTTGTATGTTATGTTAACACAGTGATTTTTGCCTGACGCCTTAGCAACGATAGTACTATTTGTTTGGACTCAGCACCTGTCGTGGACAGGGGTTGTTAAGGTTACTTCTCACATATCACAGTGGTGATATGTGTTGCGCATTCTACAACTCGCAGTCTAGTCTGTGCATATTTCATTGTCGATAACCTACTAGCTTTGCATTATACATGTTACATGCTGGTTATGCGTAAACGATTTTGAACTCTACAATTACTATTAAACTTGTATGCTCGCCTTTACACTATGTGTATTGACCTCTATTTTAACGTATGCGACAGGTGCTTAGGATGCTTTGCTTGTTACTTGCTGGAATCGAGCTAGGATGGAGTCTAGAAACAAACCTAATAAAAATCCGAGTTGTCGGAACAATTTGCTTGTTTTTGAGACAATTATCTGTAATAACTATTGTTACTTTATCTGTTAGTAGTATGGGATGTTAACATTAAAGATTTGGTAATTTGATAGTTGTTGTGGATTCTCTTGAACAATCTGTTTCGCTCAGTGCCGCGCCCCGATGATTCCGCCATCGGTTGGGGTGTGACAATATGACCAATATTAGTGTTACAACATTAAAACAATGTTACTAGTCCATATTTGGTGTTTTGGTAGTGTCTGAATAATTGTTTGGTGCTTGTTTCGTTGTCGGTTCACTAAAAAGTAAAGTTATGTAATTTATAAGGTATTATATGTTTTTGTGTTTTAAAAGTATTCCCAATACTTTTTAAGTTGATTTTGATGTTTAAACATATTTCTGGACTTGTATAATTTGTCGGATTCTGAATCCTACGAAAAATTCTCATTTATGGTCCAAAACGGACACTTTTAAGTTCGTTAATTTTTCCGGAAAGTGTTAACTATTATACTTGTTTTCCCACTTGGGATTTGATATGTTTTTTACGTCGGACCTACATCTAAGTCCTAAATCTACCATTTAGCTGAGTACTGAGGCTGTGCTGACACAGTCTATCTAACCGGTGAGTTTACTAATTGTTTTGCCGCAACGCTTAAATTGTTTCACAATGCGATGAATGAAGTGTATAACATGCATGATTTAAATGTATGACATGCAAACATAAAATGCTAACATTTAAAACACATAATTGTAGATAATAAATAGTTATTAAATGGTACAGAAGTTACCGTATTTGTGCCATTTGTCACACACTCCCTCTGTTTAAAGAATTTCGTCCCGAAATTCAAGCTGAGTTATCCGTTACAGGAGTTTCCTCAATCAGGTGGGGGTATTTGGCTTTGAATTGGTCCTGATGTTCCCTAGTATACTAGGGCCAGTGCCGAGAGTTCTAACAGACTTTAACTAACTTGATGCGGCTTCTCCTTGTTTTCTGGACCTTATAGTGCATAACCTCAGTAGGTTCTTCAATGAATTAGAGTTTGTCGTCGATATGTATCTCATCCGCAGTGATGATAACTGTCTCTTGTGTTGGACTCTTTTTGATGTTCGACACATAGAATGTGTCGTGTACGCCATTCAGTTCATCCGGTAGCTTCAACTTACAGGCAACAGTACCGATCTTTTCCAAGATCTCAAACGGCCCAATATATCGTGGATTAAACTTTCCACACTTCCCAAATCTGGCTATACCCTTCGAAGGCGAGACCTTTAGCAAGAATTTGTCTCCTACCTCGAAAGATAACGACTTTCGTCTCCTGTCGACGTAGCTCTTTTTCGATCACGAGCCGCCTTGATACGGTCTCGGATTTGAAAGATTTTATTGGTCATTTTCTGAACTAACTCGGGACTGACTAATTGCTTATCTCCAACTTCCGCCCAACATAGCAAACAGTGACATTTCCAACCATAAAGAGCTTTGAACAGTGCAACTTGTATGCTCGTGTGGTAGATGTTGTTATAGGAAAACTCAACCATGGGTAGGTGAGTATCCCAATTGCCGCCTAAGTCCATCACACATGCACAAAGCATGTCTTCAAGGGTTTGAATGGTTCGTTCTCTCTAGTCGTTAGTTTGTGGATGAAAGGCCGTACTTAGATCTAAGCGAGATCCAAAGGGCTGTTGAAAAGATTGCCAAATCCCTTAGATAAAACGACCACTGGGTCGGAGCTTATCGAAATAGGCACTCCACGATGAGCCCCTATTTCCTTTATATACAGTTCAGCAAGCTTTTTTTTACTATCCTTCTCCCGTATCGGCAGGAAGTGCGCGAACTTGGTTAGACTATCGACTATTACCCAGATCATGTCGTGTCCTCTGGAGGTCCTGGGTAGTTATCTTATGAAGTCCATAGATATTTGTTCCCACTTTCAAACGAGAATCTCGGGTTGTTGAAGCAAGCCCGAGGGTTTCTGGTACTCGGCCTTAACTTTCGTGCAAGTCAGGCACTTTTCGACATAAGCAGCGATGTCGTTTTTGAGGTTAGGCCACCAATAGTATTCCTTCAAATCTTGGTATATCTTGTTCGATCCTGGGTGGATCGAGTACCTTGACTTATGTGCTTCATAAAAATAATATCCCGAAGACCACCAAAGAGTGGAACCCAAATGCGTCCCATAAAGTACAAAGTTCCATCTTCTTTTGGCACTAACTACTTCTCCATACCCTGGGGAAGTTCAGCCTTGATATGTTCTTCCTTAGGTGCTTCTTGCTACGCATCATGAATACGTGCGGTGAGGTTCGTTTGAATTGTCATCTCTAAAGCTCGAACCCTTAATGTCTTGACTCGTTCCTTTCGACTCAAGGCGTCCGCTACAACGTTCGCCTTTCCCAGGTGGTACTTGATTTCACAATCGTAGTCGTTCAACAATTCGACCCAACGTCGTTGATGTAGATTTAATTACTTCTGATTAAATATGTGTTGAAGACTTTTGTGATCCGTGAAGATAGTGCATTGAGTACCATAGAGATAATGTCGCCAAATCTTTAAGGCGAATACCACCACGCCTAGCTCTAGGTCGTGCGTGGTATAATTCTTTTCATGAACCTTTAATTGACGCGATGACCTTTTGCCATTGTATAAGCACGCAACCCAAACCTTGACGCGAAGCATCGCAGTATACCACAAAGTCATCGATACCTTCAGGCAGTGATAAGATCGGTGTATCGCATAGTTTATCTTTGAGAAGTTGAAACGCCTCTTCTTGTTATTCGCTCCAATCGAACTTCTTGTCTTTTTGCGTGAGGGAAGTTAGGGGTTGAGCAATCTTAGAAAAATTCTCAATAAATCTCCAGTAATAGCCAGCTAATCCCAGAAATTATCGTACTTTAGTTGGAGTTTTGGGTGCTTCCCAATTCTTAATCGCCTCTATCTTTGATGGATCCACGTGTATGCCCTTCTCATTCAAAACATATCCAAGAAATTGTACTTCGTGAAGCAAAAATTCGCACTTAGAAAACTTCGCATACAGTGTCTCCTTCTTTAGTGTCTCCAAAACGGTCCTCGAATGTCGTTCGTGTTCCTCCTTCATTTGTGAGTATATCAATATATCATCGATAAACACTATCACAAATTTATTGAGATACGGCTTGCACACACGATTAATTAAATCCATAAAAATGCCGGTGCGTTTGTCAACCAAAATGGTATAACAAGAAACTTGTAGTGCCCATAACGAGTTCAGAATGGCGTCATTGGTATGCTCTCTTCTTGAATTCTCAACTGATGGTAACCAGACCTTAGGTCTATCTTGGAGTAGAGGCTTGATCCTTGCAGTTGGTCGAATAGATCGTCAATCCTCGGTAGTGGGTACTGATTCTTGACAGTGAGTTTATTCAACTCTCGGTAGTCTATACACATCCTGATTGTTCCATCCTTCTTTTTCACGAATAATACTGGAGCTCCCAAAGGCGAGAAGCTTGGCCTAATAAATCCTTTATCCAATAACTCTTGAAGTTGTGTGGATAACTCTTGCATCTCGGACGGTGTGAGTCGATACGGAGCCTTGGCCATGGGTGCGGCTCTCGGTACCAAGTCAATGCGAAATTCAACTTCTCGTTGTGGCGGTAATCCCGGAAAGACTTCAGGGAATTCTTTGACCACAGGAATATCTTCAAGCTTCGGATCCTCAACCTTCTCATCAACCACATGAGCTAAAAAGGATATACAACCTTTTCGCAAACACTTTTGAGCTTTCATACAATTGATGATTCACAAGGGCGTGTCGCGCTTCTCTCCGTGCACGATGAGTGTTTCCTCGTTCGCAAGAGAAATGCAAATAATCTTCTTGTGGCAAAGAACTTCAGCTCGATTCTTGGATAGCCAATCCATGCCAACTACTATATCAAAGCTACCCGACTGGACGGGTAAGAGGTCGATGCTAAATTTCCGCTCGCCAAGCTCCAATTAACACCCTTTAATGACTTCTCCCGACTCAACAAGTTTACCATCAGCTAATTCTATCGAGTAAGTGTTCGTTCATGTGAAACCTTCCTTGAGAACAGATGATACAAAACCAAAATTGTTCTACAACAACTGATCCATAATAAATAGTGGTTTGGATTCTACACCCTTCAATGGCAAGATGTTTAATAACTGCTGCTTCAAAGGTCTATTCAACACTAAACACTGCTGGATTATAAAGACTGTTGAAGACTAAACCACTGGAGAAGTCAAAGGTCTGCTGGAAGTCAAAGGACTGATCAACCTTTACTAAAAGTCTACTATTGCTTCATTAGAGGTTAGAGCATCAGAGGATAACATCAACAGTGTCTAGCAATTAGTGTCTATATTAATGTAACGGTGTTTTATATTAGCAATGTTTAGAGGTTGTTAATGTTGTTAGATGTCACTGTCTCGGTGACGTCAGCCAAGATGCCACAGTGGTTAGGATTGTACTATAAATAGACAGTGCATGTATTGTTCTATTAGATCACTTCTCACACACACTTGCAGTTTGTACGAACAATCACTTGTGATATCAGGCTGAGGGGGAGATAGCAATTCATGTATACGTGATTGAATCATTGTGTAATACAATCATTCGACTTAAAGTATTTTATGATGAAAGTTGTTCTACACTTGTTTGTGTTATAAAGTTTTCTTCATTTCTGCTGAAATTATTCATCTGTTTAACATCTTTCATAATTCATCTTTAAAACAAACACAAACAAGTGAACTCAGATCCTAAGAATTGGTATCAGAGCATAGGTCAGTCAAATTCAATTTAACAATCAATTTGATATAAAAGATCAGCTCAATTTCATTGATACTGTGTTGTTCGTATTTGTTGAAAACAGAGTATAAGCTTAATCACGTTCAAAGTTGATTATTCAAAAACTTTGTGTTGGTGCATGCTTGTGACAACAGCTTAGATTTGGTCTTTGGATATCTTGTAATTAGATAAACGATAAACAGTTAGCGGGTTTAGCTTTGTAATAGTTAGTTGTAATGTTCGGGCTAACTAAACCCAACGAATTGGGTGTGTGGGGGCGAATTGGGCCTGTCCAATTCGCAGTCCATGATGTTTAACTAAGCCCAAGTAGCAAACCTTAGGCTTTAGGGTTTAGGTGAATCAGCCAAAACAGTGTGTGTGAGGAATTTCGTGAGAGTATTAGGCTTGGACGAAATTGTGTGGTTAGGGTTTAGATTGATTGTAATTCTTGAGTGATTGATAATCAATAGAAACCCAGTTTGAAAGTGATTTGCTGTTTCTGTTTTCTACTTGTTTCTGGTATATTCTGATCAAGAGGATTCCACACTCTTGATTGGAAAGACAATTCTGTGAAGATCCATACGAATAGGGGACCTACAATTGGTATCAGAGCATTAGGCTCTTGAAGGCTTGGTTCAGAATTGTCTTCTGCAGAATCAGGAAGTATTTTCGAAAATTTTGAAACCTGAAAAATTAGGGTTTCGAAATTTCTTGTTGGCTTGATAAAATTTTCGAATTTGTTTGGTTGTTTTGATTTTCTGGTTTGTTTGATTGCTGTTTTGCAGGTTTTAGGGTTTTCGGGACAGTTTTTGTTTGATTGTTTGAGGAATTCTGGCTGAAAGACTTGAAGATTCGAAGACTGTTTCTTTGTGTTCTTCATAATTTTTGAAATTTTTTGCTGATTTGGTTTTCTGATTTTGCAGATTTGTGTTGGAGAGAATCTGGAAAATCTCAGAAATTTGAAAAAGATTGAATTTCCTTATTACTGGCTGGCGAATCTAATAATTTCGCAGACTGATCCAGCATAATTAAACTGATCAGCGAATTTGGGACTTATATCTCGGTAACCGGCGAATTTAAAATCCAAAGGCGACTTTGGTAACCGTGTAATTTTCCACAGCGAAATTACCACGGTTTTCGGCGACTTTACTAGTCGTTATAGCAAAATTAACATCGAATTTGGCAGCGATATTACCAGGGAATTTAACCAGCTCAGCGAAATTAATTACTGACCCAACGAATTTAACCGAAACCAGCGAATTTAACTGAGACCAGCGAATTTAACAGGGTGGAATTTTAGTTGTCAAGCGTCGATAAAATTTCAGTGTTTTGCAAATAGAAATTGATCCCGAATACGGTTTTTGACATTATATATCATTGGATTTGTCTTTAAGAGATGATTCTAAAGGTGTAATTTGGTAACCACTGTTTTCGGAGAAATTTTGTACGGTTTAATCAGTACGGTTACGATAAAGACGTGTTTAAAGATGGTCAGAATGGACAAGGTCAGTGAGACTGTTAAACATTGGCCAAAGCTGAAAAATGTCAAAGAATATGCTGACTGGAAAGAGGAGTTTGAGACATTTGTGAAGAGTGAAGATACCAGAATGTGGTATTGTATGATAGATGGCTATGTTGCTCCTACGCGTAGTATTGAAGGAAGGGTTTTAGTGCTGTCTTATGACAAGATGGATGAATCTGAGAGATAGGTGGTTGATGCTGAAAAGAGAGCCTTGGCGGCAATAAAGATGTCCTTACCTGATAGCATCAAGCATACCTTCCAAAAGTACACTGATTCAAAGGATATGTGGGATTCATTACAAAAGCGATAACAGGGAAATGATAATGTCACTCAGGCATTCATGGCAGAGATAGTGCCAGTTGATGAGGCTGAAACTATTGTGAGTGATGCTGAATCTGAAGTGAAGAATGCTGAAGCTCAAGTGGAGAATGCTGAAGCTCAAGTGGAGAATGCTGAAGCAAAAGTGGATGCTGAAGTGGAGAAAGAGAGTGAAGCTGAACAGGTTGTTGCTGATGAAACCTCAGAAGTTCATGAGAAAGAGGTATAGTCTAATTCTGTATGTTTGAGATGTCGTGAACTACAGGGTGCGGTTGACAGATTGACAACACAAAACCAAAGTCTGGTAAGCGAGACGTCAAACGTAAAAGAGTCAAACTTTTTTGCTAAAAGAAATGAATCTACATACTTGAAGAAGATAAGAGGTTATGAAGCTGAAATTGAAGCTTTAACTTGCAAATTGAATGAAAAACTTCAAGTCATAGACTTAGCTCATGACATGATGGCTGAGAAAACAAAAGAGATTTCTGAAAAATGCAAAGAGTTGTCAGATGCACAACTCAAAATTGTTGAACTTGAAAAGAAATTAGGTCAATTCAGGGACTCTACTTTTGTAATGAAACACATGATGGGTGGGTTAAAGAAGAGTAATGACAAGACCAGTGTGGGCTTCCAGGGCTTTAATGAAGTTCCACCTCCTCTTAGTCATAACTATTCATTCCTTCCTAGTGAAGATGAGCTAGCAGACTTTATGGCATCTGCACCAAGTAGTTTCGGATCCACATCAAGTCAAGGTGATGGATCTGAGAGTGATGATTTGAAAAGGAAAAATTCACCGCCGAAGAATAAAAATCAAGCTTTTGTTAAAAAGATTGATTTTGTTCAAGGTAGTGATATGAAAAATGAAACAACTGTTATTGAAAATGAATCAAATGTAGAGTTTGCTAAAAATAAAAACAAAGAAAAGTCTGAACCCAAGCAAACTGAACAAGGTTCATCCAAGGGATCATCACCATCTGATAAGGGATCTACCTCAGAGACTCCAGTTAAGAAGTCTTTGAAAAGGAGATCGTGCTTCAAGTGTCACGTCAAGGGACATGTAGCAAGCTGCTGTCCTAACAAAAAGAGTGAAGCACAACTTAGTGAAAAACAGAGAGGGAAATTACCAGAGAAGATAGGTGATAGTGAGGAGAAAGGCTCAAATTCTCCAAAGAAATCTGCTCCTAAGCAACCAGAAAATGTTGCTGTTGGTGTAGATAAGGCTGAAAAAGGAACTCCACAAGTTCCTCGTTTTCAAAGAAATCAACCAAGATTTCAGCCTAGATCTCTACCAGGCAGATTTGACAGACCTAGAAGCAGTTCACCAAGAATGAACAATTATAATGCAAATAATTTCAGAAGTCAAGGTCAATATCAAAATCGATACCAAAATGATGGTGGTCGAACTTTTTATAACAATGGCTTTAGAAATTACAACAATAATGCTTCTTGGAATCAAAATTCAAGATACCCAAATCAAAATTTCCAAAGGTCACATAGTCCAAATACGTATAGGAACCCTCAGGACCAAAGACCTAGTGGAAATCAAAATCAAATTCCATCAACAGGTCTGAGATCCAAGACTCCAGTTAGGAGTAATGGATATTGGATGGATGTTCCAGTAGTTGGTGAATTTGGACGACCCAAGACCATTAAGGCTTGGGTCCCCCAATCTAACTAATTTCTTAGTTGGTGTGTGCAGGAGCTGCTAAGGAGGATTATCAACTTATGTTGATAATGGCTGCTCTAGGCATATGAAGGGGGATGTGAGATTGTTGATATATTTATATTGATTGATTTAAATTGAGGTTCAAAGTGCTGAGTCGACACACTAGATAACCTGGCAGATCTTTATACTAAAGCTTTTGACAGGGCTCGCTTTGAACACTTAGTCGAACTCAACGGGATGAGGAATCCTGAATAACTGGTTTTTCATAAGAATTTTGTAAATAGTTTACTGTTTTTCTTAAAAAATAAAAAATACACAAACATTGAAAAATAAAAAACATAAAAAAATAGAAAATCAAAAATGAGTTATCACTGTGTGAAAAAGGAGAAATGATAGTACATCAGCAAGTTAGACTGTCACACTGAAATTAAAATGCTTAAGTGTGATAGCAGCTTCATCATATGATATACCAGTAGGCAAAAAGCATGAAATAATCAACTTACCAATGTGATATAAACTTAAAAGAACTGTGTATGAGTGGGGAACACATCAGTGGTGTATGGTTTAATGACCTTAAATCTTGCGTTGATAGATTGCCAAAATCTGAAGTTTTGGGTCTTTATACTGTTATTTCATCTGGGGATATCTTGACAGTCTTTCTGTTCAGAACTAAAATTGTACATGACCCCAGGAAAGAAAGACACTTGGAATTAGCTCATTTCTATTTGAATGTCTGTATGTTGCCCCGATACACACAATTTTGATCTGATTCTGAAATCTTCTCTGAAAAAAGTCGTGTACCTCCTCTGCTGCATCCAGATATATGCTGACCTGGAGGTGCTAGGCAACGACAGCTTCTGCTGCATCCAGATACATGCTGACCTAGCTGTACGTTGTCGCGCTATAGATCTAATACACCCGAAAGAGGCCCCTTAAGTGCCCAAAAGAAACCCAATAAACCTATATCAAACTGAGAAAACTCATTTGATCTGTATATTATACCATCTCTGCTAAAGATCTCTTCTGTTCTCTTCTCAACCTATTCCCAGTTAAGATTTCAGAAATCTGGATTGGACTTGTGAAATATGTGGTAGGGAAGATACTTGCATGATAGAGTGTGTTGTTTATATTTCCAGGATTTGATTAGTATTTATTTGGGTGTTCATAGTTAAGCAATCAAAACATGATAAAACAGATTATATGCAGACCTAGGCACTGTCAGGATATCTTAAAGGATGACATCAGTATACTCACCTACTACGATGAATCTTTGTGCATACCTTGATCACGGGGGTATATCCTGAAGTTGGACACACTAGTATATCAGTAATTAAAATTACCTTAACGTATCATACGATAATGGTACTTGAAATGTTCATGCATTTTGTTTAAAAGGACAAACATACTGGTAATCGTCTTGAACTGCTTTTCATGAAAAATTAAATAAAGAATTATATAATAGTGTGAAAACAGTTTGATTGTGCTGATATGATCTTCTTACCAGTGATTCTCACAAAAATAGAGTGTTTATTGCTTTTGTTATTTACTTGCTTTCAGAAAATACAAAAATACAAAAATAGTGTCTTTTTCTGTTTAAAATTCTTAATGTACGGAAAACTGTTATTCTTGGAGGAATTGTTACTGATAGGGGGAGACGGTGTTAGAAAGTGAGTTCACAATTTTAAATCATGCGGGTTATAGGGTGTGTGATTAAAAAGTTTTGCGTGTTGGTGATATAATTGAAAATGCTTAATCTGTGATACAGTTTAACTATCTCTTGAAAATAATAATTTGTTTAACTTTGTTGAAAAAATCTTATGGTTTCTTGAGATGTTTGTTTTTATAGTATACAGATTGAAGCAGTGTGTTGCTGAGAAGTTGTTGTGTTGCTGAGAAGTTGCTGAAAAGATGAGAGTTTGATTGGATGCATGGTAGAACCTCCTTTCTACATTGCAGACAAAGTTGAAGAGTTTGAAGATTGCTATTCAAATGCTGAACTGGAGTTTCCTCAAACGCTAAAGTTTTGAAGATTTGGTGATTGGATGCATCAGCTTAGGGGGAGTCTGTTGCTGACAGAGCTATTAAAGCTGAAGCTATCCAAAGACCAAAGACAGTGCTAGACTACATGAAGATTGCAAGAAGACTGAAGACAAAGTTATTTTATGAAGCTATTGTCAAGGGGGAGTTTGTTGGTGCATGTTTGTGACAACAGCTTAGATTTGGTCTTTGGATATCTTGTAATTAGATAAACGATAAACAGTTAGCGGGTTTAGCTTTGTAATAGTTAGTTGTAATGTTCGGGCTAACTAAACCCAACGAATTGGGTGTGTGGGGGCGAATTGGGCCTGTCTAATTCAATTGGGCCTGTCCAATTCGCAGTCCATGATGTTTAACTAAGCCCAAGTAGCAAACCTTAGGCTTTAGGGTTTAGGTGAATCAGCCAAAACAGTGTGTGTGAGGAATTTCGTGAGAGTATTAGGCTTGGACGAAATTGTGTGGTTAGGGTTCAGATTGATTGTAATTCTTGAGTGATTGATAATCAATAGAAACCCAGTTTGAAAGTGATTTGCTATTTCTGTTTTCTACTTGTTTCTGGTATATTCTGATCAAGAGGATTCCACACTCTTGATTGGAAAGACAATTCTGTGAAGATCCATACGAATAGGGGACCTACACTTTGTAAAACAACCAAAATGTATTCACAATCACAAGATCCTTACAACACCGGCACACTGTACAAGCCACCAATGCTTGTCAGATCTGAATACAATACCTGGCAATGTAGGATGGGCCATGTCCTTGCACAGCAAAACACCGGTTGTTAGAAGTCTATCATCTTTGGACCTCATGTTCCAATGGTGCCAAGTGTAGAAGATCCCAAGGTCCAAGTACCAAAGAGTCCTGAAAATTACCTTGAGTAGGATTTTCAGAAGATTGAGTTAGATGCTAAAGCATTTAGTATAGTTGCTACGACACTAACCAATGACATATATGCTGGCTTGTTACACTGTAGCAGTGCGAAAGAGCTATGGGATACACTCAAAGAGTAATTTGGTGGGACAGAAGAGGTTATTGAAAACAACAGAGAGGTGTTAAACCAACAATATGAAACGTTTTGTCATGTTAAGGGAGACTAATTGACCCAGCAGTTTGAGAGGTTTAGTTGTCTGATTAGTGAGCTAAAACTGGTTAATGTTGAATATGCTAACTCTACTTTAAATTGTAGGTTCCTTAGATCATTACCAGAAAAGCAGGACATTATAGCCTTTGTCGCTAGAAATTCTGTAGGGTTCAAAGAGATGAGTCTGACCCAACTTCATGGTAGGCTTCTCACATAGGAAAGAGAGATTAACCATAAAAAGAAGTTCCAGGAATCTGGAAAAGTCGCTGATGATTACTCTTTTGGTAACACAATAGTTTTTGGTCAAGAAGAGTCATCTGGTGGTAGTAAGGACCAGAGTTATGATAACTATATTGACATAACTGCAGGCGGAGCCTTCAACTCTGAGCCCTACTTACGTAATTATGCTTTCACAGCTAATGGGGAAAACCAGATCTCTGATAACTTATCCTTTTAGTTAAATGACCTTCAACATTTTGACCCTACTGATCTGGAAGAAATGGACAATTTGCATCAACTTGCCTTGTTGAGTGTAACAACCAGCAAGTTATATAAAAGAACTGGTAGGAAGTTTCCAGGCTGCATGGGAGTTTAAAGGTTGGGTTGGATAAATCAAAAATCAAGTGCTAAAAGTGTAATAGGCTTGGTCATTTTTCTAGGGAATGTTGGAGTTAAAACAGTGGACCAATTATCACTCACCCTAGTCCAAGACCTCAAAACACCCAAAGCATTGTCCATTATTCCCAATATAACCCTGCTCCTCATGTGCAAAACACTGCCCATTTTGCACACCTTGTAAACACTGTTCCTATCTAATATGTCCAAACCACTATTCCCCAGATTCAATATGTTCAAGCCCCTGTACCCCAAGTTTAAGTGCAAATTGCACCATAACAAGCTGCACAAACATCTGCTCCAGCAGAGGCCAGTTAACAAAGCTTCTTTACACAAGGCTTTGTTGATTGGAGCAGCTTACCTGAGGAATTAACTGATGAAAATTTTGCTCTAGTTGCTAATTCTGATGTTTTACCTGATGAATTCTGTTTATGGCATTAGAGTCAATACCTGAAGGGTAAGGATCTGAGGAAGTGGAGACCAGATCTGAAGTGGTGGAAGAAGTTGCTGAAATAGTTGTTACAACATATATTGTTGGTCAACAGATGTTAGAAGAAAGGATTGTTGCTAAACCTCTGTTGGAACCTCTGGTTGATCCATGGGATGCCAGTGTATGTGAGGGTGAATGTGACTGTGCCATGATGGCTGCTGCTAAGGTATCACCTCAGATCTTAAAAGATTTGTGTTCAGATAAATGCATTATTGCTTTTGCTAAGATAAAAAAGGTGAATGAAAACTTTAGTAACAAGATCTTATATGATGAAGTGCAATTTGAGAAAACTTTTAAAGAGTTGAAAAACAAATTCTTGAAAAAGAAATTGAGATTAGCAGTCTGAAACATGAGTCCAGCATAACCAAAGACCAACTCCAAACTATGGTAAAGAAATATCAAAGTTGTAACAGGAGCTTGAATCCACCCAAATCACTTGTGAAAAGTGGGTGGAGTCTTGTAAAGGTTATGAGCCAATGTTGGAAAAGCAGACCAAGAGCAATGTGAAGTTTGGCATTGGATTTAGAGAACATGACCAAACTTCTGAAAACACTGCTGAAATTGAATCTGGCTTGGTTGAAGTTATCCCCAAAAATCTGGCTGGTCAAGAGACAAAAGTCACTGATAAAAATGGAACAAAATCATTTTAGAAAAATCAGAAGGGTCATCAACCTTTAAAGAGATAGAAAAATATCAATTCAAACCCACCTGGTCTGATGAATGTAACATCCTTGAAAACTTTAAGCCAATAGATTTTTCCACAATTGAGGGCGTCAAAGCATCCAAGGCTAAGGTCATTCCTCTAAAAGACATCCCAACAGAGGTTAAAAACTCTGTTGAAAAAGAAGTTGAAAGGAGGAAGAGAAGAGAAAAGATTAAAAACCTGTTTCGTGATTTTTGTGAGAAAAGAAACCATGCTACAAAGACTGTTTTCTTTTAAAAACATATGATATCAACAAAACAAGTGTCATTGAGCCTGTACCTAAGTGCACAATTTGTGGAAAAACTAACCATCTTACTCAAGAGTGTGTGTACCTCAAAATTTTTGAGGTTAAAAGAAAAGAGTACACTTCAAAAACACTAGAGAGTCCACAAAAACCTTCGACCAAGAACAAACAGACTTTTTTGCCTGTCCAAACAGCTGTTACAAAACAGTTGAACAAAACCTCTGCTCCCAGAGAGGTACAAGTAACAGATGCACAACCATCAAACCAGTTCCCAAGAGGATATGGTTAACCACACTACCAAAAGGTCCCACATGCTTATGAAGCCTACAAAAGTCCCTCTAAGCCCAAAGTGGATATGCATCCTTTTGGTTATTAACATCTGATAGGAGATGGTCCATAACAGTGGTTAGAGAAAAATGTTCAAAAATCTATTCAAACCCCTGACTTAACCACTGTTCAGGCTCCAGGACTTGAGTCTGACCTATCTGTGACCCCATCCAAAGCCTTATTGGCTTTGGAGACCCACCTAAACTAATTCATTACTTGATGTGCAGGGAGCTTCTTCATGCTTAGATAGTTTATGATATATAGATAGTGGAGGCTCCAGGCACATGACAGGATGTAGAGCCCTACTAAAAGATTTCAGAAAACATGGAGGGGTGGTATATCCTTTGGTAACAATTCAAAAGGAAAGGTGTTGGGGTCAGGGACTATTCAGGCTGGGAAGCTAAAGTTTGAGAAAGTCAATCCTATTGACAATCTTAAATTCAACCTCCTTAGTGTCTCACAAATGAGTGACAAACTCTATGGTTCATTCTTCACTAAGGATAGCTGTAAGATTGTTGAGCCAGAAATGGTGAAAAAGATTGAAGAAATCATAGCCGGGGGTAAAACACAGCTTGTTGCTCAAAGGAGTGGCAATGTGTATGCAGTTGATATGTCAAAAGATAACCCAATGGTTGATGCTTGTCTGTTCTCAACTGCCTCTAACAAAGAGACAAAATTATGGCACAGGAGACTTGGGCACACAAATCTTAAAACTATCACTACACTCTCAAAACAAGGCCTTGTAAGAGGTCTCCCACAAAAACTTTTCACTTGTTCTAAGCATTATGTTTACTGTCTAAAAGGTAAACAACATAAAAGCTCTTATAAGTCCATTGAAGAGTACAAAACAACCAAGTGTTTGCAAATGCTGCACATGGATTTGTTTGGCCCAGTAAAAATCATGAATTTGAAAAAGAAATGATACAGTTTGTTCATTGTAGCTGATTTTTCTAGGTTTACATGGACTTACTTTTTACACTCTAAGGATGAGACTACAGGTATCTTGAAACACTTTGTTAAACAGGTTGAAAAGCAATTTGACCTGCCAGTAAAAATCTTTAGAAGTGACAATGGGTCAGAGTTTAGAAACAAGGAGTTGGATGAGTTCTGTGTGGCAACAGGGATTGTAAGGCGGTATAACATCCCAAGAACACCAGAACAGAATTGGGTGGTTGAAAGGAAAAACAGAACTTTGATTGAAGCTGCCAGAACCATGCTTGCAGACTCAGGTTTACCCTTAACGTTTTGGGCAGAGGCTGTAAATACTTCTTGTTATGTGCAGAACAGAGTTTTGATCAACCCCAGGCATCAAAAGACTGCCTATTAAACTCTGTTCAAAATCAAACCACTGATCTCATACCTCAAAATCTTTGGCTGCCCATGTTTTATCTTAAACATAAAAGATTCAATTTCAAAATTTACAGCCAAAGAAGATTGTGGTTACCATCTGTGATACTCAACCATTGCCAAGGCTTACAAAGTGTTTAACACAAGGACTAGGTGTGTGGAAAAGACTTTGAATGTGAAGTTCAATGAACTTTCATCACTGAAAATCCAAGCAAACCCCGCTGAACTGTTTAACCTTGATAAATTTACATTTGAAGATGCGTCTGTCAAGACTAACCCTCCAGGTACCCCACAATCTTTCTCACAAGACTATGGATGTGATATTGTGATCCCACAATACAAAGTCACTACCACCACAAGAGCAGCAGATGTTCAAAATAGCTGTCAAAGCTCATCCACTACTGCATCAACAGTTGTTGATCAAAACAACACTCAAACCTCTGCCACCACATCATCTCCAATATCTGTTGATAAAAATCCATCAGCAGTAGATACAAATCAACATTGTGCCACACCCATTCCTCCCATTCCTCCACCTCCATTTCAAACAGATGTTGGTTCTTCAAAATTACCAACAGATGTTAGCTCAGATGATTCACATCTGCAGCCCTCAGCTCTCAATGCCATTGTTCTATACAAGGGGGATCTAATCTTCTTTAAATATCATCCACCAGATCAAGTTATTGGCAACATCAATGAAGGGGTTCTCACAAGAAGTCAATACCAAAACATTTTTCTTTTTGCAGGCTTTCTATCACTCCATCAACCAGTCAAGTACCAAGAGGCACTAAAAGAAAATAGTTGGTTAGAGGCCATGCAAGAAGAGCTCCAATAGTTCAAAAGACAACAAGTATGTGAACTTGTACCACTGCTAGAGGACGTTAGTTCAATTGGCACAAAGTGGGTCTTCAAGAACAAAGCATATGAAAGGGGTATTGTTGTCAAGAACAAAGCCAGGCTTGTGGTTCAAGGTTATAGACAAGAAGAAGGCATAGACTATGATGAGACATTTGCTCCTGTAGCAAGACTTGAAGCCATCAAATTGTTCTTAGCCTTTGTTGTCAACCACAACATCAAGGTGTATCAAATGGATATCAAGTGTGCCTTTCTTTATGGCAAAATTCAGGAAGAGGTATATGTCTGCCAACAACCTGGTTTTGAAGATCCTTTTTATCCTAATCATGTCTACAAGCTCAATAAATCTTGGTATGGCTTGAAACAAGCACCAAGAGTCTGGTATGAGACTCTTTCCACTTTTCTAATCTCCATAGGCTTTACAAGAGGTAAAATTGATAAAACACTGTTCTTAAAACGGAAAGGAAAAGATTTGATGATTGTCCAAATTTATGTTGTTGACATCATCTTTAAAAGCACTTGTAATTCCATGTGTGAAGAGTTCAGAGAACTCATGACAACAGAGTTTGAAATGAGTGCAATGGGTGAACTCCAATGCTTTCTTGGTCTCCATGTTAAGCAATTGCAAAATGGTACATTCATTCATCAAAGTAAATATCTAAAAGATCTTTTAAACAAATTTGACATGAATGATTGTAAACCATGTAGTACACCCATGGCAACCACAAAGCTTGTCATGTCTGATGAAAAATATGACTTGGTTGATGTCACACCCCCAAAATCCACATGCGGAGTATCACCGCTTGGAGGCGTGACTGACCAGGATCGGGCCACCAATCATATTGAACATTGTAAGTAAATAAATAAAATTCAACCACACAATATGAAAGGTGTTCAAAACAAAAGCATAGTTAAATGTTTAGCGGAAGCATAAGTGTAAAAACCCAACATAAGTATTAAGTTCGAAATGATGTAATGTTTTAACATGGCACACACTGTCCATGTCCCACAACGATTGCGCCTCCCTGTGCAAGCTCCATGAGTACCTAACGACCTGCAAGGCATGTAACAACGAGTCAACAACAAAGTTGAGTGAGTTCACAGTTGATTGTTCAGTTATTGAGTTCGTTTCAGAAATCGTAAGTTTGTTTCATAACCATGTTTTAACCAGTATCCTTGTTTCCCAAACCTTTACGATATTTAGTGGGGGCTTCCCATGTGCGTTACCAGACCGTACCATATCGACTACTACGAAAATAAGTTGTGCCCTAAGTTAATGTCTATCATCATTGACCCTTTGCCTTTAGTCCATTAGTACACGCCCGTTCGAACGACACAGTGTGAGGTTTGTTAAACCTAATAGCGCTATCAACTAATGACCCGCTCGCCATCGGCCTCGGCGATTAAGTCGATATAAAATGAGGGACTTCATGATAGAGTTTTGGTCCAGTGTGTTTAATCTTGTTGTCCTACCCAAGGAGGACGAACGTACGTATTCTACCCAAGGAGAATACACGAGGTTTAAATCTTGGCATCCTACCCATGGAGGATGGGCGTACATATCCTACCCAAGGAGAATATGTAGTTTCCGTTTTAGTTCTTTAACCCATTCCCAACCCTTGGGAATCCCATGCCTTGTAGAAAGTGTGAACTCACATTGGTTTGCTCGGTATGCTAAACTATGTGCTCACAAGTAATCAGTCAAGTCCTATAGTATGCACGTATACTCAATTAGTTCAAGTTCGTAAAGTTTCACATGTAATCAATACCACAGGGTGTGTTTGGCAGTTAACATCATGCATCACACAACTGTTAATCACATTCATATAATTCATGTTTCACATAAATGTCTTTTGCAGTTTATTCTAATATAATTATCCAATAACACACTTAACAGAGTTAGCAAGCTTAACTGGATTAACATATATAACAAAGTTTCATATTTAACAGAGTTAACATCTAACAGAACTAATAAACTAACTGAGTTTGCTGAACTAACAGAGTTGATACTTAACAGGTTTAATAGACTAACAAAGTTAATTAACTAACAAAGTTAACAAACCATTAGAGTTACATACCTAACAGAGTTACATAATTTAACACAGTTAATAAGGTTAACAGAGTTAATAAACTTAACTCAGTTAATAGACTAACCAAGGTTACTGTTGTCACACACTTAGACGAAATCACATGTATCGAAATCGCTTATTGGCGAAATCACATTTGACGAAAACCCAAGGGTTTTCGTCGGACTCAAGGCTTGACGAAAACACCCTGTGTTTTCATCTGGTTGCTGTGTTTTCGTCTGGGACATCATCATCATCAGTAACAGTTACATGCGACAGAACCCTAATCATTACTACGCTTCAACATACAATCATTCAATCAAACTAGATCGTACAAATCATCAGATCGATCATGAACAGGCATAGCACAAATAATCATAACATCAGATTATCATTATCAGAATCCCTAATCATACAATTCAATTAAATCCCCAAACAACATCACATATCAGTCGATCATCTTACATGCACTCCATTCACACACATAACAGTTTGCAGACAATATATAACAATCATCCAATATACGTAACAACAATCTAATTACCGAGATGATATACTAACCAGTTATGACAAGAGACTAGCAACGGTTCCCAAAGAGCTAGAGATTGTCGTCGGGTTCAAAGGGTAGAGAGAGGGAGAATGTGAGAGGTGGTTAGGGTTTTGCCGAATACTGTTCTCTCGCAAAGGTTATAAACAAAAACTATATCTTATCATTACTGGGCCAGGCCCACTCATTGTTTTCGCCGATCAATAGTGGACGAAAACACTAAAGTGTTTTCGCCACAAGGGTGTTTTCGGGTGGGTATTTCAGGTGAGGTTTTTCAGCCAAAGATCCATTTCGTTGTTTTTAAATATATAAACATAATATTAATACTAAGCATATTATTAACATGCACACATATAATGCACACCAAGAATATATAAACAACAAGTATATTGCACATCAAATAAATATAAAGACACACTTGCAAATAAGTACCAAGTTAAGTCGAATAGAGACCTTGAAAACTCGGGTTGTCACTGTTGATCAGACCTTAAATAGAAGCATGATTAGGTCTTTATTGTACCTAAATGCATCAAGGCCAGACATCATGTTTGCAACATGTGTCTGTGCCAGATCCCAGTCAGCACCTAGGAAGTCTAATCTCATTGTTGTGAAAAGAATATTCAGATACATAAAAGGTGCTTCCATACTTGGTATCTGTTACCTTGCTAATGGGAATGCCAAGATTTCAGGTTTTTCAGACAGTGATTTTGCTGGATGCAATTCCACCAGGAAGTCTACATCAGGAGGGTGTCAATTCCTAGGCAATTGCTTAGTGTCTTGGCAAAGCAAAAAGAAAGTAGCTGTTTCCACATCCACTGCTGAAGCAGAATACATTGCTGCTGCATGCTGTACAACCCAACTGTCGTGGCTTCAAAACCAGTTACTGGATTTTGGTATAACTGCTCTAAAGACTCATCTCATGTTGGACAGTCAAGCAGCTGAAAATATCATCAAAAATCCAGTATCCCACTCAACCACCAAACACATTGACATCAGACATCACTTTGTGAGGGATTGCTATGAAAAAAGGTTTGATTTCTCTGCATCATGTTCCAACAAAAGATCAACTGGCAGATGTGCTAACAAAAGCATTAGACACATCTACCTTTAAAAGTTTGATCTCAAGAATTGGCATGCTTAACTTGGACTGGAAGGCAAAACCTTCTTTTCCTTGAATAAAAAGCATTAAAATGTTTTCAGAAAATTAAAAATCCATCTTTAAAAATAGTTAAAATGAAAATTGTTCATAAATCCTTAAAAGAATTGGCATGCTTAACTTGGACTAGAAGGCAAAACCTTCTTTTCCTTGAATAAAAAGCATTAAAATGTTTTCAGAAAATCAAAAATCCATACTTAAAAATAGTTAAAATAAAAATTTTTCATAAATCCTTAAAAGTCTGTTCATATCAACTGCTTTTTTCAAACCTCTGATGGTTGAAAATTCACCCATTGCTAAAAGACAACCTCTGTTTCTCATTTCCTTTATTGACCACTGTTGACCAAACACTGTTGGTTTCAACCTCTAATGTTTATCCACTGATAGACAAAAAGCAGCCACTGATATTTCATACACTGTTCCCAACCATTGTTGTTGCCCAACAGTGGTTTCCAAACAACTGTTATCAACCTTTTCATCAGAGGTTACCACGTGGGCAGATGTTAACCGTCTGATCTTTGAAATCGTTGCCATGTCAGCATTCACTTTTTCCCTTTTATAAAACCCTGATTAACTCCCAAACAGAGCTTTCACTGTCGTATCGAATTCAAAAAATTTTCCAAAGCAGTTACCATCTTCTTCTTCATTCTTCTTCAACCATTCGCAATTTTCTACTTCCGATCATGGCTCAGATCATCAAACACCCCCACAACTACCTCTGTACGTTTGAGAAAACAGACAAAAATACAAAGTTCCACTCAATAATTGACACTTTGTCATCCTCCAAATATAAAACCTTACTCACTGCTGATTCACCCATATATCAAGACACCTTACGTGATTTCTGGGCAAATGCCGAAGCTGAAGAATAAGACAAAAAGCCATGGGGAATCACTTCAAAAGTAGGAGGTGTCTTGGTTGCTATAACCCTCGCAAACAGTTCAGAAACATTTCAAATGATCTTTCAGGTAAAAAATCTTTTCCAAAAAGTGAATATCAATTGGACTTGATTGAAAGGGGTTATGATGGACAATTAACTAAAGCAACAATGTTTAACCAAATTTTCCACCACCCATGAAATTTTTGTTCCATACACTGCTCACTTGTTTGTCAAACAAAACTAATGCTTTCAATGAAATTCCTTTAAAAGGTTCACTACTTGGGTATGCAATTATTTCAAAAACAGATTTTAACTACTCCCAAGCACTGTTTACAGATTTGGTCAATAATGTGAAAAACATTAAAGATGGGAAGAATACTGCTTTTTTTTTTGTTCCCAAGGTTTTTGAGCTATTATTTGCAAAAGAAAGTTCCACAAAATTCTTTTGAGCAAGGAACACCTTTCAAAAGAACAATATTTCTTCTGAAACCTTTACTCGCTTAATGGCAAAAGAGTCAAAAGTTTCCAAAACAAGAGAAAAGGGGTCTGAGAAAAATTTAGATAAGTCCAAATCAGCTCCTCAAACCTCTGTTGCTGAGCCCACTGCTCATGGTGATCACAGCACCACAACCACTGCTGTGACCCCCCCCCCCCCCGATGTGTGCAAAATGTAACATATAAATTACATCAAATGAGACATAAAACTAACCCTTTTTTAGTACTAATGTTGGAAAAGTGTGTTTTTGTCTTCCTTTTGAATTTACAGGACTAAATGAGCTTAAACAAACAAAAGGAACAAATATACAGCCAAAACCAACATAAACACAAAGAAAATGAATAAACGTGACATGCCCAACCCCTTAGGAGCATCCCCAAAAGCAAAAGCAAAAACAAGAAACAGAAGACTGACCACGGGGCCGTACCCATTGGACACGAGGGCGTGGTAAGCTGCCTGCAGAAAGGACAAAGCTGTGGAAGCTTCTACGCCCACCACGGGGGCGTGCCCAGATTAGCACGGGGCGTGGTCAACACTAAGATACGCAGAATTTTGCAAAATCTTGATAGTACAGATACGCTTCTTCCCACGGGGCCGTGGCCGCTGAACACGGGCCGTGTGGAGCCCTATGCTGACAAAAGCATTTAATGAAGGAAGAGAAAAGGATGGCCATGGGGGCGTGTCCGCTGGACACGGGGCCGTGGCCGGGCTTCTGTTTAGGCTATAATTAGGGGTGCTTGGATCACTTCAAAGGCATCCCTTGGCAAACCACTACTCTCCCACTTTGCCACCACTCCACCACCACTACACCACCAACACCCACCACCATCATCCATCATCCACCTTTAGAGTGTGTAGTAGTCTCGGGATCCAAGATTGATAGTAAGAGTTCTTGCCAATCAAAGGCCATGTTTGGCTAAGTCTCTTACATCACTTGGTGAAGACAAGTCTTTTATGTATTACTTCTGATTTTTAATCTTTCAGCACTTTTTATTTGGTTTTGTATTAATGACTTTAATAACTAGTTTCTTATGTTGAAGGTGAATTTTCTTTATCATTTGTCCGTGGTGTCTTGGCATTACTTTATTATCTATATAAAGTGATGTGTGCAAAATGCAACATATAAATTACATCAATTGTGGCATAAAACTAACCCTTTTTTAGTACTAATGTT
The DNA here is from genome assembly GCA_030545235.1 of Helianthus tuberosus. Classification (NCBI taxonomy): domain Eukaryota; kingdom Viridiplantae; phylum Streptophyta; class Magnoliopsida; order Asterales; family Asteraceae; genus Helianthus; species Helianthus tuberosus. The sequence goes on from CM060360.1 coordinate 128,652,879, forward strand.
GGAAAAAGTGTGTTTTTGTCTTCCTTTTGTATTTTCAGGATTAAATGAGCTTAAATTAACAAAAGAAGCAAAAAGGCAGCTAAATCTAACATAAATACAAGAAAAGGAACAAACGTGGCATGCCCGACCTCCCCAAAAGCATCTTCCCAAGCAAAACAAGAGAGCAGAAGGCTGAACACGCCCCGTGCTCAGTGAGCACAGGGGAGTGCCCAAGTGTCAGCATAAAAGGAAAAGTTGTAGAAGCTTCCATCGCCCACCACGGGGCCGTGCTCAACGGACACGGGGTCGTGGTCAACTATAAGATTCGCAGAATCTAGGCAAATCTTGATAGTACAGATATGCTTCTGCACACGGGGTCGTGCCCAGCGGACACGGGGCCATGGTCAACTAATAAAGACAAGAGCAATTAATGAAGAAAGAGAAGGATGTGGACACGGGGCCGTGCCCACTGGACACGGGGCCGTGCCCGAGCTTCTGTTCAGCCTATAAATAGGAGTGCTTTGCTCAAGCTCAAACCATCCCTTGGCACACCACCTCTCTCACACTTCACCCACCACCCACCACCACCATAACACCATCATCCACCACCATCATCCACCACCATCATCCATTGTCCATCATAGAGTGTGTGAGTCGTCTCGGGATCCAAGATTGATCGTAAGAGTTCTTGACAATCAAGGCCATGTTTGCCTAAGTCTCTTACATCACTTGGTGAAGACAAAGTGTCTAGTGTAATACTTTTTATTTTTAATCTTTTCGCACTTTTTAATTGGTTATGTATTAATGACTTTAATAACTAGTTTCTTATGTTGAAGGTGATTCTTCCTTATCGTTTGTCCGTGGTGTCTTGGCATTATTTTACTGTCTATATAAAATAAAAGATTTTCCCCATTCATATCTCCACGGTCTATATGGAGGTATGTTGGCTACCTGGTTGGGGGTTAAGGGAACGGTTTGGTAAGAGTCTTGCCATTGTTCAGTGTATAGATCCTGCAAAGGACCTGGGTCAAATTTAGTAGGACCTCCTTCAATACTTAACGGTATTGGATGGCGGGGGTCCAAACTCTTTGACCCCCTCATAAGTTAAACTACTATTAATATTTTAACCCGGCTACTTAGGACTGTATCCCTGCTGACTCAGACTACTTAGCCGAGGGTAACGTCACCTTCAAAAGAGGGGCCTACCACATTATGCATTAATAACTTAATTAATTATCTTTCAATAATCCGACCCTTTAGGAATGTATCCTTGCTGACTCAAACTACTGGGTTGAGGGTAACGTCACCTCCAAAAGAGGGGCCTACTACAATAACTAAGATAATCTTTTAAATAGTGCAAAAGTGCGGAAATAATCAAAGGTTGCACTAAACACGAGTCGGAACCAAGTGATTCATCTTGTCTATCTGTTTTTACTTTTATTTTTATTTTCAGCATTTTAGTTAGTTTTTATTTTATTTTAGTTTAAAATATTTTTCTAAACTTTTGATTTGATTAGACGTTGAGGATAAACCGGTACTAAAAGCTCTTGTGTCCTTGGACGACCTCGGTATCTTACCAACACGTGCACTTGCCCATATGTGTGTTTAGTGTTAGTAAATATCGTGTTTTATAAATTTAAAACTTGGCTAAAAAGTGTTAAAAAGGGCTTAACATATACATTAAAAACTAACGACACTTCACACGCATCATAAAGTAAAAGATTTACATCATTCATATCTCTACGGTCTTTACAGAGGTATGTTGGCTACCTGGTCGGAGGTTAAGGGAATGGTTTAGTAAGGTTCTTGCCATGTTCAGTGTATAGATCCTGCAAGGACCGGGGTCAAGCTTACTAGGACCTCCTTCAATACCCATTGGTATTGGATGGCGGGGGTGCAAATGGCTTGACCCCCTCATATGTAAACTACTATTAATACATTAAACCGGCTACTTGGGATTGTATCCCTGCTGACTCAAACCACTTAGCCGAGGGTAAAGTCACCTTCAAAAGAGGGGCCTACCACTTTTCGCATTAATAACTTAATTAATTATCTTTCAATATTCCGACCCTTTGGGATTGTATCCTTACTAACTCAAACCACTGGGTTGAGGGTAACGTCACCTTCAAAAGAGAGGCCTACCACTATAACTAAGACAATCTCTTAAAAAGTCCGAAAGTGAAAAAATCATCAAAGGATACTTAAAAGGCGAGTCTGATCCAAGTGATTCATCTTGTCTATCTATTTTTTTATTTTATTTTTATTTCTGCATTTTTAGTTTTTATTTTCATGTTTAAAACCTTTTCCAAAAAAATAGATTGATTAAACATTGAGGATAAACCGGTACTAAAAGCTGTTGTGTCATTGGACGACCTCGGTATCTTACCAACACTATACTACGGTCACGATGGGTGCACTTGCCCAAGTGTGTGTTTAGTGTTAGTAGAATATCATGTTTTATAAATTTAAAACTTGACTAATGTGTAAAATGGGGCTTAAAATACCAATAAAATTATATCACACTCTACACGCATCAAGTTTTTGGCGCCGTTGCTGGGGACACAAGGATTTTAAGAAAGTTAGGAATCAACGGCCTAAACATTTTTTCTTATTTTTCTTTTTTTAGGATTTTTTTTCTTAATTTTTTAGCTTCTGCAGACTTCAGCACGGGGCCAAGCCCACTGAACACGCCCTCGTGCCCAATCTTTGTTACTAGCAATCCTGTTTTAAGTCATACAGTAGCTGAACACGGGGCTGTGCCCACTAAACACGCCCCCTTGTCCAAACCTCAGTTACTGAAAACAGAACCGTAAGATCCCGAGGGTTGGTAATTTCTGACACAAACATGAGTGATATTGATTATTTTTACTTTCGCACCTCTTATGGTGAATGGTGTCAAATATGTGGTGGATCTCATAAAGATTTAGAATGTTACTTTCTAAATTACACTCCCCACTATATAGACCCATCGTTTCCCTATAACCTTAAGATGGGTGAAAGTAAAAATGATCCCTATCTCTCCCCCGAGTGCCCTTAACCATTACTTTTAGATGACATAATTTTCGAAGAATTATGTCAACTCGAAGAAAAAATTCTCTAGATATTAAAAGAGCTTGAGATGGAAGCAAAGTATTCATCACAAGAAGACAATCAAGGTGAATTATTGGGGACGCATTTGGATTCTAACAACATCGTAGTTTCCGAAAGCACCTCTAACTCTTGTGAAGACATGAGCGATAGTCGTCCCTGTGTCAATTGTGCCGTGAAGGACTCTCCATCAGTCTCCGCCGATACGTTCATAGACCTGAGTGATTCGACATATACCTTCTTTAACGAGAGCCCGAATAAGGGGAATAAAGGTCGGTTTCGCCCACCGGTATTTAGCCTAGGTTTTCTGATAACCTCTTGCATTCTTGTTTAAATCAAGAGCAATCAAGGTACCTTAGGCCCTTTGGTGTTGTTCCGACCAGTAAGAAACCGCCCGATCCGGACAAATTCTGTTGGTGCATATGTCTGTCGACTTCGTCTTGTATCAAGTCTTGTAATAGATTAGAAAGATTAGGGCATGAAAAACGAGAATTTTGTTGGAAAGCCCATTTCGCACGAAATGGTGTAGCCATTTCATATGAAATGGTGTGTCTATAAATAGTGTGCTTGATCATGTCATTTGTAATTTTCTAATTCCAGAGCCGAAGTGCTGCTGAAATGTCTACTGCCTGTAAAAAGCTGTTATATCAATCTTAAAGACAATTAGAGTGTATACCAAGCTGTTTCAAAGTCGATACGTTAGTTTCCGCCTCTCGTATTAACAAGAACTCTTCTGAACGACTCGTTTTGTTCGTGCAAACGATCCTACAAATTCCTTAAAATAAGACAAAACTTCATAAAACTCTCTAGCCATGGGGCCGTGTCGAGGTCAACACGCCCCATGCCCGCCTAAAAATTGACCACGGGGTCGTGTCCAGGCCAACACTCCCCGTGTTCAGAATACGGACAAAATGTGTCAGAATTTTTTCTGACCACGGGGCCGTGTCCAGCCGAGACGGGGCCGTGGTCAGCGTGCTGTCATTTTCTATAAAGTCAACATGATTCCTGCACATTTGGACCCATTCCAAAGACCAAGATCTGCTGGGATTTTCACAAATACCCTATAAGGTATATTCCAAAGAAGGATCCCAACAACCATCTTGTCTTTACCACTTTTGTCTCTTGCTTTCTTCTCCAAAAACTCCTCAAACCTCCATTAAAGATTGAAACTTCCATGTTTTCAAGCTTTATTGTGATATTTGCTAGGTTTTTAACCAAGGAATCTTATCAAAAATAAGTTTTATAACACTGTTTTAAGTTATTTTTGCTCAGAAATGTCTCAAAGTTCAGAAAAATAAGTTAAAACTTTAAGATTCCTAAGTTCAAAATCTGCAGAATGATGGCCACGGGGCCATACTCAGCAAACACAAGGACGTGGCCGGAGTTACTATTTCATTATTTTGAACTTTTCGACTTGTTTTCTTAGAATGTCGAGCCAGAATAACAGAACCTCTTCGGCTCACTCGAGGAACAATCGCAGGGAAACAAGGCCATCGATAGAAGCAACCCTTGTGTGTTACGTAATGGCGCTAAGAGAGGCACTCGATGAGATGACATCCATGGAGGGAGTCCTAATTGACCGTGTCAACTATCTAACAGTGGGATTAGAGAGTAGCTTGCAAGAAATCAACCTTTTGCACCAAAGGTTGAACATTCTTGTAATGCCACCTATGGAACCAATCTTCCCACAAGAAGATTGGAACTTGCAACAAGAAGTTATTAATACCACCGGATGGGATGACATTCCCTCAGACCTCCTCCAGTTGCCTTATAAGAGGTTCCGATTGAAGTCGCACCTCCTCCACATGAGGAAGACAATGAGCCCGCTTTCCTTCTCCCCGGGAGATAGAGGAGTGGCTTAACGATGTGTGAGGGGCACTCTCCGGAAAGAAGTTCTATAAGCCTTATTCAACCGAAAGATTCATTTTTCGGGATTTCTTTGTGGTTTAAAATTTCTTGCATTCTAGGACCTACTTATCTATCATAGTTTTTAGTATGTACTTTTTAATTTTTAGGAACTATGTATCTCACACTTTTTAATGGATCATGATTTAAAATTATTGAATGGTGTTTGGATGATGTTGTAATGGTTGAATACACTCAAAAAGGTGGAGGTTACCAAGGGAACATTAAAACCACACCCCATGCACAACAACAGAGCCTCCTGACAATTTTCCAGCATTACAGCAAGTTTAGCACGGGGCCGTGCTCAGCCCAACACGCCTCGTGCCCAAGGCTCTGCAGAAATTTGCCCAGTTCAGGTAACTAGACACGGGTCCGTGCTCACTGAACACGCCTCGTGCCCAGCCTTCTGTTAAATTTTGGTACTGACAATCTGACCACGGGGCCATGCCCGGACCAACACGGGGCCGTGGCCAGACGCCCAGTAACATAAAATTTTGTTTTTCAACACCTTTTTACACATTCAATCAATCTAAAAACTTATTTTTGGGACACATTGAGGACAATGTGTAATTTAAGTGTGGGGGATGCTACAACCTTGAATTTTGTAAGTCCTAATAACTAGCCTTACACAATACTCTATTGGAACCGCTAATCACCCCAATTTTTTTTTTAAATTTTCAATTTTTCCACTTGTCTTGGTTTAAGTTAGGAATAACAAGTTCTAAAAAGGTTATATTTTTACAAATTTACAACCGATAGCGTCGTGAAAAAAAGAACCAACATAAGAAAATTATGAAAAGGCATGACAAATCTAATTAAAATTTGATTATATATACTTGATCACATTATAAACCCATTCCCACAACAAGTGAGTTTTGAGCCTTTATTGAGCATACAAGCATATATCTTTTAACTAAATGCTCATTTTTCGTTTCTTGTGTGAATAGCCGCTTGGTTCTTACGACTCTAGAACTTGCCACGACGATACATCCCCGGTCCTTACCAACTTAAATCCAAGTAAGTAAATGATCGAGGCATTAGAACTAACCCATTTTCCTTTCAACAACATTAATTTTCATTTTTTTTATCACCTACCCAAAATCCCCCTAGTTAACCCCTTTGAGCCTAAACCTTTTTCATTTCAAAACCCACAAAACAAACACTCTTTACCCACCAAAACCTTTTTCCTTTCAACCCCTTTATTTTAGTAAAAAGCTCGGTTATCTTGTGACGTTTCTTTATAAAAAAATGAAAGTCTAGCAATAAAAAAACAAGTTCCTCAAAGAAACTTTGTTTGAATATACGTAGTTTGAATAAAAGTCACAAAAACAAAAAGTTTTACGACGGCCGACTCTTTTTACGTTTTTAGACTTTTTTACTAACCACTAACCAAAACCACCTACCCTTAGCCCAAGCCTAACCCTTTCCAAAGTCCTCTTGATATTTACGGAGGTTTATAGTTAAAAAGGAGGAGGTTTGATTGCTTGGCAAGCATATGGTAGAAGTAAGTTCTATGCCGGTCTCGAGTGTTTCACAAAAATACATCTTCGTGTTGGTGCATAAATGTCTGTTAACTTCGTCTTGTATTGAGTATTGTGTCTAGAATTGGATAGAATGGAGTTCAGTAGGTTAGACAATAGGGTGTTAATGTGATTGGACCATTCCGTACGAAATGGAAGATTCCATTTCTCACGAAATGGCATTGCCCATTTCGTACGGAATGCCACTCCTATAAATACTGAGCATGCCATTTCATTTGTAACGATTCGGATTTCAGAGCCGAGGTGCTGCCAAACTGTCAAGTGATCTATATTGCATTGAAATCAATAAACAAGTGATTATAAACGTGAATCAAGCTGTAATCAAGTCTGTATCATCGAATTCCGCCTTTTATTCGAATTCAAACTCTTTTGATCGACTCGTTCAGGTCGTACAACAATCCAACAAGTGGTATCAGAGAGCACCTAGAGTCAATGATCTGTACATGAGTGAAAAGAGCTCCTAAAAATGATTTCTTTTTATACAAAGAGATTGAGATTGGGTCTGAAGAGAGCTTAAAGATGAATGACAAAAATTTTCCGCCTCTTTACACTGCAAAAACTCACCTCAAAGTCAAGCTACCTGAGTCAAAAGAGGCTTGGGTGGCATCAAAATCCAACTAAGTGATTGTGATATGTGCAGGAGCTTCCAAGATCCGTTTCACATTGGATTATGGATAGTGGAGCTTCTCGGCACATGACGGGGAAGAAAACCCTACTGTACGATGTTCGAGGGTTTAATGGAGGACATGTGGGATTTGCAGGCAATCAAGGTGGTCGAATAGTTAGTGAAGGAACTCTATCTAATGGTATTGTCACGTTGGAAAGAGTAAACTACATCGCCGAGCTTGAAAACAATCTTCTGAGCATTTCTCAGATCTGTGATCGTATGTATACAACGCACTTTACGGATAAGGAATGTTTGATTCTGAAACCAGGGTTTGTTGTTCCCGAAGAGTGGGTTATCATGAGAGCACCTAGAGTCAATGATCTGTACGTGTTAGATATGAGCGTAGCCACTACTACCATGGGTCAGGCTCACTACTTTATGTCAAGAGCAACAGAAAAAGAATCGCAATTATGGCATCGAAAGATGGGACATATTCACCTGCGAAAAATGAATCACCTGGTGAATAACGACTTAGTAATTGGTGTTCATTTGAAGGTTTCCATCTTGAGGGGGGTACATTAGTTGTGTCAAAGGCAAACAACGAAAGAAATCTCACCCTGGGAAGATGGAAAACTCGATCTCGAGATCGTTAGAGAGACTTAATATGGATCTTTTTGGTCCGGTAAACGTCAAAAGCATAACTGGAGATCTCTACTGTCTAGTAGTAATAGATGATTACTCGAGATTTTTGTGGGTATCATTTCTGAAGACAAAGGATGAGACATTCGAAAGTTTGATGACGCTGTTCAGAAAAATTGAAAACTTGTACCAAACTCGAATCAGAAGAATCAGGAGTGACAACGGTACTGAGCTTAAGAACAACAAAATGGAAGAATATTGTGATGAGAGAGGTATATTGCAAGAATTTAGTGCTCCATACACTCCGCAACAAAATGGAGTAGCAGAAAGAAAAAACAGGACGCTAATTGAAACGACCAGGATGATGCTTGCTGATTCGAAATTACCAGTCAACTTTTGGGTAGAAGCAGTGTCAGCCGCTTGCTATACACTCAACCAGGTTCTCACAGTGAAGAAATTCAATATGACATGTTTCGAGCTGATTAACAACTGCAAACCAAACCTGAAGTATCTGGAACCGTTCGGGTCTCCCTGCACAGTTCTAGAACCTTATGGTAAATTTGGTCCAAAGAGCATCGAAGGAATTTTCGTGGGTTATGCAAGTCTATTGAAAAGAGTCTTTGTTCCAAGCTTGAAGCGGATCATCGAAGCACATAATGTTGAGTGTCAAAGTTATACGATGCCACCTCAGAATCCAGGCGACTCATGGCGTTTCAATTACGATACTCTATGGGATTCATTCGACATAGAAGAAGAACCAGATTTATTTGACGAGTTGGATATTCTGAGAGAATATGAATCATCACAAGAAAGATTCCCAGCTGAGTCATCTAGACGGCAATATCAAACTTCCAATGACGATGAAGCCGGTCCTAGTAATGCTGGAGAACATGATGATATTTAGCAAACTCCATAATCTTCAGAACGTGAACATGCTCATGACAATCAGACGGCAGTCAACGATATTCTAGAATTTGATGATAGGCCAATATTCGATCGTGGTAATTCAGATTCTGAGGGGGAGAAAATCCAGATTTCAAGACAAACAATTCCAGTCAGTAAACAAGGTGCAAATCAGAATGTCACAAATTTGGAAGGCGAAGTAGATGTTCCAGGCGAGGTGATGCCGAGAACTCTTTCGTACCATCCAGAAGAGCTGATTATTGGAGAATTGCAATCAGGCGTCCGCACTAGACGACAAATTGACCAAGGCCTTACTTGTTTTTATTCTACAGTTGCTCTGTTACAAACAGAGTTTTCACTTAGTTGTTTTATTTCGCAGATTGAACCGAGAACATATAAGGAAGCACTAACTGAAGATTCTTGGGTCAACGCGATGCAAGAGGAGCTGAGTCAATTTGAGAAGTTGGGAGTGTGGAAATTGGTAGACTTGCCTGATGGTTACAGGAAGATAAACACCAAGTGGGTGTTCAAGTGCAAAAGAGACGATCGAGGGGTTATTATTCGTAACAAAGCTCGACTCGTAGTCCAGGGCTTTAGTCAGCAGGAGGGTATAGATTTCACTGAAGTGTATGCTCCGGTTGCTAGACTTGTAGGGATCAGAATCTTCCTAGCACTTGCATCTTGGAAAGGATTTAAAGTTTTTCAGCTAGATGTTAAATCGGCTTTTCTCTACGGGAAGGTAAAAGAGGAGGTATATGTCGGACAGCCACCGGGCTTCACCGACCCATTCCACAAAGACAAGGTCTATTTATTGGATAAAGCGCTGTATGGTTTACACCAGGCCCGAGAGCCTGGTACGAGACATTGTCTCAACATTTGCTTGCCAACAGCTTCATCCGTGGAAAAGTGGATGCCACTCTTTTCACCAAAGAAGTCGACATACATCTTCTGATACTTCAAATATATGTGGACGACATCATATTTGGGTCAACAAATGAAGATCTGTGCAAAGATTTTGAAAGAGTTTTGAAGCAAAAGTTTGAAATGTCATCGATGGGTGAGATGGAATTCTTCTTGGGGCTTCAGGTTGATTAACTGCCCGAGGGAATTTTCATACATCAGACGAAGTATGTTCATGATATCTTAGAGAAATTTGGGATGTCCGGGACTACTCCAGCTTCCACCCCATTAGCGACGAACCATGAGATAAATCCTGATCTCACCGGAGAGAAGGTGGATGAAACGATGTATCGCTCCATGATCGGATCGCAGATGTACTTGACAGCTTCAAGACCTGATATCATGTATCCAACCTGCCTCGCAGCGCAGTTTCAGTCAAGCCCCAGAGCTTCGCATATGGTGATTGTGAAACGGATATTGCACTACCTGAAAGGAACTCCATCATTGGGGTTGTGGTATCCAAAAGAAGGCGATTTCACGCTCGAAGGGTATTCTGATTCTGATTTCAGATGCTGCAATGTTAACGCTAAGTCAACAACTGCGGGATGCCAGTTTTTCGGACCACGATTGGTCACCTGGCAATGCAAGAAGCCAACCTCTGTCACTTTATCCACATGTGAAGCCGAGTATGTATCTGCTAGCAGCTGCTGATCTCAAATCATGTGCATCCAGCAATAGATGCGAGACTATGGTTTGTAATTTCTTAATTCCCCTATCTTTGTTGATAATGAGGCATCTATAAACATAACAAAAAACCATGTTCATCACGCTAAAACGAAACATATTGAAATTCGTCATCACTTCATCCGAGAGTGTTTCGAGAAGAAGTTAATACGAATTGAGAAAATCCACACTGACGAACAAAAAGCGGATTTACATACCAAAGCATTTGATAAAACTCGTTTTCAACATCTTTTAAAACTCAACGGTATGAAGCTTTTATCGGTGTCGGAGGAGATTCTTGGTGTAGATGAAGGTACCACTGTAGATGATGTTGAAAAGCAATCTGCAATGGTTTATAGATATTTTTAGAAAATACATAAACAGTAAAAAAAAATTTCAAAAATCCAAAAAACATGAGATATTTCAAAATCTAAAAAACATTAGAAAATCGAAAAAGAGCTTGTGTAAAAAAGGGAAAATGATAGTACATCAGCTTGACAGTTACAGTATGCTAAAGAAATGTAAAGTTTAAATGCGTTAAACCCTCGCGCTGATGATATGCCGGTAGGTTTTTACACATTCAGTAAGTTTGTTCGGGATATAAACCTAAATCATTACTTGCTTATTACGTGGGGAACATCTCTTGGATATATAGGTAACCCCTGAAATCCTGTTTGAAAGGCTCTATTTCTGACATACAAGGTCTTTGTACATGGTGATATCTGGGGTATTATACCTGGACTTCTGATTTTGCGGGAGCAATAGCCTAGTCCTCGTATAATACTTTGCACAACTTTAATCATAAAGCCCGCCCTCAGCATAAAAATGATGAAACATTGAAAAATGCTAATCATGTGCTGTTGTAAAAGAAGATCCCCAAGGGGGGCCCACCTTAAGTTGAGCCATCATCTCTCTGATTTTGCGGAAGCAATAGCCTGAGCTCTCATGGCCTCAATACTTAACCCCTTATAGATATCATTAGTGTGCACTCACCTGTAAGACTGAATATAGTGGTCTGGATACGGGAGTATATTCTGAGGTGGTACACGCGTATAAGCTAAGTCACTAAAACACTAAATTCGTATCCTGAACAGATTGAAATTTGTGTGAGAACTTAAGAGGATCAGTATATTGGCAATCTAAGAAAATTGTTTAATTCTGAATATGAAATCAAAGCTTAACGGTACTTGTGACTTGTCGGTGGCTGATATGATTCCCTAACACGCTCACCAAAAATTTGTTTGTAAATAGTTTACATTTACTGCATTTCATTTTTTTTAGCATTCTAGTTTAGAAACTTTATTCTAAATCCAAAAAGATTTTACATTTCTGCTTTATTTTTCCGACAAACCAAAGTGGAAAGCTGATCTTCAGACTCGTAGTTTGAGGCAGATGTAGGAAGTGTAGGATCGTCGTATGACCCTAACGAGTCAATCAGAAGAGTTATACATCAATAACAAAGGCGGAATCAGTGAAATTGACGTTAAAACAGCTTGACCCTTCTTAATTATCCTTTTATTACTGATTTCAAAGCTTTTACAGATCAAATGACAAACAGTCAGCACCTCGGCTCTGAAATCTCAAAGTAATTCTGTTACAAATGACACACTAGGCTCAGGTATTTATAGTGTGCTAATTCCGTTTGAAGCTGCCACTGCCCATTTCAAGCGGAATTACAATGTTAATTTCGCTTGAACTAGTCATTGACAGTTTCAAACGAAATTACACACAAACACACATAAAACCCTAATTTCCAACCTGTTGTGTGCTAGTTTATCCTATCTAGACATAAGACTCGATAAAGACGAAGTTAACAGACATTAGTGCACCAACAGACTCCCCCTTGGATGTTGAAGAAGTCTTCGGCGTCGAGTCTTTAGTCTTTGTCTCTTTCCAAATTGTCTAACAATGTATGCTTCCTTCAAATCTTCTCTTATTCTATCAACAGCTAGCATGAATCACAGAATCTGAACCTTTAACAACCTTCAAACTCCCCCTTGAATGTAGATTCAGGAACTGTATCTGACTTTTAAGTCTTCAGACTCCCCCTCTCAGTTAGCTGGGATTTTGCTATGCTGCTTTCATAAACTCAAACCTGTTATCTGCACAATCTCTACCTAAACATAAGATATATGACAATAACAGTTTCAATTCCAAACTTACCATTCAACTTCATTTGTTTGTTTTTGTCAGAATTCAGAAATCCACATAAGTAATCAGGTCCAAACTAATGACCCTGTGCACTTAATTTTGTCTACCAAGTACAATTTAATGACCTTGGTTGACCTGAGACAAATCACACTGACATTTTGTACAAACTAGTTCAAACAATTTTCTGAAATTTACAAGTTTCAAATTAATGAACTTGTTTTGACTTTTCAATTTTCACAAGTATAACATGATAAGCTCCAAACTCATCTTCCAACTCAGAAACTTCCTGCATCTGCTTCCAACTGCGAATCTGAATATCAGCTTTCCACTTTGGTTTGTCAGAAAATAAAGCAGAAATGTAAAATCTTTTTGTAATTTTAATAAAGTTTCTAAACTAGAAATGAATTACAGGAATGAAATGCAATAAAATGTAAACTATTTACAAATATATTTTTGGTGAGCGTGTTAGGGAATCATATCAGCTATTTGACAAGTCACAAGTACCGTTAAGCTTTTGATTACATATTCAGAATTAAACAATTCACTTAGATTGTCGATATACTGATCCACTTAAATTCTCACACAATTTTCAATCTGTCCAGGATACGAATTAGGTGAATTAAGAACTTAAACTCATTCATGTGTCCCACCTCTTGAATATACTCCCGTATCTAGAACCTAATATTCAGTCTTACAGGTGAGTATACCACATATGATATCTGTAAAGGGTTAAATTGCGAGGCCATGAGAGCTCATGTCAGAACTTCCGTTCAGCAGAGAGATGATGGCTCGTCTTTCAGTGGGTCCCCTTTAGAGGATCTTTTTTACAACAGCACATGATAAACATTGTTTCAATGTTTCGTCATATTTTATGCTGAGGGCGGTGCTATGCTTCAAGCAAGCAGTAAAGTATTCTCCGGGGACTAGGCCATTGCTTCCTCAAAATCAGAAGTCCCGGGATAATACCCCAGATATCACTGAGTATAAAGACCTAGTATCTCAGAAAGATGGATCTTTCAAACGAGATTTCAGGGATTACCTATATATCCAAGTAGTGTTCCCAACGAAATAAGTAAGCAAAGATTTAGGTTTATATCCCGAACAAACCTACTAAATGTGTAAAAACCTATCGGCACATCATCAGCGAGACTGTTTAAATCTTTTAAACTTTAAATATCTTTAGCATACTGTAACTGTCAAGCCGATGTACTATCATTTTCCCTTTTTACATAAGTTCTTTTCTGGTTTTCTATTGTTTTTGGATTTTAAAAATATATCATGTTTTTGGATTTTTGAAATTATTTACTGTTTTTGTATTTTCTGAAAATATTACCCTATACTCCCCCTAAATACCAAAACAAGTAAAAAATCGACAAACCATTGCAGATTGCTTCTCAACATCATCTACAATATCTCCTTCATCAACGCCAACAATCTATTCCAACACCGATAAAAGCTTCATACCGTTCAATTTTAACAAGTATTGAAAACGAGTTTTATCAAACGCTTTGGTATGTAAATCAGCTTTTTGCTCGTCAGTGTGGATTTTCTCAATTCGTATCAACTTCTTCTCGAAACAATCTCGGAAGAAGTGATGACGAATTTCAATGTGTTTCGTTTTAGCGTGATGAACAAGATTTTTAGTAATGTTAATCGCTGCCTCATTATCAATAAAGATAGGGGTGTTAAGAAATTGAAAATCGTAGTCGCGCATCTGTTGCTGGATCCACAAGATCTTAGAGCAGCAACTGCTAGCAGATACATACTCAGCTTCACATGTGGACAAAGCTACAGAGGTCTGCTTCTTGCATTGCCAGGTAACCAATCGTGGTCCAAAAAACTGGCACCCCGCTGTTGTTGATTTAGCGTTAACTTTGCAGCATCCGAAATCGGAATCGGAATACCCTTCGAGCGTGAAATCGCCTTCTCTTGGATACCACAACCCCAATGATGGAGTTCCTTTCTAGTAGCGCAATATCCTTTTCACAATCACCATATGCGAAGCTCTCAGGTTAGATTGAAATCTTGCTGCGAGGCAGGTTGGATACATAATATCGGGTCTTGAAGTTGTCAAGTACATCAGCGATCCGATCATGGAACGATACATCGTTTCATCTACCTTCTCTCCGGTGAGTTCAGGGTTTATCCCATGGTTCGTTGCTAATGGGGTGGAAGCTGGAGTAGAACCTGACATCCCAAATTTCTCCAAGATATCATGAACGTACTTCGTTTGATGTATGAATATTCCCTCGGGTAGTTGATCAACTTGAAGTCCCAAGAAGAATTTCATCTCACCCATCGATGACATTTCAAATTTCTGCTTCATAACTCTTTCAAAATCTTTGCATAAATTTTCATTTGTAGACCCAAATATGATGTCGTCCATGTATATTTGAACTATCAGAAGATGACCGTCGACTTCTTTGGTGAAGAGAGTGGCATCCACTTTTTCTTGGATGAAGCTGTTGGCAAGCAGGTGTTGAGACAAAGTCTCGTACCAAGCTCTCGGGGCCTGGTGTAAACCATACAGCGCCTTATCCAGTAAATAAACCTTGTCTTTGTGGATTAGATCGGTGAAGCCCGGTGGATGTCCAAATTATACCTCCTCTTTTACCTTCCCATAGAGAAAAGCCGATTTAACATCTAGCTGATAAACTTTAAAACCTTTCCAAGATGCAAACTCAAGGAAGATTTTGATCGCTTCTAGTCTAGCAACTGGAGCATACACTTCAGTGAAATCTATACCCTCCTGCTGACTGAAACCCTGGACTACGAGTCGAGCTTTGTTACGAATAATAACTCCTCTATCGTCTCTCTTACACTTGAACACCCACTTGGTGTTTATCTTCCTGTGACCATCAGGCAAGTCTACTAATTTCCACACTCCTAACTTTTCAAACTGACTCAACTCTTCTTGCATAGCATTGACCCAAGAATCTTCAGTTAGCGCCTCTTTGTATGTTCGTGGGTCGATCTGCGAAATAAAACAACTTAGTGAAAACTCAGTTTGTAAAGGAGCAACTGTAGAATAAAAACAAGTAAGGCCTTGGTCAATTTGTCGTCTAGTGCGAACGCCTGTGACACATGTGTCACTTCAACCACTAAACAAATACCAAACCAATGAAATATTATATTTCATACTTGGGATTTGTATAAATATGTGTATCGTTTGTACATATCAATTCTTGTTCTATTTCGAGCTCTAAATCGCTTTCTGGAAGGTTATACGCGATCTGATGCGTAAATATAACCATTTTAATGCAACAAACACTCTGGAATAGTGAAATAGTCTTAACGTACCTTAAATAACCTTTACATAACTTAGAAATAAGTTTTGGAAGGTTTGGTGTGTCGAAATCAAGTTTATTCGCTTACAGGGACTAAATTCGACAAAATGCGAAAGTATGCTGATTCATACTGTAACGAACATTCCGGGACATGACCATAAGTTAAACATACCCTAAATATCATTTACATAGCTTAGAAATAGGCTTTGATGGGTTCGGCATGCTAAAATAAACTTTTTGGTCATTCAGGGACTAAAAGCGTCAAAAAGTGCATAAGTTTGCATTTTCGCGCATAACTTACGTTCTGAATACATCCAGACATCCAAAAATTTATGTAATCATTAAAATATTTTATTTTAGTGATTGGCATGATAAAATTCCATTCGTCGCTTAATTTGGATCGTTTTTGCGTTCATTACAACTTCCGTCGTAATTAACCGAATAACGCAACCGTACGACCAAACGAACCGACATCCGAGATATTTTTGAGCATGTTTCAAATTCCCTATACTTCATTTTAGAGCTTTGAAATGGGGTTAACGGGGCTTAAACGTGTCAAAAATGCATCAAAACTCAAGTTTGGGGCTTCAGGGACTAAATCTGCCATTTTTGAAACTTGCTGACCTGCACAAGGCTTACGGACCGTAAGCACAAAGCCATCCAGTCCATAAGGACCCCCCAGATCAGTATAATTCATTTCCAACCTGTTCCAGCTGTTTCCCTCTTGTGAAAATGGTTTCTAAGCATTCTAGGGGCTGTTTTGGGGTGCCCAAGGTATTGCAAAACAGGGGGTGCAAGTGTAGGGCCAAGATCAAAGCTCGGTTTACGAGAAACGATCCTAACGGTCCTAGAAAAACTATAAATAGCCCACCCCCACTTCACTTGAACTCACACCTTTGATTTATTCAGCTCTAAGTTGGGGTCTTGTGCTCCATACCTGAGTTGTTTAAATCAAAACTTCCATTCTTGGACCTTTTGTAAGTCCTCTTTCGTTCTTTTATGCGTTTTAGCATGAAAGTCAAACAGCGTTTGACTTTCTGCATTGACCAGTTTATGGTCAATGCGAAGTTCATGTGAACTTCATAACGTGAGCGTAATCACGGTGGTTATAGTCCCTAGTGACTATGCCTACTGATTACCACGTTATCTAGGTTTAGTGACGAGTCGTAGTTTCGGCCAAAATGCGTATTCATGCGTATTTTGTAACCAAACTACTCTTAGGTATCAAAACCGTTTTTTTATATCCAACTTGTTTTCAAACTTTTTAAACATGTTCTAAACATGTTTAGCTCGTCACTTTTAGATTAGTGCTTATGTAGAGTCGTAAGTCAAGCGGACTAAACACCCGCTTAGACTTACGAACTAGACCCGTTTGGTCGATCTTTAGGATCCGACCAAACATGTTTAGTGACCATAGTTGTATAGGGAATAACCTTCCGAGGTTATACCTTATGGTTACTTCGTTTAAATAGTTATATGATAGGTAGTTTATATGCCTTAGGAAAATTACCAAAATACCCTTTTTATGTATAATTGATATTTAAGCATATGTAACCTAAACTTTTGCCACATAACTAATTATGCAACATATTTAAACATGTATAGGCATATAATATTTGTCATAGGACTAGTTAGATGTCTCGAACGCGCTTTGCGCGCACGACGCGTTAAAGTAGCGTAAGCTACCTTAATGGGTCGCAATGGGTCGAAAGCACTTAGGTTAGTTTTCCTTTTAATATGTGGGCTTTGTTAAACCATATCATATGAGATCCCACACTCATTTGGTTTACGAGACCTCATCCTATCCGATCTTCCAATTTAGGTCCGGTTTATTTATGTAGTTACCTATATTAGGTGTCGTTTGATTCCGTGCTCCCTCTAGCTTTGCTTGGTAGTTGTTCAAGACTTCTAAGCACTCTCAAGTGAGTACCTAGTCCCCTCTTTTACTGTTTTCAATGTTTTGGGGTGAAGCATGTGTACCTAATTGTTATGTTCATGATTTCAAAAGTATAATTGATTATACATATTAGTACTTATCTTTTGATAAACTGAATGATTATTTATGGTTTAAACTCTAATTTTTCCAAAGATTATAAAATTAAATTGTTGGATAGTACTTATTTTATGTTCACCAGACCGGTTGGTAGTATGATATAGCGCTATAGGATTTGACACCCCATTCCTGTTGTCATGGAATGTCTGAAACCAATTTATTTTTCTCCATCCAAACAGGGATTGCCTTTGTGGTATTCCTATAATCTCAAAGGTGTATTTTGATGCACTAGGTCTGAATGAATTCTTAAATCACATTATTTTTGTATATTTAGTTATACTCCCAAAGTTATAGTTTGATATGCTCTCATATGTGATATTGTACAAAACCAACATATATTTTCAAAAAAACCAAAGCATAGTTAATATGTTATTTTCAAAACCAAAACATAGTTTAATATGTTATTTATAAATCCAAAGTATACTTTTAATATACTACTGAAAATTAATATTTTTAACAACTAAAGTATATTTAATATACTTTAACAATTGGGTTTTTGGTTAGTGTTTAGATAACGAGACGCGTGTAATGTGATGAAAACATGGTAGATACGTCGCTGGTACTTCTTATATATAAGTGTTTCTATCACATTACATACCGTGGAGTTATTTAGTACACTTGGGTTGACAATTTTGGAACTGAAATATATTCTAATATAATACTTATTCGACTTTCTTAAAACCAAAGTATATTTTTATATGTGCTATAAACCTTTTTATCAAAATATTGTTTTTCAAACAATATATTTTATACAAACTCATTTTACTCAATTATTTAATTACCTATGTATCATTATTTTATAACATCTGATTTCTTATAAATTTTAGTATGATTTATAAAAGAAAACCTTTTACAAGGATCATGACTACTTTTGTAAAAACATTTTCTTTAAACTTATAAGTCATGAATCCTAATTATAATAAAACCTATGTATCTCACAGGCATTTTTATGCTGACGTACATATTTTTACACATGTTTCAGGTACTGTTATGTGATGATTGTTGATGCATGCTATACATAGGATGGACTCGTGTCTTAGCGACTTTAAAACTTGAAAGACAATAGTTGTATTTATCTGATTTGTAATAAAACAATGAGTTCAACGATTGAATAAAACAAAATTATTTATTCCATGGTTGTGAAACAATAATTCTGTTACAACACTCCCAGACGTTTCCGCCACGTTTTGTTGTTTTACGTGGTCGGGGTGTGACAACGCCTGATTGTAATTCTCCAATTATCAACTCCTCTAGATGGTATGAAAGAGTTCTCGGCATCACCTCGCCTGGAACATCTACCTCCCCTTCCAAATTTGTGACATTTTGATTTGCACCTTGTTCACTGACTGGAATTGTTTGACTTGAGATCTGGATTTGCTCCCCCTCAGAATCTGAATCTCTAAGATCAAATACTGGTCCAATATCAGATTCTTGATTATCATTGACTGCCGTCTGATTTTCAGGAGCTTGTTCTTGTTCCGAAGATTGTTGAACATCATCATGTTCTCCAGCATTACTTGGACCGACTTCATCATCATTTGAAGTTTTCCATCGACTTGTAGTATACTCCGCTGGAAATCTTTCTCCTAATGAGTCATACTCTCTCAGAATATCCAACTCATCAAAGAACTCTGATTCTTCTTCTTCCATGTCAAACGAATCCCACAGAGTATCGTAGTTAAAGCGCCATGAGTCGCCTGGGTTCTGCTTGGCATTCAACATTGTGTGATTCAATAATCCGCTTCAATCTTGGAACAGAGACTCTCTTTAATGGACTTGAGTAACCCACAAAAATTCCTTCAATGCTCTTTGCACCAAACTTTCCAAAAGGTTCTAGAACAGTGCAGGGAGACCCAAACGGTTCTAAATACTTCAGGTTCGGTTTGCGGTTATTGATCAACTCAAAACACGTCTTGTTGAATTTCTTCACTGTGAGAACCCGGTTGAGTGTATAGCAAGCGGCTGACACTGCTTCTGCCCAAAAATTTACTGGTAATTTCGAATCAGCAAGCATCGTCCTGGCGGTTTCAATTAGTGTCCTGTTCTTTCGTTCAGCTACCCCATTCTGTTGTGGAGTATAAGGAGCACTAAATTCTTGAAATATACCTCTCTCATCACAATACTCTTCCATCTTGTTGTTCTTAAACTCAGTACCATTATCACTCCTGATTCTTCTAATTCGAGTTTGGTACAAGTTTTCAATTTTTCTGAACAACGGCATCAAACTTTCAAATGTCTCATCTTTCGTCTTCAGAAATGATACCCATGAAAATCTTGAATAATCATCAGTTACTACAAGACAGTAGAGATCCCCAGTTATGCTTTTGACATTTATCGGACCAAACAGATCCATATGAAGTCTCTCTAACGGTCTCGAAACTGAATTGACTTTCTTTTGAGGATGTGATTTCTTCTTTTGCTTGCCTTTGATGCAGCTAATGCACTCCCCTTCCAGATGAAAACCTTTTACATGAACACCAATAACTAAGTCGTTATGCACCAGGTGATTCGTTTTTCGTAAATGAATATGGCCCATCTTTCGATGCCATAAACGTGACTCTTTTTCTGTTGCTCGAGACATGAAACAGTGAGCCTGACCCGTGGTAGTAGTAGCTACGCTCATGTCCAACACGTACAGATCATTGACTCTAGGTGCTCTCATGATTATCCACTCTTCGGGAACAACAAATCCTGGTTTCAAGATCAAACATTCTTTGTCTGTAAAGTGCGTTGTATACATACGATCACAAATCTGAGAAATGCTTAGAAGATTGTTTTCAAGCTCGGAAATGTAGTTCACTCTTTCAAACGTGACAATGCCATTGGATAAAGTTCCTTTACTGATTATTCTACCACCTTGATTTCCCGCAAACCCCACATATCCTCAATTAAACCTTCGAACGTCATACAATAAGGTTTTCTCTCCCGTCATGTGTCGAGAAGCTCCACTATCCATAATCCAACGTGAAACAAATCTTGGAAGCTCCTGCACATATCATAATCACTTAATGAGATTTTGATGCTACCCAAGCCTCTTTCGACTCAGGTAGGTTAACTTTGATGTGAGATTTAACTGTGTAAAGTAGCGGAAAATTCTTGTCATTCATCTTTAAGCTCTCCTCAGATCCAATCTCAACCTTTTTGTATAAAAAGAAATCATCTTTAGAAGGTTGACCAGATGATTGATCTTTCTTTGGTACATACTTCTTTTCAGAAGTAGTAGACTTTGGATTCTCAAATTTTTCATAATAATCCACAGGAACATTCATCTTTACCAAAGTGGTAGAAGACGATTGTGTTTTCCTTCTTAGAAACCTTTGGTTTTGAAGAACTTGCTTTCTTTTCAACTGATTTTGGCTTCCATGCTTGTTGAGGTGACGCAACCCGTGTGTAAAATTTGTCATTTTTAGTTACCACATTCTTAACAGATTCAGTTTTGACTTTGATGTTTTCATTTTTCAAAACTTTCTTCTCAACAACCATTGGAGCTTTGCCTTTTGCATCAGCTTTCTTTTTCTGACTCTTAACAACTTCAGACTTAGGCTTGAAGTTGGTGCACTTTCGTGCAATGTGTCCAACTTTGTTGCACTTAAAGCATGTACGAGTATCAACTACTCGACTTGTACCTTCAGTCTGAGGCTGTGAGGCCTTCTCCTCAAAGAATTCTTCATTTGATTTTGAAAAAAAAATTAGACTCTTGCTCAGAATGAGAACTCGAGCTTTTTACAAACACCTTTTTTCTCAACAAATCTTTTGTTTTGAACATTCCTTCGTTGATAATTCTTACCCCCTTGATATTCACCCGACCATCTGTTTGGATTGTTGTTATAAAAACGCGGTGGTACAACAGGTTTTTTGTAGTAAGCTTTATCTTTTTCAAAATTTAATTGCCTTTTGGAATGTTTCAAACCTTCGATCTCAGACACATCAATCTCAATCAACTTGAACACATTTCTTAATTTACCAACATTTACATTCTCCAAAGGAAAATCACGATCCGAATACAACTTATCAGATCCTGCCATCTTGTACATCACAAGATTAGGTTCTTCATTTAAGTTGTTTTTGGATTTTGATTTTGGAATATATTTATCCAAAAAGCATTCATCATCCTCAGTAGTGTCACTTTCGGACTTTAAAACATTTTCAGTCATACTTTTAACAATTTCAGACTGGACACTATCTTCATAAGATGATGAAGTGAATGTCACATCAATCGTGTCTGGAAGCTTAACTTCATTTTCTTCCTCATCATTAACCAACCCTGATTTTTTCTTTGAAAAATTATTTAGAACTGGTGGTGGAACCTGATGAAACCCAACCCCGGCTCCATCAAAGTATACATCTTCGCCTGCTTTGTTCTTCCCAATTGGTTTAGGAACGATATGTTGAAGAACAAAACTTGCGGAGCTGTAACTGTTCAGTTTCAACTGGATGCGTTCATTTTCAATTTTAGCTTCTTGAAACTGAAGCTTAAACTTAGCAATCTCATCCAGTTGTTGGTTGATTAGCTCTTCTTTAACCCTCAGAACACCTGTCAACTGAACATTTTCTTTGTATGTCTTACCATTTCTCTCATCAGAATCTTTTACCGTGCGTTTTAGCTTCTCGAAATTTTCTGAAACTTGACGATTTTCATCAATTAGCTTTTCGTTTTATTTCCTAATTCTTTCTACTTCAATTTTATCATTTTTTATTTTCTCAGTTAATTCTTTTACTCGATCATTTGAAGCTTTTAACATTTTGTCACGGTTTAAGATATGATCTTCAACGTCTCTGACTCTTTTTGTCAGTTCATCGATCTTTTTACCGTTGTGGTAAGCAATTGTACTACAAACCTTGCAGTCTTTCATGCAATTTTTGCAGTCGCTCTCAGTTTTAGTTTTCTTACCTGTCTCATTGATTTCATCACTTTGACTGACCTTGTTTTTAGACTCAGTGCCAGAACCAGAAACTACCTCTAGTTCTTTCGCAGCAAACACTTTGTCAGCCATCTTCTTCAAATTTTCAGCAGTAAACTCTAGTGACGTGTCAATAATCCCGTCATCAATTTTCTTTGTCTACAGCTCTTTCTCTTTTTCCTTTTCTTTTTCATCAGCTTCTCCTCCTCCCCACCACTATCTCTGTCTGGCTTCTTCTACTTCAGCAATTTTTTTGGTGAGAGTTTCAACATCAAGAGACTTTGGATCAATAGCAATATTTTTCGTAGGGATCAAGGTAACATTCTCTATCAGCATCCCATATTTTCGCCTGTTTTGCTTCTCTGTATATATAACCAGCTTTAATCATCCTGTCTTGAGCTATCATTTGTCTGTTGATGTATTTCTCTACTTCGTTTCTGCTATCTCTGAAAGGAACAACTTTTGCTACAAACGCATAGCCCACAGCATCCTCTTCCGATAGCAGTTCACTCCAATCGTATCCCTCATCATCATGAATAACAGCAAGAGCTCTTGATTTTTCTTTGGGGGTATCTTCAAGTTGTTTCATTCTGGGAGGTTCAGATTTTTTCTGATGATAGATTGCTCTTTTGTAGTAATCCTCTCTGAATGGATTTGCAGTATCATCAGCAGGTGCGTTTCGACATTCACGTTTAAAATGTCCCTTTTGTTTACATCTGAAGCATGTGACTTTTGATTTATCAAAACCAAGTTTTGTGGACGGTCCGCCAATAGAATGTCTACCTGTAATCTCCATGAACCTTTGAGCACGTCTAACTGCACTAGCCATACACAACCTGATATCGATCAACTCCATCTCCTCGGGGTCGATCTGATCTTAATCCTCCTTGGTGAGGTTAGTGTTTCCAATCTTGCCCGCAACAAGGCTCTCGTATGATTCAAGGACAGATGCTAAAAACACCATTTGCTGCTTTGCGGATTCCTTACTAAAGTTTTGTGCATTCTTCAGATCCACAGCAATATTACATTGAAACAGATTCTTTGAAGCTGACTGTTGTTATTGACTTGTAGCAGTTGATGATGACCCTCCATGATAGCCGCTGCTTGGACTTTCTTGATTTGTCATGTTTGCTTTTTCTGCAGAGAAAGCTGTCTTTGGTGACATGGTTTTCGGGATCATATTTCCTCGATAATACAATTCTACATTCTGCTGATATGAGGAATTATTGACTTTGTTTGATTTCTTGATCTCCAGTTCATGACTCTCCAATCTTTCGATTAGCAGATCAACCGTCAGATCTTCCGACTTGATTGTGTTCTTCAGTATTGCCAGGCGTTATCATCCGGCAGCGAGTCAAACAATTTGTCAACTAATTCTTCTCGAGTATATATGACTCCATGTCTTGCAAGCTCCATCTTCAAATGCCCAAATCTTTCAATCATTTTTTACACAGATTCATTTTTTAAACATCCAAACAAATCAAACTCCTTTTTTAACAACTTCTTTTTGTTTTTAACTATCTCGGCACTACCCACACATTTTACTCTCAATTTCTCCCATAGATCTTTTGAATTGATGTACTCAATCAATGATATTATGTCGTCTCTCACAGACTGATGAATCAATGCAATGCACTTTTGTTCAGCAACATATCTATCTATCTCCTCATTTTCTGTCAAATTTTCAAAATCCGATCTTCCCATAGTGAAACCATTCTTTAACATCTTCCAACTGGGATATGCAAACAATTTTAGCCATTCTTCAAACTTTTTAGCCCATTTATTGTAAACTTCAATCACCATCAGCTTGGGAGGTTTGTTGTACGTCCCATAAGCACTCTCCACACTTAATGCATCAGAAAGAGTTTTCCTCGCATTCGGAGCATTCTCATTTGTGTTGTTTGACGTGTTGTTTGAAGTATCATCTCCACCGTTTCCAGCAAAAGCAAAAACATCACAGAACGGATACATGAACTCATCCATCTTCAAGTATCTGAAACAAACAACAAACACTTAGAAAAAATTTGGTTTTTAACAAAGACAGTTTCAAACGAAATCAGCCTTTCAAGCGAGATCAGCTTTTCAAACGGAATAAGCTTTCAAGCGGAATACTGCTTCACACGAAATTACTCCTCTCACACGGAATAGAAATTCAAACGGAATCAAGTCACTTTGAAGCGAAATTAGTAATTCCGTATGAAACCTTCAAGCGAAATAGGGTTTTCAAACGGAATTAGTGATTCTGTGTGAAATAAGCAGCACTTTCAAACGGAATAGGTGATTCCGTGTGAAATGAAAGCCAGTTTCAAGCGAAATTAACCAAAAAGGTTAATTTCGTATGAAATTACAAGTATTTTCAAACGAAATTAGTGATTTCATTTGAAACAGCACTGACAATTTCGAGCGGAATTAGGATGACATCATCCTGTCGACCACCATTTTGTCAAATTGACCTGGATTTTGATCGAATTTTGGTCCAATTCTTTCAAGGATTAGTTAAAACTGTGTTTTACATGATATATATGTGAAAATTAGTCCAATTTGTCGGTTAAATCTCATTTAATTTTGAAAAGAAGGAATAGAAGTGATGAAAACAAGCTGAATTGGTATAAACTCTTCGTCCTGAGCTCTGATACCACTTG
Source organism: Helianthus tuberosus (assembly GCA_030545235.1). Taxonomy (NCBI): domain Eukaryota; kingdom Viridiplantae; phylum Streptophyta; class Magnoliopsida; order Asterales; family Asteraceae; genus Helianthus; species Helianthus tuberosus. Next base: position 128,678,197 of record CM060360.1, read on the forward strand.
TTGGATCGTCGTATGACCCTAACGAGTCAATCAGAAGAGTTATACATCAATAACAAAGGCGGAATCAGTGAAATTGACGTTAAAACAGCTTGATCCTTCTTAATTATCCTTTTATTACTGATTTCAAAGCTTTTACAGATCAAATGACAAACGGTCAGCACCTCGGCTCTGAAATCTCAAAGTAATTCTGTTACAAATGACACACTAGGCTCAGGTATTTATGGATGTGCGAATTCCGTTTGAAGCTGCCACTGCCCATTTCAAGCGGAATTACAATGTTAATTTCGCTTGAACTGGTCATTGACACTTTCAAACGAAATTACACACAAACACACATAAAATCCTAATTTCCAACCTGTTGTGTGCTTGTTTATCCTATCTAGACATAAGACTCGATAAAGACGAAGTTAACAGACATTAGTGCACCAACAGGAAGTTTCTGAGCTGGACAGAAGAGTTGGGAGCTTATCATGTTAAACCTGTGAAAATAAAAAGTCAAAAAAAGTTCATTAAGTTGAAACTTGTAATTTTCAGAATAATGTTTTGAAAAATGTTGAACAAAAGTCAGTTTTGTTTTTTCTCGGGTCAATCAAGGTCATTATATTGGACTTGGTAGACAATTTAAGTACCCAGGGTCATTAATTTGGATCTGGATACTTAGGTGGATTATTAAAAACTGATAAAAACAACAAAAGTAGTCAAAAGGAGAATAAATTATAATGTCAAATTTCTAAGAAGCAGGGAACAAGTATGAACCTGTGAAAGCAGCAAAGCGAGATCCCCGTGGCTAAGTTTGAACAAACTTTGAACCAAGAATACTATCCCAGCTTATTGAAAGGGGGAGTCTAAAAGACGTATGAGTCAAATGCAGATTCTGGATCAACATTCAAGGGGGAGTATGAAGATTGTCAAAGCCAGGTGCGAGTGCTAGCTGCTGATGTTGTTAAAGTTAAAGAATCAAGAGATCTGATCAAGAGAATTAGAAGATCAAGATATTGAAGGATGCTAACAGTGTTAAATTCTTTGGAAAGAGTGAAAAGACTGATCAAGACTGAAGACTCGATGCCGAAGACTTCGTCAACATCCAAGGGGGAGTCTGTTGGTGCATAAATGTCTGTTAACTTTGTCTTGTATTGAGTCTTGTGTCTAGAATTGGATAGAATGGAGCTCCGTAGGTTAGACAATAGGGTGTTAATGTGATTGGACCATTCCGCACGAAATGGACTTTGTCCATTTCGCACGAAATGGCATTGCCCATTTCGTACAAAATGCCACTCCTATAAATACTGAGCTTGCCATTTCATTTGTAACGATCCGGATTTCAGAGCCGAGGTGCTGCCAAACTGTCAAGTGATCTGTATTGCTTTGAAATCAATAAACAAGTGATTATAAACGTGAATCAAGCTGTAATCAAGTCCGTATCATCGAATTCCGCCTTTGATTCGGATTCAAACTGTTGATGCACAAGAATGTCTGTTGACTTCATCTTCATCAAGTCTTATATCAAGAAAGTCAAGATTGGAACTTAAAAGTCAAATTAGGTTTTAGTGTTGTTTTAGGAAGTGATTTTAGAGGGTTCCGTTTGAAACTGTAGTTTGAAATGAGGGTTCCGTTTGAACTCATTGTTTGAAACTGATTATGTTAAGTTCAAACGGAAGGGTAAGTTCAAACGGAAGGGTCTAGGTCTATATATAGGAGTGTGTGTGTCACATTTCAAACGGAACGGTTGGAACAGTAGGGAGGTGCTGCCGGTTTTTCATCAGAAAACATTGTAAAAGCACGTTTATTAATCAGAAAAGAAAAGTTAAAAGGATTAGAGCTGTTTTGGACGTTATGTGCATTGATTCCGCCTTTACACATGATGTTGAACTACCTTAACTGACTTTCAGGGTCACGTACACGATCCAACAAGTGGTATCAGAGCTTAGGACGAGGAGTTCATACCGAAAACAGCTTGAAATCATCGGATTATCTCACTTCTACCTTTCTTTTCTGATTTTAACGAGTTCTCATGGTTAAAATGACTTGAAACGATCACATAACAAACGAAATCAACTAATAACTAATCCGTGAAAGTTTGAAATTAAAATTCGACCTAAAACCGATCAAAATCATGTGTACCGTTTGAAAATTTTTGCGATTAATGACGTCATCGTTTGAAAAATTGTTCTATCGTTTGAAAAATGACTCTATCGTTTGAAAATGGATTATGTCGTTTGAACAGTTCTTCGTTTGAGGCAATCGTTTGAAACAGTTTGTCGTTTGAACTGATTGTTTGAAACAGTTGTCGTTTGAACTGATCGTTTGACAGGTTGTCGTTTGAAAACAGTTTGCCGTTTGAACCATTCCGTTTGAATATTTGTTGTTTGAAGTAGGTCGTTTGAATTTCTTGAACATTACAACGTGAACTCTGAGTGGATTTATGTTTATAACATCAATTCATGTGATATAGAATTGAAATCGGTCCAATCATTGAGGTTCACTGCATGTGAAGTTGTTTTGAGACATGTGATATATGAATTGTTTCATAAATGAAATTGTGATTATCAGTCATTAAAACTCACGAGAATTTGTCAGACATTGTTTGTCGGTTTAAGTGGATTCAACGATCCGTTCACAAAATTAAAGTTGGTGTTGGTTTGTGTCTATTGCGCATGTGATTTAAAGATTAGGTCCAATCAGAAATCGAATCACATTTTAGTTGTCAACCACACTTAATATTTGGGGGTCCAATGAGATTTAATTGATATTAAATTGGTTCGAGATATTCAAGATATTAAATCGAGTCATTCATGTGATTGTTGTTGTCTACAAAGAGTATCGGTCCAATAGAATTCATTGAGAAATTCAAGTTGTCGACTGCACAATTGTCTAAGTAATTTGAAACATAAATAACAGAACCCATGTGATTACAATTAGTTGTTCTTGAATAAATTGAATTGTCAACTAAGTGGATAAAAGGAGGTCCAATCCATAGTCGTTTAACTGTTTTGAATTTGGCTGCCCAAATTGTTTTGTCGGTTCATTAAAATCAAAGAAAAGTTTGTGGTGTAAAGAGTGTATCGGATAAGTGATTTTGTGGACATACAAAGTAATTGGCTGTTTGTTTTGACCCAAGGTTGCTATGTGATAAGATTTAGTAATTCAACTTGTCGAGTTTAGTGAATTTGTTGATCAAATTAAATCAAGTGTAAAAAATTTACGGCTCAATCAGTGTAGGATAAATTGAATCCATTTCGATACGATCAAGTTTATTCATTTAGTGATTTCGTCCGAACAACATTGAATCGTATCCGCGAATTTTTTACAACGAGTCTTAGATTGATTTTATCAAACGTACACTGTTACGTATTCAGTTTGTTTGAACTAATCGTTTGTTTGTTTGTTTGCAGGCGATCTGAGGTGATTTATAAGGCATAAATACCAAGAAATTAAAATGTTTGACGAAAAGGAAAACAAGAATCTTGAAAATTTAAATGATTGGCATTGTGAATCTTGGCGTGAGAGATTAGGTGATAAGGAGGTTTATATTAAAAGATGGGAAAATTTTGTATGTAAAAAGAATGAATCAGTGGAGGAGTTGAAAGAAAGGTTTTATGATCTAATCATCAAGTTAGAAAGACATAAGATATATCATTCAAAAGATGAAAGAATTTCAAAATTTGTTGATGCTTTACCTTTGGAATGGGATAAATTCGTGAATGAACTGAAACGGGATTCTAGTTTATCACGCTTTGATTTAAGAAGTTTCATCAATACAATAACAAATCAGAGGGGTCATAAAGATTCAAGAAAAAGGGAGTTATTGGATGAAATAAAAGGAGAATCAGCAAAGATAGATTTGGATGTGATCATTGAAATGAGAAAACGAATCACTGTGTGTCTTGCAGCAAAAAATGTTATGAGATACGATATTAAGAGGGGTTGCTATATTGATGAAAATATGAATCCTCTTGATTTTGTTAAAATTTTCTGTGCAGGAACATACATGAAGGAAACAAAGAAAGAAGCTGATGATGGAAAGATGAATGGAAAATGCTCGAAATGTGAAAAATCAGAAACAGACAATGTCAAACTTCTGAAGAATGTAGAAAGTTTAACATTGGAAATCAAAAGCTTGAAGGATGAGAAAGAATCTGATAGTAAACAGATTCTTGAAATGAGAGAAAATTGTGAAAAGTTGATGTTGGAAAATGTCAAACTGTTGAGTGGTTTAGACAGTTTGACATTGGAAATTAAAAATTTTAAAGAAAAAGAAAATGTTGTTGAAAATGAAAAATGAAAAATTGAAAAAGATTTTCAAAATCAAATAAAGATTTTAGAAGATGAGAGAGATATTTTTGGTAAAGATAATCTTCAAAAACAAATTGAAATCAATTCTCATCTTGCTAAAATCATTCAGCTTGAAAAAGAAGCTGAAAAAGCTCAGATGAAAATCCAAGAGCTTGAAGTGAAATTGAAAGGTTTTGTGAATTTTACATCACATGTTTCTCCAAAACCGATCAATTCTGTTCCAATAAGTGAAAATGTCACAAATTTTGACTTTGTCAAAGTCAAAATTGAAGATTGTGATGAAATATCTGATGATGAAAAAGAAAATAAAAGAAAAATATTTTTAGATTTACAAGAAAAATTTAAAAATACTGTTTTGCAATCTACTGAAACAGGTGAATGTTCTAAACAAAAACCTGTTAAGAAGAGTGTAGAACAGAAATAAAAAATTAAAAATTTTAAAAATTTTAAAAATGAAAATAAAAGCTCATCAGATAAGTCATCCAATCATTATCAAAAATCACAAAAATTTAAAAATGAAAACTCACAAAATGTTGGTAATAAGTGGTGCAGGTTTGACCACAGTGTTCAAAGGACAAATCATGCTTACAGGAGGAGTGATAATCACCACAAAGCCAGACAATGCTATGATTTAAGTGTTTGGTATGAAAGTGGTGAATGGTACGATAACAGAGTGTGTTACTCTTGTGGTGTTCGAGGACACATTGCTGTTAACTGCCAGAATTGGAGTTATGAAACAAGAAGATGCTATAATTGTCAAATCAGAGGACATATTGCCAAAGATTACCCAAGGAGATCGATGGGAAGATCAAGGGTCGAATCTCAAAGAATGGCAAAGAAACCAGTCAACGTCAAGCCCCATGAACAGAAGGTTCTAAAACCTAAAGTTCAGGATCAGACAATTCAAGAAAAGAAAGTTAAACTTTCACAGGGGCAGAAAGACAGATTGCGAAAGAAAAGGAAGAAGGCGAGAGAGTATCTCGAGAAAATTTTGTCTTCGGGTTCAAAGGACAGATTGAATAAAAGTTCTGATGAATCAACTCACTTGACGGAAAAATCAAGCAAATTGAATTCTTCAGATACAAATCTGAGGACAGAAAAGAAGAAAAAGAAGAAAGTTATTGGCGATGAATCTGGCTCATCCAAGTCAGACAAGCCAAGTTCGGGCAATGAATCTGATTCCATAAAATCAGATGAGCCACAAGTTGAGGTAAAAAAGGAAGAGACAGTTCCTTTAATGAATGATGAGAATTTTCCACCATTACGAGCCGCAAACCTAAAATCAAAAGGTGTTGATGCTGGAAAAATGTTTAATAGTAATGTTAAACATATTTTTAGCAAGATGGTTGATGGTAAGGAAAAAGGAGTGAAAGAATTTTATGAAGAAAAGAGAAAAGCTCAAAATGCACCTAAGGCTGGTCAGGCTTGGGTGTCAAAATTTGTTGGTTAAATTCCTGACTTGCCGGAGCTTCCAGGTTGGTAAGCGTGAAGCAGGTATCGGCATCATTCTTGAGAAATTCACAGGATGGTAACTGTGATATTTCGATTTACAAGTGGTAAATCAGGGACATTAAGTTGTACTTGATTTTCTACTAGTGTTTGTTGTTGACAAGGGTCTTAATTGTTAATTTTTTAAAATGGTTGGAAAAGAACAATGTGATGAAACCCCGAGTTTGTGAAAAGACAAACAAAACTAATTTTCCGGAAAAACCATTTGATTAAAACAAACTTAAGTGTTTTGAAATCTAAATGGGAAAATAGTTTGTTGTCAGGGGGAGCTCTGATTGTTTATGCCAAGTGAATGGCGAATTGAAGCGATTTGATATCAGTCTGTCACATTTCTTGTATAGTTTGTTTTCAAATTTTCCTTGAAAATGAAAATTGAAACATATTTTGATTTTAGGGGGAGAAAAATTTTAGAAAAATTTGAAAATTTGAAAATTTCAAAAAACATTGAAAAAGCAAAAATGAGTTTTGTGTTAAAGAAGAGGAAATGATAGTAAATCAGTGGACTATCACAGCATGCTAAAGATATGTAATGTCAAATGTGATAAACGGTCTCACTGATCATGTGTCGATAGGTTTTCGCACATTTAGTAGATTTATTCGGGATATAATCCTAAAATTCAAACTTGTGAATTCGTGGGGAACACTACTTGGATATATAGGTAACCCATGAAATCTCGTTTGAAAGGTCTCTTAATCTGATATACTAGGTCTTTATACTCAATGATGTCTGGGGTATTATTCCGGGACTTCTGCTGAACGGTAGTTCTGACCTAGTCCTTGAATAATACTTTCCGCATATGCTTGAAACACAGCATCACCCTCAGCATGCTGAATCAATAAAATTGATAAATGCTGCTGTTGTAAGCAAAAAGATCCTCTAAAGGGGACACACCGAAAAGTCGAAGCTGATATCTCTCTGCGTATACGGAAGTATCGACCTGAGATCCCTCGGCTCTCGCATACCTAAATTATATACAGATATCATTGTAGTATTCTCACCTGTAAGACTGATTATTGGGATTCTGGATACGGGAGTATATTCAAGAGGTGGGACACATGAATGATCTAAGTTTTTAATTCATCTAAATCGTATCCTGAATAAGATGAAATTTGTGTGAGAATTTAAGATGGATCTGTCACACCCCCAAAATCCACCTGCGGAGTACTACCGCTTGGAGGCGTGACTGACCAGGATCCAGCCACCAATCATATTGAACAAGCAAACACATAGTTATAAAAGTTCAACCAATACAATTGGTGTTCAACAAAACATAGTTAAGTTGCAAGCGGAAGCATAAGTCTTAAATCAAAACATAAGTTTAATTGTTTCAAAGTTTAACATGGCACACAGTCGTCCATGTCCCACAACGATCCTCCTCCATGCAAGCTCCAACTAAGAACCTAAGGACCTGCAAAGCATGTAGTAACGAGTCAACAACAAGTTGAGTGAGTTCACGGTTGGGTGTTCGTTTTAAGTTGTTTCAAAAGCAGTTTCCTTTATCTGGTCTCCTGCCGTGGGGGTTACCCCATAGTTAAAAACGTGACTTGTTTATTCCCGGTTACTCTGGCAATCCAGCCGTGGGGGCTACCCCATGTTAGTTATCTGGCATTTCGGCCGTGGGGGCTACCCCATGTGTACACTAGACTCGTTACCATATCGACTGCTGACTGTAGTCATGTTTAAGTGCCCTGAAACTGTCAATGTCTATCATCATTGACGTGCCCCAGATCCATTAGTTCACGCCCGTCCTCTGCGGCACGGTGTGAGGTTTGTCAAACCTAAATAGCGCTATCTAACTAATGACCCGCTCGCCATTGGCCCGGCGATTAAGTCGATATAAAAATGAGGGACTTCGTGATAGAGTTTTGGCCTAGTACGAGTTATCTGTCCGTGAGGACGAGGAATTACATTCCTGAATCATTGCTGTCCTACCCAAGGAGGACGAGGAACCTATGTTCCTTAACCCCAATTCCCGACCCCTGGGAATCCCATGCTTTGTAGAGGGTGTGAACTCACCTTGGTTTGCTCGGCAGATACAGAAAGGTCAAACAAGCAATATTGTGGTCACTCACGTCCTATCATAGTGGTATCATACAGGTCAGGTTTGTAATCAAGTAGTACACGTATGTTTCTAGCACATTGCATTCAAGTATCATCTATGGCAGTCCATCAACTTTCACGTTCAACAGTAACACATAAGGTCCATGCATTAGGCACAAAGGTCCGGCCCAATCACTTAAGTCCGAAATGAGGTGCAAGTCCAAACAGCGTGTACCTGCGTATAGTCTCGAGTCGCAACCAGGCGTTCTCGACTCGCAACCTGAGTCGCAAACTGCGGTCTCGAGGTATCATGGTCACGGTCTCGAGTCGCAACAGGACTCGTAACTGTGGTTTCGAGTCATAAGGTTTGTGTGCTGATCACGTGTGGTTTCGAGTCGCAACCAGGTGTTTGCGACTCGCAACCGATGTCGCAACCGGGGGATTTCGACTCATCATGCGGTGGTCTCGAGTCGCAACCGCGGTCTCGAGTTATCACGTTTAAGGTCTCGAGTCGAAACCAGGTGTTCTCGACTCGCAACCTGAGTCGCAACCAGGTGTTTCGACTCCCAGCACCTGCTGATCTGCATAATGTACTAACCAATAGAAATCCGATTTCATGCAACAGTTTGTACTATCCACTAAACATGTTTTCTTGTCTAAACCTTCATCAAAATAGATCAAACAACCAGATTTCAAATATTCAAACATGTTCATATGATATTCATGTTGTTCTTCATCATTTATATATGAATCTAAATTAAACAAACAAAAAATCATGAACAACACTTAGACATATAACCGGATTTTTGTTCTTGATTACTAACATGCACCCTATGATATCACACAATGAATCACCCTAATAGTAAGCTTTCGGTTCTTAACACAAGAGTATGAAATCCGATTTATATGAACATTATCTAACATACATGTGCAAGCCGATTTCATGAACATCAACAACCATGGTTTAAATCACATTTAGACACAAGACATCATGAGTTCATTATGCGACATATCCGAAATTAAAACATGTTAGCCGATTATCACCACCATACACATCCGAGAATATGATAAGACCATAATCATACATTTTTCCACTTATTTAAACATGGAGACAAGTATTCAATCATCAAGCACAAATACTTAATACATGGTAAGGCACTAACCGATTGGGTTCTCTAAGTGTGAGGGTATGAAGACTTGATGAGTGAGCTTCCGAATGGTGATTCCGAGCTCGATCTGAGAGTCCTAGTGCCACCGGTTTGATCCAAGAAGAAGGAGAAGGAATGTGATGCTTGGTGTCTAGGGTTTTAGTGAGAGAATGGAGAGTGTGTGTGAGAGTGAGTGTGTTGTCCAAAATGGTAAACATGGATAGTCACTAAGGTTATATACCCGTCCCAAGTAGTGCACCCTAATGGGTCTTCGAATGGGCTAAGGGTGTGTGTGTGTGGCCAACCGGCCCATATGTTGCATTGTTCACTCGAGACCACATGGTCTCGAGTTGGGTCCTTGTGTCGCGGTTCATACTAATACACACATGCTACACGTACAAGCATACATATACGCACACAATTAAACACAACACGTAATACATAGTCACATACGAGGTTCACTTATTATTAATCACACAAGTTAACTAGTCACACGTTCATGTTACATCGGGGTACAAGAAAGGTTCTAAATTTCGAGTTGTCACATCATCCCCAAGTTGAAAGAAATTTCGTCCCGAAATTTGGTAGGCACTCACTGAGGAAGCTAGTTAAGTTGTATGGTTTTCCTGGTTTTCCTGGGGTGTCACATCCACCCCCCGTTGATCTGGAATTTCGTCCCGAAATTCCGTAGCTTCGGCCTCAGTAGTGGGTGTACTGTTTGCGAACAGTTGGGGATACTTTTGTTTCATCTGATCTTCGCGCTCCCAGGTGAACTCTGGGCCGCGACGTGAGTTCCAACGAACTCGAACGAGAGGTATTCTAGTGCTCTTGAGGACCTTAACATCCCGGTCCGTGATTTCGACTGGTTCCTCGACGAATCGTAACTGTTCGTCGATAGTGAGTTCCTTCAGAGGAACTACGTGGGTCTCATCTGACGGACACTTCTTCAGATTCGACACGTGAAAAACGTTGTGAACTGCACCGAGTTCCGCTGGTAAGTTTAGTCTGTAGGCCACCCTGCCAATTTTCTCAATGACTTCGAAAGGTCCAACGTATCGTGGGTTAAGTTTGTCGCGTTTACCAAAACGAACCACACCCTTCCAGGGTGAAACTTTGAGTAGTACCCGCTCCCCAACCTGGAGCTCAAGTGGTTTCCTGCCCATGTCGGCGTAAACTTTCTGACGTTCACGGGCTGCCGCCATGCGTTTTCGTATCTGAGCGATTTGTTCGGTTGTATCTACCACATATTCTGGACCAGTGACCTGACTATCCCCCACCTCTGCCCAACAAAGAGGTGACCGGCATTTACGTCCGTACAATGCCTCAAACGGAGCAGCTTTAATGCTGGTGTGGTAGCTGTTATTGTACGAGAATTCCACAAGTGGCAGATGCTTTTCCCAGCGGTTGCCAAAGTCGATTACACATGCACGAAGCATGTCTTCTAAGGTTTGTATAGTGCGCTCGGACTGCCCGTCAGTCTGAGGGTGGTACGCTGTGCTCATGTCTAATCGTGAGCCGAAGGATTTGTGCATTGCTTGCCACAGCTCTGAAGTAAAACGTGCATCTCGATCCGAGATAATGGAGGTGGGCACCCCGTGCCTCGAAACGACTTCCTTAAGGTATATTTCTGCAAGAGTGGAGAACTTATCCGTCTCCTTGATAGCCAAGAAGTGTGCAGATTTTGTGAGTCGATCCACGATCACCCAAATAGTATCGTTCCCACGCTGGGATCTAGGCAGGCCAGTGACAAAATCCATGGAAATTTGCTCCCATTTCCATTGAGGTATCTTCGGTTGTTGAAGTAGGCCTGATGGTTTCTGGTATTCCGACTTGACTCTCGCACAAGTCAAACACTTGCTGACGTAGGTCGCTATGTGGGCCTTCATGCTAGGCCACCAATACGTAGTTTTGATATCATGATACATCTTATCTGATCCAGGGTGTACTGAGTAGCGAGACTTGTGTGCTTCATCCATCACAAGCTCTCGTAGGTTGCCGTAGAGTGGGACCCAAACGCGTCCCGTTACGTAGTAAGCACCGTCTTCCTTCTGTTCTAATCGTTGCCTTGATCCGCGTAGGGCTTCAGCCCTGACGTTTTCTGGTTTCAGTGCCTCTATCTGAGCAGCTCGTATCTGGGAAGGGAGACTAGAGTGGATCGTGAGTTGTAAAGCTCGCACGCACTTCCGACTGAGGGCGTCAGCCACAACATTGGCCTTGCCCGGGTGATCCCTGATTGAGCACTCGTAGTCATTCAGTAGTTCGACCCATCGTCGTTGCCGCATATTCAGTTCCTTCTGCTTGAAGATATGCTCGAGACTCCTGTAGTCGGTGTAGATCGCGCACTTGGTACCATACAGGTAATGCCGCCATAACTTAAGTGCAAAAACAACAGCTCCCAGCTCTAAGTCGTGCGTAGTGTAGTTCTTTTCATGAACCTTGAGTTGGCGTGAGGCGTAGGCTATAACTTTGTCTCGTTGCATCAACACGCAACCAAGACCCTGAATTGATGCGTCGCAGTAAACCACAAAGTCGTCTGTGCCTTCCGGCAAGGAAAGGATAGGTGCGCTACAAAGTCTATCCTTTAGGTGCTGAAATGCCAACTCCTGTGCGTTTCCCCAGCGATAAACAACGCCCTTCTGCGTTAGTGAGGTGAGAGGCTGTGCAATCTTAGAAAAATCCTTAATGAATCTCCGGTAGTATCCCGCCAAACCCAAGAATTGGCGAATTTCCTTTGGTGTGCGAGGTGCAGGCCAGTTCTTAATCGAGTCTATCTTGGATGGATCAACGTGAATCCCATCCTTGTTTACCACGTGGCCTAGGAAATGGACTTCTCGAAGCCAGAAGTCGCATTTCGAGAACTTTGCATAAAGCTGTTCTGTTCGAAGGAGTTCCAGAATAAGTCGTAGATGTCGCTCGTGTTCCTCCTGACTCTTGGAATAGATCAGGATGTCGTCGATGAAGACTATAACGAACTTGTCCAGGTAAGGCTTGCACACTCGGTTCATCAAGTCCATGAAAACCGCAGGTGCGTTTGTCATCCCAAAAGGCATGACCAAAAACTCATAGTGCCCGTATCGAGTTCTGAAAGCTGTTTTGGAGACGTCCCCTTCCCGGACTCTCAGTTGGTGATAACCCGATCTCAAATCAATCTTCGAATAGTAGCTCGACCCTTGCAGCTGGTCGAACAAGTCGTCGATACGCGGTAGAGGATAACGATTCTTCACCGTCACCTTGTTGAGTTCCCGGTAGTCGATGCACATTCTGAAAGTACCGTCCTTCTTCTTTACAAATAATACTGGAGCTCCCCAGGGCGATGAGCTTGGACGAATAAAACCCTTTTCCAGGAGCTCTTGTAGTTGCGTGGAGAGTTCTTTCAACTCTGATGGGGCTAAACGATAAGGTGCACGGGCTATAGGCGCAGCTCCAGGAGCTAGTTCGATCTGAAACTCGACTTGGCGATGAGGCGGAAGACCAGGTAATTCCTCAGGAAATACCTCTGGAAAATCGCGTACAACTGGAAAATCTTCTATCTTCTTCTCTTTTGCTGAGGTGTCAGTAACGAGAGCCAAAATGGCAGTATGGCCCTTTCGCAAGCACTTTTGGGCCTTAAGGAGAGAAATGACGTTCTCAACAGCACTCCTCTTGTCGCCATGAATCATGAGAGGTTCACCATCGGGACCTGGAATGCGGACAACCTTCTCGTTGCAAAGAATCTCTGCTCGGTGTTGGGATAACCAATCCATCCCAATGACAACGTCGAAACTACCCAAGACAATAGGAATGAGGTCGATAGAGAAGGTCTGGTCAGCGAGAATAAGTTTACAACCCTTGACTACGTGTGTGGCTTCTAAACTCTTACCATTTGCTAGCTCTACGGTGCGCTTGTTGTTCAAAGGTGTTGGAATACGCTTAAGCATTCGACTAACTTCTAGTGACATGTAGCTAGTATCGGCACCCGAATCAAATAATACTGAAACATAAAAGTCGTCGAGAAGGAACTTACCCGCCACAACATTGGGGTCATTCCTTGCTTCACCTTGGCCAATCACAAACACCCGCCCCCTGGCGCCATTGTTGTTGTTGTTCCCATTGTTACCATTCCCCTGATTGTTGTTCTTGTTGTTGTTCTGGTTCCTGTTCAGTTGGGGACAATCTCTCTTGAAGTGGCCCTCAGCTCCACACTGAAAGCACCCTTTGTTATCACCTTGCTGTTGCTGCTGGCGTTGATTCTGTTGAGCTTGATGACGATTCTGATTGGCGGGGTATAAGCTCCTGCAATCCTTTGCAGCGTGACCAGGCTTGTTGCACCGATGACAGTTGCCCCTGGTGCATGGCCCGCTGTGGTGCAGGCTGCAGCGATTGCATTTGGGGTGATTTCCTTTGTACCCACCATGACTTTGACCACCAGACGATTGCTGATTGGGGCTCTTGTAGTCATCAGTCTTTCTCTGCTGAGACTGGGACTGAACAGAAGTCGAACCCTTACTTGAAGTTCCATCCCATTTCCGTTTGTTGTCACTAGAGGTACCAGAAGTAGTTGCAGCACCTATGCGTTTTGGTAACTTGTTCTGCTCCACCGCCTGGTCCGTGAGATGGTGAGCCAACTGAACAGTTTGCTGGTAGGTGGCGAGGTTCGCTGAAGTCACATGACTTTGGATTTCCGGCACTAAGCCCTGAAGAAATAGTTCGATGCGTTTGATGGGAGGATCCACCATAGTAGGGCACAGAATTGCCAGTTCGTTCGACCTTTTCACATAAGCTTCAATTTCGGACCCCGTCATCTTGAGGTTGAAGAACTCCACTTCCAGTTTGTGAATCTCATCACGACTGCAGTATTCGTCCTTGATCATCTCTTTGAAGTTTTCCCATGGGGTGGCGTTGGCAGCAACCAGCCCTAGCATCTGAACTTGAGCGTTCCACCATGTGAGGGCTAAACCCTCGAGAGTACCGGTAGCGTACTTCACCCTGCGCGCCTTAGGGCATTCACACATTTCGAACACAGATTCTAGCTTCTCAAACCAGTGTAGGAGACCTACTGCTCCTTCAGTGCCGCTAAAAGTAGTTGGTCGGCAGTCCATGAAAGTCTTAAAAGTGCACACGGGTGGCTGAACATGCTGACCTATCGTGGGTGAAAGAAAAGACAGAGTTTAACACAAAGGTTGGTTCACGAGAGTAGGATTCTAAAGATCCTAGAATGAGTTCGGACTGCAGGATATACCTCCTGCGTGTGCAGCTGCAACTGCTGCGGCAACTCGTTCGTTGATCAGAGCTGTCAACTGGGCTTGTGTCAGGTTAACGCGTCCAGACATGATCTTCATATCAAGAAGAACGTGAGTGAGAGGGGTTCGCGAAAGTACGACGATAAGATAGAGTAAGTACGCACGTGTTCAAGCAACAGTAGTTACACTAACCAAGCATACCATGAGCAATGTACTATGTGATTAACAAGTAGGCAACATATACATAGATCATACCACCTAGAACATCGAGCCTTGCATGTGGAGTGAAGCGTCGTTGTGGACCGTTGAGCACTGTACAGGTTATAGTCTGGTTTTAACAAAAACGTTTTCCCCTTTATTAAAACCAAGTTCACTATAACCAATGGCTCTGCTACCAATCTGTCACACCCCCAAAATCCACCTGCGGAGTACTACCGCTTGGAGGCGTGACTGACCAGGATCCAGCCACCAATCATATTGAACAAGCAAACACATTGTTATAAAAGTTCAACCAATACAATTGGTGTTCAACAAAACATAGTTAAGTTGCAAGCGGAAGCATAAGTCTTAAATCAAAACATAAGTTTAATTGTTTCAAAGTTTAACATGGCACACAGTCGTCCATGTCCCACAACGATCCTCCTCCATGAATTCCAGCTAAGAACCTAAGGACCTGCAAAGCATGTAGTAACGAGTCAACAACAAGTTGAGTGAGTTCACGGTTGGGTGTTCGTTTTAAGTTGTTTCAAAAGCAGTTTCCTTTATCTGGTCTCCTGCCGTGGGGGTTACCCCATAGTTAAAAACGTGACTTGTTTATTCCCGGTTACTCTGGCAATCCAGCCGTGGGGACTACCCCATGTTAGTTATCTGGCATTTCGGCCGTGGGGGCTACCCCATGTGTACACTAGACTCGTTACCATATCGACTGCTGACTGTAGTCATGTTTAAGTGCCCTGAAACTGTCAATGTCTATCATCATTGACGTGCCCCAGATCCATTAGTTCACGCCCGTCCTCTGCGGCACGGTGTGAGGTTTGTCAGACCTAAATAGCGCTATCTAACTAATGACCCGCTCGCCATTGGCCCGGCGATTAAGTCGATATAAAAATGAGGGACTTCGTGATAGAGTTTTGGTCTAGTACGAGTTATATGTCCGTGAGGACGAGGAATTACATTCCTGAATCATTGCTGTCCTACCCAAGGAGGACGAGGAACCCATGTTCCTTAACCCCAATTCCCGACCCCTGGGAATCCCATGCTTTGTAGAGGGTGTGAACTCACCTTGGTTTGCTCGGCAGATACAGAAAGGTCAAACAAGCAATATTGTGGTCACTCACGTCCTATCATAGTGGTATCATACAGGTCAGGTTTGTAATCAAGTAGTACACGTATGTTTCTAGCACATTGCATTCAAGTATCATCTATGGCAGTCCATCAACTTTCACGTTCAACAGTAACACATAAGGTCCATGCATTAGGCCCAAAGGTCCGGCCCAATCACTTAAGTCCGAAATGAGGTGCAAGTCCAAACAGCGTGTACCTGCGTATAGTCTCGAGTCGCAACCAGGCGTTCTCGACTCGCAAACTGCGGTCTCGAGGTATCATGGTCACGGTCTCGAGTCGCAACAGGACTCGTAACTGTGGTTTCGAGTCATAAGGTTTGTGTGCTGATCACGTGTGGTTTCGAGTCGCAACCAGGTGTTTGCGACTCGCAACCGATGTCGCAACGGGGGGATTTCGACTCATCATGCGGTGGTCTCGAGTCGCAACCGCGGTCTCGAGTTATCACGTTTAAGGTCTCGAGTCGAAACCAGGTGTTCTCGACTCGCAACCTGAGTCGCAACCAGGTGTTTCGACTCCCAGCACCTGCTGATCTGCATAATGTACTAACCAATAGAAATCCGATTTCATGCAACAGTTTGTACTATCCACTAAACATGTTTTCTTGTCTAAACCTTCATCAAAATAGATCAAACAACCAGATTTCAAATATTCAAACATGTTCATATGATATTCATGTTGTTCTTCATCATTTATATATGAATCTAAATTAAACAAACAAAAAATCATGAACAACACTTAGACATATAACCGGATTTTTGTTCTTGATTACTAACATGCACCCTATGATATCACACAATGAATCACCCTAATAGTAAGCTTTCGGTTCTTAACACAAGAGTATGAAATCCGATTTATATGAACATTATCTAACATACATGTGCAAGCTGATTTCATGAACATCAACAACCATGGTTTAAATCACATTTAGACACAAGACATCATGAGTTCATTATGCGACATATCCGAAATTAAAACATGTTAGCCGATTATCACCACCATACACATCCGAGAATATGATAAGACCATAATCATACATTTTTCCACTTATTTAAACATGGAGACAAGTATTCAATCATCAAGCACAAATACTTAATACATGGTAAGGCACTAACCGATTGGGTTCTCTAAGTGTGAGGGTATGAAGACTTGATGAGTGAGCTTCCGAATGGTGATTCCGAGCTCGATCTGAGAGTCCTAGTGCCACCGGTTTGATCCAAGAAGAAGGAGAAGGAATGTGATGCTTGGTGTCTAGGGTTTTAGTGAGAGAATGGAGAGTGTGTGTGAGAGTGAGTGTGTTGTCCAAAATGGTAAACATGGATAGTCACTAAGGTTATATACCCGTCCCAAGTAGTGCACCCTAATGGGTCTTCGAATGGGCTAAGGGTGTGTGTGTGTGGCCAACCGGCCCATATGTTGCATTGTTCACTCGAGACCACATGGTCTCGAGTTGGGTCCTTGTGTCGCGGTTCATACTAATACACACATGCTACACATACAAGCATACATATACGCACACAATTAAACACAACACGTAACACATAGTCACATACGAGGTTCACTTATTATTAATCACACAAGTTAACTAGTCACACGTTCATGTTACATCGGGGTACAAGAAAGGTTCTAAATTTCGAGTTGTCACATCATCCCCAAGTTGAAAGAAATTTCGTCCCGAAATTTGGTAGGCACTCACTGAGGAAGTTAGTTAAGTTGTATGGTTTTCCTGGTTTTCCTGGGGTGTCACAGGATCAGTATATCGACAATCGAGGTGAATTGTTTAGAGCTTAAAATGATTAAAGCTTAACGGTGCTTGTGATTTGTCACATAAACTGATATGATCCTCTTACACAAATTCACAAAAATATTGTTTGTATATATTTCTGTCAAAATAAAAAATCCAAAAAGATTTTCGGAGTGTTTTAGCATAAAATTTTGAAAAATTCAAAAAGATTTTCGACAACTGATGTTGAAGAGCTGATATTCAAAATTCCAAGTGCTAAACATGATGAACAGGGTTGGGAGAATATGTTGAAAACTTTGAATGTCATATACAAATGTTTTTGAAAGTTTGAGGTTTTAGTTAATCAAGGTCATTTATTTGAACTTGATGTAACTATACAGATTGTTGAATTATATGATGTCTACCAGTAAGTTTTTAAATCTAAGTGTTATAAATTTGTGAAACTTATGTTGTGGTAGAGAATATGCAGGTTTCAGGAATTCCCACGGAAGCCAAATGTCAAAGCTTGAACCAGACATCTCAAATTCTAGCATATCGAGAGGGGGAGTATGTGAAAGAGGATGTCTGGATCAACAATATTTGGAAGTGTGAAGATAGAGTGCTTATGATGAAAAGACAGAGTTAAAGAAAAGACTAAGACTGAAGACTCAGGAGCTGAAGACTACGTCAACATCCAAGGGGGAGTCTGTTGATGCACAAGAATGTCTGTTGACTTCATCTTCATCAAGTCTTATATCAAGAAAGTCAAGATTGGAACTTAAAAGTCAAATTAGGTTTTAGTGTTGTTTTAGGAAGTGATTTTAGAGGGTTCCGTTTGAAACTGTAGTTTGAAATGAGGGTTCCGTTTGAACTCATTGTTTGAAACTGATTATGTTAAGTTCAAACGGAAGGGTAAGTTCAAACGGAAGGGTCTAGGTCTATATATAGGAGTGTGTGTGTCACATTTCAAACGGAACGGTTGGAACAGTAGGGAGGTGCTGCCGGTTTTTCATCAGAAAACATTGTAAAAGCACGTTTATTAATCAGAAAAGAAAAGTTAAAAGGATTAGAGCTGTTTTGGACGTTATGTGCATTGATTCCGCCTTTACACATGATGTTGAACTACCTTAACTGACTTTCAGGGTCACGTACACGATCCAACACAAACTCTTCTGATCGACTCGTTCAGGTCGTACAACGATCCAACACTTCGGTCGAGAGTTGACTGATCTCCCGTGAGGTATGTGAACTTGTATATAAATGGAATTTTAAAGAGGCAAGTTATGCCCAAATAAGTAATTTTTCCTATGAAATGTTCTAAATAAATCATAACGAATAGGATTGGAAATAGAATAAGAATAAAACCCAATAAAGAACTTGGATTCCCGACACTCAAGACAAACCCAAAACTTCTCTCCTACCCATTCCATTTGGGTGTGTAAGCCACATATTAAAGAGTTTTGCTTGAGGACAAGCAAAGATTCAAGTGTGGGGGTATTTGATGTGTGCAAAATCTAACATATAAATTACATCAAATGAGGCATAAAACTAACCTTTTTTTAGTACTAATGTTGGAAAAAGTGTGATTTTGTCTTACTTTTGAATTTACAGGACCAAATGAGCTTAAACGAACAAAAGGAACAAATATATAGCCAAAACCAACATAAATACAAAGAAAAGGAATAAACGTGACATGCCCGACCCCTCAGCAGTGTCACACCCCCAAAATCCACACGCGGAGTATCACCGCTTGGAGGCGTGACTGACCAGGATCAAGCCACCAATCATATAGAACAATGTATAAAGTAAAAGTAATTGCAATTTAATTCCAAACAATCCATATGAAAGGTGTTCCAAAACATAAATATGTTATCACTGTATAGCGGAAGCGTATAATTAAACCCAACATAATAAAGTATGAAATGTCATAAAGTCTAATCAAGTATTCAAGATCCTTGCCCACAACGACTACGCCTCCCGTGCAAGCTCCATAAGTACCTAAGGTCCTGCAAGGCATGTAACAGAGGATCAACAACTAGTTGAGCGAGTTCACAGAGAGTAAATGCGTAATAGTAAGTTCGTATGTAACATGTGGCGCTACTGGGCCGTTAGTACGTTCTATTGGTGGGGGCTTCCCATAATGTATATTTACTAGACTAGTTGTATTCGTAAGTATCCTTCCCAATCCGAGGATAGTAATAAGTATGAGTATATGTATAAGTATCCTTCCCAACCGAGGATAGTACGAATCGAGTACGTAGGTTTAGCGCTGGTGTTCTTCCCCATCCGAGAACATTGGTATCTTGGATTTTTGTATGTGTTAACACTAGTATCCTTCCCAAACCGAGGATAGTACGTATATTATACGTAGATTTTGGCACAGGCATCCTTCCCAATCCGAGGACCGTGGTAAGTAGTCTAGTGGTGATGTAAGTACAAGTAATCATTCAATCCCATTCCCAACCCACCGGGGAATCCCATGCCTTGGTAAGAGTGTGAACTCACCTTGGTTTGCTCGGTATGCTAAGTATGTGCTCAAAGTAAATCAATCACGTCCTAGAGTATGCACGTATAGAATAATCAGTTTGTAGTCACGAGGTACACGTATAAGCAGGTAACACGTAATCACAATCATACTAGTCATGTTTGACATTTAACAGCAGTTAAATATTCCAGTTAACACTTAACAGAATTAACCCAAATTATTGTGCTGATTACACGTTTGGCGAAACACACATTCGGCGAAACACATACTTTGGCGAAACACGTTTGTTTCGTCGAGGTCTTGTTTGGCGAAACAGAATCCTAATTAACACCAAGTCACGAAATCAATAACCTACCAATCATTGTCCACTTAAGACCCTCATTCAATCAGATTAGCATAGGTCCTAGGTTATGAATATTTCGAACCAAACAGCATGTGGCCACATACTCTAATATTAATTTAATATACAAGACAATTACTAGGCATACATATGAATCATCACACCACATGCCTTCTGACAATTCTTATGCAAACATGACTATGATGGCTGGCAATCATGCATGATCCTTATCCCATTTGGCTTCTCTTTCAAATATCTCACATGCACACATTATTACATAATTTTCACCATCCCTACATACACCCCTAACTGTTGACATCGAACAAACCACACACATGCAGACAAGGTCATACCAAGGTTGCTGGAATATATTATATTTGTAGTCAAGATCATAAACATTCAGTTCAGCATTTAATCATCACACAATCATTCGACCAGATCTATTCATGAAATCATATATTACTAAATCCCTGTACAATCGTGATTACCCTTGTTTATTAACAACATTCTAGTGCAAACATCAATATCAATTAGAGCATGCGTTCGTATCAACCATGTTGCTAACAGGTAACCCTAAGTCTTAACACTAAGCAAGAACATATCAAATGCCACCTCATGTATCGGTTCTACCAAGTTTATCAATTAACATGGAAGTGATTTATTTACCCGAATATAGGAGAGATAAGGAGAGGAAGAAGGGCTTCGATCCTGGGGCTGCCGTCGAGTCGTTCAAGAGAGAGAGAGAGGGAGACAACTAGAGAATTAGGGTTCGCAATCATGTGTTTAAGAAAATTGTCAGGTGCACCGTATGTAATGCGTATAACATAAGGGATGTATATGGGCTTCGAGGGGTGTGGGCCGAGAAGAAGGAAATATGGGTGAAGTGTGGCTTCCGGCCCAAGTGGGTGCATGATGGCGTTAAGAAAGTTTGCGACCCAATTACTTTAGTTTTCTAAATTAGCCAAATGACACATGAAAGAGTTTAACGGTTTATCGTGCTAATCAGTCAAACAACCGTAACAATCACAATACGTCTTTTCATATCACTACATGAACAGTTACAAGGCAACAGTCATATAAGTACACAATTAAACAGTTAACGTGCAATAATTGTGAAAACAGAATCTTGGAAACTCGAGTTGTCACATTATCCCCAACTTGAAAGAAATTTCGTCCCGAAATTTAGCATGCGGTTACTGAGGAAGCTAGTTATGTTGCATCGTTTACTGGTTTTTTTCCTGGGGTGTCACATCATCCCCCCGTTGAGTTGGAATTTCGTCCCGAAATTCTGTAGTAGCTTCAGCCTCAGTAGTAGTTGCATTGTTTACGAACAACTGGGGATACTTGAGTTTCATTTGAACTTCACGCTCCCAGGTGAACTCTGGGCCGCGGCGGGAGTTCCAACGAACTCGTACAAGAGGGATTCTCGTGTTCTTGAGGACCTTACCATCCCGGTCCGTGATTTCAACAGGTTCCTCGACGAAGTGCAACCGCTCGTCGATAGTGAGTTCCTTTAAGGGAACTATGTGGGTCTCATCTGACGTACACTTCTTAAGATTCGACACGTGAAAGACGTTGTGAACTGCACTGAGTTCAGGTGGTAAGTTCAGTCTGTAGGCCACTTTGCCTATTTTCTCTGTGACTTCGAAAGGTCCGACGTATCGTGGATTGAGTTTGCCACGTTTGCCAAAACGAACCACACCCTTCCAGGGCGAAACTTTGAGTAGCGCTCGATCCCCAACCTGGAATTCGAGTAGTTTTCTATCTTTATCAGCGTATGCTTTCTGACGGTCACGAGCTGCCGCCATGCGTTGTCGTATTTGAGTAATCTTTTCAGTAGTATCAACTACCATTTCTGGACCTGTGATTTGACTATCTCCCACCTCTGCCCAACAGAGAGGTGACCGGCATTTACGCCCGTACAATGCCTCGAATGGTGCAGCTTTAATGCTGGTGTGGTAGCTGTTGTTATACGAGAATTCCACAAGTGGCAAATGTTTTTCCCAACCATTGCCAAAGTCAATTACGCACGCCCGAAGCATGTCTTCTAGAGTTTGAATAGTGCGCTCAGACTGCCCATCGGTCTGAGGATGATACGCCGTGCTCATGTCTAAACAAGAGCCAAAAGATTTATGCATTGCTTGCCACAGTTCTGAAGTAAAACGTGCGTCACGATCAGAGATGATGGAGGTGGGCACCCCGTGCCTCGAGACCACTTCTTTTAAGTAAATGTCTGCTAAGGTAGAGAACTTGTCTGTTTCTTTGATAGCCAAGAAGTGAGCAGACTTTGTGAGTCGATCCACGATCACCCAAATAGTATCATTTCCGCGCTAAGATCTAGGTAAGCCTGTAACAAAATCCATGGAAATTTTCTCCCATTTCCATTATGGTATCTCAGGTTATTGAAGTGGACCTGATGGTTTCTGATATTCTGCCTTGACTCTTGCACAAGTCAAGCATTTGCTAACGTATGTGGCTATGTGGGCCTTCATGCTAGGCCACCAGTATGTAGTTTTGATATCGTGGTACATTTTATCCGCACCAGGATGTACCGAGTAGCGAGACTTATGAGCTTCATCCATTACTAGCTCACGTAAGTTGCCATAAAGTGGAACCCAAATGCGTCCTGTGACGTAGTAAGCACCATCTTCCTTTTGTTCTAAACGTTGTCTTGAGCCACGTAGGGCTTCAGCCCTGACATTTTCTGGTTTCGATGCTTCTACCTGAGCATCTCTTATCTGAGAAGGAAGACTAGACTGTATAGTGAGTTGTAAAGCTCGCACGCGCTTAGGCGCGGTGTCCTTTCGACTGAGGGCGTCAGCCACAACATTGGCTTTGCCTGGGTGGTACCTGATTGAGCATTCGTAGTCGTTTAGCAGTTCGACCCATCGTCGTTGTCGCATATTCAGTTCCTTCTGTTTGAATATATGTTCGAGGCTTCTGTGGTCAGTGTAGATAGCACATTTGGTGCCGTACAAGTAGTGTCGCCATATCTTAAGTGCAAAAACAACCGCTCCCAACTCTAAATCGTGTGTTGTGTAATTCCGCTCGTGAATCTTAAGTTGACGCGAAGCATAGGCAATGACTTTATCCCTTTGCATCAATACACATCCAAGACCTTGGATAGATGCGTCGCAGTAGACTACGAAATCATCCGTGCCTTCAGGCAATGAGAGGATAGGTGCGCTACAGAGTCTATCCTTTAAGTGTTGGAACGCTGTTTCCTATGCATTACCCCAACGGTAAACAACACCTTTCTGTGTCAGTAGTGTAAGCGGCTGAGCAATTTTTGAGAAGTCTTTGATGAACCGTCTGTAATAACCCGCCAAACCCAAGAATTGGCGTATTTCTATTGGTGTGCGAGGTGCAGGCCAGTTCTTGATCGAATCCACCTTGGATGGATCGACATGGATCCCATCCTTGTTTACCACGTGTCCTAGAAAGTGGACTTCACGAAGCCAGAAGTCGCATTTTGAAAACTTGGCGTACAGCTGTTTCGTTCGAAGGAGTTCCAAAATAAGTCTTAAATGCTGCTCGTGTTCCTCCTGACTCTTCGAATAGATCAGGACATCGTCGATGAAAATAGTAACAATCTTGTCTAGATGAGGTTTGCACACCCTGTTCATAAGATCCATGAAAACCGCAGGTGCGTTTGTTAGCCCGAAAGGCATGACCAGAAACTCGTAATGGCCGTAGCGTGTCCTGAATGCTGTCTTGGAGACGTCCTCATCCCGGACTCTCAGCTAATGGTAACCTGACCTCAAGTCTATCTTGGAGTAGTAGCTCGACCCTTGCAACTGGTCGAATAAGTCGTCGATGCGTGGAAGAGGATAGCGATTCTTCACGGTGACCTTGTTTAGTTCGCGGTAATCAATGCACATGCGGAAAGTACCGTCTTTCTTCTTCACAAATAGTACTGGAGCTCCCCAGGGCGATGATCTAGGACGTATGAAACCATTTTCCAACAGTTCTTGCAATTGCTTAGACAGTTCTTCCAGTTCCGTCGGAGTTAAGCGATAAGGTGCTCGAGCTATAGGTGCTGCTCCTGGAGCGAGCTCGATCTGAACTTCAACCTGACGGTGAGGCGGTAACCCAGGTAACTCTTCAGGAAACACTTGAGGAAAAAATCGCGTACTACAGGAATATCCTCAATCTTTTTCTCTTTCTTCGATGTATCCGTAACGAGTGCTAAAACAGCTGTGTGGCACTTTCGTAAACACTTCTGAGCCTTCAAGAAAGAAATGATGCCACTCACGACACCACTCTTGTCGCCTTGAACTTCGGGAGATTCTTTACCAGAACGTGGAATACGAATGATCTTCATCTTGCATAGGATCTCTGCCTGTTGTTGGGATAACCAATCCATACTAATGACGATGTCGAAACTATCGCAACGCTGGGGTCATTCCTAGTATCACCCTGACCAATCACGAAAACTCGACCCCTGGCACCATTGCCGTCGTTATTACCCCCGTTGTTGTCTTCCCTGGCTCCCGTTTCCTTGGTTGCGGTTCTGGTTCAACCGTGGGCAGTGTCTCTTGAAGAGACCTTCAGCACCACCATGATAACATCCCTTGTTACCCTGTTGTTACTGCTAATTCTGAAGATCTTGTGTCTGTTGTTGTTGGTTCTGGCTTGCAGGACGTGAGTTTCTACCATCTTTGGCTCCATGACCAAGCTTGTCGCATCATTAACAATAGTTTCGGTTGCACTGCCCGCTATGGTGCGAGTTACATCGTTTGCACTTAGGGTAGCAGAAGTAGTGGAAGTAGTAGTGGTAGTAGTATCGCTGATACGTTGAGGCAGCTTGTTCTGTTCCACTGCCTGGTCTGTGAGACGATGAGCAAGATGAGTAACATCTTGAATAGTAGCAAGATTATCCGTCATCACATAGTTTTGAATTCCTGTTACTAAGCCTTTGAGGTGCAGCTCAAAGCTCTTTATGGGAGGATCCACCATAGTTGGACACAAAATTGCCAGTTTGTTGGATCGTTTCGTGTACGCTTCTATCTCTGACCCCGTCATCTTCATTTTAAAGGACTCCACTTCCAGCTTGTGGATGTCATCACGACTGTAGTATTCACGTTTGATCAGTTCCTTAGAATCATTCCATGGGGTGGCATTAGCAGCCGCCAGCCCCAGCATCGTAACTTGCGCGTTCCACCAAGTTTGCGCAGTGCCTTCGAGAATATCAGTGGCATATTTCACCTTACGAGCCTCAGGTCATTCGCACATTCGAAGACCGATTCGAGTTCCTCGAACTAATGGAGGAGTCCAACAGCTCCTTCAGTGTCGCTGAAAGTAGTAGGACGACAGTCCATAAAAGTCTTGTATGTGCATAAGAGTAATCAAAATTAAGCACGAGTGTTGAGTTACGAGAGTAGGATCTAAAGATCCTAGAGTAAGTGGTGATGGCAGGTTACACCTCCTGCCTGGGCAGCTGCGAGTGCTGCAGTAACTTATTCAGTGATCGAAGCCGCCAACTGGGCTTGAGTTAGGTTAACGCGTCCACTCATGATCTTGACATCAAGGAGAACATGTGGGTGAGAGGTTCGCGAATAGTGCGAAGAGAGTGAGCACACAAGTATTCTCAAGCAATAACATATAGTACGTTCTGTAATCTGAGCATACCACGAGCAAAGTTCTATGTAATTCTAGCAAGTAGGTAAAGTAACATGAATAGTAGTACCTATGATGTTGAGCCTTGCACGTGGAGCGAAGTGTCGTTGTGGATCGTTGAGCACTGTTCTGGTTATAGTTTGGTTTTAACAAAATCGTTTTCCCCTTATTAAAACCGAGTTCTCTATAACCAATGGCTCTGATACCAATCTGTCACACCCCCAAAATCCACACGCGGAGAATCACCGCTTGGAGGCGTGACTGACAAGGATCAAGCCACCAATCATATAGAACAATGTATAAAGTAAAAGTAATTGCAATTTAATTCCAAACAATCCATATGAAAGGTGTTCCAAAACATAAATATGTTATCACTGTATAGCGGAAGCGTATAATTAAACCCAACATAATAAAGTATGAAATGTCATAAAGTCTAATCAAGTATTCAAGATCCTTGCCCACAACGACTACGCCTCCCGTGCAAGCTCCATAAGTACCTAAGGTCCTTCAAGGCATGTAACAGAGGATCAACAACTAGTTGAGCGAGTTCACAGAGAGTAAATGCGTAATAGTAAGTTCGTATGTAACATGTGGCGCTACTGGGCCGTTAGTACGTTCTATTGGTGGGGGCTTCCCATAATGTATATTTACTAGACTAGTTGTATTCGTAAGTATCCTTCCCAATCCGAGGATAGTAATAAGTATGAGTATATGTATAAGTATCCTTCCCAACCGAGGATAGTACGTATCGAGTACGTAGGTTTAGCGCTGGTGTTCTTCCCCATCCGAGAACATTGGTACCTAGGATTTTTGTATGTGTTAACACTAGTATCCTTCCCAAACCGAGGATAGTACGTATATTATACGTAGATTTTGGCACAGGCATCCTTCCCAATCCGAGGACCATGGTAAGTAGTCTAGTGGTGATGTAAGTACAAGTAATCATTCAATCCCATTCCCAACCCACCGGGGAATCCCATGCCTTGGTAAGAGTGTGAACTCACCTTGGTTTGCTCGGTATGCTAAGTATGTGCTCAAAGTAAATCAATCACGTCCTAGAGTATGCACGTATAGAATAATCAGTTTGTAGTCACGAGGTACACGTATAAGCAGGTAACACGTAATCACAATCATACTAGTCATGTTTGACATTTAACAGCAGTTAAATATTCCAGTTAACACTTAACAGAATTAACCCAAGTTACTGTGCTGATTACACGTTTGGCGAAACACACATTCGGCGAAACACATACTTTGGCGAAACACATACTTTGGCGAAACACGTTTGTTTCGTCGAGGTCTTGTTTGGCGAAACAGAATCCTAATTAACACCAAGTCACGAAATCAATAACCTACCAATCATTGTCCACTTAAGACCCTCATTCAATCAGATTAGCATCGGTCCTAGGTTATGAATATTTCGAACCAAACAGCATGTGGCCACATACTCTAATATTAATTTAATATACAAGACAATTACTAGGCATACATATGAATCATCACACCACATGCCTTCTGACAATTCTTATGCAAACATGACTATGATGGCTGACAATCATGCATGATCCTTATCCCATTTGGCTTCTCTTTCAAATATCTCACATGCACACATCATTACATAATTTTCACCATCCCCACATACACCCCTAACTGTTGACATCGAACAAACCACACACATGCAGACAAGGTCATACCAAGGTTGCTGGAATATATTATATTTGTAATCAAGATCATAAACATTCAGTTCAGCATTTAATCATCACACAATCATTCGACCAGATCTATTCATGAAATCATATATTACTAAATCCCTGTACAATCGTGATTACCCTTGTTTATTAACAACATTCTAGTGCAAACATCAATATCAATTAGAGCATGCGTTCGTATCAACCATGTTGCTAACAGGTAACCCTAAGTCTTAACACTAAGCAAGAACATATCAAATGCCACCTCATGTATCGGTTCTACCAAGTTTATCAATTAACATGGAAGTGATTTATTTACCCGAATATAGGAGAGACAAGGAGAGGAAGAAGGGCTTCGATCCTGGGGCTGCCGTCGAGTCGTTCAAGAGAGAGAGAGAGGGAGACAACTAGAGAATTAGGGTTCGCAATCATGTGTTTAAGAAAATTGTCAGGTGCACCGTATGTAATGCGTATAACATAAGGGATGTATATGGGCTTCGAGGGGTGTGGGCCGAGAAGAAGGAAATATGGGTGAAATGTGGCTTCCGGCCCAAGTGGGTGCATGATGGCGTTAAGAAAGTTTGCGACCCAATTACTTTAGTTTTCTAAATTAGCCAAATGACACATGAAAGAGTTTAACGGTTTATCGTGCTAATCAGTCAAACAACCGTAACAATCACAATACGTCTTTTCATATCACTACATGAACAGTTACAAGGCAACAGTCATATAAGTACACAATTAAACAGTTAACGTGCAATAATTGTGAAAACAGAATCTTGGAAACTCGAGTTGTCACAAGAAGCATCCCCAAAAGCAAAAGCAAAAACAAGAAACAGAAGACTGACCACGGGGCCGTGCCCATTGGACACGGGGGCGTGGTCAGTTGCCTGCAGAAAAGACAAAGCTGTGGAAGCTTCTACACCCACCACGGGGGAATGCCCAGCTCAGCACGGGGCCTGTTCAACGCTAAGATACGCAGAATCTTGCAAAATCTTGATAGTACAGATACGCTTCTGCCCACGGGGTCATGCCCGCTGAACACGGGCCGTGTGGAATCCTATGCTGACAAAAGAATTTAATGAAGGAAGAGAAAAGGATGGCCACGGGGGCGTGTCCGCTGGACACGGGGCCGTGGCCAGGCTTCTGTTCAAGCTATAAATAGGGGTGCTTGGATCACTTAAAAGGCATCCCTTGGCAAACCACTACTCTGCCACTTTGCCACCACTCCACCACCACTACACCACCAACACCCACCACCATCATTCATCATCCACCTTTAGAGTGTGTAGTAGTCTCGGGATCTAAGATTGATCGTAAGAGTTCTTGCCAATCAAAGGCCATGTTTGGCTAAATCTCTTACATCACTTGGTGAAGACAAGTCTTTTATTTATTACTTTTGATTTTTAATCTTTCGGCACTTTTTATTTGGTTTTGTATTAATGACTTTAATAACTAGTTTCTTATGTTGAAGGTGAATTTTCTTTATCATTTGTCCGTGGTGTCTTGGCATTACTTTACTATCTATATAAAGTAAAAGATTTACATCATTCATATCTCTACGGTCTATATAGAGGTATTCTGGCTACCTGGTCGAGGGTTAAGGGAATGGTTTAGTAAGCCTCTTGCCTTGTTCAGTTTATAGATCCTACAAGGACCTGGGTCAAGATTACTAGGACCTCCTTCAATACCCATTGGTATTGGATGGTGGGGATGCGAATGGCTTGACCCCCTCATATGTAAACTACTATTAATACATTAAACCGGCTACTTGGGATTGTATCCCTGCTGACTCTAACCACTTGCCAAGGGTAAAGTCACCTTCAAAAGAGGGGCCTACCACTTTTCGCATTAATAACTTAATTAATTATCTTTCAATATTCCGACCCTTTGGGATTGTATCCTTGCTGACTCAAACCACTGGGTTTAGGGTAACGTCACCATCAAAAGAGGGGCCTACTACTATAACTAAGATAATCTCTTAAAAAGTCTGAAAGTGCAAAAATCATCAAAGGATACTTAAAAGGCGAGTCGAATCCAAGTGATTCATCTTGTCTATCTGTTTTTTTATTTTATTTTTATTTCTGCATTTTTTGTTTTTATTTTCATGTTTAAAACCTTTTCCAAAAAGATTAGATTGATTAGACGTTGAGGATCAACCAGTACTAAAAGCTCTTGTGTCCTTGGACGACCTCGGTATCTTACCAACACTATACTAAGGTCACGATGGGTGCACTTACCCAAGTTTGTGTTTAGTGTTAGTAGAATATCGTGTTTTATAAATTTAATACTTGACTAATGTGTAAAATGGGCTTAAAATACCAATAAAAATATATCGCACTCGACACGCATCACCCCCCCATCCAAACCCAAAAAGACCAAAATAAAAACCAAAAAGCCCACCAAACCCACAAATAAGGGTCCTCTGGAAGATGAGATCCCAGAGGTTAACCCTGTGACTACATCAATGTCACTAGAAACCAGTGTTGCTACTTCCTCAAAACAGATGGAAAGATCTCAACATGAAACCTTAACTCCTCATGATTCCTCACAAAAGGAACATGTTGTAGCATAGGGACACCACATTATGAAACATTACCCTCACTTGAGAGTATGTTTAAAAGCCCTTCACCCATGGCAATGTCTCTTTCAACACCACTCCTTTCATCTCCTATTCCACCTACCATTATACCACTGTTTGAGGCCATTGAAATTCAGACTCAAAGCGGCCCCTCTCACCAACACATTACTGAGAGTATAACTTCAACATTGGTTGTGTATGAACCTATTCAGTTGGCTAAACCACAAACAGATGAGGAGGTTACACCACTTGAATATCCTGAAATTCTTGTTGGTAGTTCCAGTGGAGCAACTACTACAAATGTTGGATCCACTGATCTACATTTGGACAGTAGTTTCATCAGTCAGACTCCCTTGAAGGCAACCACTACTGTGTCTACCAAGGTATCCACTTGTATGTTTACTAAGGTAACCACTGATCCAGAGGGAAGTCCCTAGAACCAAGAAAAAGGGGCATCTACTAATAAAAACTTGGAGACTCCTCCTATTTCAAAACAGATACAACCACCTCTGGTGGGAATTCAGATGATCCTATTAAGTTAGGCGATGAATTAAAATACAAGGATTTGACGGAGAGGATGTCCAACATTGAAACAATTTTGGTGAAATTAAAGCTTTAATGAAGTAATTGGTGGATGCTTCCAAAAGTCAACCTTCTCATCAGCAGTTATCCCAAGAGCTTTGGAACTCAATACAACCCATTGTTGTAGCTCAAAGGGAACTGGCTGAATTTCAACATAACTCCCACATGGAGCTAATTAGAGTTATGGTTGAAGCAAGATACAAAGACACACACGTTGATAACTAGGGCATCAAAGAATCCCTTGCAAAGTTAACTTCAACATAACTACCCCTGCACCAATCTTTGAAAAAGATGATGAAGATGATGCCAAAAAGGGGGAGAAGGATTCCATTAAAAACTCTGGCAAACCAACACCAAGGAATCAGCCAAAGCAAAAGCCAGAGCCTGCAAAAGACTCTTCTGCTAAATCTTCTGGAAAATCTGACACTAGAAGGAAAAGGGGAGTTGATGAAACCCTGAACATCCAAATAGATGAAGAGATTGTTGAAAAGCAGAAGAGGAAAGACAAAAAGGAAAGTAAAGCAGATGTTTTGAGGAAGGAATTGGAGAAAAAGAGGAAAAGAGAAAACAAAGTTCTAAACATTGGCACTTCAAACAGAAGAAAATCATTCAAACACAACAAACCTCCAATTGCCACATTCCCTAAACCTAAACCATCACCACAAAAGCCAACCATTGTTGGTTCTAAAAAGCCAAACACTAATACATCCAAACCTAAACCTTCACCACAAAAACCACCTCATAAAAAGTAGAAAACAAATTCCTCATCACCACCACCATCTTCCATAGAAGCAGATGTTGATGCACCAAAAGCATCAACAAATGTTAAGACAATAGATGTTGAGACACCAGTGGTTTCAACAGTTGTTAGCGAAACCACTAATTCCACCCAGATTGTTTCTCCACCATCAACAAAACCACCAACACCTCAAAGATTCCTATCACAATCAACATTTTCACCCAAACCAACTTCTCCCTCAAAAACTCCTCTTCTTCCAAAATCTATTTATACCAGAAAAAGAAAGTTCATGCTGCATGAAGAAGAAAAAGAAATACCAGCACCAATTCCTATATCATCGGCTCCATTCATTCCACCCCCATCGCTAAAAACCAACCTAATCAAACAACCACCCGCTGCTACCATCCCACAAAACATTCCATTGGCAGTTCATTACCCTTTGGAACTGCTTGTAGTTCAAAATGAAATGATTCAATTTTACAAAGAGGATGATCTGTGACAACCCGTAACTTGAAGGTACAACCGTTTGTTTAGCTTTTATAAATCGAATCCTATACTTATTTTATTTGATGAATTAATTATGTTCATGCGAAATTATATTTTATCCATGTCGCGTTGAACCGACTCGAACTGTTTGAACCATAGCCATGTCCTGCTAGTCGACCCAACCTACTCGCGCAACCCGAAACCTTTGAGGGTCAAAACATAGCGGGGATATTATACATTACATTTCTAATTCATTGTACATATATATTTGTTGGTTTAGTATAATAAAAACCAACCTAATCAAACTGTTTGAACTATAGTACGTTTAACATGATAGCATGTATGTATGGATGTCCGCAAGTACATAGAAACTTGAAAGATCATAAGTGTATGCGTATTATGGGTGAAAACTGTAGGGATGAATTCTACATGAAACTCAATGAATATGTGATTATGCTAATGAAGCTGTGTGTGTGAGTGTATGACACAAGTTTCTGTACACGTGACCCAGACGTATGCGTGAATATTGAATGTGAATTGTATATGTGGAGATGTATGTGAAAAGTTTATGTGTTAGATAGACGAGTCGTGTATATATTGCGTAGATGAACCGTAGGTGTGGTTAAACGTGTGAAAACTGTTATGTACGAACCGAGTAGGATGTTATACGTAAACCGGGTATGAATGGCTTCATCGAGGCCGGGGATATGTATGCGTAAACGGTGAACTGTGTGCACAATTTATATATGTAGAGCCCTGGATGTAGTGCGACCGTATCTATACGTGAAAGTGTAGCCGTATGAAGTGAAATAATACTTACATAGCCCTAATAACCTCATAAAGATTAAACGTAGCCTGTTAAATTGGGCCTCTTGCAACTGAATAATGTTGCCTCTGTTTGCATATAAAATTGCTAGATTATAAACAAGAAAATCTAACTATTAATTACTTTTATTTTATTGAAAAATATTTTTTGTTATCTCTATTAGTTGTAAGTATGTAGATATGTGCGTACGTGATCGATTGTATACGTGTATTTGTGGGTGTAAGCATCGATGCATGCATGTTTGATTATAGATATGTGGGTTGGTATGAATGTAACAAGCACCAGTATGGCCATTGATGGGTTTCCAAGCATGAAAATATATTTAATATATTTATTAAACAAAAAAAAAGTAGGTGATGTTTTCATAAAGTAAGTGCATACGTGTTCCTCATTAAATTTCGTATAAGATTTAGAATCATGAACTATAAGTCAAGATTTAAAAATTTCGAAGTTTATTTTGCAATACGAATCTGCTCTGATTGTTTGACTAATTGAAATTAATGGGACTGATGCTATCTTGAATATCCGTGCTTACCTGGTAATTGTACAAAGATTATATATGATATTGTCCGCATGCTAGTTGCTAGATACGAGTAGGATACGTGTTTTCGCATGAGCACACACACTAACTCTTAAATGGTAACCATAATAGGACGTGGTTGACCAAACTAGCTCAAGTAATTTAATCTGCCGAGCTAAGCTAAGGCGAGTTCACACTCCTAAGGCATGGGATTCCCGGTGGGTTGGGAATGGGATTGAATAACTACTCGTACTATCATTACTATTAAACTACTTACTACTGTCCTCCGATTGAAGGGCACGTACGTAAAACCTACGTACACCCATACTTACTACTGTCCTCGGATTGAAGGGCACGTACGTAAAACCTTCGTACACTCATACTCGCTACGGTCCTTGGATCAAGAAGGGCACGTACATACACGACTAGTCTAGTAACATACAACATGGGAAGCCCCCACTATTCATCGCAAACATGTTCGGGGAACCGCGATACGGATTAATACAATACACATGGGAAGCCCCCACTAATCATCGCAAACATGTTCGGTGAACCGCGATACAGATTAATACAGTACATGGTTTACGAAATAAACATATGATATACGAACACTATAACTAAACAACCAACTGTGAACTCGCTCAACTTTGTTGTAGACTCGTTGTTACATGCCTTACAGGTCGATAGGTACTCATGGAGCTTGCACAGGGAGGCGCGATCGTTGTGGGACATGGACAGTGGGTGCCATGTTAAAAACATTATAACATTTCGAACTTAATACTTATGTTGGGTTTTCACATTTATGCTTCCGCTAAACACTTAACTATGTTTTGATTTGAACACCTTTTGTATTGATGGGTTGAACTTTATTTATAACTTACAATGTTCAATATGATTGATGGCTTGATCCTGGTCAGTCACTCCAAGCGGTGATACTCCGCGTGTGGATTTTGGGGGTGTGACAGATTGGTATCAGAGCCATTGGTTATAGTGAACTTGGTTTTAAAAAGGGAAAAGTCTTTTTGATAAAAACCAGACTATAACCTGTTCAGTGCTCGATGATCCACAACGACGCTTCGCTCCACGTGCAAGACTCAACACTCTAGGTGGTATGATTTATTTTTGTATTGCCTACTTGCTAGTTTACATTTACATTGTGTGTTGCTTATGGTATGCCCAGTTAGAGTAGTAGCATGTTATCTATTAACCCTGATGCGTTATATATGACACCCGAATGTTTACTTCAAATTTGACAAGTGGTGGTCAAATTTATTTCTGTTCCCTCGTCACCGCACTACGACCATTGTTTAGGTGTTCTAGCTAGTCATACGCTTATCTCGACATGACGTCGCCATCTGACCCTCCGTACATTCGGATTGTACGTCAACATTCACGAAGACCAGACCTGACTCAAACGTACTTGGATTTAGGAGAACTATACCTACGCATCCCTGTTGACGAACCTTATCACCTTCGCCTGTCATCGTCACAAGAAACGAAGCAACCACAGTTACACGCGTTCGTCGTTTTGCAACTCGCAACCTTACCCACCAAACTCTGTTTTGGACAAATGATACACTCGCGCGACCGCGATGCAACGAACTTCCCTTTTTGTGCCATGCCGCCATGCACCACTACTGGAAATTACTTCTAGACAACAGATTAGCTGGTCGAGTCCTTCGGTTATTGATGGACCCCTGTTTTCGCTCGATTCTTCGTATGAACCTCATTAATTCCCCGTTTCTTCGATTGGCAACTGATTTAACGAAATGCCAACAACCATACCATGATTTTCAACGATCACAAGACTACCTTATTACCCTGTTGGATGGTTTATTCTTATTCTACTTGATTAGCCGTCACGTATACCCAACTTAGCGAACGGAAGCCATTAATGGTGAAATAGTCTTCAGGACAATTGGGGACAGAGTTGTGGATCACTCAACCTACCGGAAAACATGATAATTTATACGTTTACCTGACCCACCTTACACTACAAGAGACGTACTCTAATGTCATGATAGTTTTTCTTTCATATGCGGAATCTTTGCACTAGGTCTTGCACCAACACGTGAATATTGATTAATGATATGTCCAATTTCTACCATTGGCTTAGACCAAACCATCGCTCTCTTACCACAGTGACCTTACGTTCTCACTACTCCAGGCTGAGATACTGAAACGAACACGCTCTAGCTTAAAGAAAGTGGAAGGCTCGACTTTCGATCATTGGTGATCACTCCTCAAAACCTTGAGGGTGGCAGTGTATTGTTGATACGATCATACTCCCTTGAACACGTTTTCGCATTTTTCCTTTGGAACCTCACAACTACACAGACGTAAGTTGGATTCATTCGCACGACCCAAGGAACTAACTAACTACTGGTTTTCGAATGAACCTATGGTTTTTGAAAACAACTTTAAACTGAACATACCTGAAGAACTCAGCGGAGTTCACAACGTATTCCCCGTGTCAAATCTGAAGAAGTGTCTGTCAGATGAGACCCTCATAGTTCCTCTCAAGGAACTCACTATCGACGATCAGTTTCGATTCGTCGAGGAACCTGTAGAGATTACAGACCGAGATGTTAAGATTCTCAAGCATACCAGAATACCTCTTGTTCGAGTTCGCTGGAACTCCCGCCGTGGCCCAGAATTCACCTGGGAATGAGAAGACCAAATGAAACGCAAGTATCCCCTGTTGTTTAAGGAAAGTGTGTCCACTACTGAAGCAACTACGGAATTTCAGGACGAAATTCCAAACCAACGGGTGGATGATGTGATACCCCAGGAAACCACGCAACCTAACTAGCTTCCTCAGTGACTACGTGCTAAATTTCGGGACGAAATTTCTTTCAACTTGGGGATGATGTGACAACCCGTAACTTGAAGGTACAACCGTTTGTTTCGCTTTTATAAATCGAATCCTATACTTATTTTATTTGATGAATTAATTATGTTCATGCGGAATTATATTTTATCCATGTCGCGTTGAACCGACTCGAACTGTTTGAACCATAGCCTTGTCCTGCTAGTCGACCCAACCTACTCGCACAACCCGAAACCTTTGAGGGTCAAAACATAGCGGGGATATTATACATTACATTTCTAATTCATTGTACATATATATTTGTTGGTTTAGTATAATAAAAATTATGGTTCTACTTCGGCTAAGGAAAACCCAAACAACCATCCATGTCCTTATCCTATTCATGTACGTATACATGTTTTAGTTTGACAAAATTTCTCACACAAGTTCAGTATTTGCGGCCCAACTCCTTAGCCCAAAACTCTTTGTCTTTCGGTCCAAGAAATCAGCAACCGCCTCCAAATTTGAAACATATATTGTGTGCGTGAATGCATGAAAGAGGAATATCTAAACAAGAAGTAAAACCCTACCCGCCCCTCCACAGAACTCATCGTCTTCCTCACCCCTCCTTTACTCGGAATCCCGCAACGAAGCAGCCGCTACCATCTTCTTCTCCGGCGAGTACAGCCTCCACGGATCACCGGTAAGAACCTTCTCTCCTTTTTGTTGCATCCTAATGTAATGTATCCGTCATCATCTCCGTTCGATCTCCTGTTCTTGGTACACGTATGTAGTTTATCTGTGTTGTGATTTCAAGTAGGTGCATGAGGGTTAACTATAGTACGTTTAACATGATAGCATGTATGTATGGATGTCCGCAAGTACATAAAACTTGAAAGATCATAAGTGTATGCGTATTATGGGTGAAAACCGTATGGATGAATTCTACATGAAACTCAATGAATATGTGATTATGCTAATGAAGTTGTGTGTGTGAGTGTATGACATAAGTTTCTGTACACGTGACCCAGACGTATGCGTGAATATTGAATGTGAATTGTATATGTGGAGATGTATGTGAAAAGTTTATGTGTTAGATAGACGAGCTGTGTATATATTGCGTAGATGAACCGTAGGTGTGGTTAAACGTGTGAAAACTGTTATGTACGAACCGAGTAGGATGTTATACGTAAACCGGGTATGAATGGCTTCATCGAGGCTGGGGATATGTATGCGTAAACGGTGAACTGTGTGCAAAATTTATATATGTAGAGCCCTGGATGTAGTGCGACCTTATCTATACGTGAAAGTGTAGCCGTATGACATGAAATAATACTTACATAGCCCTAATAACCTCATAAAGATTAAACGTAGCCTGTTAAATTGGGCCTCTTGCAACTGAATAATGTTGCCTCTGTTTGCATATCAAATTGCTAGATTATAAACAAGCAAATCTAACTATTAATTACTTTTATTTTATTGAAATATATTTTTTGTTATCTCTATTAGTTGTAAGTATGTAGATATGTGCGTTCGTGATCGATTGTATACGTGTATTTGTGGGTGTAAGCATCGATGCATGCATGTTTGATTATAGATATATGGGTTGGTATGAATGTAACAAGCACCAGTATGGCCATTGATGGGTTTCCAAGCATGAAATTGTATTTGAAATATTTATTAAACAAAAAAAAAGAAGGTGATGTTTTCATAAAGTAAGTGCATACGTGTTCCTTATTAAATTTCGTATAAGATTTAGAATCATGAACTATAAGTCAAGATTTAAAAATTTCGAAGTTTATTTTGCAATACGAATCTGCTCTGATTGTTTCACTAATTGAAATTAATGGGACTGATGCTATCTTGAATATTCGTGCTTACCTGGTAATTGTATAAAGATTATATATGATATTGTCCGCATGCTAGTTGCTACATACGAGTAGGATACGTGTTTTTGCGTGAGCACACACACTAACTCTTAAATGGTAACCATAATAGGACGTGGTTGACCAAACTAGCTCCAGTAATTTAATCTGCCGAGTTAAGCTAAGGTGAGTTCACACTCCTAAGGCATGGGATTCCCGGTGGGTTGGGAATGGGATTGAATAACTACTCGTACTATCATTACTATTAAACTACTTACTACTGTTCTCGGATTGAAGGGCACGTACATAAAACCTACGTACACTCATACTTACTACTGTCCTCGGATTGAAGGGCACGTACGTAAAACCTACGTACACTCATATTCGCTACGGTCCTTGGATCAAGAAGGGCACGTACATACACGACTAGTCTAGTAACATACAACATGGGAAGCCCTCACTATTCATCGCAAACATGTTCGGGGAACCACGATAGGGATTAATACGATACACATGGGAAGCCCCCACTAATCATCGCAAACATTTTCGGGGAACCGCGATACAGATTAATACAGTACATGGTTTACGAAATAAACATATGATTTACGAACACTATAACTAAACAACCAACTGTGAACTCGCTCGACTTTGTTGTTGACTCGTTGTTACATGCCTTGCATGTCGATAGGTACTCATGGAGCTTGCACGGGGAGGCGCGGTCGTTGTGGGACATGGACAGTGGGTGCCATGTTAAAAACATTATAACATTTCGAACTTAATACTTATGTTGGGTTTTCACATTTATGCTTCCGCTAAACACTTAACTATGTTTTGATTTGAACACCTTTTGTATTGATGGGTTGAACTTTATTTATTACTTACAATGTTTAATATGATTGGTGGCTTGATCCTGGTCAGTCACGCCTCCAAGCGGTGATACTCCGCGTGTGGATTTTGGGGGTGTGACATGATCCATCTAGAAGAACCTTCCCATCACTGCAAGGCTTCAGTACACCTTAGAACATTGATGAATATTTGAAGATGAAAGTTAAACAAGCTGAGCTAATAGCCAAACATGTGAGTAAAGGGAAAGGTGACAGGAATTACCAGGGCACTTATCAACATGAGCTTAGTAAGCTCGGGAAATTGGAAGACTTTGCTAGAGACCTGAGTAAGTCTATGTCAGAACTGCCACCAAATGCTGAACTTTAAAAGGAATTGAGGGTTGATTTCTTAAACATCATCATCGATACCAAGCCTTACAAAGCCAACAGGTCTTAGTTCAATGGCTGGTCTCTAGAAGCTCTCAAAGAAGAAGTAAAAAGAATAGAAATGATGAATAAAGATCCTCAAATAAAGAAATCAGCACCCAACTGGAACAAATACAAGAAAGATAATGTGGATGAAGCATTGAGGTACAAAAGGAAGAGAGTAGAGCTTGTTGCAACTAACTATGGGACTGCTAGATCCATTACAAGATGGTCTAAGAAAAATGTTGACCTGACTTATAAAAAGTTAGAAGAACTTAGAAAGACAGACCCAACAATTCCTCAGAAGCCAGCATATGATGATGAAACCACTGATAGACCTTAGCAGACCATTCCCCTTAAAAAGATATTCTCATCATCTGCTTCATCCATTAGTGTCTTGAATCAAAGAAAAAGACAGAAGCAGGTTGATGAGGAAGATGAAAAGAGGAATGCTGAATTCAGAAAAGAGGTTATCAGAAATCAATTACAATTTGGATTGGATGAAGCTTCTCTATAACTTCAAGCTCAAGCGTCACAAACACTCAAAAAGTTGGCAAGCAGACCTCAATCCCCAAACTCATCACAAATAAAACTTCTCCCAAGAAACCCATCAGACCCAAAAATACTAAAGTGGAAGTCTGACAAAGATACCCATGTATTGACTCTACTCAAGTCTGATGGTAGAGTTGAAAAGCTGTCAAGGTAGGATGTATTTGGTTTTAATGCATATGACCTCCAAGAACTAATGAACCTTCAACTACAAAGGGATGAAGATAATACCGATTCCTTGGATTTTGAGCTCCAGTTCAAAGGGCAAATCAAGGAAAGTTGATGAGAGAATAAAGATCAGATAATGAAGAGTTTTGGCATCATCTATTCTAGGGGTAGATTGTTGGCTCATGTAATCCTTCCTTGAAGAACGAATGATACAAAGCCAAAAGTAGTTCTAAAACAGATGATCCAGAATAACAGTGTTTGAAGATTATTTCCCTCCAATGGCAGTGGCACACAACAACTGATGATCTCTAAACTCTGATGGTTTTATAAAGACTGTTTATGCAAAGCTCTGTTGGATGCAAAGACTGTTGAACACCAATCAACTGCTGAAGTCAAAGCCCTGATCAACCTTAATGGAAAGCACTACTCAGCCTCATCAGTGTTTGAGCACCATCTGCGGATAACATCATCAGAGTTTAGTTAATTAGTGTCTTAATGTAACAGTGTCACACCCTGACTTTTGCGGAAGCGTGATTTGGTGTGACTTGCTGAATATCATTGCATTCAACCATAACAAACAACTATATGATAAAACCAAGATGTTCATTCATAGATAGTTTTCAAAATAAGACTTTAAATTTAGATCACGTGATAACCAAAGCTTAAAGTTCCATACTAGACTCCACAAGGAGATAACACATGATTCAAACCTTTCAGTAGTGGATGACATCTTTTATTAAAAAGAAAACTTGAAATCTTGAACGCCCACCGGATCCATAATCGATTTCCTGAAATACGTGTAGTTTGAAAACATCAACAAAAGTTGAGCGAGTTCATGTGTTTTGTATGTGTACACGAACATCCTTGAAAACATGTGTAAGTATGTATGTATGTACTTGTAAATCGGTATGAAAGCAACAAGGAAACAGATCAATTAATGTGTAGCTAATACATTAATATGTATGCAATGGCATAGGAAGGCTTAAACCTAGCAGATTTCGCACCGGGCCAACCGGCAGGAAGACATAGTCACCACATGGTCCATACTGCGGGCGCATGGGCGGGGCTCACTACACCCAAATAGATCTATCACTCATGTCCCTCGGTCCTTATACGAGGATTAATGGTATTAAGTTAATCGCCTACCCATTCACATGATCTAACAGTTCATTCCTAAGCTAA
Organism: Helianthus tuberosus; assembly: GCA_030545235.1. Lineage (NCBI taxonomy): Eukaryota > Viridiplantae > Streptophyta > Magnoliopsida > Asterales > Asteraceae > Helianthus > Helianthus tuberosus. The sequence continues at coordinate 128,719,160 of CM060360.1, forward strand.
CCATACCATTTGTAATCATCAAAACATTTGTAACATGTATTTCACCCCCGAAGTTATAAAACCAAAAACAGTTAAAAGAAAAGGGGGACATGAACTCACAGTTTTGCGTTCTTCGTATCCAATGTAACTCAAAGCTTCCTCTAGATCGCACGACTACCTACATGCGTACTACGGTTCATTAGACGGGTGGGTCGTGCCTTGACCTTGGTCTTGTTTAGTATTTTTGAGTTACGTTTCTTTGTGTCGTCAATGTTATTCCAAGTATATAATTATTTGTTAAAATAATAAATATTTTAACTTAAATTATATTTATTAAATTTTGGAATATTAGTTAAAATAATATATTTTAACTTGTCACATAACGTATTTTCACATGTATATCTTCCCCAAGGATGGGTGTATTCATACTCGTATTCTTAACCTTGCGTATTTTAGCCAAGTATCGGTGGCGTATTCCGATGTGTATTTATACGTACGAGAATACGTATTTTTATTGTGTTTATTAAGTATCTTATACTTAATTTTTGTATTAACTTTTCCGGAATAATATTTCTAATAAAAATACTTCAATATATATTCCCAAAATATATATATTTAAAGAATTATTACATAGAAAAATTACTTATAATTTTTCCTTTGGCAAAAATATTTATAAATTTCATATAAGTCTCAAAAATAATATATTTTCAAGTTTAACTTGGAAAATATATAAACTTATTTTCACCCAAAAATAATGTAATCTCATGTTTATTCAAGAAAATATATATTTTCTCCCAAAAATAATATAGAGTTAATTACATAGTTAGTCCCTGTGGTTTGCACAAAATAACATACTTAGGTACTAATAGTTTAAAATCACCTTCTAGGGTATTAACTTTTCATTTTGTAACGTTTGGATGTATTAACTTCTAAGGTAGTAACATAGGTAGTCCCGGTGGTTTGCACAAAATAACATACTTAGGTACTAACAGAATGTGATTTTAAGCCTACAAATAAGCTTAATACCCCCAAACGTTACAAAATGAAAAGTTAATACCCTAGAATGTTATTTTAAACTATTAGTACCTAAGTATGTTACTTTGTGCAAACCACAGGGACTAACTATGTAATTAACTCAATAATATATCTTCTAATATTTCCAAGAAATATATATATATATATATATATATATATATATTTATTTATTTACCAAAAATAATATATTTTCTACTTATCAAAAATATGATATATTTTTGTAATAATTGTAAAAATCATATTTTGTTCTCTTGGTGTCCAAAATTCCAATTACCAAAATATACTCATGAGTTAAATTCCGGAATATTTATGTGAGTTATATTTCTTGTTCAGTTTCTCCAATATTTTGGGTATCATTTGTGTATTTAATTCTTGGAATTTTGGATTGTAATTTATGGTATTTTGATGAGTTATATTATTTCAAGTCCTAAAATAATATAACTAATACACATAATATACAAATAATCACACACAAGGTGGCATCTAAATATATATTTCCAACCTCCAATATTTATAAAAACCAACCTCCAATATTTATAATTTTTGTAACAAAAATTATGGCAAACTTTGTACAAAATTTATGGTTTAAAATATACTTGTAAATATTTGTTTAAAAATATTTTCTAAGTGTTTAATTTTTAGGAAAATTTTGCAATAGCTTCCCCTTAAAAATGGAGGTTTCCATGCTTTCAAAGCATATCATTTTCTTTTATAAATCACCACAATCAACAATAAACCAATCAACACTTACCAAATTATCAAAATCAAGCATAAATTACTACTTCATGAACTTGAAAATTTACAAAAAATTGTAGTAACTTACTAGTGTGTTTAGTAAGCTTAGTTACCCTCTAAAGTGTGATTGTTTATTTAAAAATATCATTTTTAAAGAAGTTAGATGTTTACAACTTGTAATTCATTTTTCTAAAAATGTTTCTTCTTGAGTTTTTCTTGTTTCATATGTATTTCTACACTTGTTTAACCACTAAAAATATGGTTAATTTCTTTAAGAACCAAGCTTAAGTAAATCTTGTATTTTTAACTTGGTTTCTTGAAAAATCATTCTTGAAATCATAGATCTACAAGACTTTACACTCACTTTGATCATCACTTTATAGGAAAAACATTTTATACTTCAAGTTCATGATTTACATATGGATGATTACTTTGATCTTAACATAATCATCCTCTCATCTTGCTAGATTATGTCTTTAATCACTATCTAGCAAGATCACATGATGTTTAACATCATAAACATAATCAATCAACAATCAAATAGCATAACCGACAATTTGAAGATATGAATTTGTGTAAGTTCATTCAGAAGCTTGAAGAAAATGAATTGGCTGTTCAGAAAACTGCTATCATGAAGAATCCGGGTGCTCAACAAGATGTTAGTCTATACTATAAAGGAAGCAAAGTTGAGACTACTCCGAGTCCGAAGATTCAGACTGCTTTCAGTACTGATGGTAATTCAGGAACAAACTTATTAGCTTGCACCCAGTTTTCAAAATGCTCTTGTCATCTTTTAAAGTCCTCAATGTACATAAGCTTTGGAGGCTTTTGGAAAGTTCTCGTTTCATTTTCGATTCCAACAGTTTTGCCAACTGTAACTGGAGCGACCGGAGCAGTAGCAAACGCGTTGTAAAACTCGTTATCCATGTTTAGGTATCGAAAGTTCAAAAACTGATTGTTTAAAACAATCTTGGTTCTTACACGATCTTAGTGATTCAAGCAACCTAGTCCAATTCCAAACAATCTGGCCCAATTCTAAACAATTTGACCTAATACTAAACGACCTGCTAAGATGCACCTTGTGCGAACTGGTTAAAGGCCAAACGATCTAAAATCAATCCGTGCATCCTGGTTCAAACGAACTGGGTCTTAAACGATCTGGTTCAAATGATTTGAACTCAAACGACCTGGAAACTATTCACTTCGTGCGAATTGGGTCAAACCGTACGACCTGGTTCAATTACAAGCAACCTCGTGTGAACTGGAAGTAATTTCACATGACCTGGACCAAACCACTCACTTCGCACGACCTGGTTTACAATTTCAAACGAACTGAATGAAACTCACACGAACTGGGTTCACTACGTGCGAATTGATCATTCGCATGACTTGACTTCGAACGAACTGGCTCAAAAACTCATGATTTTGTCCAATTTTGATCGATTTTAGGTTGAATTAAGTTCTGATTTCTTCAAGGATTGGTTAAAACAGTGTTTCGCGTGTTATATCAAAAAAATTGATCATTTTAACCTTGAAATCTCAGTTAATTTGATGAAACGTGTAGAAGAATGAGTATAAATCAGAAGAAATCAGTTTATATCTGTGAAAACAAGCTGAAATGGTAAGAACTCTTCCTCCTGAGCTCTGATACCACTCGTAGGATCGTTGAATCGATCAAATGAGTCGATCAGAAGAGTTCTAGACCAAACCAAAGGCAGAATTCAGTGATTCGATCTTCATTGCAGCTTGATTAACACTAGGAATCACTTTAACTGTCGTTTAGATTGATTTGAAAGCGATTACAACTTGTTCGACACTTCGGCAGAGCTTCGCTACCGGAATCACAACTGTTACAAATGAAATCACAAGTCACCTATTTATAGTAGAACCGGGTCGTACGAACCAGTACTCCCCAGGTCGCACGAACCGGTCAAGCCAGTTCGCATGAACTTGTCAGTTCGTGTGAACCTGCTGGTTCCGACCTGTTTTCTGTTTTTCTTGAACTACGTGACTTGTTCTATCAATTCTATTACAAGACTCGATACAAGACGTAGTCGACAGACATATGCACCAACACTTGGTATTTGTTAAGTTATAATATTTTAACCCTTTAATAATATAACTACTACACAAGGTATTGTTGGTGCACAAGAATGTCTGTTGACTTCATCTTCATCAAGTATTAAGTCAAGAAAGTAAAGATTAGGGTTTTTAATGTTAATTTCGCTTAAATGAACATTAGTTATAGGTGATTTCGCTTTTAAGGTCTAGGTGATTTCGCTTATACTTACACATGGGATTTCGCTTATGTGGTTATGACATAAAAGCGAAATCAGTTACATGTGATTTCGCTTATATGGCATGCCATATGAGCGAAATCAGCCTTAGTATATATACCCACACATGTGTTCATTAGTGATGACGGATAAGCGGAATTAGGTCATTAGCTTGGTAACTGAACTATGTCAAAATCATTCTAGAAAGCTAATAAAGAGAAGAAATTGAAAGGAAAAGCTATTGTTACTTTGCGTGCATTGATTCCGCCTTTACACGTGAAGATGAACTGCCTTGACTGATCGTTTAGGGTCACGACACGGTCCAACAAGTGGTATCAGAGCTTCAGGACGAGGAGTTCATACGACTTCAGCCGATTCGACATTATTATCTCATTTCTACTCAATTTCTCTTTTATTTTTTTCGATTTAAACAAGTTCCTACGGACAAGATGAGTTGAAGTTCAATTATATTGAGCGAAACTAGATTTTAAACAATCTGTAAAAGTATCAGACCTTAAAACAAAGAAAAACTCAATCAATTTTAACAAAATCTCAATCGGTTCACGAACAGAAACTTCATTTTCAGATCTGGAACGAATTTGTGGTTAAAATTGAACATATTACATATCATTGTGATCGGAATTAAGTGTAGAATAACCCTTGAAAGTTTCAGATTGAAATTTGGCTTAAAAATGGGTAAAAACGTGATTCCGCTCTTGTGAACATCGAGTTTTAAACGTCTGATTTCGCTCATACGGACAAGTGTGATTTCGCTCTTTCGGATATAAGTGATTTCGCTCTTGTGGACTTTGTAATTTCGCTCATAAGGACAGTCTCCTGATTTCTCTTATTTGGACAATAAGTGTTTTCGCTCATTCGGACATCATTTGATTTCGCTTTTAAGTACAAAAGTGATTTCGCTTTTGTGACATTGTTGTGATTTCGCTTATCTGTCACATAACAGATTTCGCTTTTGTGTCACATTGATTGATTTCGCTTATCAATCAATCTGACTGTTTTCGCTCGTGTGTCATTATTTTTCAAAATTTCAAAATTTTAATAAGTGTTTGCTTGTTTGTTTGTTTGCAGGTGATTCAAGGCGATTTCGTTTGAGCAGGATATTTCATTTGAAAGTGATTGACATTGTAAAAATTGTTATCAAAATATGGATAGTGATGATGAATATGGTTGTTCCTTTGGAGATGATATTTTTAACAATAATTCAATGGATATTATTGATATTCTTGCCAGAAAACCAAATTCTAGAAAATCATTTTCAATAAACAAGGATTCAAAAATTGTTGTGGATAAAATAGAAAAGAGTTTTGAAGTTAGTTCTGAAAAAGATGAAAAAGTTTCAGAAGTTATTTCAGAAAAAGTTCCAGTTTTTGATCATTCATACTCATCTGATGAAGAGTGTGATGATGATAGCAAAGAACTTGAGAAACTTGAGTTTTATAAACAGTTATTTTCATCTGAAATGGTTAATGATTCTTTTGCAGAACAAATTAACGAGCTCAAGAATAAACTTGCTGCGAAAAAGATGAATCAAAAGGCAGCAGATGTTGAAGAAATTAAGAAAGAAGCTGTTATGGAAAAACAGCAGGTTTTTGAAGAAGTAATTTCAAAGAAAGAAGTTGATGTTGAAAAGACGAATGAAAAATGCTCAAAATGTGATAAACTTGAAGCTGACAATGTCAAATTCTTGAAGGATGTGGAGATTTTAACACTGGAAATCAAAAGTTTGAAGGATGAGAAAGAATCTGATAATAAACAGATTCTTGAAATGAGAGAAAATTGTGAGAAATTGACGTTAGAAAATGTCAAACTGTTGAGTAGTTTGGACAGTTTGACATTGGAAATTAACAATTTGAAAGAAAAAGAAAAAGATTTTCAAAGTCAAATGAAGGTTTTAGAAGATGAAAAATCTGTTATTTTTAACAATAATCTTGAAAACAGATTGAAATAAATTCTCATCTTCAGAAAATCATTCGGCTTGAAAATGAAGCTGAAATTGCTCGAAATAAAATTACCGAGTTTGAGAATAAATTGAAAGGTTTTGTGGCTTCGGCACCATATGAGTGTCCAAAACCAATCAATTCAGTTCCAATAAGTGACACTGTCACAAATTTTGACAAAGTCAAAATTGAAAATTGTGATGAAATATCTGATGATGAAAAAGAAAAGAAAAGAAAAATATTTTTAGAATTACAAGAAAATTTTAAAAATAATGTTTTGCAATCTACTGAAACAGGTGAATGTTCTAAACAAAAACCTGTTAAGAAGAGTGTAGAACAGAAACAAAAAGATAAAAATTTGAAAAATCCTAAAAAAGAAAATAAAAGCTCATCAGATAAGTCATCCAATCATCATCAAAAATCTAAAAAATCTAAAAATGAAAACTCACAAAATGTTGGTAATAAGTGGTGCAGGTTTGACCACAGTGCTTTAAAGCCAAAACCAGTTTTCAAGAAGAGTGATGATTACCACAAAGCCAGACAATGTTATGATCTAACCATATGGTGTGAAAGTGGTGAATGGTACGATAACAGAGTGTGCTACACTTGTGGTGTGAGAGGACACATTGCTGTTAACTGCCAGAATTGGAGTTATGAGACAAAAAGATGCTATAATTGTCAAATCAGAGGACATATTGCCAGAGATTGCTTAAGGAAATCGATGGGAAGATCGAGGGTTGAATCTCAAAGAATGGCAAAGAAACCAGTCAACGTCAAGCCCCATGAACAGAAGGTTCTAAAACCTAAAGTTCAGGATCAGACAATTCAAGAAAAGAAAGTTAAACTTTCACAGGGGCAGAAAGACAGACTGCGAAAGAAAAGGAAAAAGGCGAGAGAGTATCTGGAGAAGATTTTGTCTTCGAGTTCAAAGGACAGATTGAATAAAAGTTCTGATGAATCAATTCACTCGACTGCAAAGCCAAGTAAATTGAATTCTTCAGATGCAAATCTGAGGACAAAAGAGAAAAAGGAGAAAAAGAAAGTTGTCGGCGATGTATCTGGCTCATCAAAGTCAGACAAGCCAAGTTCGGGCAATGAATCTGATTTAAAAAAATCAAATGAGCCACAAGTTGAGGTAAAAAAGGAAGAAACCGTTCCATTAATGAATGATGAGAACTTTCCACCATTACAAGCCGCAAACCTAAAATCAAAAGGTGTTGATGCTGGAAAAATGTTTAATAGCAATGTTAAACATATTTTTAGTAAGATGGCTGATGGTAAGGTTAAAGGAGTGAAAGAATTTTATGAAGAAAAGAGAAATGTTCAAAACACACCCAAGACTGGTCAGGCTTGGGTACATAAATCTGTTGGTTGAATTTCTGACTTGCCGGAGTTCCCAGGTTGGTAAGCGTGGAACATGAATCGGCACATTTTCTTGAGAAATTCACAGGATGGTAACTGTGATATTTCGATTTACAAGTGGTAAATCAGGGACATTAAGTTGTACTTGATTTTCTACAAGTGTTTGTGTTGATAGAATCCTTGATCTGTTAAATCTTTCAAAATGGTTAAAGGAGAACAAAGTGATGAAGTAATCCCCTAACCAACAAGTGGTTTGTTAGTTCAACAAAACTAATTTTCTGGAAAAACCATTTTGATTAAAACAAACTTAAGTATTTTGAAATCTTAATGGGAAAATAGTTTGTTGTCAGGGGGAGTTCTGATTGTTAAGTCGAGTGAATGGCGAATTGAAGTGATTTGATATCAGTTTGTCACGTTTCTTGTATAGTTTGTTTTCAAATTTTCCTTGAAAATCAAAATTGAAACATATTTTGATTTTAGGGGGAGAAAATTTAAAAAAAAAATTAGAAAATTTGAAAATGCCAAAAACATTGAAAAAGCAAAAATGAGTTTTGTTGTGAAAAAGAGGAAATGATAGTATATCAGTGAACTATCACAGCATGCTAAGGATATGAAATGTCAAATGTGATAAACGGTCTCACTGATGATGTGTCAGTAGGTTTTTGCACATTTAGTAAATTGTGTCGAGATATAAACCTAAATTTCAAACTTGCTTATATCGTGGGTAACATCTCTCGGATATATGGGTAACCCCCGAAATCTTGTTTGAAAGGTCTCATATTCTGATATACTAGGTTTTTATACTCAGTGATATCTGGGGTATTATTCCGGGACTTCTGCTGAACGGTAGTTCTGACCTAGTCCTCGAATAATACTTTCTGCAAATGCTTGAAACATAGCATCACCCTCAGCATCAATGATAAGACAATAAAATTGCTTAGCAATGTTGTTGTAAAAAAGATCCTCTAAAGGGGACACACTCAAAAGTTGAGTCATGATCTCTCTGCTGAACGGTAGTTCTGACCTGAGCTCTCATGATTCTTCATAATTTATTAACCCCTTACAGATATCATTTGTGTTATAATTGCCTGTAAGACTGAATATTGGGATCTGGATACGGGAGTATATTCTGAGGTGGGATACGCGATTAAGTTTAAGTATCTAAGACATTAAACTCGTATCTCGAAGCAGTTGAAATGTGTGTGAAAATTTAAGTGGATCAATATACTGACAATCTAAGTGAATCGTTTAGAACTTAACATGTTTAAAGCTTAACGGTGCTAGTGATTGGTCTCATAAACTGATATGATCCTCTTACACAAACTCACAAAAATATTATTTGTACATATTTGTTTACTGCATTTCTTTAAAATCAAAATTCAAAAAGATTTTCGACAACTGATGTTGAAGAGCTGATATTCAAAATTCCAAGTGCTAAACATGATGAATTGGGTTGGGAGAATATGTTGAAAACTTTGAATGTCATATACAAATGTTTTGAAAGACTGTGTGGTTAGTTTATCAAGGTCATTCATTTGAACTTGATGTAACTAGTATGATTGTTTGTGTTAATGATGTCTATCAGTAAGTTTACTAAATTCAATTGTTATAAATTTGTGAAAATTATGTGAAGGCAGAGGATGTGCAGGTTAACAGGTTGTAAACTTCATTATTCCCAAAGGAAGCTAAATGTCAAAGCTTGAACCAGATATCTCAGATTCTAGCATATCGAGAGGGGGAGTCTGTGAAAGGGGGAGTCTGGATCAACATTCAAAGGGAAGATGGAAGTTAGAGACAGGTTGTGATTCTGAAGTTTGTGAAGATAGAGTGCTTATGATGAGAAGATAGAGAGGTGGAGAAAAGACTAAGACTGAAGACTCAGGAGCTGAAGACTACGTCAACATCCAAAGGGGAGTCTGTTGGTGCACAAGAATGTCTGTTGACTTCATCTTCATCAAGTATTAAGTCAAGAAAGTCAAGATTAGGGTTTTTAATGTTAATTTCGCTTAAATGAACATTAGTTATAGGTGATTTCTCTTTTAAGGTCTGGGTGATTTCGCTTATACTTACACATGGGATTTCGCTTATGTGGTTATGACATAAAAGCGAAATCAGTTACATGTGATTTCGCTTATATGGCATGCCATATGAGGGAAATCAGCCTTAGTATATATACCCACACATGTGTTCATTAGTGATGACGGATAAGCGGAATTAGGTCATTAGCTTGGTAACGAAACTGTGACAACCCGCACAAAACCAGGTATCCGTACAACTTAATTAATGATTGATTACTGCTTAATTACTGTGCTTGATTGAAACTAGCTGATAAACTGCTACCTGCATACTAATACATGCACTTACTTGCATCATACTTGCCCGCTGTCACTACATTATTTACATACTGAACCCTAGTGACAAACTTGATGCACAAAAAGCACAGTAGCACTAAACGGATACACAGTGAACATGCTGATATAACCAGCATCAGGCAAATACTGCCTCAAGGCCTGTTAAGAGCCTCATATATTTTGACTACACTGGTAGTGAGTGTAGGATATAAGGGTTGTGTTACCGCGTCTCTAGGGATAAGATACACTGATTCGGATGTGCCTAAAACGTACTTTAAGTACCAAACACAGCACTTTAATAATTTAACCAGCTTCTAGCTGACTAGTAAAGTGCCAAAAATGAGAAAATATCACTAGACACTTTCTAAAGTGTCGGGAAAACAAAATGTGTCACTAAAATGTAATAACGACACTTTAAAGTCTTTTGTAACACTTTAACGGATTACTATCCAACCGAACACCCGGACTTTACCCGGCACATGAAAACTTTACTATTTTTAATGTTACTATTTTTCTGAGCCAGTTAGGGTCCCTGATTACCCTAACACCCATCATGACACATAACATAACACTAACTAAGTTAGATACTTAGTTAACCTTACTTAACCTAAACTAATCACTAACCATCTAATTAAAATCGAACCATGGACCCCCCCCCCCAACCGATCGGTTACCTTGGGAGCACCAACATGTACTTAAGATCTTGCCATAATCTTGCCATGTCTAGTATCTTGTAGACACACTATCCAATGGACAATAGCACCCTAATCTTTCTATAAATACACATCACTAACACATGAGATTATCACTTAACATTTTCACCAACACACTTTCACTCTCTTGTCTCTCCCACTCTCGGCCGAAACACCCCAGCCCCCTACACCCACTTTCGACATTCATCCTCATCATTCCAAGACCATTCAAACATCACAAGACACGTATAAGGAGCTTTGGTGCAAGCGGAACGCGAAGGACCACTCTCGTTGGCTTTTATCCACGCGGTTTTCGTCACAACTCTTCCCTAGCCTTGAGCTAGAGGTATAACCTTTAAAACTTGTTTTTACACTCATCTAAAGTGGTTAAAAGGATATTTGTCGGTTAAATCTCGTTATATTGAAAGATGGAACTTTAAAGTCTAGTAAAATCATAAAAATGGTGGTTAATAGCATATAGCTTGTGTAAAAGTCGTAGGACTTGAAATTTGTGCTTATTGTGACCCGATCTATAATGTGGTAGCTCGAAACTTCGTTTAACCCGACTTTGTAAAATCATGTATCTTCACATAAGCTTGTTTTTGGAAGATACAAGGGTTAAAGGTGAACACTACCACATTTTAGAAGCATGAACTTGTAAAGAAATATTTTACTTGTGTAAAAGTGGTTTAACCGGTAAAATGGTGTTTAAAACTAGCGGATCTACGTATCCGCAAGTGGTATCTTCAAAGGACCACACTTTAAAGAAATCATGTTTTAACGAAACGGATCTTACAATGTTAAGAATGATATTTAGAACACACGAGTGTGTAAACACTTGTGTAACGCACATTTCGACAAAATGACTATTTTTGGGAAAAATAACTAGAAGTTGTAAAGTCGGACTTCTCTAAAAACGAGGTTTTTACAAGATTGAAAGTACTTTATATAAAGATCTACGTATATAAATGGGATTTATAATATAGATTCGGAAAAACTACAAGTTCATGCGATTATGCAACTTTACATATTTATTGACTAGTTTGATGTGTCGGAAATTGTTTGATTGAAATAAAGAAGATTGTTGAATTGATTGTTAAAAGAAAATGATACGCTTGAAAGCGTGGCCACCTCCAGTTACAGAGGAAACTCTGGCGAAATTTTCTAAAAACCTAACACTTAGACTTTTTACACAACAAGTGTTACAACTATTTTTGGACATACTTTTGAAACATAAAATTTCGCCAGTACTATATTTTACTAAATATTCGGAGGTGGGATTTTCACAAAATATTAACGTGATAAATATATATTTTCACACACTGTTTATGATTATTTTGTGAAACGCATAAATATTATTTTTAGAGTAAAAATAATGTTTACAAACGTTAACGACTCCAAAAGTAATACAACGCCTTCGCCATAAATATATAAGTTACACCGGTAATTATATTACCACCCGTATGTTAAAACGTAACTTACACAATTACGGAATATTTATGAACGCGTACTTTTACAACGTATTTTGGGTAAATACTTATATTTTGGAGTTGAATATATATGAAGGTTAAGTGAGACTTAATGATGGAAAATATTACGCACATGTATTAAATCCCCCATCCTTGGGAAGGAAAATAACTATCAAGCATATACAAAATGTAACACGAAATAGTTGTCTAACTATTTCCCGCAAACATAAACTGTAAAGCTAAAGCACGGCCATCCGTCTGATAGAATTAGCACTTGTAGGTCGTTGCACAGCTTACTGCTTCAGAGACGCTTGATAGAGTTTACGCATCCACTGTGAGTTCATGTCCCCCTTTTCTCTAACTGTTTTCAGTTTTCTTAACTGCGGGGGTGAAATACATGTTACTTTGTTTACAAGTACTTTATACACGGTATGATTAACGTAAGGAGGTTTAGATCATGTGAATGGGTAGTTAGAACACCGAGGGACTTAAGCGGTAGATCTATCTGGGTGTAGCGAGCCCAGCTCTAGGCCAAACGGACCTCTCGGAGGCTAACCACAACGGACCTGGAGTGACTTGGTTGCCCAACGCAAAAATCGGCTAGGTTGTGTCTTACTTACTTGCATTTCACGACATGCTAATGGCCTTGCAAACCATTGGTGATCACAAGTCCTCTTACACTGCTACATACCAGGAAACTTTTATACTTACAAGTGTTTTACTTACTCACTTGCACATGAACTCGCTCAACATTATTGTTGATTTTTCAACTCACATGTATTTCAGGAAATTAACGGATTCTGGCACGGTATGAACGTTTTCCGCTGCAACCTTTCATGAAGTCATCTGGGTTTAGGGTTGTGCCTCTTTCCTGGACAAGGCATAATCCCTAAATCACGTTTATGTTTTATTTTAAGTTGTAATGTTATTGAACAAGGTTATGGATACTAGAGTATGTCCGCGTTAAACAATGGTAATGTATGTTGATTTCTAAACTTAATGATGACTTGCATGGTTTTTAAATTCATATAGCTTTGTTATGATTACGCTATGGTATTAAGAAGTCACACCAAAATTAACCACGCTTCCGCAAAGCCAGGGTGTGACAGCTTGGTATCAGAGCTCTGATCATAGCGAACTAGGATTCATTCTTGAGTCTAGACTATGATCACTAGGGCTCTCACGAAAACATTTTTACTGCATACCACTTAAGTCCAGAATCCAAAACTTTTTACAAACAAATGTTGAGCACATTTTATTCATTATTTTAGGCCCAGTCGGGAGGCTGAGGCTTGGTCTAGTGGGACTAGGAGTGTTGGTCTAGTGGGACTAGGAGTGTTGACTAGTGGGACTAGAAGTGTTGACTAGTGGGACTAGGAGTGTTGACTAGTGGGACTAGAAGTGTTGACTAGTGGGACTAGGAGTGTTGACTAGTGGGACTAGAAGTGTTGACTAGTGGGACTAGGAATGTGGACTAGTGGGACTAGGAGGATAATTTGAATGCTTACTTGGTGATTTTTGTGATTATCTGATTTTGTGATTGACAGTTTGTGCATACTTATGTTTGTGTTACAGGTACATGGACTCGTCAGATTCAGGTGGTTCAGGCACCACCGGACCCAGACCCATAGTGTCGGATGATTTAGAGTCCTCGGAGCACGAGGTGTTCACGTCAGACTTTACCAGTACCGACGATGACGACTTCCAGCCATTCGCCCTACCTGATGGCGACGATGAGCTCCCTGTTGATATTCCGGCCGGGGATTTGCCACTAGCGGTGATCCCTGCTCCCATACCCCTCGCTGCTTACCCTGCTCATGATTTACCGTTCGACGACGACGAGGACGACGTCGACTTGTTTGAGGTGGAGCCTATGGAGGACGTCCAGGGCGAGGCCCTACCCGCTGTTGCCCCTCTACTGATTGCAGATGCTCCGGCTGCGGAGGCACCTGCACATTCCCCAGCCCAGGACTCCTCTGAGTCTGTGGCTTCTGCACCGACACATACCCTTAGTGCGCAGCACTTTTCGCACGAGTCTGATTCGGACCAGGCTCTTTCTGTTGCTCCCGTACCGGGACTTGTTTATGATACTGACGACGAGGGGGATTCAGACCCTATGTTTCCCCCAGGCTATGATCCTGACCGAGATTTGGAGTTTGTCCCTATGGACGAGATGATGGAGGATCCGATCGATCCTGACTTTGACTTTGATATGGCGTTTGATGACTGGGAGCCTGCCATTGCCCCTGAGCAGGCAGCTGCTCTTGATCCGTTACCAGAGCATGATCCTATGCATGCTGATGTACCTCTTGAGCCTATGGCTGTTGATCACCACCTAGGTATTCCCTTGATTGCAGACGATCATGCCCCTATTGATCCCATTGATCCTCTACCCCTTGATGCTGTACCTGTTGACCCACCATTTGAGCACTTGGCACCCGTTGACCCTGTTGTAGCCCCTTTATTTGATCCCGTTCCCATAGAGCCCGGACATGCACCGTTCGCGGCACAGATGGATCCACCGGACGAGGCCGCACAGCACGGGTGGATCCCGGCTGATGAGGACGTCCCACCACTACCCCCACAGATTCCAGACGCTAGACACACTGACTTTTCGTTTCAGATTCCCACATACATACCTCCAGCGGGGCCTGGAGAGGGCTCTTCAGCCCACCCATCAGGGCATGTACCGATGCCCATGCCTTTCTTACCACAAATGCCTTTTGTTCCACCTATTACTGCTCCTTTTGGCGTAGCACCCTTCGATCCCACACGAGATCCACTGCTTTGGTCTCCGTTTTCCCCCATGCCACCCACTGATCCATACCACAGGTTCCATGTGGGCCACACCATTGAGGATGTACTGATGTCTTTTGTTTACCAGCATGAGTCGCACGAGCAGCGACTACAGGAGCTCGAGAGAGCTCGGCCATGTCAGTGCCATGGTCAGGCACCCTCTCCGTTACAGCCGTTTCGATCATTACCCCCTGATTATGCTGCTCGTCTTACTACTTTGGAGCAGCAGATTGCCTCCGTTATTCGCACACAGCAGGCGATGGAGGCAGATTGGTTAGAGATGCGCCGTTTGTTTTATACCCGTTTTCCCCCTCCTCCACCACCATCTGCTTGAGCTCATCAGTGCCACAGGGTAGGCGAGGTGAGAAGTCGGCGATTGCTTTTACTTGCACAGCATTTTGGGGAGACTACGTTATGATTTGACTTTTGTTATGTACTTGATGTTGTATTGATACTGATGTAGCTTTTGACAGGGGTGATGTAGCCCCTAGTGATTGATGATTGTATGTATACACTTACGATGTGGTCTCATTTATATGGCAATCGCAGTTTTCTCACCATATTTTGGATTCGCATGATTACTTGTTTATATTTTATGACATGGGATGTTGTGTGATTGATATTAGTGATGTGTGATAACATGAGATGTTGTGTGATTGGTATTTGTGACATGAGATGTCGTGTGATTAATGTGATTATAACATGAGATGTTATGTACTAATACTATCATTATATACGACCTGACCAACGTAAACCATCTTTTAGAAAGATGCCGCCAAGACGTCAACAACAGCCTATGCCTACCACACAGGAAGAGCTACAACAAATCATTGCTGCTGCCATAGCGCAGTACGCAGCTTCTCAGCCAGGAGGGAGCGGGAGTGTTAACCAAGGCAATAGCAATCCACCTCACGGTAATACCACGCCATTCGAACCTACCATGAACTAGTTGGAGATTTTAGCGATGATGCTAATGCCAAACACATGTTTTAACATACGTGCAGGATGCACCTACAAGCAGTTCTTAGACTGCAAACCAGTTAACTTCGATGGCATGGGAGGTGCAGTTGCCTTTACCCGCTGGGCTGAGAAAACCGACTCTGTCTTACGCATGAGCAAGTGTGCTGAGGATCAACAAGTTACGTACATTTCAGGGCTATTTCTCGACGGAGCCCTATCTTGGTGGAACTTACAAGTCCAAACCTTAGGCGAAGCTGCCGCCTACGCCCTGACTTGGGCCGAATTGAAAGAACTGATGCGCCGAAAGTACTGTTCACGCGCAGAAATTCAGAGGTTGGAGACTGAATTTTGGCACTTAAAGATGGATGGTCCGAAAGTAGCAGAGTACGTCCAAAGGTTCCACGACTTATCTCAAGTGGTTCCTTACATGGTTACGCCAGAATACAAGCGAATCGAGCGCTTCATTTGGGGTTTGGCTCCCCAAATAATAAGCATGGTAACCTCCTCCAAACCAGCGACTATCACAGAAGCCATTGATTTGAGCGTGGCTCTCACAGAAGAGGCGATTCGTCTGAACAAGTTTGGTGATGTAAAGGCAAAGGAGAAAGAGACTCATGTTGAGTCGTCCGGAAGTAACAAAAGAAAGTTTTCAAACTTCAAACAAAGTGTTAGCAGTGATGGTAAGAGAGGAGCACTAAACACGCCAGCTCAGGGTACGACTGGCAGTGGAAGGAGAGGAAGAGGATACATGGGCACCCAACCCAGATGCAATACCTGTCAACGCCACCATTCGGGTCAATGTAGGCTAAAAGTATGCGAAGCATGTGGGAAACATGGTCATTTGAAGGACACCTGTTGGGTTGGTACTGGCCGGGGAGGCCAGGGAGGATATATGAGTAGGAATAACAACCGGGGAGGTTTTGGAGGTCGCCAGCAGGGGAATAATCGAAACAACAATGCCAACCAAGCGGGAAATGCTAACCAGAACAACCCGCCAGTTATGGATGGTGCGGGAAGTGGTAAAAGGCTTGGATGCTTCAATTGCGGTGATGCTGGGCATTTTAAGAAGGATTGCCCAGAACTGAACCAAGCCCGTGGAAGGGTGTTCCAGATCGGTGCACGGGAAGCGCGCCAGGATCCCAACGTTGTTACCGGTACGTTCCCTGTAAATCAACACTATGCATCTGTTTTATTTGATACTGGTGCCGACTATAGCTTCGTATCACTAGAATTTAAGAATATGCTTGGGTTAGCTACTAATAAGTTAGACATACCCTACTCGATCGAATTAGCTGATGGAAAGTTAGTTGGAGCCGACGAAGTAATCAGAGGTTGTGTGATAGAATTGGGAGAACGCGAGTTTACTCTTGATCTACTACCGGTCCCATTGGGAAGCTTCGACGTGGTAGTAGGAATGGATTGGTTATCTGGCAACAAAGCGGAGATTGTTTGCCACGAAAAAGTGATTCGTATTCCAACTGATAATGGTGAGACCATTGTGGTGCATGGAGAAAAGCGTGAGACGCCATTGAGATTTATCAGCTGCTTGAAGGCAAGGAAGTGTTTACAGAAGGGATGTGTTGCTTTTCAGGCACACATCGTAGATAAGAAGGCTGCTGAGCCAATAATCGAAGACATCCCTGTCGTGAGGGAGTATCCAGAAGTCTTTCCAGAGGACTTACCCGGACTGCCACCTCAGAGACAAGTCGAGTTTCACATCGACTTAGTTCCAGGCGCCGCGCCTGTGGCTAAGGCACCTTACAGACTTGCTCCATCTGAGATGCAGGAACTGTCGACACAACTTCAAGAGTTGTTAGACAAGGGCTTTATTCGACCAAGCTTCTCGCCTTGGGGAGCTCCAGTCCTGTTTGTTAAGAAGAAGGACGGTAGTTTTCGGATGTGCATTGATTACAGAGAGTTAAACAAGCTGACGATCAAGAATAGATACCCTCTACCAAGAATTGATGATCTGTTCGACCAACTTCAAGGCTCAAGCGTTTACTCCAAGATCGATCTTCGATCTGGATACCATCAGCTGAGGATTCAAGAAGAAAGTATCCCGAAGACGGCTTTCAGAACTCGATACGGGCACTACGAGTTCCTCGTAATGCCATTTGGTTTAACAAACGCGCCTGCAGTATTCATGGATCTAATGAATAGAGTTTGCAAGCCATACTTAGACAAGTTCGTGATTGTATTCATCGATGACATCCTAATTTACTCAAGGACGAAGGCTGAACACGAACAACATCTTAGAACCATACTAGAACTGCTAAAGAAGGAACAACTGTACGCCAAATTCTCCAAGTGCGAGTTTTGGCTACGCGAAGTCCAGTTTCTTGGACATGTGGTTAATGGAGATGGAATTCATGTTGATCCCACAAAGATCGAGGCAATCAAGAATTGGGAGACGCCTACAACGCCAACCGAGATTCGACAATTCTTGGGTTTGGCTGGCTACTATAGAAGATTCATAGAAGGCTTTTCAAAGATCGCTCAACCCCTTACCGCGCTCACACAGAAGGATAAGACGTTTGATTGGGGAATCAAACAGGACGAAGCATTCCAAATATTGAAAGATAAGCTCTGCAACGCGCCAATTTTAGCTCTACCGGAAGGTACCGACGATTTTGTGGTATACTGCGACGCATCGCGTCAAGGATTGGGTTGCGTGTTGATGCAACGCCAAAAAGTTATTGCTTATGCATCGCGCCAACTGAAAGTGCACGAAAAGAACTATACCACCCACGATTTAGAGCTTGGCGCAGTGGTTTTCGCTTTAAAGATCTGGAGACACTACCTGTATGGTACGAAGTGCACAATCTTCACAGATCACAAGAGCTTGCAACACATATTCAACCAGAAAGAGCTGAATATGAGACAGAGACGATGGGTTGAATTGTTAAACGATTACGACTGCGAGATCAAGTATCACCCGGGGAAGGCGAATGTAGTTGCCGATGCCCTAAGTCGTAAGGAAAGAATCAAGCCCATAAGGGTTAGGGCTCTAGAAATGATCGTACGAACCGATCTTCCCTCGCGCATTCGCGCTGCACAAAAAGAAGCCCTTAAAGAAGGAAATCTTGAGGATGAATATCTCCGTGGGATGGAGAAGTTATTGGCACCAAACAAAGAAGGAACATTATGTTTCGAGAAAAGACTTTGGGTTCCTTTGTTTGGAGGTTTAAGGAATGTTATTTTCGACGAAGCGCACAAGTCACGGTACTCTATACATCCCGGGGCGGATAAGATGTACCACGATCTCAAAGATTACTATTGGTGGCCTAGGATGAAAGGCGATGTTGCTGTCTACGTGAGCGAATGTTTAACGTGCGCTAAAGTTAAAGCTGAATACCAGAAGCCTTCGGGGCTGCTGCAGCAACCTGAGATCCCCAAGTGGAAGTGGGAACAAATCTCAATGGATTTTGTTACAAAACTGCCAAAAACGCCAAAAGGCCATGATATGATTTGGGTAATAGTTGACCGCCTAACAAAGACAGCACACTTCTTACCTATCAGAGAAAAGGATAACACAAGCAAATTGGCTGAAATTTACATGAGAGAGATCGTCGCACGGCATGGAGTGCCTCTCTCAATCATTTCTGATAGAGACGGAAGGTTTGTGTCAAGAATATGGCAATCCTTCCAAGAAGCTTTTGGCTCTCAATTGAATCTGAGCACTGCGTTTCATCCGCAAACTGATGGCCAGAGCGAGCGAACGATACAAACCTTGGAAGACATGCTGAGAGCATGCGTTATGGATTTGGGCGGTAGCTGGGATAAACACTTACCTTTGGTCGAATTTTCTTACAACAACAGCTACCACACCAGTATTGGTGTCGCGCCTTTTGAAGCCCTATACGGACGCAAGTGCCGATCACCCCTATGTTGGGCTGACGCAGGTGATAGGCAACTTGCCGGTCCCGAAATCGTCCAAGAGACGACGGATAAGATCGCGCAAATACTTAAAAACATCGAAGCCGCTCGCCACAGACAAAAGGCCTACGCGGATCCAAACCGTAAACACGTAGACTTCCAAGTCGGAGAGATGGTATTATTGAAGGTTTCACCCTGGAAAGGGGTAGCACGCTTTGGGAAGCGAGGAAAGTTAAATCCGCGCTACATTGGTCCTTTCAGAATTCTGGAAAGAATTGGGACAGTAGCATACAAGTTGGACCTACCTGCTGAACTAAATGGCGTTCACGATACATTTCATGTATCCAATTTAAAGAAAAGTCCAACTCAAGTTGACATTGCCATTCCTATTGACGAAATTCATGTCGACGACACGCTCCACTTCATAGAAGAACCCGTCGAGGTCACAGATTGGAAAGTTAACAGGACCCGCCGGAGCAGTGTCAAACTCGTCAAGGTTCGCTGGAATGCCAGACATGGTCCTGAATACACCTGGGAGCGTGAGGACCGGATGAAAGAAAAGTACCCCCACTTATTTCCCAAGAACCCTGCTTCTACAAGCAGAACTTAAAATTTCGGGACGAAATTTATTTAACGGGGGGAGTATGTGACAACCCGCACAAAACCAGGTATCCGTACAACTTAATTAATGATTGATTACTGCTTAATTACTGTGCTTGATTGAAACTAGCTGATAAACTGCTACCTGCATACTAATACATGCACTTACTTGCATCATACTTGCCCGCTGTCACTACATTATTTACATACTGAACCCTAGTGACAAACTTGATGCACAAAAAGCACAGTAGCACTAAACGGATACACAGTGAACATGCTGATATAACCAGCATCAGGCAAATACTGCCTCAAGGCCTGTTAAGAGCCTCATATATTTTGACTACACTGGTAGTGAGTGTAGGATATAAGGGTTGTGTTACCGCGTCTCTAGGGATAAGATACACTGATTCGGATGTGCCTAAAACGTACTTTAAGTACCAAACACAGCACTTTAATAATTTAACCAGCTTCTAGCTGACTAGTAAAGTGCCAAAAATGAGAAAATATCACTAGACACTTTCTAAAGTGTCGGGAAAACAAAATGTGTCACTAAAATGTAATAACGACACTTTAAAGTCTTTTGTAACACTTTAACGGATTACTATCCAACCGAACACCCGGACTTTACCCGGCACATGAAAACTTTACTATTTTTAATGTTACTATTTTTCTGAGCCAGTTAGGGTCCCTGATTACCCTAACACCCATCATGACACATAACATAACACTAACTAAGTTAGATACTTAGTTAACCTTACTTAACCTAAACTAATCACTAACCATCTAATTAAAATCGAACCATGGACCCCCCCCCCAACCGATCGGTTACCTTGGGAGCACCAACATGTACTTAAGATCTTGCCATAATCTTGCCATGTCTAGTATCTTGTAGACACACTATCCAATGGACAATAGCACCCTAATCTTTCTATAAATACACATCACTAACACATGAGATTATCACTTAACATTTTCACCAACACACTTTCACTCTCTTGTCTCTCCCACTCTCGGCCGAAACACCCCAGCCCCCTACACCCACTTTCGACATTCATCCTCATCATTCCAAGACCATTCAAACATCACAAGACACGTATAAGGAGCTTTGGTGCAAGCGGAACGCGAAGGACCACTCTCGTTGGCTTTTATCCACGCGGTTTTCGTCACAACTCTTCCCTAGCCTTGAGCTAGAGGTATAACCTTTAAAACTTGTTTTTACACTCATCTAAAGTGGTTAAAAGGATATTTGTCGGTTAAATCTCGTTATATTGAAAGATGGAACTTTAAAGTCTAGTAAAATCATAAAAATGGTGGTTAATAGCATATAGCTTGTGTAAAAGTCGTAGGACTTGAAATTTGTGCTTATTGTGACCCGATCTATAATGTGGTAGCTCGAAACTTCGTTTAACCCGACTTTGTAAAATCATGTATCTTCACATAAGCTTGTTTTTGGAAGATACAAGGGTTAAAGGTGAACACTACCACATTTTAGAAGCATGAACTTGTAAAGAAATATTTTACTTGTGTAAAAGTGGTTTAACCGGTAAAATGGTGTTTAAAACTAGCGGATCTACGTATCCGCAAGTGGTATCTTCAAAGGACCACACTTTAAAGAAATCATGTTTTAACGAAACGGATCTTACAATGTTAAGAATGATATTTAGAACACACGAGTGTGTAAACACTTGTGTAACGCACATTTCGACAAAATGACTATTTTTGGGAAAAATAACTAGAAGTTGTAAAGTCGGACTTCTCTAAAAACGAGGTTTTTACAAGATTGAAAGTACTTTATATAAAGATCTACGTATATAAATGGGATTTATAATATAGATTCGGAAAAACTACAAGTTCATGCGATTATGCAACTTTACATATTTATTGACTAGTTTGATGTGTCGGAAATTGTTTGATTGAAATAAAGAAGATTGTTGAATTGATTGTTAAAAGAAAATGATACGCTTGAAAGCGTGGCCACCTCCAGTTACAGAGGAAACTCTGGCGAAATTTTCTAAAAACCTAACACTTAGACTTTTTACACAACAAGTGTTACAACTATTTTTGGACATACTTTTGAAACATAAAATTTCGCCAGTACTATATTTTACTAAATATTCGGAGGTGGGATTTTCACAAAATATTAACGTGATAAATATATATTTTCACACACTGTTTATGATTATTTTGTGAAACGCATAAATATTATTTTTAGAGTAAAAATAATGTTTACAAACGTTAACGACTCCAAAAGTAATACAACGCCTTCGCCATAAATATATAAGTTACACCGGTAATTATATTACCACCCGTATGTTAAAACGTAACTTACACAATTACGGAATATTTATGAACGCGTACTTTTACAACGTATTTTGGGTAAATACTTATATTTTGGAGTTGAATATATATGAAGGTTAAGTGAGACTTAATGATGGAAAATATTACGCACATGTATTAAATCCCCCATCCTTGGGAAGGAAAATAACTATCAAGCATATACAAAATGTAACACGAAATAGTTGTCTAACTATTTCCCGCAAACATAAACTGTAAAGCTAAAGCACGGCCATCCGTCTGATAGAATTAGCACTTGTAGGTCGTTGCACAGCTTACTGCTTCAGAGACGCTTGATAGAGTTTACGCATCCACTGTGAGTTCATGTCCCCCTTTTCTCTAACTGTTTTCAGTTTTCTTAACTGCGGGGGTGAAATACATGTTACTTTGTTTACAAGTACTTTATACACGGTATGATTAACGTAAGGAGGTTTAGATCATGTGAATGGGTAGTTAGAACACCGAGGGACTTAAGCGGTAGATCTATCTGGGTGTAGCGAGCCCAGCTCTAGGCCAAACGGACCTCTCGGAGGCTAACCACAACGGACCTGGAGTGACTTGGTTGCCCAACGCAAAAATCGGCTAGGTTGTGTCTTACTTACTTGCATTTCACGACATGCTAATGGCCTTGCAAACCATTGGTGATCACAAGTCCTCTTACACTGCTACATACCAGGAAACTTTTATACTTACAAGTGTTTTACTTACTCACTTGCACATGAACTCGCTCAACATTATTGTTGATTTTTCAACTCACATGTATTTCAGGAAATTAACGGATTCTGGCACGGTATGAACGTTTTCCGCTGCAACCTTTCATGAAGTCATCTGGGTTTAGGGTTGTGCCTCTTTCCTGGACAAGGCATAATCCCTAAATCACGTTTATGTTTTATTTTAAGTTGTAATGTTATTGAACAAGGTTATGGATACTAGAGTATGTCCGCGTTAAACAATGGTAATGTATGTTGATTTCTAAACTTAATGATGACTTGCATGGTTTTTAAATTCATATAGCTTTGTTATGATTACGCTATGGTATTAAGAAGTCACACCAAAATTAACCACGCTTCCGCAAAGCCAGGGTGTGACAGAAACTATGTCAAAATCATTCTAGAAAGCTAATAAAGAGAAGAAATTGAAAGGAAAAGATGTTGTTACTTTGCGTGCATTGATTCCGCCTTTACACGTGAAGATGAACTGCCTTGACTGATCGTTTAGGGTCACGACACGGTCCAACAAGTATACAAATATTCACACACATGTCTTCTAAATATATACCTTTCAAATATACATTTAGTTATTTTTATTTACAGAAACCAACCTCCGATATTTGTACTTTTGTAACAAAAATTATGGCAAAGTTTATATTGAAAACCATATTTAAAATACACTTGTAAATATCTGTTAGAAAATATTTTCCTATGTGTTTATATTTTTAGAAAATTTTGCCATAGTTTTCCCTAAAAATGGAGGTGTCCATGCTATTAAAGCATATCATTTTCTTTTCAAAAATCATCACAAACAATCAACAATCAACCTACACTTACCAAGTGCCAAAACAATGCTATCTACATAATAATCATGAACTTGAACTTTCATAAAAACGATCGTTTAGGGTCACGACACGGTCCAACAAGTGGTATCAGAGCTTCAGGACGAGGAGTTCATACGACTTCAGCTGATTCGACATTATTATCTCATTTCTACTCAATTTCTCTTTTATTTTTTTCGATTTAAACAAGTTCCTACGGACAAGATGAGTTGAAGTTCAATTATATTGAGCGAAACTAGATTTTAAACAATCTGTAAAAGTATCAGACCTTAAAACAAAGAAAAACTCAATCAATTTTAACAAAATCTCAATCGGTTCACGAACAGAAACTTCATTTTCAGATCTGGAACGAATTTGTGGTTAAAATTGAACATATTACATATCATTGTGATCGGAATTAAGTGTAGAATAACCCTTGAAAGTTTCAGATTGAAATTTGGCTTAAAAATGGGTAAAAACGTGATTCCGCTCTTGTGAACATCGAGTTTTAAACGTCTGATTTCGCTCATACGGACAAGTGTGATTTCGCTCTTTCGGATATAAGTGATTTCGCTCTTGTGGACTTTGTAATTTCGCTCATAAGGACAGTCTCCTGATTTCTCTTATTTGGACAATAAGTGTTTTCGCTCATTCGGACATCATTTGATTTCGCTTTTAAGTACAAAAGTGATTTCGCTTTTGTGACATTGTTGTGATTTCGCTTATCTGTCACATAACAGATTTCGCTTTTGTGTCACATTGATTGATTTCGCTTATCAATCAATCTGACTGTTTTCGCTCGTGTGTCATTATTTTTCAAAATTTCAAAATTTTAATAAGTGTTTGCTTGTTTGTTTGTTTGCAGGTGATTCAAGGCGATTTCGTTTGAGCAGGATATTTCATTTGAAAGTGATTGACATTGTAAAAATTGTTATCAAAATATGGATAGTGATGATGAATATGGTTGTTCCTTTGGAGATGATATTTTTAACAATAATTCAATGGATATTATTGATATTCTTGCCAGAAAACCAAATTCTAGAAAATCATTTTCAATAAACAAGGATTCAAAAATTGTTGTGGATAAAATAGAAAAGAGTTTTGAAGTTAGTTCTGAAAAAGATGAAAAAGTTTCAGAAGTTATTTCAGAAAAAGTTCCAGTTTTTGATCATTCATACTCATCTGATGAAGAGTGTGATGATGATAGCAAAGAACTTGAGAAACTTGAGTTTTATAAACAGTTATTTTCATCTGAAATGGTTAATGATTCTTTTGCAGAACAAATTAACGAGCTCAAGAATAAACTTGCTGCGAAAAAGATGAATCAAAAGGCAGCAGATGTTGAAGAAATTAAGAAAGAAGCTGTTATGGAAAAACAGCAGGTTTTTGAAGAAGTAATTTCAAAGAAAGAAGTTGATGTTGAAAAGACGAATGAAAAATGCTCAAAATGTGATAAACTTGAAGCTGACAATGTCAAATTCTTGAAGGATGTGGAGATTTTAACACTGGAAATCAAAAGTTTGAAGGATGAGAAAGAATCTGATAATAAACAGATTCTTGAAATGAGAGAAAATTGTGAGAAATTGACGTTAGAAAATGTCAAACTGTTGAGTAGTTTGGACAGTTTGACATTGGAAATTAACAATTTGAAAGAAAAAGAAAAAGATTTTCAAAGTCAAATGAAGGTTTTAGAAGATGAAAAATCTGTTATTTTTAACAATAATCTTGAAAAACAGATTGAAATAAATTCTCATCTTCAGAAAATCATTCGGCTTGAAAATGAAGCTGAAATTGCTCGAAATAAAATTACCGAGTTTGAGAATAAATTGAAAGGTTTTGTGGCTTCGGCACCATATGAGTGTCCAAAACCAATCAATTCAGTTCCAATAAGTGACACTGTCACAAATTTTGACAAAGTCAAAATTGAAAATTGTGATGAAATATCTGATGATGAAAAAGAAAAGAAAAGAAAAATATTTTTAGAATTACAAGAAAATTTTAAAAATAATGTTTTGCAATCTACTGAAACAGGTGAATGTTCTAAACAAAAACCTGTTAAGAAGAGTGTAGAACAGAAACAAAAAGATAAAAATTTGAAAAATCCTAAAAAAGAAAATAAAAGCTCATCAGATAAGTCATCCAATCATCATCAAAAATCACAAAAATCTAAAAATGAAAACTCACAAAATGTTGGTAATAAGTGGTGCAGGTTTGACCACAGTGCTTTAAAGCCAAAACCAGTTTTCAAGAAGAGTGATGATTACCACAAAGCCAGACAATGTTATGATCTAACCATATGGTGTGAAAGTGGTGAATGGTACGATAACAGAGTGTGCTACACTTGTGGTGTGAGAGGACACATTGCTGTTAACTGCCAGAATTGGAGTTATGAGACAAAAAGATGCTATAATTGTCAAATCAGAGGACATATTGCCAGAGATTGCTTAAGGAAATCGATGGGAAGATCGAGGGTTGAATCTCAAAGAATGGCAAAGAAACCAGTCAACGTCAAGCCCCATGAACAGAAGGTTCTAAAACCTAAAGTTCAGGATCAGACAATTCAAGAAAAGAAAGTTAAACTTTCACAGGGGCAGAAAGACAGACTGCGAAAGAAAAGGAAAAAGGCGAGAGAGTATCTGGAGAAGATTTTGTCTTCGAGTTCAAAGGACAGATTGAATAAAAGTTCTGATGAATCAATTCACTCGACTGCAAAGCCAAGTAAATTGAATTCTTCAGATGCAAATCTGAGGACAAAAGAGAAAAAGGAGAAAAAGAAAGTTGTCGGCGATGTATCTGGCTCATCAAAGTCAGACAAGCCAAGTTCGGGCAATGAATCTGATTTAAAAAAATCAAATGAGCCACAAGTTGAGGTAAAAAAGGAAGAAACCGTTCCATTAATGAATGATGAGAACTTTCCACCATTACAAGCCGCAAACCTAAAATCAAAAGGTGTTGATGCTGGAAAAATGTTTAATAGCAATGTTAAACATATTTTTAGTAAGATGGCTGATGGTAAGGTTAAAGGAGTGAAAGAATTTTATGAAGAAAAGAGAAATGTTCAAAACACACCCAAGACTGGTCAGGCTTGGGTACATAAATCTGTTGGTTGAATTTCTGACTTGCCGGAGTTCCCAGGTTGGTAAGCGTGGAACATGAATCGGCACATTTTCTTGAGAAATTCACAGGATGGTAACTGTGATATTTCGATTTACAAGTGGTAAATCAGGGACATTAAGTTGTACTTGATTTTCTACAAGTGTTTATGTTGATAGAATCCTTGATCTGTTAAATCTTTCAAAATGGTTAAAGGAGAACAAAGTGATGAAGTAATCCCCTAACCAACAAGTGGTTTGTTAGTTCAACAAAACTAATTTTCTGGAAAAACCATTTTGATTAAAACAAACTTAAGTATTTTGAAATCTTAATGGGAAAATAGTTTGTTGTCAGGGGGAGTTCTGATTGTTAAGTCGAGTGAATGGCGAATTGAAGTGATTTGATATCAGTTTGTCACGTTTCTTGTATAGTTTGTTTTCAAATTTTCCTTGAAAATCAAAATTGAAACATATTTTGATTTTAGGGGGAGAAAATTTAAAAAAAAAATTAGAAAATTTGAAAATGCCAAAAACATTGAAAAAGCAAAAATGAGTTTTGTTGTGAAAAAGAGGAAATGATAGTATATCAGTGAACTATCACAGCATGCTAAGGATATGAAATGTCAAATGTGATAAACGGTCTCACTGATGATGTGTCAGTAGGTTTTTGCACATTTAGTAAATTGTGTCGAGATATAAACCTAAATTTCAAACTTGCTTATATCGTGGGTAACATCTCTCGGATATATGGGTAACCCCCGAAATCTTGTTTGAAAGGTCTCATATTCTGATATACTAGGTTTTTATACTCAGTGATATCTGGGGTATTATTCCGGGACTTCTGCTGAACGGTAGTTCTGACCTAGTCCTCGAATAATACTTTCTGCAAATGCTTGAAACATAGCATCACCCTCAGCATCAATGATAAGACAATAAAATTGCTTAGCAATGTTGTTGTAAAAAAGATCCTCTAAAGGGGACACACTCAAAAGTTGAGTCATGATCTCTCTGCTGAACGGTAGTTCTGACCTGAGCTCTCATGATTCTTCATAATTTATTAACCCCTTACAGATATCATTTGTGTTATAATTGCCTGTAAGACTGAATATTGGGATCTGGATACGGGAGTATATTCTGAGGTGGGATACGCGATTAAGTTTAAGTATCTAAGACATTAAACTCGTATCTCGAAGCAGTTGAAATGTGTGTGAAAATTTAAGTGGATCAATATACTGACAATCTAAGTGAATCGTTTAGAACTTAACATGTTTAAAGCTTAACGGTGCTAGTGATTGGTCTCATAAACTGATATGATCCTCTTACACAAACTCACAAAAATATTATTTGTACATATTTGTTTACTGCATTTCTTTAAAATCAAAATTCAAAAAGATTTTCGACAACTGATGTTGAAGAGCTGATATTCAAAATTCCAAGTGCTAAACATGATGAATTGGGTTGGGAGAATATGTTGAAAACTTTGAATGTCATATACAAATGTTTTGAAAGACTGTGTGGTTAGTTTATCAAGGTCATTCATTTGAACTTGATGTAACTAGTATGATTGTTTGTGTTAATGATGTCTATCAGTAAGTTTACTAAATTCAATTGTTATAAATTTGTGAAAATTATGTTGAGGCAGAGGATGTGCAGGTTAACAGGTTGTAAACTTCATTATTCCCAAAGGAAGCTAAATGTCAAAGCTTGAACCAGATATCTCAGATTCTAGCATATCGAGAGGGGGAGTCTGTGAAAGGGGGAGTCTGGATCAACATTCAAAGGGAAGATGGAAGTTAGAGACAGGTTGTGATTCTGAAGTTTGCGAAGATAGAGTGCTTATGATGAGAAGATAGAGAGGTGGAGAAAAGACTAAGACTGAAGACTCAGGAGCTGAAGACTACGTCAACATCCAAAGGGGAGTCTGTTGGTGCACAAGAATGTCTGTTGACTTCATCTTCATCAAGTATTAAGTCAAGAAAGTCAAGATTAGGGTTTTTAATGTTAATTTCGCTTAAATGAACATTAGTTATAGGTGATTTCGCTTTTAAGGTCTAGGTGATTTCGCTTATACTTACACATGGGATTTCGCTTATGTGGTTATGACATAAAAGCGAAATCAGTTACATGTGATTTCGCTTATATGGCATGCCATATGAGGGAAATCAGCCTTAGTATATATACCCACACATGTGTTCATTAGTGATGACGGATAAGCGGAATTAGGTCATTAGCTTGGTAACGAAACTATGTCAAAATCATTCTAGAAAGCTAATAAAGAGAAGAAATTGAAAGGAAAAGATGTTGTTACTTTGCGTGCATTGATTCCGCCTTTACACGTGAAGATGAACTGCCTTGACTGATCGTTTAGGGTCACGACACGGTCCAACAAGTATACAAATATTCACACACATGTCTTCTAAATATATACCTTTCAAATATACATTTAGTTATTTTTATTTACAGAAACCAACCTCCGATATTTGTACTTTTGTAACAAAAATTATGGCAAAGTTTATATTGAAAACCATATTTAAAATACACTTGTAAATATCTGTTAGAAAATATTTTCCTATGTGTTTATATTTTTAGAAAATTTTGCCATAGTTTTCCCTAAAAATGGAGGTGTCCATGCTATTAAAGCATATCATTTTCTTTTCAAAAATCATCACAAACAATCAACAATCAACCTACACTTACCAAGTGCCAAAACAATGCTATCTACATAATAATCATGAACTTGAACTTTCATAAAAACTTGTAGTAACTCGGTAGTGTGTTTAGTAGGTTTAGTTACCCTCCAAAATGTTTTTACTTCTTTAGAAACATCACTCTTGAAAGATTTAGGTGTTTACAACTTACTAGATGATTTTTCCAAAAATCATTCTCTTGATTTTTTCTTGTAAACAATGTATTCTTATACTTGTTTCACCACTAGACACATGATTAGTTTCTTTTAAAACAATGTTCATGTAAATCTTTGTGATTTAACTTGGTTTCTTTGGAATACTATTTTTGAAATCATTCAAGTTTATGTCTAGTAAACATGTTACATACTACATCATACACAAAATCATTTTCATTTTTCAATTTCATGAAAACATAAAGCATGATGATCTTGGTCTTTCACAAGATCATCACCTTAACTCACTAGATCATGTGTTTAATCACAATCTAGTAGGTTCCTTATTATGTCTAACATATGTTGGTGCATATGTCTGTCGACTTCGTCTTGTATCGAGTCCTGTATCTAGATAGGATAAACCAGAGCTTGATAGCCTAGAAAACAGGGTTTTAGTGTAGTTGGACCAGTTCACACGAACTAGCAGAGCCAATTCATGCGAAGTGGCCACTTCCTATGAAGTGGGCAATGTCAGTTTCATGGGGACTGGATCATCTATAAATAGGAGCTCTTGTCTTTTCATTTGTAACATTGCTGATTCCGGAGCAGAGGTGCTGCTGAAGTGTCAAATGGTCTGTAAAGCTTTCAAATCAATATACAAGATAGTTAAAGTGAATCCTAGTGTGAATCAAGCTGCAATGAAGTCCGAATCATTGAATTCCCCTTTGGTTCGGATTAGAACTCTTCTGATAGACTCGTTTAGGTCGAATCTCGATCCTACAAGTGGTATCAGAGCTCAGGAGGAAGAGTTCTTACCATTTCAGCTTGTTTTCACCGAAAAATCTGTTTTCTACTCATTCTTCTTCATTTTTAAAAAATTAACTGAGATTTTACGGTTAAAATGGACTGATTTCTTCATATAACAAGCGAAATACTGTTTTAATCAATCCGTGAACATATTAGACCCTAATTCAACCTAAAATTTGACAAAATCATGGATATTTGGTCTGAAATCGCGTGAAAACTCCCAGTTCGCTTGAAAAATTCATCAATTCGCTTGAAAGTTGCTCCAGATCGTTTGAAGTGGGTCAGTTAGTTCATACGGAGTGGTCCAATCCGCACGAAGTGAACCATGTGTCATTCAATTCATTTGAAAATAATACTTCAGGTCGTACGGATTGAACCAACACTTCAGGTCGCATGAAAGCTTGTTCTAGTCGTTTAAATGTTCATCGGTCCAAACATGTGCATGTCATCACGTATTTCTTAAAATCAGATTGAATATTAATTGAGTTTGTCGGCCATTGTGATTAATATCGGTCCAATCAAGATATTAAAGTCAATTTGTGACATCACATAAATTATGTTATCGATCCATTCAGAAACAATTGTCGGACATTGTTTAAATGAAAAAGAAAGGATTAAATGATTGCATGTGAACAGTTCTTCGGTCCAATCAGCAATTGATTCGCATCAAGTTTGTCGGCTCATGATATAATAAATCGGTCTAATCAGCATTTGATTTGTGTTGTCTGCTCAGGTCTCCAGTTTGCATGAGTTGATTGAAGCTCAATTCAACGGTCCAATAAAAATTGATCGGTATTGATATTGTCAGCCCAGATTTCGTATTGATTCAGCCCAGATTTGTCGGCCCAATCAGGTTGTTTAAAATCAAACCCGAGATCGCACTGTGTGAATTACTAGATCGTGCCAAAATTTCAGATTGTGTATACCATCAGCTCGTATGAATTGAACTTCCAGATCGTTTGAATATATCTTCAGCTCGCACGAAGTGAGTTTTAAGCTTCCAGGTCGTTTGAATTTGATCCGGGTCATAGCAGTTCGTACGGTTTGAACATATCAGGTAGTTTGAGATTATTTCAGTTCGCATCAACTCCAGTTAGCATCAAGTTCAGTTCGTTTGAGATCCCAGTTCGTTTGAACCTCCAGCTCGTTTGAACTTTGTGTCTTGTGAACTTTTGATACTAAAACATGGAAAACGAGTTTTACAACGCCTTTGCTACTGCTCCAGTCATTCCAGTTATCGTTGCTGAAACTGTTAATAGTGAGAATGAAATAGGAACTTTCCAAAAACCGCCGAAGCTTATGTACATTGAGGATTTTAAAGGATGGCAAAACCGTTTTGAAAATTGGGTACAAGCTTATAAGTTTGATGCATGTGTTTCGTTAGATAAAGATTATGTTAAACCAAAAGATGAACGTGGAAATGAAAAACCTTTAGGTGAATATTCAGTGAACGAGAAATTAAGATACACCAGTGAAAAAATGATGATTAGCATTCTCCAACAAGCGGTAAAAGAAGATATTTTTGTTTTGCTTCAACATGAGGAAACTGCTAGATCAATTTGGTTAGCGTTGCTTAACAAGTTTAAGGGAAGTGCTGATATGATAAAAAATAAACGTGCATTACTAAAGAAATCTTTTGATATGTTTACAGCTTGTAAAGGTGAGACGACTAAGAAGACTATCGATAGATATTGTCATCTTGTCCAGGAAATGAAAAGATTGGAAATCAACACAGAAGATGATGAATGGGTTGATAAGCTAGCTGATGCATTACCACAAGATAAATGGGGAACATTTCTGTTGATTTTAAAGCATACCCGAAAACATGAAGATGTGAATTTGAGTAAATTCATTCAAAAGATTGAAGAACATGAATTGGATGTTCAGAAAACTGCTATCATGAATAATCCAAGTGCTCAACAAGATATTAGTTTATACTATAGAGAAAGCAAAGTTGAGACTACACCAAGTCCGAAGATTCAGACTGCTTTCAGTGCTGATGGTACTTCTGGAACAAATGCTAGCACTACAACTCAGAGTGGTGGATATTCTTCAACTTATTCAAGTTTTGAACCAAATTTTTCACCAAGTTCTCAAACAAAAACTTCAACAAACTTTAATGGTCAAATTTTGCAATGCAATGTTACACTGAACATTCAAAATGGTCAAAATTTGTCTCCAGAAATTGCAAAACAACACATGGCATCACTTGCTACTGTGTTAGAGTCGTATGAAAGTTTGGTTGCTGGACGAATCAAAAATCCGATGCTCACCAAAGAGGATTATGACCAAATTGATTCTGAAGAACTTGAGTTGATGGACATCAAGTGGTGTTTAGCTAGTGTTTTGAGAAGAGCAGAAAAATTCGAACAAATTACCGGAAGAAATGATCTTCGTTATGCTGCTACATCTCGACTATGTTTTGACAAATCAAAGGTTACTTGTTTTCGTTGCCAAGAAAAAGGGCATTTTAAACGAGAATGTACAAACAGAGAATCCACCGGAAGACAAGATCCGTTTGGAAACAACGATTATCATAGAAAAGCAATTTATCATCAGGTTGCTGAAAAATCAAAGGAGAGAGCTTGTTATGGTCTGTTAGAACAAAAGAATGAAAGGTCTCCGAATGGTGGTTTGATAGACCAAGAAGATGAAAGATTAGCAGAGGGATTTAGCTGGGATAAATACATTCCGGATAAAATTACTTAAAGAATAAAGCCTTTGTTGCTCAAATCTTGGAAGAAGAATCAGTCAAATCTAAGCCAAAAAGAAAGAACATTTTCAAGTCATCAGAAAGTGATGAAGACACTGATGATGAGGAAGAGTATATTAATAACGCTAGATTAGAATTGGATCCTTGTAGTTTTAATTTGTTTTTTGCAGATAAGATCGAGATGTTGAATGAGAAAAAGGCTGTTAGACTGAAGAAAGAATTGGAATCAAGAAGGACTATAGAAGAGAAAATTGAAGCAAGAAGGGTTGCTGAAGAAAAGAAAAAAATGGAAGCTGAAAAAGAAAAAGTTGAAGAAAATTTGACAGAGAAGAAATAGTCGAAGTTGAAAAGATAGTCGAAGTTGAAAAGATTATCGAAGTTGAGAAGATTATCGAAGTTGAAAAGATTGTAGAGGTCACAAAACCTTGTCTGGAATGTTTGGAACCATGCAAAAATTGTGAAGAAAAAGACAAGAAGTATAGTGAACTAGACAAGTTGAAGGAAAAATTGTTGTTCGATGTTAAGTACGTAAAAGAATCGTATGATGTGCTGAACAGAATGGTTAATAGTTTGAATAAGACAAACTTAGAAGTAGAAGTTGCTTCGATGATGATGAGTTCAACGTTAATGACTAAGCAGAAAGCCATCAATCACTATATTGATGAGTCTGCAAAGATGATGCAAGAATTAGAAACCGAAAAGATTGAGAATGAAAGAATCAGATGAATGTTGTTGAGTTATTCAAGTTCTGATTATTTGATTGATAGAGTTTATCCTACTGTTGTAGGTCTTGAAGCATTTCAAGATAAGAAGTCGGAAGATACGGATACTGGTAAGAAACAAAGTGTCAAGTAT
Organism: Helianthus tuberosus; assembly: GCA_030545235.1. Taxonomy (NCBI): domain Eukaryota; kingdom Viridiplantae; phylum Streptophyta; class Magnoliopsida; order Asterales; family Asteraceae; genus Helianthus; species Helianthus tuberosus. The sequence goes on from CM060360.1 coordinate 128,753,420, forward strand.
AACAAGTGTCCGCCTCCGATCTAGGAAGGTCATTCTCCCAGAACACAAGATTCAGAACAATTCAAAAAGGCAGTCAATATAAAGTTAAAGTCTGAAACAACTGATGAATTACCTGACAACATTGACGTCACATTTTCAGGGTCTGACACTGATCATGAGTCCGAGTTAATTAAGAAAGCGGTCGATCAGGTATTGGATAAAGATGAAGAGTCAAAGTCGAAGTCTAAATCTAAAACGTCGAGTTCTTCAGACAATAGTCCGAGTTCACCGGTTAAAAGGGTTTATAATAAAGATTTTCTAATGTCAAAGAATAATTTGAATGACGAAACATTCAAAGTTGCATATACTTTGAATGATTTTGACAAATTATTTTCTGATGAAGAATTTCCAATAAGAAGTGTTAAAACTGAAATGATTAACAAGGTTTTCAAATTAACAGAAATTAATATTTCTGAAATAAAAGATGTAAATCTTACTGAAAAACCTAAAAAATACACTTCAAGAGTTCAACAAAGATTAAACAAGAAAAAAAGTTACAGTTCTGGTTCGGGTTATCGAAAGAAACCAAACCATAACAGTAATTTCAAAAAGAAAGGTCTAGGTTTCATTCCACCAGAAAATCATAAAAATAAGAAAACTTATAAACCAAAAACTAAATTTGTTTCAGGATCAAGTTCTGAAGAGGAGAAAGAGAAACCGTTTTGGAGACAGTCAAACAAGGAGTTTCTCCCTGAAAGGAAAAATAATATGTTGAAGAAATCTGAACCAAGAGTTAAACGAAGAACATGTTTCAAATGCCAAGATGTTGGACATATTGCTTGGAATTGCCCAAAAGTCACCAACGCAAAACAGGGAGTTTCTTCTAACTCAAAGTTGAAAGAAAAATGTGTTGATCAAAAGGAACAACCAATAGAGAAATTTAAAGATTTCAAAAAATTGACTTTCGAAGTTGGTGAAAGTTCAACATTTTTACAAAAGAAGAGTTGATTTAAACAAAAAAAAATGGGTTGTTAAATCAGAGGTTAGTTCTGGCGATGAATCTGACACGTCAAATCCAGAGGAGCCACATGTTGTGAAAAATGATGAGAATTCCGTCCCAACAATGGATGATGAAAATTTTCCACCATTATCAAACGGAAACTTGAAGTCAAAAGGTAATTTTGAGATTTCAGATCAATTCTTCTCTGATGAGAAAGAATTTGATGCTGAAAAAGCATTTAATGGAAAACTGTTACATATTTTTGGGAAAATGGCTAATGGGAAGGTAAAAGGAGTGAAAGATTTTTATAAATCAAAAAGATATGTTCAAAAACCGAGTGAAGATGACTCGGAATCACCCAAGGACCGTCAGGCTTGGGTGAATCTCTTTAACTGGAAAACCTGACTTGCCGGAGCTCCCAAGTTGGTAATCGTGGAGCATGAATCGGCATCATTCTTGAAAAATGTTTTTGTGGAAAACCTACAAGTGTTAAATCTTACAAGTGGTAATTGGAAAATAATGTGATGAAACCCTGTGTTTGTGAAATGACAAACAAAACTAATTTTCTAGAAAAACCATTTTGATTAAAACAAACTTAAGTGTTTTGAAATCTTAATGGGAAAATAGTTTGTTGTCAGGGGGAGTTCTGATTGTTTATGCCAAGTGGATGGTGATTTGAAGCAATTCACATCTGTTTGTCAAATTTTCTTTAAATGATTTTGAATTTTAGGGGGAGTAAGAAATTTCAGAAAATCCAAAAACATTTGAAAATTTGAAAAATCCAAAAACATGATAAAATTTGAAAAAGCCAAAAACATCGAGAAAAATCAAAATGAGTTTTGTTGTGCAAAAGAGGAAATGATAGTACATCAGTGGACTATCACAGCACGCTAAATAATTGGAAAGTCAAATGTGATAAACGGTCTCACTGATGATGTGCCAGTAGGTTCTTACACGCTTAGTAGATTGTGTTCGAGATATAAACCTAAATTTCATATACTTACTTATTTCGTGGAGAACATCTCTCGGATATATAGGTAACCTCTGAAATCTTGTTTGAAGGGCTTTCTATTTCTGACATACTAGGTCTTTGTGCGTGGTGATATCTGGGGTATTATACCAGGACTTCTGATTTTCCGGGAGCAATAGCCTAGTTCTCGTATAATACTTTACACTGCTTTAATCTTAAAGCTCGCCCTCAGCATAAAAAAATGATGAAACTTTGAAAAATGCTAATCATGTGCTGTTGAAAAGAAGATCCCCAAGGGGGACACACCTAAAGTCGAACCATCATCTCTCTGATTTTGCGGAAGCAATAACCTGAGCTCTCATGGTCTCGCATTTAACCCCTTACAGATATCATTAGTGTACATTCATCTATAAGACTGAATATAGGAGTCTGGATACGGGAGTATATTCTAAGGTGGGACACGCGAATAAGTTTAAGTCCTTAAAACACTAATCTCGTATCTCGAAACAGTTGAACTTTGTGTGAAAATTTAAGTGGATCGGTATACTGACAATCTAAGTGAATCGTTTAGAACTTAAAGTGTTTAAAGCTCAATGGTGCTAGTGATTTGTCTCAAAAACTGATATGATCCTCTTACACAAACTCACAAAAATATTGTCTGTAAATATTTCATTACTGCTTTTCATTAGTTTGTTTTAGCATAAAATTTTGAAAATTCAAAAAGATTTTATTTCATCTTATTTTCGACAACTGATGTTGAAAAGCTGATTTTCAAAATTCCGAGTGCTAAACATGATGAACAAACAGTGGGTTGGGAGAGTGTGTTTAAACAAGAAAATGATGTTTTGAGAATGTTTTTTTTCTGATAGTGAATCAAGGTCATTAATTTGAACTTGATATAACTATTGTTGTGTTGAATGATATCTTCAAGTGAATTTTTTTAAATTTGTTAAATCTTACTTTTGGGTAGAGATTTGTGCAGATCCCCTAGTCTAAGCTTGAGCAGAGTTTGAGCCAGGTTTCAATCCTAGAACGAATGCTATGTCAGATTGCGATCCCGGAACAACTTAAGGGGGGAGTCTGTTAGTAAGAGGGAGTCTAAAGATGAAAGAGCCAGTTTCTAATCCTGGTACTTTGTTCAAGATAGAAGCTGCTGATCTGGAAGAGAAAAGAGAGATTGAGGATTCTTACAGTGTCAGATACTTTGGAGAGAGCGAGAAGACTGATCAAGACTAAAGACTTGTCATTCTGAAGACTCGACACCGAAGACTTCGTCAACATCCAAGGGGGAGTCTGTTGGTGCATATGTCTGTCGACTTCGTCTTGTATCGACTCTTGTATCTAGATAGGATAAACCAGAGCTTGATAGCCTAGAAAACAGGGTTTTAGTGTAGTTGGACCAGTTCACACGAACTGGCAGAGCCAGTTCATGCGAAGTGGCCACTTCCTATGAAGTGGGCAATGTCAGTTTCATGGGGACTGGATCATCTATAAATAGGAGCTCTTGTCTTTTCATTTGTAACATTGTTGATTCCGGAGCAGAGGTGCTGCCGAAGTGTCAAGTGGTCTGTAAAGCTTTCAAATCAATATACAAGACAGTTAAAGTGAGTCCTAGTGTGAATCAAGCTGCAATGAAGTCCGAATCATGGAATTCCGCCTTTGGTTTGGATTAGAACTCTTCTGATAGACTCGTTTAGGTCGAATCTCGATCCTACAACATCACTAACACAAATCATCAATCATCAAGAAGCAAATAAACACCATTCAACATGTATTCATATGTTAATAAGCTTATGTTAAAGTTTTATGATTATGTTCTTTAGTGTTCATCAAGATTAACAATGTTCATCATCTATTAACCATTAAAATATGAAGTAACAAGAGATCATAAGGGCCTTACTACTAGCTCTATGGCTAGGGATGAACACCAGAGGTTAAAGATGACAAATGTTGAGGATAATAGCAAATGAGAGAGGTCCTTCAAGATCCAAGACCACCAAGCTTGCTTGTAGACCTTCTTACACCTTAGTGAGTATATGGAATGGATGATCAATGGATGAATGATGATGTTGTTGTTGTTGTTTCTCACGGCCGAGAGCCAAGGGAGAGGGAGGAGGTGAGTTGTGGTGTGAAGTGTGGGGATTATGAATGAGCTCTAGGTCCACTTATAACCATCTAACTCTTTTAACCAATGGGTCTTATTTTTCTTAAGTACACAACAAATCACAAGGCAATCTTATAACATCAAGCAAGATCATGGGGTGGGGGCCTCATGGTGACCGTCCCAACAAGGGGGGGTATCTTGGTTAGAGTTTAATGATAAGTTAGATTAAATAGTTAGATCTTAAGTATAGTGTTTAGTGTTTAAGTGTGTTATGTGTTATATAGTGTCTTAGGGTGTTCGGGGATCATAACTGGCTCATAAATAATAAAACAATGTTTCTAGTATAATTTTGGTATTTCGGGTAGTGTCCGGTTGTTTGGTTAGATACCGGTTCGTTAAAGTGTCAAACTATTCCGTTTAGTGATCTTTAAGTACCCTTTTGTGACTCTTTTAATTCCTGACACTTAGGTAAGCATGCAGGACCATTTAGTCATATTTTTGCATGTTTTCAACTTGTTAAAATGCTGAATTTTGCTGAAATATGCTGAATTCTGCACTTTATGTGGGTTTTAGGCACTTTCCGGCACTTTATCTATCACTTAGAAAAGCAGTGTTGTGGTCCTTACTTTCCTACACACTATACTAGTGTAGTACTTAGTCTCTGGCTCATACTGGCCTCAAAACACTGTTTGTCTATGTACTGAACCTCGTCAGCATTTTTCTGAGTTATCCACTAACTGTGCTAACTGTGCTTTGTGCATCATTTATGTTAATATGGTTTGCATGTAATAATGAAGTGACATCATGAAATATGTGATGCACATGTAAGTATGATGCAGTAATCAGAAAGCAGTCATTTGTAATTCAGCACAGTTATTAAGCACTAATCAAGATTAATTAATTGTAAGGATACCTGTATTTTTTACGGTTGTCACATTCTCCCCCTGTTAAGAAAATTTCGTCCCGAAATTTAAGTTCTGCTACTAGCTGCAGGGGGTTGGGGAACAAATGCGGGTATTTTGCTTTCATGCGATCCTCACTTTCCCAAGTGAACTCTGGGCTGTGTCGCGCGTTCCATCGAACCTTGACGAGTTTAACACTACTCATGCGTGTCTTGTTAACCTTCCAATCAGTAACCATAACAGGTTCTTCAGTAAAGTGGAGTGTGTCGTCAATGTGGACTTCATCGGCAGGAATGACAACTGTCTCTTGAGTTGGACTCTTTTTCAGATTAGATACATGAAATGTATCATGAACTCCATTTAGTTCTGCGGGTAGATCCAACTTGTAAGCTACAAGACCAATCCCCTCCAGGATTTTGAACGGTCCAATGTATCACGGGTTCAACTTTCCACGCTTCCCAAAGCATGCTACCCCTTTCCAAGGTGAGACTTTTAGTAAAACCATGTCTCCCACTTGAAACTCCAAAGGTTTCCTTCTTCGGTCCGCATAGCTCTTTTGTCGATCACGAGCCGCCTTGATGCGCTCTCGGATCTGTATAATCTTGTATGTCGTCTCTTGAACCAATTCGGGACCAACAAGCTGTCTATCACCCGTGTCTGCCCAACATAACAGTGATCGACACTTGCGTCCATAGAGAGCTTCAAACGGTGCAGCTTGAATGCTTGCATGGTAGCTGTTGTTATACGAGAATTCTACCAATGGTAAGTGAGTGTCCCAACTGCCACCCAGGTCCATCACGCAAGCTCGCAACATGTCTTCCAACGTTTGAATCGTTCGTTCGCTCTGGCCATTTGTCTGCAGATGAAAAGCGGTACTCAGATTCAATTGAGAACCAAAGGCTTCTTGGAAGGATTGCCAAATCCTTGATACAAACCTTCCGTCTCTATCAGAGATAATTGAGAGAGGCACTCCATGTCGTGCAACAATCTCTCTGAGGTATAGCTCGACTAGCTTACCTGTGTTATCTTTTTCTTTGATCGGCAGAAAATGTGCGGATTTCGTCACACGGTCTACGATTACCCAAATTGTATCATGACCTATGGGTGTCTTTGGTAACTTCGTTATAAAATCCATTGAAATCTGCTCCCGTTTCCACATGGGTATTTCGGGTTGTTGCAGGAGACCTGAAGGCTTCTGATATTCGGCCTTTACCTTGGCACAAGTCAAACATTTGCCAACATACGTTGCAACATCACCTTTTAATCTCGGCCACCAATAGAAATCCTTTAAATCTTGGTACATTTTATCCAATCCTGGATGGATCGAGTACCGTGACTTGTGAGCTTTATCGAAAATTACTTCTCTAAAACCACCAAAGAGGGGAACCCAAATTCTTCCCATGAAACACAACGTTCCTTCCTCATTTGGTACCAAGTGTTTCTCCATCCCACGAAAGTATTCATCTTCAAGATTCTTTTCCTTAAGAGCTTCTCTCTGCGTGGCACGAATACGCAACGAGAGGTCCGTTTGTACAATCGTTTCAAAGCCCTAACCCTTATGGGCTTGATTCTTTCCTTCCGACTCAAGGCGTCTGCGACCACATTCACCTTCCCTGGGTGATACTTGATCTCACAATCATAATCGCTCAACAGCTCCACCCATTGGCGCTGTCTCATATTATGCTCTTTCTGATCGAATATATGCTGTAAGCTCTTGTGATCAGTAAAGATCATACAGCTCGTGCCATACAAGTAATGTCGCCAGATCTTCAAAGCAAACACCACAGTGCCTAGTTCCAAATCATGTGTGGTGTAGTTCTTCTCATGAACCTTCAGCTGGCGCGAAGCATAAGCGATGACCTTCTGTCGCTGCATCAGTACACATCCTAATCCCTGACTTGAGGCGTCACAATATACCACGAAGTCGTCGGTGCCTTCGGGTAGGGATAAGATGGGTGCATCGCAAAGCTTGCTCTTCAGCAACTGAAATGCTTCTTCTTGTTTATCTCCCCATTCATACTTCTTGTCCTTTTGGGTGAGGGAGGTCAACGGTTGAGCGATTTTCAAAAAATCCTCAATGAATCTGCGATAATATCCTGCCAAACCTAGGAACTGACGTATCTCGGTTGTCGTCTCCGGAGTCTCCCAATTCTTAATCGCCTCGATCTTTGTGGGATCCACATGAATTCCATTTCAGTTTACCACGTGACCAAGGAACGGAACCTCACGTAACCAAAACTCGCACTTAGAGAATTTAGCGTATAATTTCTCTTCCTTGAGCAGCTCTAAGATAGCTCTTAGATGTTGCTCATGTTCTTCCTTCGTCTTGGAATAAATAAAAATATCGTTGATAAACACAGTCACAAATTTATCGAGATATGGTTTGCAGACTCTATTCATCAAATCCATAAACACTGCTGGCGCGTTTGTCAACCCAAACTGCATAACCAGGAACTTGTAATGTCCATATCGAGTTCTGAAGGCAGTCTTTGGAATACTCTCCTCTTGAATTCTCAACTGGTGATAACCTGATCGAAGATCGATCTTGGAGTAAAAACTCGAACCTTGTAATTGATCGAACAGGTCATCAATCCATGGCAAAGGATACCGATTCTTAATGGTCAACTTGTTTAGCTCTCGATAGTCGATACACATGCGGAAACTACCATCTTTCTTCTTAACGAACAAAGGTGGAGCTCCCCAAGGCGAGAAGCTTGGTCTGATAAATCCCTTGTCCAATAGCTCCTGAAGTTGTGTCGAGAACTCTCGCATTTCTAAAGGTGCAAGTCGATAGGGTGCCTTAGCTACAGGCGCAGCTCCTGGAACTAAGTCAATGTGGAATTCGACTTGTCTTTGCGGCGGCAATCCTGGCAAGTCTTCGGGAAAGACTTCAGGATATTCCTTCACAACTGGAATGTCTTCTAGCTTTGGCTCAGCGGCTTCCTTGTCCATAATGTGTGTCAAGGAGGCAACACATCCTTTCTGCAAACATCTTCGGGCTTTCAAACAACTGATGATCCTTAGGGGTGTATCGTGCTTCTCTCCCTGCACCACAATTGTTTCTCCATTCGCCATCGGAATGCAAATGATCTTCTCGTGACATACGATCTCTGCTCAGTTGCTTGACAACCAATCCATTCCGACTACCACGTCAAAGCTTCCCAACTCGACTGGCAGAAGATCAAGCGAAAACTCATGCTTTCCCAGTTCTATCACGCAACCTCTAATGACTTCATTTGCTTCTACTAGCTTTCCATTGGCTAGTTCTATCGAGTACGGAATATCTAGCTTACTAGCTACCAACCCAAGTATATTCTTAAATTCTAGCGATACAAAACTATAATTGGCGGCAGTATCAAACAGTACAGATGCAAAGCGTTGGTTGATAGGGAACGTACCAGTGACCACATTTGGATCTTGGCGAGCTTCCCTAGCTCCGATGTTGAAAACCCTTCCCCGAGCTTGGTTGATTTTTGGGCATTCACGCTTGAAGTGCCCAACATCTCCACATTTAAAGCAACCTGGTCCCCGACCATTTCCATTACCCTGATTGTTATTTTGGTTGCGATTTCCACTTCCAGCTTGATTTCCAAAATTACCACGATTACCATTACAGCCAGTTCCTCCTTGAGGGCGGTTTCCATACCCATTACCACTGCGGTTACCGTTTCCATTCCCACTGTCATAGCCTCTCTGGCCACTATTACCACGACCAGTACCAACCCAGCACGTCTCCTTCGAATAACCAACCTTTCCACAAGACTCACATTTTCCAGCTAGGCATCATCCATTGTGATGCAACTGACACGCATCACATTTGGGCAAGGTGCCCATATAACCTTTTCCTTTGTTTTCAACTCCAGTCTTGACTTCAGCTGGTGGGTTCACATCATTCTTCTTGTTAGCACTGCTGGAACCCTTCTTAAAGTTTGAGAACTTCCTTTTGTTCTCACCGGATGACTCAACGTGAGTCTCCTTCTTCTTCTGGTCAGAGATCGAGAACTTGTTCAACCTGATTGCCTCTTCAGTTAGCGCTTCACTCAGATCAATAGCCTCGGTGATCATAGCAAGCTTTGACGTCATTACCATACTCATGATTTGGGGTGCCAATCCCCAAATAAAACGCTCAATGCGCTTGAATTCCGGACCAACCATGTAAGGAACGACGCGAGATAAGTCGTGAAATCTCTGCACATATTCAACAATCTTCGAACCATCCATCTTGAGATTCAAGAATTCAGTTTCCAGCTTTTGAATTTTAGCCCTGGAACAATATTTCTTACACATGAGTTCCTTCATTTCATCCCAAGGCATAGCATATGCAGCCTCTTCTCCCAAGGTCTGGACTTGGAGATTCCACCATGATAACGCTCCGTTTAAGAACAATCCAGAGATGTAGGTAACCTGGTGCTTCGGCGCACACTTGCTCATTCTTATCACAGAATCAGTCTTCTCTGTCCATCTTACAAAAGTTACAGCACCCCCGGTGCCGTCGAAATTCAGAGACTTACAGTCTAAGAACTGCTTATAGGTACAGCATGTACAAGTAACATCATTCACAAAAAGCATTAGCGAACGCACATGGAACATCCAAATGTAACGTAATGTGTCCTTAGTGACTTAAACATTACCAAGAGGTGGGTTGCTTCCCGAGGTACCTCTGATACGCTCAAAGCGTAAGGCCTCGTGCTGTGCTATCGCTCGTGAAATCCGTTCTTGTAACTCAGCCTCAGTTGTGGGCAGTGTGTTATCTCTTCGAGGAGGCATCTTCTAAAGAAGATTGTATAGGTCAGGTCTTATGCATATAAGTATGTAGTACGTGTATGTAATAACATTTATCAACGCAAGTAAACACATAACATCCCAATCATGCGCAAACAAGTAATTCAACAATGTATGTAATGAGAATGTTGCGATTGAGCTTTCATATATCAACGACCACAAATACAGTTTTACAAGTTTATCAAATGTATCATATATCAAAAGGGACTACAGGGTCACATCACCCTTGTCCAAATCGTCTATCAAACTGCAACAGTCAAAAGTGGTCTTCAAAAGGCTGTGCAATCTGGGCTCAATAGCTACACTCTCACCAAAAGTATGCTACCTTCATAAATACAAAAACCTGCTATGCTGATGGTGGAGGAGGAGGAGGTGGAGGAACGAATAGCAAACTGTGCACATGCGCTAACTCCTCCTCGAGAGCATGAACACGACGCAACAGATAGCTAATATGCTGCTCCATAGTAAGAAAATAAACGTCAAAATCTAGGTATGGCAGAAGAGGAGCGAGTGGAGTCGCGAACGGTGACTGACAAGGATAATGTGGAGGACGTGGAATCCTCTCAAGATCCATGACTCTGCGACACAACATCTCCTGCTGGAGCTGTAAGGATAGGAGTAGTTCATCCCTCATGTAACCAGTGTAATGGAAGGGATGGTATAGATCAGAAATAGGCATCGTGTTGGGTGCAAACCAAATAAGTGGCTAGCCCGATGGTGCAGAAGCAAAAGGAGCAGTATGTGTAAACTGTGGCATGAAAGGAAAAGCTGCTGACATGGGTGGTACAGGGCCAGATGGCTGGCTAGACGGTCCTTCCCCTGGACGGGGTGAAGGGATATCCTGTAAGAACGTGACTGGTAGATCAGTGCGGTGTATGTCAGACACATGTGGGTGAAACGAGGCAATATCAATAGGTGCATGTGTAGGTGTAGGTGGGGGAGTAATAGGCCTAACAAAAGGAGGCAAGTCATCATCGTCCTCTATCCACTCATTACGGGTGAATGCGTAACGGGGATCTATATGGTTAGCAAAATGAGCATGGTCAGCGGCTACAGGGATCGGATTGGGTAAAGATGGTGCAACAACTGGTATGTCAACAGGGTCATGCTCAGGAAGAGGATCATGAGCAGGTATAGGCTCGGGTGCAAGCATAGGCTCAGGGTCGGCTGGAGCTAACTCAAGATCAGCGGGTACATCAAAAAGCTGATCGTCAGGAATGAAGTCAACCTCATGCTCAGGATCAATGTCAGGATCAAACTCATCATCAAACTCGAAGTCCTGTGGAGGAATAGGTGCGGCAGACATAGCTGTGTCAGAATCAGAATCGGTGGGATAACGCTGCAATCCCAGTGCGAGTAAAGTAGTAGATGACACAGACTCGAATGAATCAGGACCAGAATGGTCAGATGAAATCTCAATGATCAGAATCTCAATAAGTGGAACAACAATGACGTCATCGACTGGATCTCTATCATCCTGGGCCTCCTCAGGGGGACGCTTGATAAAAAGATCGACGTCATCATCAGACAAAGCATCCAAAGGCAAATCCTTGAGAGGAAATGCAGCAAGGGGTAAAGGATCGGGGATCGAAACAAGAAATAGATCCTCGTTAGGAAGACCATTAGCTAGCGGTACAATATCGGAAAAATCTGGTAAAGCAAACGGCTGGAAATCATCATCATCGCTACTCTCAGTGTCAGAACTGAAAACCTCAGGGTCCGGGACAATCTCATCGTCCGAAACTATGGCCATAGGGTCTACGGTATCTGATAGCTCACTCTCAGATGAGGACATGGTGTCTGTAATCAAAACAATCACAACATATGCACATATATCAACAATCATCAAATAAGCATGTAAGTAGTAACAAAGTAAGCATGTATTCATCCTAGTCTTCCCAGACTATCCCACCTAGCCTCTCAGACTGAACTACCTGGTCTCTCAGACTAAACTCCCCAGTCTCTCAGACTGTCCCAACTAGTCTCTCAGACTACCCAGTCTCTCAGACTGCCCCAGCTAGTCTCTCAGACTGCCCCAGCTAGTCTCTCAGACTAACTCCCCAGTCTCTCAGACTGAATTATAAACGATTTCCTTGAAATGTATTTTGTGTCTTTTATTTGTAAAAACGTCTGATTCCTGGATCTGGACATTTCTTGTATACAATGAAAATATGTTTGTGAAAACATTTTCATGAGAGCCCTAATGATCGTAGTCTAGACTCGAGAAAGAATCCTAGTTCGCTACGAACGAAGCTCTGATACCAAGCTGTCACACCCTGACTTTTTCGGAAGCGTGATTATTGGTGTGACTTTCTTAATACCATAGCATTTTTTCATGACAACGCTATATGATAAAAACCATAAGATGTTCATCCATTAATTAAGTTTGAAAACAACATAACATACTTGTCTGAAACGTTGACACCAAATTCAAGTTACAAACCACAACATGTTTTAATGAGTTCACAAAGACTCGATAAAAGATTTTAAACAAACCCAAGTTTAGAACCACGTACCTCGTCCAGGATTAAGATACGTTTCCTAAACCCTAATGACCTTGGATGACATCTCTTATTCATGACACAGCTTGAAAACATGCAACACCTGCCAGATCCACTTAGTTCCCTGAAATACATGTAATTTGAAAACATCAACAAAAGTTGAGCGAGTTCATGTGTTTGTGTATGAGTAAACCTTTAAAATATGTCTGTATGTGTGTATGTCCCTGGTATGTAGCAATAAGAAAAAACAGATCACCAATTGGTTTGCAAGGCCAATGGTATGTGTGAAATGGTGCAGGAAAACTCAAACCTAGCAAATTTGTACCAGGCCTCCGGCTGGAAGACATAGTCACCCTATGGGCCACCCTGGTCCCCATGGGTATGGGCTCGCTACACCCAAATAGATCTATCACTCATGTCCCTCGGTCCTACAACGAGGATTAATGGCCTTAAGTGTTATACCCACCTTTCACATGATCTAGTAGTAACCCTCCTTAGCTAACCATACCATGTATAAAACGTTTGTAAACAATTGTAACATGTATTTCACCCCCCGAAGTTATAAAACTGAAAACAGTTAAAAGAAAAGGGGGACATGAACTCACAGTTTTGCATCTTCTGTACTCGTAACTCAAATCTCCTCAGCAAACACGACTCCCTACAATGTACTAGGGTTGAAGAAACACTTGATAATTGACCGGAATCAAATTATCTAGGGGGTTTGGATCTGCATAAAAGGGTGTAGTTCTCTCTCGTTTGATTTGATCGGACAATTCTTCTTCTCCGGTAACTCTGCAAAACAAAGCACCGTTAGCCTCGTCAAGGGGAGAAAGGAGTTCTCTCCTTGACCCGACTTCGGCGTGAGAATAAGTAGGTGTTTATGGAGAAGAAGTAGTATTGAAGAAGTGTGTGTAACTTGAAGTTTATACCTGAATTATCCTCATATTTATAACCGAGAGTTTGGGCGGGAAAACTCGTTGATGAAATATTAACGGAAGATGCTAACCTTGTAAGCGGTTACATTTCCTTTCCGTTAATCTTCTCGATCCGATGTGAGAGCACACGGATCGCTCTTTCGATCAATGGCTAGGGGATCGCCACATGGATAATGGATTTAATGGAGCTTTCTTTCCAATTCCATGCCATCGTTGTGTTCTCATGGAATTCTGAGATGGTGACACGTGTCCCAGATGGTTACAACCGTCTGGTGGTGCACGATTTGGGCCTTCTAGGAGGTTATTGCCATAATCCGGTGTGGCTCCTTATCGTGTGACACCAGTTGGGTAAATAATACCCAAGTCTGGGCATTATTTAAGCGTAAATATTTGTCTTAGGATTTTCATCCTTTGTTTGCTATGTAGGGAGGCGCAAGGGTTTGTAAACTTCCTTTTGGCGCGCAAGTGTTATCTGTTATTTTTCTCCTAAGCCTTCCCTGTAGGACCAGTGCGCGGCCGCGCAAGGTCAAGAGAGGCTTAAAAGATAGGGTTGTGGTATGGTCCTGAGTACTTGTTAAGAGGTTTTCGAGACCTTACCCCTTCAAGTCCCCCCAGTCTAGTGTTGCTCTTATGCAAATAAGTGGAGCACTGGACTATGAGAGGGATGCTTGTGGCTTTTTTAGGCGCGAAAATGAAGAATCTTCTATGAGAAGATATAATTTGAAAAAAAAAATTAATTTTGGGTAGGATGAACAGTGCGTGTAAAAGGATATTTATCCCTTTGTTTATCTTGAACTTGTTTGGACTTTGGGCGAAGAGTGTGCATAATTATGAGCTGACGTCATTTTTTGTAAGTTGTGTTGACTCTTCACCTTCTAGTTTTACTGTAATTCCTGGGAATTTGTGTAGACTCTACCAGGAGCTTTAAATGAGATGTGATACTTGTAGTGTCAGCGCCGTTGAGATGGCACCTGATCTGACACGTAATCATTACGTCTCTTATCTCGATACTACCACCTTGATTTATTTATTCATATCGGTTGTGGTATTTCTCTCTTAATTTGGGAAAAGTGGAGAATAGGGGGCAGATTCGATGGAGGCGGCTTTCGAACGTCTTGCGTGTGCTTGATTTTGCGGTGGTTTGCTGCTGCTTGCCGGACCGGTGATCGATCTTTCTGTTCAAGAGGAAATGGTTTATGATGTAAACTACCGGAGTGCCTTTGGGGACCGGATTCGTCGTCCTTTTGAATATGACAATGATGGTGGTGTTACCAGGTTAGCTGCTCATATGGTGACTCGCTTATTTCCGGCTAAACGGAAAGGAGGTTGCTCGATTGTCTATCAGCGTCGTTCCCGTGTTGTTGCCCCGGCTATTGCTGCTCTGGTCGCTGTTCCGACTGTTGTTGTTCCGGTTGCTAATCCGGTTGCTGTTGTTGAAGTTGACGATGAGGGTGCTAACCCTTGGATTGTTGACCCTCGTCCTTTGTCGGAGTATGATGAGGTTCTTCATACTCCATATGGGGTGTTGGACCAGCTTTCTTAGTTTGTTTCATTTGTAACTAGTACTCTTCATTTTCTCTTTTTTTTTTTGAAGAAACACTGATGTGTTTCTTTGTGAATAGTTGTCTGAAGTGTCGTTTTTACACTTTTAATGATACTTTTTGATGCACTGTCGTGCATGCTTGTTTTTTATGGTTCATCGGTTTGTGTTTAGATTACAATATGTTGCATATGTTTAATTGCTTTTAGTAGGTAGAGCGAATAAGAATGGTATTGTGCTCATGTGTGAATGTTTGTCTATAAGGCGTGCGAGTTTTGCCCCTTTTAGACTGTTCATAAGGCGTACAATGTTCACCATATTGTTTTCGCGTAAACCAAAAGAATTATATGCAATTTGTAATAAAAAAATGACATGCGTAAGGATAACTTTTGCATTAATAAGGCCCGGGTTCAACAATACAAAGTGTAAAATACATTGCTTGTATAATTGGCTTACATATAACACCTGCGCAGCTGCTGCGCGTTCCAAGTGCGAGGTACTAGTGTTCCATCAATTCTTTTCAGCGTGTAAGTGCCTTTGCCCAGAACCTCATTAATGATGTATGGTCATTCCCATTTTGGCGCTAATTTGCCTGGTTTTTCTGCGTTAGAAGCTTCATTGTCGCGTAAAACGAAGTCTCCTAGAACGAAGGTACATACACGCACGCGCGCGTTGTAATATTTTTTGAGTTGGATTTGTACCTTGCCTCTGCGATGGCGGCGTTTTCGCTCCTTTCTTCGAGAAGGTCTAAATCCAGTCTTCGCTCTTGCTCATTGTTTCACTTCTCCATGGCAATCATGCGCGGTGATGGAAGGCCAATTTCGGCCAGGATTACCGCTTCTGATCCATAGACAAGACTGAGTGGGGTTTCTCCTGTGCTAGTCTTCGTCATGGTACGATGTGCCCATAGGATGCTTGTGACAACCCGAGTTTTCAAGGTCTCTATTCAATTTAACTTATTTCTTAGTTGCAGTGTGTTTTTTTTATAATTACTTGAGGTGCAATACACGTTTTGATTTTAGTTGTAGTGTACATGTTATGTGTATAGAGGCAATGCTTTTTGGATAGGTTACTAGATGGTATAATTGAAAAAGTGGATAGTGGAACTTTAGCCGAAAACCTCACCAATGAAAACACCTTGTGTCCGAAAACACTTGAGTGTTTTCGTCCACTCCAAGCAGCCGAAAACAACAACTGGGCTTCGGCCCAGAAGTGAATTATATATATACTTCGTTTAACCTGCGCGCATATAATCGATAACTAGCAAACCCTAGATCACCTCTCACATTCTCGCTACCTTTTGAACCGACGGCCAACTTGTGTCCCCGGAATCCGCTAGATCAATCAAGTTATTGTCTCGTTCTTTCGGTTAGTGTTAATCTTTAACGAATTGTTGATTTAAATCGAATATATGATTATGATGCTCTGAGTTGTTATGCATGATTTGATCAGTTACATATTTTGTTATGCGAAACATGATTGTATTTGAATTATTGCATGTATGTGTCGGATTGAGAGGTCTGCGTGACATGTGTTGCTTTGGAAACTGTCATGTATATGAGATATAATTTGATCGATTATGTGTGCCTGATAAGGATGATTCGGTTTGCATGTGACATATTAATCAACAAAACCTTAGTCAAACCAATCAAACTAATTGGTCCAATCACCTCTTGAGGTGATTAAAAATTGTCGGCCATTGAAGTGATAAAAGTAATGATGATAAGCATATGGTTTTGATTTGTTTTGTGTGATGATGATATGATCGGTTATGTTGTTTTTATTCATGATTATTACCGTTTTAATGATCGAGTAAACTACATGATTTCATGATCGGATGTGTTTGGGGATCGGCTTGGTTATTAGACTATCATTAGGGTTCTGTGTTGCAATCGTTACATATATGGACGAAATATGTGCCAATGAAAACACAGGGATCAGACGAAAACACTTCTGTGTTTTCGTCACACTCATGTCCAACGAATACCAAGGGTTTTCGCCATAATGGGGATTTCGTTGAGTGCTCAGCTTATCAACTCTGTTAGTTCATTTAACTGTGTTAGTATTATTAAGCCTGTTAAATCCGTTAACCATGTTAAGTATATTACTTTTATTAAGTATGTAACTCTGTCAAGCTTATTAACTCCGGTTAAGTTTAACTCTGTTAGTTTAGTAAATCTTGTTAGTTTGCTAATGTTGTTAGTGGGTTAACCATATTATATATATTAACTACGTTAAATATGAAACTTCATTATGTATGTTATTTCCATTAGTCCTGATTAACGCTGTTAACGAATGATTCATGTTAGAATTAATTGAGAAAGCCGTTATGTGAAACATGAAGTTGCATGAGTTTGATTAACTGTTTACATGATACAAGATGCTAACTGCCAAGCACACTCTGTGATATTACTGTGATGGTAGTTACATGTGAAACATTATGAACGTGAACTGATTGAGTATACTTGCACTATAGGACTAGATTAACTAACTGTGAGCATATACTTTAGCATACCGAGCAAACCAAGGTGAGTTCACACTCTTTACCAAGGCATGGGATTCCCGGGGATTGGGAATGGGTTGAATTATGGGATTGAACAATTTCTCCTACTTACACGGCTACTAGACTATCTACCATGGTCCTCGGGTTAAGCAGGACACTTACGTAAAACCTACGTAAACAAGTACTTACCACTGTCCTCAGGTTTCGAGGGACACTTACGTAAAACCTACGTAAACTCGCACATGCTACTGTCTTCCGGAGTTAGGAAGGACACTTACGTAAAACCTATGTAAACCCCACGCGTACCACTGTCCTCGGGTAAAGAAGGACACTTACGTAAAACCTACGTAAAGCTTGTACGTACTACTGTTCTCGGGTCAAGAAGAACACATATGGTTACAAATAGTCTAGTGTACATACAAATATGGGAAGCCCCCACTAATAGAACATACTATCGGCCTAGTAGAGCCACATGTGACAAAAAGAACTTACTATTACGAACTTACCTACTGTGAACTAGCTCAACTAGTTGTTGACTCTCTGTTACATGCCTTGCAGGTCGTTAGGTATACATGGAGCTTGCATGGGGAGGCGCGGTCGTTGTGGACAAGGATCATGATTGCTTTGATTAAACATTTGACATTTCATACTTTACTTATGATGGGCTTTTACTCATATGCTTCCGCTAAACGTTGAATTTATACTTATGTTTTGAACACCTTTCATATGGATTGGTTTGGTTAAATTACATTACTTTTACTATTTACGTTGTTCTATATGATTGGTGGCTTGATCCTGGTCAGTCACGCCTCCAAGCGGTGATACTCCGCGTGTGGATTTTGGGGGTGTGACAGATTGGTATCAGAGCCATTGGTTATAGAGAACTCGGTTTTAATAAGGGAAAAACGTTTTTATTAAAACCAGACTATAACCAGTACAGTGCTCAACGATCCACAACGACGCCTCGCTCCACGTGCAAGACTCAACATCCTAGGTAATATGGTATGTGTTTTATTGCCTACATGCTAGATTACATAGAACTTTGCTCATGGTATGCTTAGATAAACGTAACAACTATTGCTTGAGAATACTTTTGTGCTCACTCTCTTCTGTCATCGCACTATTCGCGAACCTCTCTTACTTATGTTACCTTTGCTATGAAGATCATGGCTGGACGTATTAACTTGACACAAGCCCAGTTGACGGCTCTCATTAACGAACAAGTTGTTGCGGCACTTGCAGCTGCACAAGCAGGAGGTCAACACGCTCAGCCACCTAATTGCACCTTCAGGAATTTCACGGATTACCGACCTAGTACCTTCAGTGGTTCTGAGGGAGTTGTAGGCCTCCTCCATTGGTTCGAGAGGCTCGAAACTGACTTTGAGGTGCGTGATTGCCCTGAGTCTCGTAGAGTAAAGTTTGCTGCAGGAACACTCGAAGGTGCTGCATTAACTTGGTGGGAAACACAGGTTCAAATGTTAGGGCTGGCAGCTGCTAATGCCACCCCCTGGAACGAGTTCAAGGACCTAATTAAGGAAGAGTTTTGCAGTCGGGAAGACATCCACAAACTAGAGGTGGAGTTCCTCAACTTACAGATGGCGGGGTCTGAAATTGAGGCTTATACGAAGAGATCAAATGAATTAGCCACATTTTGTCCCACTATGGTAGACCCTCCCACCAAACGCATCGAGCTGTATCTCATGGGTCTGGTGCCAGAAATTCAGAGTCATGTGACCGCAGCTAATCTTGGCACTATCCAGCAAGTCACTCGGCTTGCTCATCGTCTCACAGACCAGGCAGTAGAACAAAACAAACTACCAAAACATGTTAAAGCTGCTACTACATGTGCTTCTAGTGACAACAAACGCAAGTGGGATGGAAACCTGAGCAAGGGATTAATTTCAGTTCAGTCTCTGGCGCAGCAGCAAAAGATAGATGACTACCAGAGTCCCAGTCAGCAGTTTTCTGGTAGTCGCGGGCAGAGTGGATATCGAGGAAATCATCCAAAGTGAAACAGATGCAATAGGCACCACAGCGGTCAGTGCAACAAGGGTCGTTGTCAGAGGTGTCTCAAGATAGGTCATGAAGCTAAGGATTGTCGAAGCTCACGTCCTGTAACCCAGGAACAACAACAGCAGCCTCAAGATCCACAGAATCAGCAGCAACAACAGAGTTTTAGAGGATGTTTTCAGTGTGATGCTAAAGATCACTACAAGTGACATTGTCCACATTTGAATCAGGACCAGACTCAGAACCACGACCATGGAAGCAGGAACAACAATGGAAACAGTGACGCCGGGGCCGCGTGCACGTGATTGGTCAGGGTGATGCAAGGGATGAACCTAACGTAATGATGGGTAAGTTTCTTCTTGACGACTTTTATGTTACTGTTTTATTTGATCCGGGTGCGGATACCAGTTATGTATCTTTGAAAGTTAGTCAATTGCTTAAACGCGCACCAACACTTTTGAACACTAAACATGTCGTAGAGTTAGCTAATGGTAAAAGTCTAGAGGCCACACACATAGTTCAGGGCTGTAATCTTATCCTCGCTGGTCAGACTTTCCCTATCGATCTTATTCCTATAACTCTGGGTAGTTTTGACATCGTCATTGGTATGGATTGGTTATCCCAACATCGAGCAGAGATCTTATGCAAGGAGAAGATTGTTCGTATACCCCGTTCTGGTAAAGAACCTCTCGAAGTTCAAGGCGACAAGAGGGGTGCCGTGGTTGGCATTATCTCCTTTCTGAAGGCTCAGAAATGTTTGCGAAAGGGACACACTGCCATTTTGGCACTTGTTACAGACACATCAACGAAAGAGGAGAAAGACGGTACCTTCCGTATGTGCATAGATTACCGCGAACTAAACAAGGTGACCGTAAAGAATCACTATCCTCCCCCACGTATTGACGACTTGTTCGACCAGCTGCAAGGGTCGAGCTACTATTCAAAGATTGATCTGAGGTCAGGCTATCATCAATTGAGAGTCCGGGACGAGGACGTCTCCAAAACAGCATTCAGAACTCGTTACGGCCACTACGAGTTTCTTGTCTTGCTATTCGGGTTAACGAACGCACCGGCAGTCTTCATGGATCTAATGAGCAGAGTGTGCAAGCCTTACTTAGACAAGTTTGTGATTGTTTTCATCGACGACATCCTGATCTATTCTAAGAGTCAGGAGGAACACGAGCAGCATTTACGACTTATATTGGAACTTCTTCGAACAGAACAGCTGTACGCCAAGTTTTCAAAATGCGACTTCTGGCTTCGTGAAGTCCCCTTCTTAAGCCACGTGGTAAACAAGGATGGGATTCATGTTGATCCATCCAAGGTAGATTCGATCAAGAACTGGCCTACACCTCGCACACCAACCGAAATACGCCAATTCTTGGGTTTGGCAGGTTATTACAGACGGTTCATCAAAGACTTCTCAAAGATTGCACAGCCTGTTGGTGCAGTTGTCTGTCGACTTCATCTTCGTTCGAGTCTTAGATTAGAACTGATTGATTAGGGCTTGTATTTTGAGAAAAGATCAGAATTTAGTATGTTTAGAGGTTGATTTCGCTTCAAGGGTCATTTAGAGAAGATTTCGCTTCAAGCAAGTTCAAGCAAAATCCACATAACATGATTTCGCTTGAACAGTGCTCAAGCGAAACCTTCATGCCTATAAATACCCTGAAGCGTAATCAATTCTATAGTTCAGTTCATTTGTTAGTTTCCGACACAGAGGTGTTGTCGAGGTGTCTCCAAGTCTGTAATCTTTCAGAGATCAATACAAGAGACAGTAAATAGTATTTTCGGTGTGTTACAAGCTAAACAAAGACAAAATCAATGAATTCCGCCTTTGATTTTGTCTGAGCACTCTTCTGATCGACTCGTTAGGTCGTTTCACGATCCTACATGTGGTATCAGAGCTCAGGAGGAAGAGTTCTTATCGTTTAGCTCGTTTTCACTAGAAATTTCTGACTTCTACACCTTCTTTTATCAATTAAACAAGTTTTCATGGTTAAAATGAACTGATTTTTGTATATAGTGTGCGAAACATTGAATTAACAAATCCTTGAAAGATTCAGATCTAAAATCGGCCTAGAACTTGATCAATTTTGCAAAAATCAGATCGACTTGATGATGTCAGCATGATTCAAGCGAAATTGAGAGGTTGATTTCGCTTGAAATCTAGGACTCGCTTGAGAAATTGATCAGATTCTGTTTGTTTTCGCTTGAAGACTGACCAGATTTCGCTTCAAGAATTTTAGATAGAGTTGTATTTCAAGCGAAATCATAGTTTTCGCTTGAAAGGGTTTCGATTGAGGCATTCTGTTTTGACAAGTATTTCGCTTGAAAATCTGTGTTAGCTTGAAAAGGTTATTGAGTGGTTGAAGCGAAATAGTGATTTCGCTTGAGCAGATTATTCATTTGATTTCGCTTGTAATCAAATATCTCATTTCGCTTCAAGTGAAGATTTCGCTTGAACTGTTTTTGTAGGTAATCTTATGATTTAGCTTGAAGTTTGTTTGCAGGTATTTCGCTTGAAAATTGTTTGAGTGCATATTGTTTTAGAAAAATGACAATGGTATTTGATGAAAAAGAAAATGAGTGTCTTGAAAATTTAAATCGTTGGTATATGAGAACTGTGGACAGTAGTTACAGGAATGTAGATGTAGATGTTTGGGTAAAAAGTTATGAATATTTCATGTGCCAAAAGAATGAAACTTTGGATGAGATGGAAACACGATTTAAAGTTCTAACGGACAATTTGTGGAGAAAGGGTATTAGAATGACAACTGATGAACATATATTGAAATTGACAACTGCATTACCTGCTAAATGGGATGAATTCATGGTTGAGCTAAAAAGAAAAGATTTTTTTCCAAGAGCTTAATCCACATCAGTTCTTTAATGAGGTTCATGCAGAGTGTCGTAAGGAAGAAAAGAAAAAAAGGGAATTTTTGAATGAGATGGAAAAGAATTTACTAAAATTGGAATTGGATGTAATTGCTGAAATAGATAGAAGAATTCATGTGTGTCTTGCAACAAAGAATATTTTGAAATATGATATTAAAAGGAAATATTATATTGATGAAAATATGAATCCTTTTGATTTCGTTAAACTCTTTTGTGCAGGAACATACAAGATGGAGACAGAACAAGTTCAAAAGAATGAAGAATCTGTGAAGCCTGGATCTTCAAGTTCAGAATCAGTGTGCTCCAAATGTGACAACTATAAGACTGACAATGACAAACTCTTGAAGGATGCGGAAAGTTTGACACTGGAAGTCGAGAAGTTGAGAAATGAGAAGCAAGCTGATGATAAGCAGATTCTTATTTTGAAAGAAAGTTGTGAAAAGCTAAAAACTGAAAATGACAAACTGTTGGGTAATTTGAACAGTTTGACATCAGAAAACAAAGGTTTAAAAGAAAAAGAAAAGGAGTTTGAAAGCAAAAAGAAATCTTCAGAAGATGAAGATTTCTGGATCAAGTTGGAGAACAAAAATCTGAAAGCAAATGAAACAAAACTTCAAGAACAGATAAAAGTTTTGAAAAATGAAAAGTCTGTTCTTGAAAACTTGAAGAATGAGAATGAGAAATCAATCAAGTCTCATCTTGATAGAATCTCTCAGCTTGAAAACGAAGCTGAGAATTCAAGGAACAAGATTGATGAACTTGAAAAGAAATTGAAAGGTTTTGTGACTTCATCTGATTTCCCCTGTCCAAAACCGATCAATTCTGTTCCAATAAGTGACGATGTCACAAACTTTGACAATGTCAAAGTTGAAGATTGCGATGAAAAATTTGATGATGAAAAAGTAAAAATTGACAAAAAGAATTTATTTTTGAAGTTAAAAGAAAAGTTTCAAGAAACTGTTCCACAATCAACTGAAAAGGGTGAATGCTCTAAGCAAAAACCTTTAAAGAAGAAAGTGGAACAAAAACAAAAAGAGAAAATTTTGAAAAATGTTCAAAAAGATAATAAAAGCTCATCAGATCGATCATCCAATCGCAATCAAAAACCACAAAAATTAAAAAATGCAAATTCAAAAATAGTTGGTGAAAAGTGGTGCAGGTCAGACCATAGTGCTTCAAGGCCAAATCAAGCTTACAGGAAGAGAGAGGATTATCACCAAGCCAAACAGTGCTTTGATCTAAATGTTTGGACTGAAAATGGTGATTGGTACGATAACAGAGTGTGTTACCGATGCGGTTATCAAGGACACATTGCTGTTAACTGCCAGAGTTGGAGTTATGAGACGAGAAGATGCTATAACTGCCAAATCAGAGGCCACATTGCCAGAGATTGCCCAAGGAGATCAAATGACAGATCGAGGGTTAAATCTCAGAAATTGGCAAAGAAACCAGTCTCTGTCAAGCCCAAAGAACAGAAAGTTCAAGAACATAAAGTTCAAGAACTGAAAGTTCAAGAACCGAAAGTAAAGCTTTCTCAGGGTCAAAAAGACAGACTGAGGAAGAAGAGGAAGAAGGCCAGAGAGTATCTGGAGAAGATTTTGTCCTCGGATACAACTTGTAAAACAGATAAAAGTTCTGATAAATCGTCTTGCTTACCAAAGAACAACAAATCAAGCAAAACGCATTCATCAGATACAAATCTGAGGACGAAGGAGGATAAGAAGAAGAAGAAAGTTGGTGGCAATGAATCTGTTTCTTTGGAAACAAAGGAGCCACATGTCGGCGATGAATCTGGCTCATCAAAGTCAGACAAGCCACATTCAGGCAATGAATCTGGTGTGGTAAAGCCAGAAGAGCCAGTTGTTGAGGTAAAGACTGAGAATTGTAGTTTAACAATGGATGATGAAAATTTTCCATCGTTGTTGAAAAAGAATTCAAAATCACCCAAGAACGGTCAGGCTTGGGTGAATCTGTTTAAATGAAAAACCTGACTTGCCGGAACTCCCAGGTTGATAAGTGTGGAGTAGGAATCGGCACATTTCTTGAGAAATTCACTTCGGTGATATTTCGACTTAAAAGTGGTAAATCAGGGACATTAAGTTGTACTTGATTTTCTACAGGTGATGTTTGTGGATTGATCTTACAAATGTTAAAATTTTTACAAGTGGTTGAAGAAAACAATGTGATGAATTTAACCCCTAACCTACAAGTGGTAAAATCAACAAAACTAATTTTCCGGAGAAACCATTTTGATTAAAACAAACTTAAGTGTTTTGAAATCACTATGGGAAAATAGTTTGTTGTGAGGGGGAGTTCCGATTGTTTATGCCAAGTAGATGGCGAATTGAAGTGATTCTCATCATGTTGTCAAGTTTGTACAGTTGGTTTTCAAAATTTCCCAGAAAATCAAAATTGAGACATATTTTGATTTTAGGGGGAGTAAAAATTTTAAAAAATAGAAAATTTGAAAAATGTCAAACACATTGAAAAATGAAAAATGAGTTTTTGTTGTATAAAAGAGGAAATGATAGTACATCAGTGGACGATCACGGCATGCTAAAGAATTGGAAAGAAAAATGTGATAAGCGATCTCACTAAAGATGTGACGGTAGGCTCAGCTAGACTAGTAGATTTGCGATAACGATACAAACCTAAATGCAAAAGCCTAGTTGTAGTGGGAAACATGGTCGAAAGCATAGTACTTAGTTTTGTCCTTCTTGACTGTGTGCCTACTCAGTAATCGCTGATTGTCGAAAGACATAAAACTGGTTAAGTTTGTGAACTTTCATAACTTTGCTGAAAAGTCACTGTGATTGTGCATTTCATTTTGCAAAGATTTAAACTTGTTTGATTTCTTTATTTTGTTTAAGCATCGGACATCCTCTGCGTATACGTGAGTATCGACCTGGATGTTGTTGCCTAAACGTTCTGCTTTATTTTCTTTGGTGTTTCGTTTAAGCTTTGGATCACCTCTGCGTATACGGGAGTATCGACCTGGTGGTTAAAGCCTAAACAACTTCAACTTATTTTTATTTTCTTATTTTGTTTAAACATTGGACTTTCTCTGCGTATACGGAAGTATCGACCTGATTGTTAATGTTTAAACATTCTGCTTTGTTTTCGCACAAATCACAGTCGATAAAAGTTTAAAGGCATTACTTGAGTCAGTGTATTGCATGATGAGGGGATATGCTGAGATCGTGGGGTTCATAAGAATTTAGTGCTATCTTAATATACCTTAATGTATCGGTAAGCATGTCGAAAGTTTTTAGATTGAGCTTAAGAGGACAATTATATCGTCAATCAACGTGAATCGTTTAGAACTTAAAACGATTAAAAGCTTAATGGTGCTTGTGATGTGTCTCAAAAACTGATATGATCCTCTTTCGCAAACTCACAAAAATATGTTTGTACATATTTCATTTCTGCATTTAATTTCTGTTATTGCATTTATGTTTCATATTTTGAAAAATCCAAAAAGATTTTCGACAACTGATGTTGAAGAGCGGATATTCAAAATTCCAAGTGCTATTCAAGATGAACTGGTTTGGGAGTGTGTGCTAAATTGAAAATTTTGGATTAAGAAAGAAATTGAGATTAGTTAATCAAGGTCATTAATTTGAACTTGATGTAACTATTATTTGTAAGTTTTTCTTATTGGTTTAAGTGAAAACTTATGTTTTGGTAGAGAGATGTGTGTAGGAGAAATGAAGGTTTCTGATCCTGTTGCTACGAAAAGCCAGGAGATGTATCAGAACCTGTGGAGAGCTTAATCTGAGAAAAAGCCAGGATTTAATTTCAAAGGCGATAGCTAATCCCAGACTGAAAATCCCAGCTTGATGAAAGGGGGAGTCTGACGAAGTTAGAGCTAGAGAAAAGATCCGGGTACATGATTCCAGGAGAAAGTCCTGAAGAAGATCGATCAAGATTGAAGAGTCGTCACTATGAAGACTCTCACTGAAGATTCTGTCAACATTCAAGGGGGAGTCTGTTGGTGCAGTTGTCTGTCGACTTCATCTTCGTTCGAGTCTTAGATTAGAACTGATTGATTAGGGCTTGTATTTTGAGAAAAGATCAGAATTTAGTATGTTTAGAGGTTGATTTCGCTTCAAGGGTCATTTAGAGAAGATTTCGCTTCAAGCAAGTTCAAGCGAAATCCACATAACATGATTTCGCTTGAACAGTGCTCAAGCGAAACCTTCATGCCTATAAATACCCTGAAGCGTAATCAGTTCTATAGTTCAGTTCATTTGTTAGTTTCCGACAAAGAGGTGCTGTCGAGGTGTCTCCAAGTCTGTAATCTTTCAGAGATCAATACAAGAGACAGTAAATAGTATTTTCGGTGTGTTACAAGCTAAACAAATACAAAATCAATGAATTCCGCCTCTGATTTTGTCTGAGCACTCTTCTGATCGACTCGTTAGGTCGTTTCACGATCCTACACAGCCGCTTACACTACTGACACAGAAAGGTGTTGCTTATCGTTGGGGTAATACGCAGGAAACAGCGTTTCAGCACTTAAAGGATAGACTTTGTAGCGCACCTATCCTCTCATTACCTGAAGGCACGGACGATTTTGTAGTCTACTGCGACGCATCCAACCAAGGTCTTGGATGTGTGTTGATGCAACGGGATAAAGTTATAGCCTACGCCTCACGCCAACTTAAAGTTCATGAAAGTAACTACACTACACATGACTTAGATCTGGGAGCTGTTGTTTTTGCGCTCAAGATATGGCGACATTACTTGTACGGTACTAAGTGCACCATCTACACCAATCACAGGAGTCTCGAGCATATTTTCAAGCGGAAAGAGTTGAACATGCGATAACGACGATGGATCGAATTACTGAACGGTTACGAATGTGCTATAAAGTACAATCCAGGCAAAGCCAATGTAGTGGCTGACGCCCTCAGTCGAAAGGATACTACACCTAGGCGTGTACGAGCGTTGCAACTCACTATTCAGTCCAGTCTTCCTTCTCAGATACGAGATGCTCAAGTAGAAGCATTGAAACCAGAAAACGTCAGGGCTGAAGCCCTACGCGGCTCAAGGCAACAGTTAGAACAAAAGGCAGACGGCGCCTACTATGTAACAGGACGCATTTGGGTCCCACTCTATGGCAACTTACGCGAGCTTGTAATGGATGAAGCTCATAAGTCTCGCTACTCAGTACATCCTGGTTCGGATAAGATGTACCACGACATCAGAACTACGTATTGGTGGCCTAGCATGAGAGCTCATATAGCAACTTACGTTAGCAAGTGTTTGAATTGTGTGAGAGTCAAATCGGAATATCAGAAACCATCGGGCCTACTCCAACAACCAGAGATACCACAATGGAAATGGGAGCAAATTTCTATGGATTTCGTTACTGGCCTACCTAGATCTCAACGTGGTAACGATACTATTTGGGTGATCGTGGACCGACTCAAAAAATCTGCACACTTCTTGGCTATCAAGGAAACAGACAAGTTCTCTACATTAGCAGACATTCACCTAAAAGAAGTGGTTTCAAGGCACGGGGTGCCAACCTCTATTATTTCCGATCGTGATGCACGTTTCACTTCAGAACTTTAGCAAGCGATGCACAAATCCTTCGGCTCACGATTAGACATGAGCACAGCTTATCACCCGCAAACGGATGGGCAGTCTGAACGCACCATCCAGACCCTTGAAGACATGCTTAGGGCATGTGTGATTGACTTTGGCAACGATTGGGAAAAGCATCTGCCACTTGTGGAATTTTCGTACAATAACAGCTACCACACCAGCATTAAAGCTGCTCCGTTTGAGGCATTGTACGGGTGTAAATGCCGATCACCTCTTTGTTGGGCAGAGGTGGGTGACAGTCAGATCACGGGTCCAGAACTTATAGTTGATACTACAGAAAAGATTGCCCAGATACGACAACGCATGGCGGCAGCTCGTGACCGTCAGAAAGCATACGCTGATAAGGATCGGAAACCACTCGAGTTCCAGGTTGGGGATCGAGTGCTACTCAAAGTTTCACCCTGGAAGGGTGTGGTTCGTTTTGGCAAACGAGGCAAGCTCAATCCGCGATATGTCAGACCATTCGAAATCATTGAGAAAATAGGCAAAGTAGCCTACAGACTGAACTTACCAGCAGAACTCAGTGCAGTTCACAACGTTTTCCACGTGTAGAATCTGAAGAAGTGTCTGTCAGATGAGACCCTCATAGTTCCTTGGAAGGAGCTCACTATCGATGAACAGTTGCATTTCGTCGAAGAACCAGTTGAAATCACGGACCGGGATGTTAAGGTCCTCAAGAACACTAAAATACATCTTATTCGAGTTCGTTGGAACTCCCGTCGTGGCCCGGAGTTCACCTGGGAACGAGAAGATCAAATGAAACTCAAGTATCCCCAGCTATTCAGAAACAGTGCCACCACTACTGAGGCTGAAGCTACTACGGAATTTCGGGACGAAATTCCAGATCAACGGGGGGATGATGTGACACCCCAGGAAAACCGGTGAACTACACAACACAACTAGCTTCCTCAGTAACCTCACGCTAAATTTCAGAACGAAATTTCTTTCAAGTTGGGGATAATGTGACAACCCGAGTTTTCAAGGTCTCTATTCCATTTAACTTATTTCTTAGTTGCAGTGTGTTTTTTTTTATAATTACTTGAGGTGCAATACACGTTTTGATTTTAGTTGTAGTGTACATGTTATGTGTATAGAGGCAATACTTTTTGGATAGGTTACTAGATGGTATAATTGAAAAAGTGGATAGTGGAACTTTAGCCGAAAACCTCACCAATGAAAACACCTTGTGTCCGAAAACACTTGAGTGTTTTCGTCCACTCCAAGCAGCCGAAAACAACAACTGGGCTTCGGCCCAGAAGTGAATTATATATATACTTCGTTTAACCTGCGCGCATATAATCGATAACTAGCAAACCCTAGATCACCTCTCACATTCTCGCTACCTTTTGAACCGACGGCCAACTTGTGTCCCCGGAATCCGCTAGATCAATCAAGTTATTGTCTCGTTCTTTCGGTTAGTGTTAATCTTTAATGAATTGTTGATTTAAATCGAATATATGATTATGATGCTCTGAGTTGTTATGCATGATTTGATCAGTTACATATTTTGTTATGCGAAACATGATTGTATTTGAATTATTGCATGTATGTGTCGGATTGAGAGGTCTGCGTGACATGTGTTGCTTTGGAAACTGTCATGTATATGAGATATAATTTGATCGATTATGTGTGCCTGATAAGGATGATTCGGTTTTCATGTGACATATTAATCAACAAAACCTTAGTCAAACCAATTAAACTAATTTGTCCAATCACCTCTTGAGGTGATTAAAAATTGTCGGCCATTGAAGTGATAAAAGTAATGATGATAAGCATATGGTTTTGATTTGTTTTGTGTGATGATGATATGATCGGTTATGTTGTTTTTATTCATGATTATTACCGTTTTAATGATCGAGTAAACTACATGATTTCATGATCGGATGTGTTTGGGGATCGGCTTGGCTATTAGACTATCATTAGGGTTCTGTGTTGCAACCATTACATATATGGACGAAATCTGTGCCAATGAAAACACAGGGATCAGACGAAAACACTTATGTGTTTTCGTCACACTCATGTCCAACGAATACCAAGGGTTTTCGCCATGATGGGGATTCCGTTGAGTGCTCAGCTTATCAACTCTGTTAGTTCATTTAACTGTGTTAGTATATTAAGCCTGTTAAATCCGTTAACCATGTTAAGTATATTACTTTTATTAAGAATGTAACTCTGTCAAGCTTATTAACTCCGGTTAAGTTTAACTCTGTTAGTTCAGTAAATCTTGTTAGTTTGCTAATTTTGTAAGTGAGTTAACCCTATTATATATATTAACTACGTTAAATATGAAACTTCATTATGTATGTTATTTCCATTAGTCCTGATTAACGCTGTTAACGAATGATTCATGTTAGAATTAATTGAGAAAGCCGTTATGTGAAACATGAAGTTGCATGAGTTTGATTAACTGTTTACATGATACAAGATGCTAACTGCCAAGCACACTCTGTGATATTACTGTGATGCTAGTTACATGTGAAACATTACGAACGTGAACTGATTGAGTATACTTGCACTATAGGACTTGATTAACTAACTGTGAGCATATACTTTAGCATACCGAGCAAACCAAGGTGAGTTCACACTCTTTACCAAGGCATGGGATTCCCGGGGATTGGGAATGGGTTGAATGATGGGATTGAACAATTTCTCCTACTTACACGGCTACTAGACTATCTACCATGGTCCTCGGGTTAAGCAGGACACTTACGTAAAACCTACGTAAACAAGTACTTACCACTGTCCTCAGGTTTCGAGGGACACTTACGTAAAACCTACGTAAACTCGCACATGCTACTGTCTTCCGGAGTCAGGAAGGACACTTACGTAAAACCTACGTAAACCCCACGCGTACCACTGTCCTCGGGTAAAGAAGGACAGTTACGTAAAACCTACGTAAAGCTTGTACGTACTACTGTTCTCGGGTCAAGAAGAACACTTATGGTTACAAATAGTCTAGTGTACATACAAATATGGGAAGCCCCCACTAATAGAACATACTATCGGCCTAGTAGAGCCACATGTGACAAAAAGAACTTACTATTACGAACTTACCTACTGTGAACTCGCTCAACTAGTTGTTGACTCTCTGTTACATGCCTTGCAGGTCGTTAGGTATACATGGAGCTTGCATGGGGAGGCGCGGTCGTTGTGGACAAGGATCATGATTGCTTTGATTAAACATTTGACATTTCATACTTTACTTATGATGGGCTTTTACTCATATGCTTCCGCTAAATGTTGAATTTATACTTATGTTTTGAACACCTTTCATATGGATTGGTTTGGTTAAATTACATTACTTTTACTATTTACGTTGTTCTATATGATTGGTGGCTTGATCCTGGTCAGTCACGCCTCCAAGCGGTGATACTCCCCGTGTGGATTTTGGGGGTGTGACAATGCTGGGGAGTTCGTCGACCCATCCTCTGCGCGCTGTACCGAGTCGCGCTTTTATGCCATCGACGATCTGTTTGTTGACACTCTCCACTTGGCCATTTGCTTGTGGGTGCGCTACAGAGGCAAACTTGGGTTCAATATTCATTTCTTTGAACCATTTCTGGTGATCTTCCGAGGCGAAGTTGGTGCCGTTGTCGGAGATAATGCGCAGTGGTAATCCGAATATGCAAATAATATGTTCCCATATAAATTTGCGGATTACCATTGTTATTGTTGAAGCTACGATGATGAATTATACTACGCCAAGCGCGTCAGGGAATGGTCCAACGAGATCAATACCCCATTGTTGGAAAGGCCAGGCGGATGTGACCGGTACAAGAGGATTCTTTGGAGGGAGGATTTTTGGCGCGTGGCGCTGAAAAGCTGCGCATTTCCCTAGTAAATCTACCGCGTCCACGTGCATTCCCAGCCAATAATAGACCGCATTCATTAGTTTTGCAACTACCATGCGTGGTCCATCGTGTATCCCGCATAAACCTTCGTGGATTTCCTTGACTAAATACTGCGCTTCTGTTTTGTCAACACAGCGTAGTAGCGGTCCCATGAATGACTTCCGGTATAGAATCCCCTCCGCCATTTCATAGTTTATTGCTTTGTTCTGGATTTTCCTAGCTTCCGCCTTTCCTTCCGGCAGTTTCCCATGTTGTAGATACATGATGATCGGAGACATCCAAGATGGATTGCCGATTTCTATGACGTTTACTTGTTTAAGAGGTACAGAAGGATTGGACAACACTTCGATGCGTACCTATTTGCTAGGTGTTTGAAGCTGGTGGCGGCTAACTTGCTTAGTGCATCTGCGTGTTTTTTTTCACTTCTGTTTATGTGATTGACTCTGAACGTTTGGAATTGGCTGATTAACATCCGTGCTTATTCCAGATATAACGCCATAGCTTCGCCCTTTGCATCGTAATGCCCATTAACTTGCTCGGCCACCAGTTTCAAATCAACGTTAGCTTCGAGGTTTCTTGTCCCCATTTTTAGTGCTAAACGAAGACCTGCTAGAAAGGCTTCATATTCTTCTTCGTTGTTCGTGCTTCGGAAGTCTAGGCGTATTGCGTATGTAAGTTCATGATCATTTGGGCTGACCAATCGGAGACCTGCACCTGCCCCGTTGTCGTTAGAAGCTCCATCGGTGTGCAGAGTCCAGACCCTATCGTCGAAAACAGGAGTAGGGTTCTGGATTGCTTCATATTCTTGGACTTTGTCGATGGGAACTTCTGTAGCAAAATCTGCTAACACTTGCCCCTTGATTGCTAGTCGTGGTCTGTACAGGATGTTGTATCCTCCTAGTTTAATAGCCCACTTAGCTAATCTTCCTGCAACGTCGGGTTTGGATAGGATTTTCCCTAAGTGGTAATTAGTGAGAACTGTGATGACATGACCAGAGAAATACTGACGTAAGCGCCGTGATGCATGTACTAGTGCTAGGACTAGTTTCTCTATCATTGAATAGCGCGTCTCTGGGCCAGTGAGCATCTTACTTATATAGTAAATTGGGGTTTGAATGTTTTCTCGCTCTACCATTAATACTGCCCCTACCGCTACTTCCACAGCAGATAAATATAAGATCAGCGGTTCTTTTTCTCGGGGCGCTGTTAGCGTTGGTAATTGAATTAAACATTCCTTCATTTGTTTGAAGGCCTCTTCCGCTTCGGGTGTCCACTGGAAGTGGGTTTTCTTGGCGCAGTTTCGTAGTGTGCTGATGAACGGGTAAGATTTCGCAGCATGATTTGCCAAAAATCTGTTCATGGCTGCTAATCGCCCTGCGAGTCTTTGCATCCCTTTTATTGTTGCAGGTGACGGCATCATCTGGATAGCTTGTACTTTCTCTAGGTTTACTTTAAAACCATCTCTTGTTACTATAAAGCCCATAAATTTCCCTTCCTCCATCCCGAAGGAGCATTTTGTTGGGTTGAGCTTTAAATTTACGCTGCGCAAAGAATCAAACGTGTGCTCCTGATGACAAGGTCATCCATGTATACTTCGACTGTTTTGCCAATGTCTTCCCCGAAGACTGTGTCCATTAAGCGCTGGTAAGTAGCTCCTGCGTTGCGGAGACCAAAAGGCATTTTTGTGTAGCAGAAGATGCCCTTGTCTGTGCGGAAAGCAGTTTTGTCCTCATCTTCCTCTTTCATTTGGACTTGGTGATAACCCTTATAGCAGTCGAGGAAGCACTTCCATCGAAATGACGCCAAGGAGTCAACTTTTTTATCTATCTCAGGAAGGGCATAGCAATCTTTTGGGCAGGCTTTATTTAAGTCTTTAAAGTCTACGCACATTCGCCATCCGCCACTGTGTTTTTGGACCATCACTGGATTAGCGACCCAGGTGTGGTACTTGACTTCGCGCAAGATTCTGGCGTTAAGTAACTCTGTTACTTGTTCGTACATAGCTTCTGCTTTCTCAGCGCTGAGACTGCGTCATCCCTGTGCGATAGGTTCTGCAGCGAGTCGGATGTTTAGACAATCTTGCGCTACGTCTCGTGGAACCCCGGTCATATCCGATGGACACCAGGCGAATATATCTTTGTTGTTGGTTAATAATTCTTTTAACTGTATGCGTATCGTTGGTGAAATGGCATGCCCTAGTAAGATAGTTTGTTTCGGATATTCTTCGTTTAAGACCCATTTCTCCGGCTCGTTTGATGCTGAGGACTTTGCCCTGGTGGTTCGTCGTCGACGTACATGACCTCTTTGCTTGAGTATAAAATTGCGACACCAGTTTCTGTTGGAAATCCGCATGCAGCGTGTGGAATAGAAGTGATCATGCTGAATTCTCTTTGTGATCTTCTTCCGACCAAGACATCGTGGCGGGATGTTGCTGGCATGACCATAAAGTTTACTGTGTCTGTGCGTGAATTCTCGCCATCATATAGAGTCACAGGGAATGCTATTTACCCTAATGGGAACACAGCTTCGTTGCAAAATCCGGTGAGAGGGAAATCAACCGACTCTAAACGTGCTTTGTCTTCTGGATCGAGTTGTCTGAAGCACTGCTCGTATATGATATCCATCGAGCTCCCTGGATCTATAAACATATAGTCTGTTCGGTAATGGCCGAAGATACCAGTAATAATTACTGGTCGTTCTTCCTGAGGGCCTCCAGGGACGACAGGGAACACAACTTGCTGTTCCCTCCAATGCTGATCATGGTGTCGTTTATTTCGCCTTCGTGAAGGACCTCCTTGTACCATGTGTACTTGTTTTGGATTGATTGTCTGACCGTTGGTACCTTCTGATTTTTGGATTATTTTGGTATGGCTGTTAGATTGGATGTCCTACTAACCAGGTGTCAATGGGTCCAATACTACAGTGTCAATTTCACCCTGGTTTCCTTTTAGGGTACCGGATCTGATTTTCAACGACTGAGATCTGTGAATTTGTGTGAAAATTTGGTTCATAGCAGCCTGGAATCTGTTGAACTAGTATTCAGGAGCTCTTTCTATGAGTTGATCTGGAGAGTCCTTTCCTGCTGAAGGACCGTTGTTGTTGATTTCCATGATTCCATCGATCTGGGTTTCTCGGGTTGCAGGACCCTTGAGTTCAGTTCGAGGATCTGATGGGTGGAATGATGAATTCTCTACCATGTGAAAACAGAGAATGAAGAAAAATGAATCGAAACGAGATAAAACTGATAAAACAGAGAAATCGGTGGGCGCCAATGAAGAAACACTAGATAATTGACCGGAATCAAATTATCTATGGGGTTTGGATCTGCATAAAAGGGTGTAGTTCTCTCTCGTTTGATTTGATCGGACAGTTCTTCTTCTCCGGTAACTCTGCAAAACAAAGCACCGTTAGCCTCGTCAAGGGGAGAAAGGAGTTCTCTCCTTGACCCGACTCGGGCGTGAGAATAAGTATGTGTTTATGGAGAAGAAGTAGTATTGAAGAAGTGTGTGTAACTTGAAGTTCATACCTGAATTATCCTCATATTTATAACCGAGAGTTTGGGCAGGAAAACTCGTTGACGAAATATTAACGGAAGATGCTAACCCCGTAAGCGGTTACATTTCCTTCCGTTAATCTTCTCGATCCGATGCGAGAGCACACGGATCGCTCTTTCGATCAATGGCTGGGGGATCGCCACGTGGATAGTGGATTTAATGGAGCTTTCTTTCCAATTCCATGCCATCGTTGTGATCTCATGGAATTCTGAGATGGTGACACGTGTCTCAGACAGTTACAACCGTCTGGTGGTGCACGATTTGGGCCTTCTAGGAGGTTATTGCCATAATCCGGTATGGCTCCTTATCGTGTGACACCAGTTGGGTAAATAATACCCAAGTCTGGGCATTATTTAAGCGGAAATATTTATCTTAGGATTTTCATCCTTTGTTTGCTATGTAGGGAGGCGCAAGGGTTTGTTAACTTCCTTTTGGCGCGCAAGTGTTGTCTGTTATTTTTCTCCTAAGCCTTCCCTGTAGGACCTGTGCGCGGCCGCGCAAGGTCAAGAGAGGCTTAAAAGATAGGGTTGTGGTATGGTCCTGAGTACTTGTTAAGAGGTTTTCGGGACCTTACCCCTTCAAGGGTCTATTAGACGAACGGGCTGTGCCTTGCCTTAGTATTTACGTTTTTGAGTTACGTTTCTTTTATGTCTCCAATATTATTTGAAGTTATAATTCCTTGTTAAAACCTTTAAATTATATTTAATTTTTGGAATAATTGTTAAACAATATTTTTGTATCAATACTTCTCAAGTATTTCCTTCCCAAGGATGGGGGTATTCTTATACAGGTGTATTCGTATTCTTGTATTTGTAGTTCCAAAATAATGTATTTTTAAGTCTAACTTAGAAAATATATATAAACTTATTTTGTCCAAAAATAATGTATTTCAAGAAAATATATATATTTTTCCCAAACATCATATATCTTCTAAATATTCCGAGAAAATATGTTTTAACTTCCAAAAATAATATATTTTCTCCTTGTCGAAAATATGATACACTTTGTAATAATAAAAGTCATACTTTCATTTCTTGTATCCAAAATATTATTTACTAAAAATATGTTTATAAACGCATTTACCGGAATATTTGTAAGTTACATTCTATCGTTCGGTTCCACAATAATATGTGGGTAACTTATATATGTATTCCTTGTGATTTTTTGTAATATTTTGGATCGTAAGTTTCTTGGTATTTGTTAAGTTATAATATTTTAACCCTAAAATAATATAACTACTACACAAAGTATACAAATATTCACACACATGTCTTCTAAATATATACCTTTCAAATATACGTTTAGTTATTTTTATTTACAGAAACCAACCTCCGATATTTGTACTTTTGTAACAAAAATTATGGAAAAGTTTATATTGAAAACCATATTTAAAATACACGTGTAAATATTTGTTAGAAAATATTTTCCTAAGTGTTTATATTTTTAGAAAATTTTGCCATAGTTTTCCCAAAAATGGAGGTGTCCATGCTATTAAAGCATGTCATTTTCTTTTCAAAAATCATCACGAACAATCAACAATCAACCTACACTTACCAAGTGCCAAAACAATGCTATCTACATAATAATCATGAACTTGAACTTTCATAAAAACTTGTAGTAACTCGGTAGTGTGTTTAGTAGGTTTAGTTACCCTCCAAAATGTTTTTACTTCTTTATAAACTTCACTCTTGAAAGATTTAGGTGTTTACAACTTACTAGATGATTTTTCCAAAAATCATTCTCTTGAATTTTTCTTGTAAACCATGTATTCTTATACTTGTTTCACCACTAGAAACATTATTAGTTTCTTTTAAAACAATGTTCATGTAAATCTTTGTGATTTAACTTGGTTTCTTTGGAATGCTATTTTTAAAATCATTCAAGTTTATGTCTAGTAAACATGTTACGTACTACATCATACACAAAATCAATTTCATTTTTCAAGTTCATGAAAACATAAAGCATGATGATCTTGGTCTTTCACAAGATCATCACCTTAACTCACTAGATCATGTGTTTAATCACAATCTAGTAGGTTCCTTATGATGTCTAACATCACTAACACAAATCATCAATCATCAAGAAGCAAATAAACACCATTCAACATGTATTCATATGTTAATAAGCTTATGTTAAAGT
Source organism: Helianthus tuberosus (assembly GCA_030545235.1). NCBI lineage: Eukaryota > Viridiplantae > Streptophyta > Magnoliopsida > Asterales > Asteraceae > Helianthus > Helianthus tuberosus. The sequence continues at coordinate 128,790,701 of CM060360.1, forward strand.
TTTATGATTATGTTCTTTAGTGTTCATCAAGATTAACAATGTTCATCATCTGTTAACCATTAAAATATGAAGTAACAAGAGATCATAAGGGTCTTACTACTAGCTCTATGGCTAGGGATGAACACAAGAGGTTGTAGATGACAAATGTGGAGGATAATAGCAAATGAGAGTGGTCCTTCAAGATCCAAGACCACCAAGCTTGCTTGTAGACCTTCTTACACCTTAGTGAGTATATGGAATGGATGATCAATGGATGAATGATGATGATGATGTTGTTGTTGCTCACGGCCGAGAGCCAAGGGAGAGGGAGGAGGTGAGTTGTGGTATGAAGTATGGTGATTATGAATGAGCTCTAGGTCCACTAATAACCATCTAACTCTTTTAACCAATGGGTCTTATGTTTCTTAAGTACACAACAAATCACAAGGCAATCTTATAATATCAAGCAAGATCATGGGGTGGGGGCCACATGGTGACCGTCCCAACAAGGGGGGGGGGGTATCTTGGTTAGAGTTTAATGATAAGTTAGATTAAATAGTTAGATTTAAGTATAGTGTTTAAGTGTGTTATGTGGTGTGTTAGGGTGTTCGAGGATCATAACTGGCTCAGAAATAATAAAACAATGTTTCTAGTATAATTTTGGTGTTTCGGGTAGTGTCCGGATGTTTGGTTAGATACCGGTCCGTTAAAGTGTCAAACTATTCCGTTTAGTGATCTTTAAGTACCCTTTTGTGACTCTTTTAATTCCTGACACTTAGGAAAGCATCCAGGACCATTTAGTCATATTTTTGCATGTTATCAACTTGTTAAAATGCTGAATTTTGCTGAAATATGCTGAATTCTGCACTTTATGTGGGTTTTAGGCACTTTTCGGCACTTTATCTATCACTTAGAAAAGCATTTTTTTTGGTCCTTACTTCCCTACACACTATACTAGTGTAGTACTTAGTCTCTGGCTCATACTGGGCCTCAAAACACTGTCTGTCTATGTACTGAACCTCGACAGCATTTTTCTGAGTTATCCGCTAACTGTGCTAACTGTGCTTTGTGCATCATTTATGTTAATATGGTTTGCATGTAATAATGAAGTGACATCATACAATATGTGATGCACATGTAAGTATGATGCAGTAATCAGAAAGCAGTCATTTGTAATTCAGCACAGTTATTAAGCACTAATCAAGATTAATTAATTGTACGGATACCTGTATTTTTTACTGTTGTCACAGGTGTGGTCAGATTCGGCAACAAAGGGAAACTAGTGACTCGATATGTTTGACCTTTTAATATTCTGGAACGGATCAGAAAAGTCGCCTACACACTCGAACTACCGGAGGAACTCAGCAACGTTCACCCGACTTTCCATGTTTCGAACCTCCAAAAGTGCCTAGCTGAGCATGATTTAATTGTACCTCTTGATGATCTCCAAATAAACGAAACACTACACTTCATGGAGAAGCCTGTCAAAATCATGGATCACCAAACCAAGCAGCTCAGACGCTCGCGCATTCCTATTGTGAAAGTCCGATGGGAAGACAAACGAGGCGCAGAGTTCACTTGGGAACTCGAAAGCGACATGAAGGCGAAGTACCCGCAGTTGTTTGTTATGGCTTTGGCCTAATTTCGGGACGAAATTCCCTCAACTAGGAGAGGCTGTAACACCCCGTGTTTCGAAAGTCAAAGTCAAAGTCAAGATTGAAGTCAAAGGGAGACAAGATTGCTAATTGCGATCTGTCACTCCTTACTCAATTCCTGTTTTGACTTCTTCAACTTGTAGTTAGTCTATTTTATGCTTTATGTTAGTTGTATTATGTGGAGTACTTATTAATAATCGAGGTTTATTCGATATTTATCGCATGTTTTATCTCTTTATCGCTATCGCAATCGCAATCGCAACTCAAATTACGCGTTCTTGTTATTGTTCTATGTGTGTGTGTGCCTTATGTGTTACTTGCGCATGCTTAATTATGTTTATGTGTGGTGATTAATCAAAATGCAATCGAAACTCAAATCGCAATCGAATTGAAACACTAAGCGAATACGAAATAAGGATGATTGTATGTTGATATAGTAGTTGGGATTAAAAGTAATTTGACTAGGAAACTCTATCGCTTCGAAACGCTCGCAATTCGCAATCGAAACAGCAAAACTCATCGTGCCGTGCCCACCAATCGAGTGGCCAGCCAATCGAGCTGCCACCAGATCGGACTGCCACTCGATCGAGCAGTCACCCGATCGGGTTACCACCCGATCAACCAGCCCTCTATTCCCCTTTCCTTTTATGATAAGCCTATAAATACCCCCTGTCAACATCACAAACTTACCATTTTCGGCACCTCTCGTTCGACCAGCGTTCTTGTCCACTTTTCTTCAGAATTCTCGTGATTCTTGTAAGTTTTCTACATAAATCTTGTACTTTCTTGATCTACACGCACTCCTACACCTTTCTATCTTTTGAATCTTAACCTTTAACCGTGAAATCACTATATTTGAGGTGTTCTAGGATGATGTCATCATGTTGTTCTTATGAACTTCATGTTTTGGCTTCAATCCACCAAGAACAACTTAGATCTGAACAATTTCCACACAAATAAACAAAGATCTTTCATAGATCTGAACATAATCAAGGTGAAAAAGATTGAAAGGTGGTTTCCAACTTTCTTTCAACTTTTTACACTCAATGCACTCAAAACCGATAGAATCGGAGCTTGTCCTGATCTTCTACTCATTCTTGTGGTTGTGTTGGTTCAAGATCTGGATTCTATCCATGAGATTACCGATTTCGGGTTAAACATGGAACACCGTCTCGAACAGTTAACTGGTCGGATTTGGGTGATTCCTGTCCGATCAGGTTACTAAGTCGTGACGAGGTTTCTGTTGTCCAATACGTTATCTAATCATCTCAATAAAACAACAAACTATCAAATTGACCAAGGAAAAAGACGATCAGGCCGACCAGGTTGGAGTGTCACCCGATCGGACTACTGTCCGATCGGATTGTCACCCGATCGGCTTGCACCTTGGCCCCACACTTAACTTCTATTTTCAAACATCAAAAGTTTTGAACACCGAACGGATCGCCGTCCGAAGGGGTTGCTACCCGATCGACCGACCATCCGACCATGTGATGTTTTGAAACTTCAATACTTAAACAATTTCCAACATGTTCAATTTGCAAGGGTTGCCACCCGATCGGGTTGCCATCCGATCGAGTGACCATCCTGCTGTGAATTTATTCTCAATTTAAGAAGACTCGCCAATCGGATTGTTTTCCAATCGGACTGCCGTCTGATCGACCGACCTGAAAGGTAGAGATACTTCTCTGTTTTCAAAATGCTACAACGAAAACTTCAAAAGTCAAGCCATCATACACAAACACATCCTTCACAAAGGAAGAAACAATCCACTCGAAAGGTCACCCGATCGGATGAGCATCCGAGCGGATTGTCACCCGATCAACCGGCTACCCGATCGGATTACCATCCGATCGGAGTACCATCCGATCCACTAACACTTGCTTCGTCTTACGATTCGCTTATCGTTATGCTATCATTCTGATCAGGCAAATCTCACTCTAAGCGCTCCCTTCAATCCATCAATCGCTGTGAGTATACTCGATCCCTTTTTGCTTTACGCACTCTTGGGTGTTACATACGTTACTTATTCTAAATCACATCGAAGATACTACGCAATACTTTAAACGCTAATCGATTACCGCATGTTATACGTGACTTAATGAACGCTTGTTTGTTATGTTTACACATGGAATGTTGTCTACCTGCCTTAGCAACGATAGTACTATTTGTTTGGACTCAGCACATGTTCACTCAGGGTTTTTAAGGACAATTTGTTACATGGCTCACAGTGGTGAGTGTGTATTACGAACTACCTTGGGCAGTCAACCCGCAGTCATTGGTATCGATAGGTCCATGTCGATAACTAACATGCCTCATTTTACACAGCATACGTGCTGGTTATGCATAACGATTTTGAACTCTATTATGTCTATTAAACTTGTATGCTCACCTTTACACTATGTGTATTGACTTTTACTTTAACGTCTGTATTTAAAATCTGAGTTGTCGAAACAGAACAATTTGACTAGATCTTGTCTGTAATAATTATGTTATCTTTTATGACATGGTATGGGACATGTTGCTTTAAATAATTGGTAATTATAGTTATTATGGAAACTTCTGGGCAATCTGTTTCGCTCAGTGCCACTCCCCCAATGATTCCGCCATCGGTTGGGGTGTATCACCACGGAAGAGACTCTGACAAACCTTCCATCAGCCCCTCGGCTGACGAATTTCACACATAATCCTCGTGTCGAAGGAAATGTGGAAGAGGCTTCCGATGATAACGAGGTCTAATACAACGTTAATCATCCTGACGACCCTGTTACTCCAGGAGCACAACCTGAGATCCCGATAAGTTCAATTTTACTTCCTGGTGAAACTCCCATCTCATGGTACGTCAGATCTCAGGGTGCATTAAACGCAGTTTACGCACAGCTTTGTGCACAGGTTGCCCCTCCTGTTACTCAAGCACGAAGATCTACATCTCATGTGCGGACACCGTCTACACCACGTACATCACACTATGACGCACTTGCATGTAGACGACACAGAGGTCTATTCCAGATCTCCTACTAGGTACGAATCTACTCACTCTGAGACTCGACGAAGAGATTATCATGATGAACCATATTCCCATAGAAGGCAATCAGTCCACTCTCGGTTGGGCCTGTGTTCTTACCAGAAGCGGGACACCCAAACCAACGAATATGACAAAACATATCAGGAAGGTGATAACACAAGCGTGTTCAGCCGGCTGCAGCGGGACCATGCAAATTATAAACCACGCACGCTTTATAACCCGGATGTAGAACATGATTACAACCTAATCTATCGCCAAGCAGAAGCAGCTGAGAACTCAAAATTCGTCAATGAAATTGCTCTAGCTCCCCTCGAAAGGGAAAAACTACCATCAAACGTTGGAAAATTTAATGGGATGTCATATCCAAACGACCATCTCAAGGTGTTTACCAGCGTAGGCCTGGTAGGGGGTTGGACATTGCCTATGTGGTATCACTTATTCGTCCAAATCTTGACAGGCACGGCACGGTTATGGTTCGACAACTTACCGGTAAGGAAGCTAACGCTAGCAAAGCATATCCGTCAGAGATACCGCCGATGTAATGAATATCTGGAGGCGGGATGATGAAAGCCTGGAGGACTTCATCACGAGATACAACAATGAGGTGCTAGAAATTGGTGACGTACACGAACATCTGATACGAGCACAATTCAAATACGTTGTGCGCTGTGATGACATGATTAAAGTTCTATCAGGAACAGAGGGTTTACCCAAAAGCTGGGAAAAACTAATGGATGTAGCCAAGGTTTACGCGCAAACTGAGTGTAACCTAAGCTCCAACAGACCACCGCCACCACACAACCGTCCGTAGGACATGAGTGGGAGCAGCGAAAAGAAATTCAAGAAGAACTGGCGAGACTCAACCTCTGGAACGTACTCATCCGACGACGCTCGTGAAACAATAAACAAACTAGCAGCGCAGAAAGAAGCAAAGCAGGAGAACCGTGAGCGGCAATGGACTCCTCTCACAAAAACACTGGCGGAGGTACTCAGGACAGAGGATTATCAATTTAAAACTCCCCTGCCAATGAAAAACAAGCGAGGGCATGATCCAAACCAATATTATGAGTACTATAAGGATAACGGCCATACCAGAAATAATTGTATAAGTCTCCGCACCGAGATCGAGAAGGCACTAAAAAGTGGCGAACTCACCCACTTACTTCAAAATGTGCGGCAGGACATCAAACAGATTACTCGCGGGGATGAGGGGCTGAGCAAAAAAGATAAATTTAAGCCGCGCTAGAGCAACAAACATACAATAGTTTCCTTCATATTGGTCAAGTTCTTCAACTTACCAATCTATGACACAGGACTATTCAAATGAGTAAATTAAGTCTCAATTAATTATCCTAAGAAACAACTTTGTAACTATGGCCTCTGAGCCCTATCCAAAATCAATACAAGGTTTCTTCTATTATTTCTGTGTTTATTACAAAGTGCATGCAATTCCTTTTGGTAAGCGCAAAAACACTATGGTAACCTTAACACAAGTCTCATGAACGGTATGCGATAACACGTATCGCACAATCCCCAGCCTTACGTTCACACATGAGCTTTATACCACCTTTATTCGCCTTACCTAATCAAAGAAATTGTATTCATGCAAAATATTGTAATTCAAACATATATTATAACAGTTACTGGCACACCACGCGCCTTAACAAAAAACATTTACATGCACGGCAGCGCATCGACAAAGTTACTTGTGCCATAGTGCATTAACAAACAAGGATCCACATCCCAAACCTATTTCAACTACCAATTGTTCATACAACCACAAAAAAAAAACAAAGAAAACCTACTCTAGGTCTTCATCATTGCCATCCTCTCTATCTGGGAAAACTTCCCTCAGTTGCGTCACGAAATCTTCAGACTGCAGCGCAACAGTAACAAGGTCTATCACAGGAAGCTGCAGAGTGTTGTATTGAGTCTTCGCAGTAGCAAGAGCAGCATCAGTATCCATAACGTGCGTAGCAGACCTACTGGTATCCCAATCAACCTTTAAGCGCTAACAACATGTTGAGTACATTATGTGTACCCTTGGGTATACCCATCATTACGCGCAGCAACCAGCAGGTGCGCAACCGTTTCATCCAGCTCATTGGAATTGAGAACAGAATTGGCAACCTTCGTAATAAGACAAATAAGAAGATGTATAAGCATCTTAAAATACTATCAAAAAGCGAATACACTTACGCTTATGATTCCGTGGTCTTTCAACCATAGTTGTCATTCTTCAACGATTCAACTTTACTCTCCGCCGTCACCCGGGCAGTCTCAGAACATTCCAACTTTTCTTCAGTTTCAACAAGACGGCGGGAAGTCTCAGCTTTTTCAACCCGTTCAAGCTGCAGGTCTTTTTTGGCAGACTCAAGCTCCGCCTTAATTTGTTCCTGCTCAGATAATAAAGAGGTAAGTTCCTCTATCTCTTTATCCTTAAGGGCAAGGGTGGCGCAGGTTCGTACCTCTCTCTGATCACTCCTCTCTTGATGAGAGCGCGCTTCATCACACGCCGCCTCAGCATCAGCTTTTTCTTGCTTCAACTTCTCTATATCCGCATCTTGTTTCTTCAGCTTCTCAACTTCAGCCTTGAGATTATTGATGAGATTGCGGAGGTCCATTTAATTCATTATTATCCTTCCCACAAATCTCCCTCCAACGTTTGCGCTCCTCAGAAAGGAGAGCAGCTTCAGCCTCTGCTTTTCTTTTCCAACCAGCAATAGACCACTCTTCAGTTTTTTGGTCAGTCTCAAACTTGGCCCGATCAGCTTCCAATTTAGCCCTCAACAGGGCAACTCGGGCCTCATCTTCAACAGCTTTCTTCTTGGATGCCTCAAAAGCAGCCCATTCCTTGTGCATACTACGCCACTCACGCACTAAACGATGTGTAGTGGACGTATAGGTAGCAGCTTCTTTAAGATAAGCATGATAGGTCTGCTCGTGAGGACGTCCCTCTTGAAATTTGATCTCCCCAGGAGGAAAGGTTCCTTGCAACCAGTCACGGCACACACGCCAGTCGAAAAAGTATCACCTTTTTTCAATTTCCACACCGGCGCATGAATCTCATCCGCCTTTTTCTCCGAGTAACATCTGTAATAATAATCCCCCAGAGTTTCATCCGGGCAGATAAGGGAGTTCTCCTCACTGTGCGCAGAGAAACCTTGATCACCAGGACTCTTAACATTCACCGGCACAGGAGTGGTAGCAGAGGCAGGGATAGTAATCGTTGAGTCTTCACGAACTGACTTTCCCTTCTCTGGATCACACGCCATGACTTCAGGAGAATTAGGATGGGTAGCATCAACATCCGCAGTCTCCGGATCCACAACCTTCTCTGATTCAACTTCAACAGACTTTTCTACATCAGTATTACCCATCTCAGCAATCTTCTCTGCCTCGTCTTCAACGGCTTTAGTACCTTCTAGTTGTTCACTAATCGGTGCACGAGGTGGTGAAGGCGGGAGGTCCTCATTAACAACAGCTGATGGCTCCGCATGAGCAGCTGGAGCTGACTGTTCTGCAAAAGCAAAGTGCATATTAACATAAAGTACGCATAAAAAACAAAATAAAATAAAGAAGACACTCACCTGGAGGGGGTTTTGCAATAAGAAAGTCCAAGTTGCCTCGCTTGCAAATTTTTCTCCGTGGTATCTTCTTAGCAGGCTGCACCTCAGCCTCAGTTTCAACTTGTTTCCTCTTCCCTGTATTTGTCTTCAACAGAGGTTCAGGGCTGGACTCTAAGTCAATTGGATCTTTAGGATTAGAGGCAGGGATATCTACGGTATCCCGAGGCTCCGCCTTCGGTTTCTTCACAACTACAGGCTCAAGTCCTTCCAACAAATCAGACACCACTACATAGTCACACCAGGATTCAGAGGAATGGGGCGTACCTTTCTTCTCTCCCTTGGCATTTTTGACTTTTGACGATTGGGCTTTCGCCGTATCAGTCTTTTTTAGCGCAATGTTAACGGCCGGCGCACGCTTTTTCTTCTCCGGGCCTATGCCCAGGTTAGTTAACTCACCTACTTAAAAAAGAAATATACTGCAATATTACCCCACGCGCAAACACAGCAAAGAGTAATATTGCAACATCAACCAAAACCCAAAGTAAACTTACCAGCACCAGTTGGGGGTTGCGCAGCGAGATCTTCATCTCGCGGAAGGGTAAAATTCTTAACTATTTGTAGATACCATAGCTCCTCATTAGCCCTTTTTGGGATGGTGGCCATCTTCCCACCCTCTCTCTCGAACGTGACAATGTGTAAAGAGACAACTGCAAAAGGGAAAATACGAGCAAATTCACAAAAAAAAAAGAGACGAAGAGAAAGAAAAGTAAGAAAATCCCAAATCTTACTTTTACCATCTTCCATGTATACCGGCTTATCTTCCCAATCCATCCGCCAGAAGAGACTCACGCCAGCACCAACTAGGGCTTTCTCCGGAAGCTCAATCGACGGAACGTCCTTCAAATCCTGGTACCAAGTCTCCGAAAAAGGAGTCTGTATGGTCTCTATCGCAACGTCTTCTTTACCCCTGAAGGTCATCTTCATCGAAATCACACCAGCTTTAATCAAGAAGAATTTTGGCTTCCAGTCATGAAAAGATTTCGGGGGATGCAACAAAATCTTCTTTGTCGAAGCACGTTGGACAAAGGAGTAAAAGCCCTGAGAACAATGCATTTAGTGCAACACTCGGAAGCGGTGAACCGTCGGCTCGATATGCATCGACCGACAATGGAATTCGAAATGGTGAATCCAAACCATTTCGATAGGATGCATTTAAGAAATATGAAACTTATAGTACGAAATGATTTCAAGGAAAAACCTCGTTACAGGCAATTGAAAGTTGCCTACAGCAAAATAATCCCAAAAAGGGTAATGTACCCGGCCGGAGCATCTGCCGCCATCTGACCCTCATCAGGATATCGAGCATCCCATCTATCAGGGAACTTAAAATTTGGAACCATGCTGTCGAATGTTTCCCTAGACCACTTCAATGGTGGAAGACAGGCAGATATTTCTTCGGAAGAATCTTCGTGGCGTTCTCCGGTAGACATAGGGCAAGAAATTTGCAGTTTTTAAGAAGATATCGGAGAAGAAGAATAGGATTCAAAGAGCAATACAACCAAAAGTAGGCAATAAAAGGGTTTATATACCCACCGCCATCAATGACCTAGAAAACCGTAATAGCACCTTTTTCAGAAAAACACGGTTATCTAAGCATCAGGGGCGAGTGGGAAAAACCAAAATGCGAGTTCACGCGCGCGTGTAAACCACGATTGACGACGTACAACTGACAAACGACAGCCTGTCACTCAAACTGTCATACGTCAACAGTCACCACTATACCTTTCACCTGCCAAGGGTCAAATTTTTCAAATTTGAAATCATGAGCAATATAAGTTAAAAGAGTATCTTCCTCAAGAAGATTCTCCACGTTTCACGCCAAAACTTCCCAAAGCACAAATCCCACTTCTCTTATATAGTCCAGTACTCCACTTAATTGCATAAGAGCAACACTGAACTAGGGGGACTTGAAGGGGTAAGGTCCCAAAAACCTTGCGCAGGTGCATTAGACCATACCACAACTTCACCACAATAAACCTTCTTTAAGAGAACCTTGTGCGGCTGCGCACCGGTTCTAAAGAAGAAAATTTAAAAGAGAGCAGTCTTCAACATTCGCGCAAAGAACTAATAACACATCCTTGCGCAAACTCATGTGATGTTTAAAGCTAAAACATCTCCGCGCAATTACAACCCAGACTTAAACAAAAAAGACCTTTCTGTTACAACAGAATTAACATGAGGCAGAGGCATAGAGGATTACAGCTATAAACCGTCTAGAAGGCCCCATCGTGCACAACCAATTCAGTTATAACCGAATGATGATGTGGCATCATCCTAAATGCTCATCAAGGTCATGATGATGGCACTAACTTGGAGAAGGATCCACTCACATTCACTTTTTACGTGGCACCTCCCTAGCCGTTGATCTCACCCACGAAACGTGTGCATAAACGTCAGGATGAAGATTAATGGCAGAAGGAGTAACCGCTTACGGAGAATACTTTCTATTATCTCTTCCGTCAACAAACTTTCCCGCCCAAAATTCGGTTATAAATAAGGCAATTCAGGTACAATTTCTCAAGTTACTCTCACTTCACTTTCACTATTACTTCTTCTTCTTCATTAAGATCTGTTGATATACGTTAAATTATACATGTTTTTATACCTCAAAACACTTCCATTTTAGGCGTTTTTTACTGAAACCGTGACGTTTAGGTGCCAAATTCGGTACTTTTATATTTTCAGGTCTTAAACAGAGCATAAAAGACAAATCTGATGAAAACGGACAAATTCTGATGCATTTCTGATGAAATGGGCAAAATTCTGATGACTACCAAGTGTGGCACGACCGTGTCATCTGACGGCACTACCGTGCCAATCGTTCGATCTCGGAAGCACTGCCAGTGCCGATCTGTTCCCGGGTCGCATGACCGTGCCACCCGCCGCATGACCGTGCCACTACCAAATTAAGCTTTCTGATTAACTTTCTGGAAACAACGCACTATCGCGCGACCAACGGCATGACCGTGCCGATCTGATGACCCAGACAACTTGTCCACTTGCTGACATCGAATCGGGAAAAATGACGTCACCCGACAACACCTGTCGCACGACCGTGCGACCATCGGCACAACCGTGCCGATCATAAAATCTTTTATAAATACAGCCATTCACTACTGGTTCAAATGTTGGGTTTTTCTCCATGTTTCTGGGCGATTTCTGGGTTACAAAACATTCCTTATCAGACCCATTTGAAGCCTCAAGATCGAGTGGAAGCATAACCGATCCAACCCATCAATTCCTTGCTTTTTTATGGTTCGATTCCTTGTTCTTAAGCAGGTATTCTGATCATTTTTCAAGTTATGAGCAGATGTTAGTTTGTGTTTAATGTAGTGTTATGTAATAGTAGTAATGAACTTGTTTCTTGAATAATCTTTATGATGTAATCTTGTTTATATGAATCTTTAGTACTTTTCCATGTTGAATCTTCATGATTATATAATGAATGTTTCATTGATGTTGAGTTCCTGATTATGTTTGATTATCTTGGATAATGAATCTGTGGTTAGTCGGATGGTAACTATTTCTTGATTAATCACTTATTTGTAGACTTTGTTTACACCATGTAACCGGACCAGGGTATTGGTTTTATACAAGATATATCTTATTTTGATTAGGAATGCTTTCTTGCACGTAAGGGTTCTAACGAATTATATGGTGTTGATTAGATGTTCTTGTACGCGATTTATAATCCTTGTTTAGTAGTTTTGGTCTGAAATTGCTGACATGGTAGATTTGTGTTCAAGACTTGTAAAGGTGAAATAGTTTGTTATATGATCTACTTAATTGCTTATCCTCGTGGCTCTATTGTGACCATTGGTATTGCTTTCTTTGATAAGTGAGGTTAGGAATCCAGACCCGGTAAATAACCTATCTTTAAAAGTTCGCATGAATAAATATCAATAGCTAGCTAATGAATGATTTTAGGTGGTTAACGTGTGACCATCGCCTTAACTTTCCGAAGAAACATAATGCTAGAAATCCAGACCCGGTAACTAGCTGTCTTGCAATTGAAAAATTGATTAAGTGGTTTTGTGACATATCTAGGTAACATGTTTAGGTTGTTTGTGAAACAAGATAATGTTTATTTTTAATATTTGGAGTCTAATATTTTATAGTTATAATTTTAGATAATTTAGTTAAACAACCATTCACTTATCCTTTGATCTGGTAATCTAATGACAAAGATTTAGTACTTAATAACGCCCGTGTTCCATGGATCGATATCTGGCTCTTACCAATACTTTGCTACATACATGACGGGATACACTTGTCCTTTGTTGTGTGTGTTTTAATGTTAAGGTATAAACCATTTTTATAAATATTAAAACCCACCTGAGTGCGAAGTTCACTGTAAATAAAGATGTGCGCTTCGCACGTCACCAAGTTTTTGGCGCCGTTGCCGGGGAGCACGGCGAAATTTCCGGAACAATCCGATTTATTATTTTACCAGTGTACAAACTGTGAATACTTGTATATTTTTGTATTTATTTGTTTTCTTATTTACTAACTTGTTAATATTTGACTGTTTGACTAACTTTTCTTTTTCTATTTTACTAACCAACTAACTTTATGAACTGACTAACCCCTAACCTTACTAACATACTAACTTCTTATTTTATTATTCGACTAATATTTATTCCATTTATTTATTTAATTCAGTTATGTGTTCGGAATCGAACCATTTTCTTTTATTCTTTCATTTGAGTTATTTTAATTCAGTCATTTCATTTCTGTACTTCATTCGTTTATTTATTTATTTCAATTCAGTATTTCATTTATTTCAATTCAGTATCTCATTTCTGTTTATTATTATACTTGTGTCCGTGTTCGTACGTCGGACCGCTTATATATATTTATTTCATTTCTGCAATTATTTACATTTATTTAGTTAAGTTCATTTATTCATTTCTGTCCATTTACTTATTTAATTAACTGCTATTTATTCATTTATTTGTACTAACTTATTTATTTATTTGCTCCACAAAAATAAAATATAACTTTCTGATAAAATCATCAGATTTTCTGATATCAAGTTCTCTTATGGATTCTGATAAACCCGTTAGACTTTCTAGTGCAATAATTTACATTTCTGATGAATGTACCAGATTTTCTTGTAATTCTTATGGATTTATCAGAAATTCTGATGGAACGAAAATTTTCAGCAGATCTTAACAGATTTTCTAATATAAAAAAACGTTTTTCAGAATTCTGATGATTGTTATCAGAATTTATGGTAAACAAACAAAAACAGTTTTCGGATATAAAGAAGGAAATAAACTAGTAATTAGTTAAATAGATTTGTTTAAAATCTTGTATATATATGTATATTATATAATAGTATTATTTACACTTATTTCTTATATTATTATTTTGTTCTTTTTTCTGTATAATGCCTTCCTTTTTACGTGCAGGCTAATGTCCACGACCCCCTGCACCCGCTAATGCTGAGCTAGCTAACAAACCAGAAAATAACTTAAGAAGAAGTAGGCGGCTCCGTTAAAGATCGCTTGTCGTTGCACAAAGAATTACAGACGCAATTGATGAACCAGTGGTACTTTCTGACAGCGAGAGTTCAGAGGACGACACAGGAAGCATTATGGCAGAGGACGACCAGACTTTGAATGAGACCGGCCATCCAGGAGGAGAGGGCTTGCTACCGAGCATCGCCCGACCTACGATAGCAGCACCGATTTTTGAAATTAAATCGAGTATTATTAACATGTTACAAAATTCTGTGCAGTTTGATGGGAAGGACCACAAAGATCCGGGTTAGCACATTGCTTCGTTTCTCGAGGTGTGCTCGACTTTCAAAATTAGAGACGTTTCTGAATACGCAATTCGTTTGCGACTCTTTCCATTTTCTTTGCGAGACAAAGCCTGATCTTGGCTTTTGTCACTCCCAGCATGTGACAACTGGCCCAAACCGGTAATTTCCGTACACACTAATTATTGCTTAATGACTGCAATTATGAGTTTAATTGTCAGCAATGTCTGAACACATGATTAAACAAGTGAATTCATGCATGTTGTATACTACAAAATATTGCTTTATGCATAAACGAGAGCGTTGCGTCAGAATAATAGTAAACTCACCGGTAAGACACACTGTGTCAACAGAACTGCAGAAAGCAGTCAGACAATAAAATAGAGGCCTAGGTGTAGGTCCGACGACAAAAGTGCATTAAAACCCAAGAGTACATACAAGGGTTTAATGTATACGCAATACGAAAGCAAAAATAAGCACTAAAAAGCACCCGAAACGCACTTTAAGTGCAGAATTTATAAAATTTAGCAATAATTCAGCATTTAGACACATAAATATTATGCAGAAATGTCGTTTTATTATCCAGAATATTTCCCTAAGTGTTGGGAATTGAAAGAGTACAAGAAAGGTACTTAAACGACACTAAAAAGTGTAATTTAGCACTTTAACGAATCGGTATGTAACCGAACAACCGGAGATTACCCGGAGCATAAAAATAATGTCAATGACATTGTTTTTATCTTTTCTAAGCCAGTTAGGGTCCCTGATTACCCTAATACCCGTGGTAACGCACTACACACAAGTAACTAAGTTAATTACTTAACTAATTATCACCCTAACTATCTAGTTGTAACCGAACTAGACCCCCCCCCCTTCTCATAACCGGCCCCAAACCATGGGGACACACATGGTACAAGTTTGATTAGTTTAATCTCTTTGTCTAAAATCTAGAGAACATAAGGACCATGGGATAATACCCTATGATTTGTCTATAAAACCTAAACTAAACACATGAGATAATTACCATCACTTAACACCACATTTCACTCTCTCTTTTCTTCTCTAAAACTCTCGGCCGAACCCCCCTAGAACCACCCACCCATTTTCGACTTTCATCCTCATCATTCCAAGATCATACAAGCTCTAAGGGTTGCGTATTAGGAGCTTTGGTGCACTCGGAACACGAAGGACCACTCCCGTTAGCTTTTATCCACCCACTTTCCGTCAAGAATCTTCCCTAGCCTTGAGCTAGAGGTATAACACTTAAAACTCATATTTAAGCTTATCTAAGGTGGTTAAAAGGATTTATGTCGGTTAAATATCGTTAACATATGATTTGATGCACTAAAGTCTAGTAAAAACTCTAAAAATGGTGGTTAATAGTATATGTGATGTGTAAAAGTTGTAGTATTTGAAATATATGGTTATCTAGACCCGATCTACGATGTGGTAGCTCGGATCATCGTTTAACCCGGTTTGGTAAGATCGTTGATCTTAACATAAGCTCGTTTTTTAGTTAACACAAGGGTTAAAGGGTGAAACTCTACCACACATGAGACATGGACTTGTGTAAAAGTATTTTTGTTGTGTAAAAGCAATTTAACTTGTATTTAAAACTAGTAGATCTACGTATCTACAAGCGGTATTTTCAAAGGACCAAGTCTCCAAGAAATCACATGTTCTAAACCGGGTCTTACACAAACAAAAGTGGTTTTTGTGAACAAACAAGTGTATGGATACTTGTGTAACAAAGGTTTTAACAAAGAAATAATTTTCGTAAAAACCGACTAGAAGTTGTAAAACTTCATATTCTTTAAAAATAAAGTTTTTAAGAAATTAAACTTATTTTTAAAGATAACAAGACTTACTAAATGTGCTAGTAAGATACTACACAATCTTGGTAAATATCCAAGTTCATGAAGTGGGGAAAAGTAGTGATTATTGTTGATAATTGTTGTTGCTGACTATTGATGATTGATGATGATTTAAAAGAAAATAAACACACGTTTTGAAAACGTGGGAAACCTCCATTTTTAGGGGAAACTCTGTCAAAATTTTTATAAATTTTGACACTTAGAAAAATATGAGTTTTTGAGAAACTTATCCCCTAAAAATATACCTCAAAACATTAACAAGGTTTCCCTAACTTTTGATGATAAGAAATGGTGATTTCTTGAAGAATAAAAATGGATATTATGCATATATATTTTTGAGAGAAGAATATATATTATTTATCACCAATTTCTGTGCTAAGTGTATATAGTATGTGTTATACGTGCTAGTGTATTAAGACTTAAAAATACACTAAATACTCGTGAGGAGTATAAACATAAAAATACACATACAAAATACATGATACATAATTCGGGTGCAAAGTGCAAAACATAAAAGACTTATATTTATTTTTGGAGAAAATAATATAAGTAAGATACTTAGTTAAAAATATAAGAATATTTTTAACACAAGAATATACACAAAAGAGAGTGACTGTACTTGTGCGACGCAAGTCTAGTGACTAACGTTAAGAAAACGCGTATAGGTTACGACGTTAATTAAGCAAATCCGGTGGAGTTTACGACGCTAGGAACGCAAAGTTGTGAGTTCATGCTCCCCCTTTTCTCTTTAACTGTTTTCAGTTTTTATAACTTCGGGGGTGAAATACATGTACAAAAGTACAATATTTTTAAATGGTATGATATAAATACAAGAAGTATACTTGGTGAGAACGAGAACCAAGTGTGACGAAATATATGAATATGAGAAGCGCATTTGGTGAGACGAGAACCAAGTATAAGGCGCTATGAGAAATGATAACAAGAAACGCGCTTGGTGAGAACGAGAACCAAGTAGGAGGCGTTATGAGAAATAGTGTCACGAATAGGGTACAGAAGCACCATTAATCAACAATATACCTAGACCGCAGAACAAAAGGTTAGATCTAACGGGTGCCTGGCAGCCACACTCCTGGTCGGGGCGAGAATCGAGGAGTGCTTTTGTGTCTCAGAATATACCAATTAAATGCCTTAGGTTTGGTGACTTCCTATGACGTGCCACATGTTAATGGCTTTGCAACCCATTAACAATCTGATAAGTACAGAAATACTGTATTTACATAAAATTCATACCATACAAAATTGATATATAACTTGAAGTACGTGGGGTACTCAAGAAGATTGAATTATACTTGAAGTACGTCGGGTACTCAAGAGAATGAGAATTAAACTTGAGTACGTGGGGTACTCAAGAAGAAATTGAATCATACAGATGTACGTGGTGTACACATGAAACTGGATTTACATATGAAAACTTGATTTACTCACAAACTATGTTTTCATACAAAGTATACAAACATGAAATACAAAACTGCATGAATTCACACCAACTTTATGTTGACGTTTTTCCAAAAACTCACATGTATTTCAGGTAACTAGGATGGATGTGCGCGTGGTCTAGCTTATGCTCGTGGATGTCGCTTGTGTTTAACTTGAATAAAGTTGTAAACTTTTAAGACAATGTTTTATGCGACTTAGCGATGTAAACGCTAACGTATGTTTTCAAATTATGGTATTTGAATGTTATTTTACGAGCATGTAGCATGTTTACTCTTCGTATGCAATGAGAACCTTTCATGATCACACCTCGTGCTTCCGCCGCAGAAAGGGGTGTGACAGATTGGTATCAGAGCTGCGATTGTAGTGAACCAGGATTCCTTCTCGAGTCTAGTCTACAATCTCTAGGATCCATTCACGAAAACAATTTTCAAAGAGTTTTCATTGCATAAAACGTCCCGCGACATCCACTACCTGAAACTGTCTACATGAGTCTAGAAAAGACACTACGAGACTTAGAGTGCACTAGAGTAGCACTTGTCATTGACTAGAAATCACTTGCAATTATGTGTGATAATTTGCATGTACTAGAAGTAGAATGTCACGAGTATACGTGACTTTATCTGAAAAGCGATGGCCCATCTGAAGGAAGAAATACGAGGATGAAACGAACTGTGCGGACCGTGCAAGGAATTACGTAATTATGGATGCATACATAATTATGGAATTCAGTGCACAGAAACCACAGCAAGTCTTGTCACGTATAGATTCCCTCAGTGCAAGCCTACCAAGTACTCTGCTAGAGTAATAATTGTTTGATGTCACTTATGTGGTATATATACCTGTGAATATATATGATACTACTGTCTAGTGTGACGATATCAAACAAATGCCTAACCCTGCTGTGTTATGTTCTGTCAGAACATGGCACCCAGGAAAGCTGTGAATGCTCGCAATGATGATCTACCTCCTCCTCCCCCACTGCCAAGAACTGCTGAAGAGCTGGATGCTCTACTGGAGGAAAGGATCTCCGCTGCTATCGCCCAGTACGAGGCGAACCGAACTCAAGACAGTGGAGGACCAAGCAACGCTAGGCGTAATGGGAATGGAGATTCGTCTGGAGGCAATGCAGCTCAAGGTAACCTTAAGACACTGTGCTAAGCATGAGGAAATTTATGAACGGTCCTTGTTTCATTATTTCTTCGATTGCTCACATGTGAATTGGTTGAATCAATTCCAGGCTGCACTTTCAAGCAGTTCCTCGACTGCAAGCCGATAAACTATGACAGCACAGGAGGTGCAGTAGCATTTGTGCGCTGGACGGAGAAGACTGAAGCTACTTTCCGCATGAGCAAGTGTACCGCGGATCAACAAGTCACTTTTGCTACTGGGTTATTCGTCGATGAAGCTCTGACTTGGTGGAACCTGCAAGCCCAAACCTTGGGTGATGACGTCGCTTATGGCCTCACTTGGGAGGAACTGAAGGAAAGGATGAGAGAGAAGTACTGCTCTCGTGCAGAACTCCAAAGACTGGAAACAGAGTTCTGGCACTTAACTATGGAAGGTGCTGACATCAATGGTTACACTCGAAGGTTTCACGATCTGTCCAGAGTGCTTCCCTACATGGTGACTCCTGAATTTAAGCGTGTGGAACGCTACATTTGGGGACTGGCCTCAGAGTTTCGTGGCATGGTAACGTCGGCCAAACCACAAACAATCACCGAGGCTGTAACTCTGGCTGTCAGCCTGACTGAAGATTGTGTTCGTATGAAGAAGCTCTCACTGAACCCAACAGAAAATGCCGAGACGCATGCTGAGTCGTCTGGCAACAAGAAAAGGAAACATGCAAACTTGAATCAAGCAACTCGTAACAACAAGGGTTTCAGCAAGAAGCGTGACGCTAACATGCCTCAGGAGATGAAAACCCATACAACCAAAGCATACCAAGGCTCCATGCCTAGATGCCAAAAATGTAAGTATCATCATGATGGAGCTTGTCGCATTCCAAGGTGCGACAAATGTGGTAAATTGGGTCATCAAACAGAAGACTGTTGGGGAAAAGGAAAGAACCGAAATGGAAACGGTGCTGGTAACAAGAATGGTAACGGGAAAGGGCAAGGATGCTTCAAGTGTGGAAGCAATGATCACTTCATGAAGAACTGCCCAGAGAGAAACAACGCTCCGGCTCGAGCATTTGTGATTGGAGCAAGAGACGCACGCGAGGACCCTAACGTGGTCACCGGTACGTTTCTCATTAACAATCACTTTGCATCCATATTATTCGACACTGGCGCCGATTATAGCTTCATGTCTGTGGAATTTAAACGCATACTCGGAATAGAATCTAGTAGATTAGAAATTCCTTATTCCATAGAACTAGCCAATGGTAAACTCGTTGAATCAAGCGAAGTTATTAGGGGCTGCACACTAGAACTTGGCGAACGGAATTTTAGCATCGATCTCTTACCTATTCAATTAGGTAGCTTCGATGTAGTAGTCGGGATGGACTGGTTGTCCAAGAACAAAGCTGAAGTTATTTGTCATGAGAAAATCATTCGCATCCCTTTAGCGAATGGTGAAACTCTCATCGTGCATGGAGAAAAACGAGACGCGCCTCTTCGAATCATCAGCTGTATGAAGGCACAGAAGTGCTTAAGGAAAGGATGTGTCGCTTTCCTAGCACACGTTATAGAGAAGAAGGCCGTGGAGCCAAAGCTCGAAGACATTCCTGTGGTGAAGGAATTTCCTGATGTGTTCCCTGAAGATCTGCCGGGACTACCTCCGCAACGACAAGTCGAATTCCGTATAGACTTGGTTCCAGGAGCTGCTCCTGTAGCCAAGGCACCCTATCGACTTGCGCCATCCGAGATGCAAGAATTATCTACACAACTCCAGGAGTTGTTGGATAAAGGATTCATAAGGCCAAGCTTCTCACCCTGGGGAGCTCCAGTATTATTCGTGAAGAAGAAGGATGGAACACTGCGGATGTGTATCGATTACAGGGAACTGAACAAGCTCACAATCAAGAATCGGTATCCGCTACCAAGGATTGATGACTTATTTGATCAATTGCAAGGATCAAGCTACTATTCCAAGATCGACCTTCGATCTGGATACCATCAGCTGAGAATCCAAGATGAAAGCGTGCCAAAGACTGCATTCAGAACGCGATATGGGCACTACGAATTTCTTGTGATGCCATTTGGATTGACGAACGCGCCAGCGGTCTTTATGGACCTAATGAACCGCGTGTGCAAACCATATCTCGATAAATTCGTGATTGTATTTATCGATGATATCCTAATTTACTCGCGAACGAAAGAAGAGCATGAGCAACATCTCAGAACCATCTTGGAGCTACTGAAGAAAGAGAAACTTTATGCAAAGTTCTCGAAATGCGAATTCTGGATTCGCGAAGTACAATTTCTTGGTCACGTGGTGAATGAGAAGGGCATTCATGTAGACCCGTCCAAGATAGAAGCAATAAAGAATTGGGAAGCTCCCAAAACCCCAACTGAGGTTCGTCAATTTTTGGGCTTAGCGGGCTATTATCGGCGATTCATCGAGAATTTCTCAAAAATAGCTCAACCGCTAACGACCCTTACTCAGAAAGACAAGAAGTACGACTGGGGTCACAAACAAGAAGAAGCCTTTCAGCTACTTAAGAACAAGCTCTGCGATGCACCGATACTATCGTTACCCGAAGGCACTGAAGACTTCGTGGTATACTGCGACGCCTCACGACAAGGCTTGGGTTGCGTGCTCATGCAACGCCAAAGAGTCATCGCTTACGCTTCAAGACAACTGAAGGTTCACGAGAGAAATTATACCACTCACGACCTGGAGCTGGGTGCAATGGTATTCGCCTTGAAGATTTGGCGACATTATTTATATGGTACTCGATGTACAATCTTCACAGATCACAAAAGCTTACAACACATATTTGATCAGAAGGAATTGAATATGCGTCAGCGACGTTGGGTCGAGCTGCTGAATGATTATGACTGTGAGATTAAGTACCATCCTGGAAAGGCGAACGTTGTAGCGGACGCGTTGAGCCGAAAAGAAAGGGTTAAGACCCTGAGGGTTCGAGCATTGGAAATGACGATTCGAACGAACCTCACAGCACGCATTCGAGTTGCACAACAAGAAGCTCTTAAAGAAGAGAATCGTAAAACTGAATACCTCCGGGGTGCATTGAAATACATGGTGCCAAACGAAGAGGGAGCCTTATACTTCAAGAAGCGTATTTGGGTTCCACTCTATGGTGGCATACGAGAAGTCATCCTTAATGAAGCCCACAAATCGAGATATTCGATCCATCCAGGATCGGACAAGATGTACCAAGACTTGAAAGAGTACTATTGGTGGCCGAGACTCAAAAGCGACGTTGCTGTCTATGTTGGAAAATGCCTAACCTGTGCGAAGGATAAGGCCGAATATCAGAAACCGTCCGGCCTACTACAACAACCAGAGATTCCCGTGTGGAAGTGGGAACAAATCTCGATGGACTTCATAACGAAATTACCCAGGACCCCGAGAGGGCACGATATGATATGGGTAATAGTTGATCGATTGACGAAGTCTGCGCACTTCCTACCGATCCGAGAAAAAGACAGCACTGGAAAGCTTGCTGAGATATACTTAAGAGAAATTGTGGCACGTCATGGAGTGCCAACCTCAATCATTTCAGACAGAGATGGACGCTTTGTCTCAAGAATCTGGCAATCATTTCAGGAAGCCTTTGGATCTCAGTTAGATCTGAGCACGGCATTCCATCCACAAACAGACGGCCAGAGCGAACGGACTATACAAACATTAGAAGATATGCTTCGCGCATGTGTCATGGATCTAGGCGGCAGCTGGGATACTCATCTACCTTTAGTTGAGTTTTCCTACAATAACAGTTATCATACGAGCATAAAAGTCGCGTCGTTCGAAGCTCTGTATGGCCGCAAATGCCGATCGCCCTTATGTTGGGCAGACGCTGGAGATAAACGTATGGTTGGTCCTGAACTTGTACAAGAGACAACCGACAAGATTGCGCAGATCCGAGAGCGCATTAAGGCGGCTCGAGAGCGACAAAAGAGCTACGCGGATCCAAATAGAAAATCGGTAGATTTCAAGGTGGGAGACAAAGTGTTGTTAAAAGTCTCACCATGGAAGGGCGTAGTCAGATTTGGAAAGCGTGGAAAGTTGAATCCACGATACATCGGACCATTCAGAATATTGAGAAGAATTGGTACCGTGGCATACAAGTTGGAGTTACCGGCAGAACTTAATGGAGTACATGATACGTTTCATGTATCCAACCTGAAGAAGAGTCCAACGCAAGAAAACGTGACCATCCCGTTGGATGAAGTGCATATTGATGAAGCCCTCCGATTTACAGAACAACCCGTTGAGGTTACTGACTGGAAAGTCAACAAGACCAGGAGGAGCAGTGTGAAACTTGTCAAAGTACGTTGGAGCTCTAAGCACGGACCCGAGTACACATGGGAACGTGAAGACCAGTTCAAGAAAAAGTATCCCCACCTATTCAAGAAGACTCCAGCGAGAGTTAGTTCAGTCTGAATTTCGGGACGAAATTCTTTTAACGGGGGGAGACTGTGACAACTGGCCCAAACCGGTAATTTCCGTACACACTAATTATTGCTTAATGACTGCAATTATGAGTTTAATTGTCAGCAATGTCTGAACACATGATTAAACAAGTGAATTCATGCATGTTGTATACTACAAAATATTGCTTTATGCATAAACGAGAGCGTTGCGTCAGAATAATAGTAAACTCACCGGTAAGACACACTGTGTCAACAGAACTGCAGAAAGCAGTCAGACAATAAAATAGAGGCCTAGGTGTAGGTCCGACGACAAAAGTGCATTAAAACCCAAGAGTACATACAAGGGTTTAATGTATACGCAATACGAAAGCAAAAATAAGCACTAAAAAGCACCCGAAACGCACTTTAAGTGCAGAATTTATAAAATTCAGCAATAATTCAGCATTTAGACACATAAATATTATGCAGAAATGTCGTTTTATTATCCAGAATATTTCCCTAAGTGTTGGGAATTGAAAGAGTACAAGAAAGGTACTTAAACGACACTAAAAAGTGTAATTTAGCACTTTAACGAATCGGTATGTAACCGAACAACCGGAGATTACCCGGAGCATAAAAATAATGTCAATGACATTGTTTTTATCTTTTCTAAGCCAGTTAGGGTCCCTGATTACCCTAACACCCGTGGTAACGCACTACACACAAGTAACTAAGTTAATTACTTAACTTAACTAATTATCACCCTAACTATCTAGTTGTAACCGAACTAGACCCCCCCCCCCCTTCTCATAACCGGCCCCAAACCATGGGGACACACATGGTACAAGTTTGATTAGTTTAATCTCTTTGTCTAAAATCTAGAGAACATAAGGACCATGGGATAATACCCTATGATTTGTCTATAAAACCTAAACTAAACACATGAGATAATTACCATCACTTAACACCACATTTCACTCTCTCTTTTCTTCTCTAAAACTCTCGGCCGAACCCCCCTAGAACCACCCACCCATTTTCGACTTTCATCCTCATCATTCCAAGATCATACAAGCTCTAAGGGTTGCGTATTAGGAGCTTTGGTGCACTCGGAACACGAAGGACCACTCCCGTTAGCTTTTATCCACCCACTTTCCGTCAAGAATCTTCCCTAGCCTTGAGCTAGAGGTATAACACTTAAAACTCATATTTAAGCTTATCTAAGGTGGTTAAAAGGATTTATGTTGGTTAAATATCGTTAACATATGATTTGATGCACTAAAGTCTAGTAAAAACTCTAAAAATGGTGGTTAATAGTATATGTGATGTGTAAAAGTTGTAGTATTTGAAATATATGGTTATCTAGACCCGATCTACGATGTGGTAGCTCGGATCATCGTTTAACCCGGTTTGGTAAGATCGTTGATCTTAACATAAGCTCGTTTTTAGTTAACACAAGGGTTAAAGGGTGAAACTCTACCACACATGAGACATGGACTTGTGTAAAAGTATTTTTGTTGTGTAAAAGCAATTTAACTTGTATTTAAAACTAGTAGATCTACGTATCTACAAGCGGTATTTTCAAAGGACCAAGTGTCCAAGAAATCACATGTTCTAAACCGGGTCTTACACAAACAAAAGTGGTTTTTGTGAACAAACAAGTGTATGGATACTTGTGTAACAAAGGTTTTAACAAAGAAATAATTTTCGTAAAAACCGACTAGAAGTTGTAAAACTTCATATTCTTTAAAAATAAAGTTTTTAAGAAATTAAACTTATTTTTAAAGATAACAAGACTTACTAAATGTGCTAGTAAGATACTACACAATCTTGGTAAATATCCAAGTTCATGAAGTGGGGAAAAGTAGTGATTATTGTTGATAATTGTTGTTGCTGACTATTGATGATTGATGATGATTTAAAAGAAAATAAACACACGTTTTGAAAACGTGGGAAACCTCCATTTTTAGGGGAAACTCTGTCAAAATTTTTATAAATTTTGACACTTAGAAAAATATGAGTTTTTGAGAAACTTATCCCCTAAAAATATACCTCAAAACATTAACAAGGTTTCCCTAACTTTTGATGATAAGAAATGGTGATTTCTTGAAGAATAAAAATGGATATTATGCATATATATTTTTGAGAGAAGAATATATATTATTTTATCACCAATTTCTGTGCTAAGTGTATATAGTATGTGTTATACGTGCTAGTGTATTAAGACTTAAAAATACACTAAATACTCGTGAGGAGTATAAACATAAAAATACACATACAAAATACATGATACATAATTTGGGTGCAAAGTGCAAAACATAAAAGACTTATATTTATTTTTGGAGAAAATAATATAAGTAAGATACTTAGTTAAAAATATAAGAATATTTTTAACACAAGAATATACACAAAAGAGAGTGACTGTACTTGTGCGACGCAAGTCTAGTGACTAACGTTAAGAAAACGCGTATAGGTTACGACGTTAATTAAGCAAATCCGGTGGAGTTTACGACGCTAGGAACGCAAAGTTGTGAGTTCATGCTCCCTCTTTTCTCTTTAACTGTTTTCAGTTTTTATAACTTCGGGGGTGAAATACATGTACAAAAGTACAATATTTTTAAATGGTATGATATAAATACAAGAAGTATACTTGGTGAGAACGAGAACCAAGTGTGACGAAATATATGAATATGAGAAGCGCATTTGGTGAGACGAGAACCAAGTATAAGGCGCTATGAGAAATGATAACAAGAAACGCGCTTGGTGAGAAAGAGAACCAAGTAGGAGGCGTTATGAGAAATAGTGTCACGAATAGGGTACAGAAGCACCATTAATCAACAATATACCTAGACCGCAGAACAAAAGGTTAGATCTAACGGGTGCCTGGCAGCCACACTCCTGGTCGGGGCGAGAATCGAGGAGTGCTTTTGTGTCTCAGAATATACCAATTAAATGCCTTAGGTTTGGTGACTTCCTATGACGTGCCACATGTTAATGGCTTTGCAACCCATTAACAATCTGATAAGTACAGAAATACTGTATTTACATAAAATTCATACCATACAAAATTGATATATAACTTGAAGTACGTGGGGTACTCAAGAAGATTGAATTATACTTGAAGTACGTCGGGTACTCAAGAGAATGAGAATTAAACTTGAGTACGTGGGGTACTCAAGAAGAAATTGAATCATACAGATGTACGTGGTGTACACATGAAACTGGATTTACATATGAAAACTTGATTTACTCACAAACTATGTTTTCATACAAAGTATACAAACATGAAATACAAAACTGCATGAATTCACACCAACTTTATGTTGACGTTTTTCCAAAAACTCACATGTATTTCAGGTAACTAGGATGGATGTGCGCGTGGTCTAGCTTATGCTCGTGGATGTCGCTTGTGTTTAACTTGAATAAAGTTGTAAACTTTTAAGACAATGTTTTATGCGACTTAGCGATGTAAACGCTAACGTATGTTTTCAAATTATGGTATTTGAATGTTATTTTACGAGCATGTAGCATGTTTACTCTTCGTATGCAATGAGAACCTTTCATGATCACACCTCGTGCTTCCGCCGCAGAAAGGGGTGTGACACAGCAGGATCCATCACGACTTGGAACGGGATGGCAGATCTTTTTATGCAAAAATATTTTCTGCCGGAAAAGACGGCTAGGCTTACGAACCGTCTTATGAAATTCAAACAGGACGAAGGAGATTCTCTACACGCAGCTTGGGAGAGGTTCAAAGATCTTCTGATCGATGTTCCACATCATGGGTTGTCCAAAAGACAACTTGTGTTGAACTTCTACCAAGGACTTAGCTACGACTCACAAGAACGTTTAGATGTATATGCAGGAGGCGATCTTGGAACAAAAACACCCAACGAAGCCTACGCAATTATAGAGAAAGCTACATTGAAGTTGAGTTCTCGTCAAAATGGAGTGCGAAGTAAAGCTTTATCTATTCCTAGAGTTCATCAAGTGGATACATATATGGCTCTTACAGCACAGATTGGAGCTTTGGCAGCAAGATTTGATCAAGCTCAGAACGTTTCGAAAGTACAATCATCATGTGAGCTGTGTGGAGTGTCACACGAGTCAGGTACATGTAAGTAGGGTGTTATGTTTACAGGCCATGAAGAGGTGGACTATTTAGGCAATCAAATTAGGCCCCAAAATAACCCCTATAGCAACACGTACAATCCGGGTTGGAGAAATCACCCAAAATTTGGGTGGAAATCTAATCCCAATAACCAAAACCCACTCGGATATGCTCAACGCGCTCCTGCACCGCAACAACCTCAGGGGCAATCCTTTCAGCCCCATGGACAATCTTTTCAGCCATCAGGGCAAACCTTTCAACCACGATACAATAGTTTAGGTTCAGGAAGCACTTCCCAGCCTCAAGCCTCTTAAACCAACTCGAAACTAGAGGAGATGATGGCCCAGCTATTAAAAAACTCCAACAATGCCAATCAAATATCTGAAAAGCGATACCAGCAGCATGAGGAGCGTTTCATGGCACAAGAAGGAGAAATGCGGAGCCAGAAGGCTTCAATACAAACCATTGAGAATCAAGTCGGCCAATTGACCAAGATGTTGTCTGAAAGACCCCAAGGTAGTCTTCCAGGTAACAGAGAACCAAACCCAAGAGGGCATGTTAATGCAGTAATGACGAGGAATGGTAAACCATGGGACTTGACAAATCGGACTCACCACCGATCACTGAAACGGTCCAAACTGACGCTTTGAACGAGGTGCACGCTAGGCGAGTCCCAGCAAGTACAGCACAGCTCCAGGAGCCAGTAGCAGATTATACTCCTCCAATTCCATATCCAAGCAGACTGAAGAAATAGAAGAACGATGAACAACATGGTAAGTTTCTAGAAATGTTTAAGCAATTACACATAAACATACCATTTGTAAAGGCGTTGGCTCAAATGCCAAAACACGCAAGGTTCTTAAAAGACATCCTCACAAACAAGCAGAAACTCGAAAGCTTGTCTTGTGTGTTGATGAATGAAAATTGTTCAGCCCTTCTCCAAAACCGTCTACCTGAAAAAATGGGAGATCCGGGCAGTTTTACTCTTCCCAGCCTCATTGGCAGCATGTCTGTCAGCCATGCATTGGCCGATTTAGGAGCTAGCATAAATCTTATGCCTTATAAGGTCTTTGCTAAATTAGATCTGGGTGAACCTTCACCCACTAGAATAAGCATTCGACTTGCAGATCGTTCAATTAAGTATCTGCGTGGATTTGTTGAAAATATGCTTGTTAAAATCGATAAATTTGTTTTTCCCGTGGATTTTGTTATTCTTGACATGGATGAAGACTCAAAAGTGCCATTAATACTTGGACGCCCATTCCTCAATACTGCGAGGACAATTGTTGATGTGGCAGCTAGCCAAATCACGCTCCGAATAAATGACGAGCACGTGACTTTTGATATTAAAAGATCAATGCAACATCCGCAAAATCACGATGAAATGCTTTACTATGTCGACATTATCGATACTTGTGTAAGCTCTCATTTCCAAGGCACGATTGAAGAAATTGATACGGACACACATCTGTTGTATGAGAACCAAAATGGCATTTCACAGAAGCGCCACGAAGTTGAGCAGCCGGTTTCCAAATCGGTGACGATGGTTCCCAAAGTCCAGATCAATTTGTGGAAATTGACCGTGAAGTAGAAGAAAAGTCAAAACCATCGGTTGAAGATCCACTGTCTTTGGAGTTAAAAGAACTCCCACCGCATCTCGAGTATGCATTTTTAGACGAGGAGTGTCACTTTCCAGTCATCATTTCTGCATCTTTAGCAAAAGAGGAAAAGAGACAGCTTCTCGAGGCTCTAAAGTTGCACAAGAAAGCCATGGCGTGGAAGATTATGGATATCAAAGGCATTAATCCTTCTTTCTGTACTCATAAGATTCTAATGGAAGACGATTACAAGCCTAGCACACAGCATCAAAGGCGTTTGAATCCAAATATGCAAGACGTGGTAAAGAAAGAAGTAATCAAGTTGTTAGATGCAGGGCCAATTTATCCTATCTCTGATTCTGTTTGGGTAAGTCCAGTGCAAGTAGTACCCAAGAAAGGTGGTATTACTGTAGTGCCAATTGACAAGAATGAACTTATTCCTACCCGTACCGTCACCAGATGACGAGTTTACATCGATTACCGTAAACTCAATGATGCCACCCGTAAGGACCACTTCCCGCTTCCATTCATCGACCAGATGTTGGAACGTCTGTCGGGGAAGTCATTTTTCTGTTTTCTGGATGGGTTCTCTGGATATTTTCAAATTCCTATCGCTCCTGAAGACCGGGAAAAGACTACTTTCACATGTCCTTTCGGTACATTCGCCTACCGGCGTATGCCTTTTTGGCTGTGTAATGCACCAGCCACATTTCAGCGCTGCATGGTAGCCATTTTCCATGACATGATTGAAGACTCCGTGGAAGTATTCATGGATGATTTCTCTGTGTTCGGGAGTTCTTTCAATCAATGTCTTGGAAATTTGAAAAGAATGTTAATGAGATGTGAGCAAACTAATATTGTGCTCAATTGGGAGAAGTGTCACTTCATGGTGAAAGAAGGGGTAGTTCTCGGGCACAAAATCTCTGGAGCCGGATTAGAAGTTGATCCAGAAAAAGTGGATATCATTTCTAAACTTCCTCCCCCTTCATCGATCAGAGCGATTAGATGTTTCATGGGTCATGCAGGGTTCTATAGGCGATTCATAAAAGACTTTTCAAAAATCGCAAGACCTATGACCCGTTTGTTAGAAAAAGATGCTCCATTTATGTTTTTAGATTAATGCATGAAAGCGTTCAAGCAGCTGAAACAAAGGCTTATTGAAGCCCCCATTCTGGTTGCACCAGATTGGGCGTTGCCATTCGAGATAATGTGTGATGCCAGTGATTTCGCAATAGGAGCAGTCTTAGGACAGCGAAGGGAGAAGCATTTTCATCCTATTTACTATGCCAGCAAAACTCTACATGATGCTCAGGAGAATTACACGACTACAGAAAAAGAGCTTTTGGCAGTAGTTTATGCTTTCGAAAAATTCAGGTCGTACCTTATGTTGTCCAAAACCATTGTGTATACGGATCATGCAGCAATCAAATAACTTTTTAGCAAACAGGACGCAAAACCGCGTCTTATCAGATGGATCTTGTTACTACAAGAATTTGACATTGAGATCCAAGACAAAAAGGGAGCTTTAAATGTTGCAGCTGGCCATTTCTCGAGACTTGAGCATGGTAATTCGAAAAATTCGCTGGAGGGACCAATAAATGACAATTTGCCCCACGAATTTCTTTTGAGTATTGAGATGAATGACGAGTCACCTTGGTTTGCCGACTTTGCAAACTACCTCGCATGTGGAATCCTTATCAAAGGATTGTCATATCAACAAAAGAGGAAGTTCTTTGCAGACTTAAAATATTATATTTGGACGAACCATACTTGCTTAGAGTAGGAGCCGATCAGGTGATCCGAAGATGTGTATTCGGAGAAAAGGCAGCTAGCATTCTGCATCACTGTCACGGAGGGCCAACCGGATGTCATCATGGAGCAAACTACACTGCAAAGAAAGTGTTAGACTCTGGGTTTTACTGGCCCACCATCTTTCGTGACGCGCTTGAATGGGTTAGAGCTTGTGATGCTTGCCAGAGAGCAATGATGTGTGCAAAATGCAACATATAAATTACATCAATTGTGGCATAAAACTAACCCTTTTTTAGTACTAATGTTGGAAAAAGTGTGCTTTTGTCTTCCTTTTGTATTTTCAGGATTAAATGAGCTCAAATTAATAAAAGAAGCAAAAAGGCAGCTAAATCTAACATAAATACAAGAAAAGGAACAAACGTGGCATGCCCGACCTCCCCGACAGCATCTTCCCAAGCAAAACAAGAGAACAGAAGGCTGAACACGCCCTGTGCTCAGTGAACACGGGGGCGTGCCCAAGTGCCAGCATAAAAGACAAAGCTATAGAAGCTTCTATCGCCCACCACGGGGCCGTGCTCAGCGGACACGGGGCCGTGGTCAACTATAAGATTCGCAGAATCCAGGCAAATCTTGATAGTACAGATATGCTTCTGCACACGGGAGCGTGCCCAGCGGACACGGGGGTGTGGTCAACGGATGCACACAAACTGCAATTAATGAAGAAAGAGAAGGATGATGGACACGAGCCATGCCCGAGCTACTGTTCAGGCTATAAATAGGGGTGCTTGGCTCATTTTCAAACCATCCCTTAGCACACCACCTCTCTCACACTTCCTTATCGTTTGTCAGTGGTGTCTTGACATTATTTTACTGTCTATATAAAATTAAATATTTTCACCATTCATATCTCCATGGTCTTTATGGAGGTATGTTGGCTACCTGGTTGGGGGTTAAGGGAACGGTTTGGTAAGAGTTATGCCTTGTTCTGTGTATAGATCCTGCAAGGACCTTGGTCAAATTTAGTAGGACCTCCTTCAATACTTACCGGTATTGGATGGCGGGGGTCCAAACTCTTTGATCCCCTCATATGTAAGCTACTATTAATACTTTAACCCGACTACTTAGGATTGTATCCCTGCTGACTCAAACTACTTAGCCGAGGGTAATGTCACCTTCAAAAGAGGGGCCTACCATATTATGCATTAATAACTTAATTAATTATCTTTCAATAATCCGACCCTTTAGGTTTGTATCCTTGCTGACCTAAACTACTGGGTTGAGGGTAACGTCACCTTCAAAAGAGGGGCCTACTACAATAACTAAGATAATCTCTTAAAAAGTGCAAAAGTGCGGAAATAATCAAAGGTTACACTAAACACGAGTCGGAGCCAAGTGATTCATCTTGTCTATCTGTTTTATTTTTATTTTCATTTTTCAGCATTTTAGTTAGTTTTTATTTTTCTAGTTTAAAACCTTTTTCTAAACTTTTGATTTGATTAGACGTTGAGGATAAACCGGTAATAAAAGCTCTTGTGTCCTTGGACGACCTCAGTATCTTGCCAACACTATACTACGCTCACGATGGGTGCACTTGCCCATATGTGTGTTTGGTGTTAGTAAAATATCGTGTTTTATAAATTTAAAACTTTACTAACGTGTAAAAAGGGCTTAAATTATACTTAAATCCATATAACACACTCACGCACATCAGGAAATTAATATTTCCCCACGCAATGAAATGCCTCAACATCCAATGCAAGTCTGTGAAGTCTTTGATATATGGGGTATCGACTTCATGGGTCCATTTCCAGCCTAACGAGATAACAAATACATCCTAGTTGCTGTAGACTATGTCTCAAAATGGGCCGAAGCTCAAGCTTTGCCCACAAAAGATGCTACGGTGGTTGTGAGGTTCTTAAAAAGTTTATTTGCCCGATTTGGTGCTCCAAAAGCACTGATCAGCGACCGAGGAACGCATTATTGTAATGCGCAGTTAGAACGAGCCTTGTCCCGTTATGGTGTTCATCATAGATTGGCTATGCCATATCACCCTCAAACAAGCGAGCAAGTGGAAGTCACGAATCGGGGTTTGAAAAGAATCCTAAAGCGGTCCATTAATAACAACCGCAAGGATTGGTCAGACAAGCTAGATGACGCTCTTTGGGCTTTTAAAACAGCATTCAAAACACCTATCGGGACCACTCCCTTTAGATTGGTTTACGGGAAAGCCTGTCATCTACCTGTCAAGCTAGAACACAAGGCATTTTGGGCCTTGAAAACGGCAAACATGGATTTGAAAAGTGGAGGTGAAGCCCGTTTTCTTCAAATCCACGAGCTTGAGGAGCTAAGGAGCCATGCCTATGAAAGTTCTAGCAGATACAAGGAACGAGTCAAGAGATTTCATAACAAGAGATTGAGAGACCATAAGGATCTCCGTGTAGGAGATCTTGTCTTGTTGTATAACTTAAGACTGCGTTTATTCCCCGGGAAGCTAAAATCCCGATGGATGGGTCCTTACATAGTTAGGGAAATATTTTCGTACGGAGCCGTAACTATCGAGGATCCAAACGGGGCAAGTTTCAAAGTCAACAGT
This sequence comes from Helianthus tuberosus, assembly GCA_030545235.1. Lineage (NCBI taxonomy): Eukaryota > Viridiplantae > Streptophyta > Magnoliopsida > Asterales > Asteraceae > Helianthus > Helianthus tuberosus. The sequence goes on from CM060360.1 coordinate 128,823,679, forward strand.
GATCGTTTCAAAATTTACATCAACGGACCGGTTGACTCGGTGGAGGAAATTCTCGAGCTCCACGTCCCGCGCGCTTAAAATAAGTGTGGGAGGATGAGTGTAGCTATCGACTCGCTGATAAATTTAGCGAGCGTGTTTTCACACGCTAAGGATAATTTTATACATATTATTTTGTTATATTTATTTCCTAGTTCGTTAATTTTTCGGTTTTAAACGTTGGTACATATAAGCTTGATCCATAACTTTTGGAATTTTGAAGTTGACTAACTGTTAAAATATACGAAATATTGCAAAAACGGAAAAATTAGGTGAAATTACGAAGTTAAAAGCTTGCTGTGAAAAATGACCAAGAAATGCCCAGATGACGCACGATCGTGCGGTCATCGGCACTGTCATGCGATCCGTAATCAAAACAAGCCAGAACTCGTGCACAGGGCAGTCACCGGCTCGCACCACCGTGCGACCCGCTGCACTACCATGCAACCTAATAATATCAATCAAACCAGGAGTGCGACCCGGATCGGCACGACCGTGCGGCCAGCCGCACGACCGTGCGAGTTAAAATCTAAACAGTAAAAAGAGGGTATAAACAGGGGCGCAGGATATGAGGGGCCGGGGGGGCGCCCGACCCCCCGAACTTTTTGCGAAGTAGTGTTACGTATCTATTTTTCGTATAGAAATTTTTAGGTTTATATGTCTTCACCCCCCCGGTTTAAAAAAAATTAGGTATAAATTTTTTTGGACCCCCCGGTTTAATTTTTTTTTTTTTTTTTTTGGTATATACGTTTAAGACCCCTCCGGTTTTATAAAAAAATATTTATATAGCCTAAATAAAATTATTTAAATAGCCCATTATAATTATAACTTGGATTGTACGTTTATTACTTACTACTTAGCCCATTAATGATAAGCCCAAAAAAACCCAATATAACTTGAATAGCCCATAACCCATTAGTATGTTTATTGCTGCAACCGGTCAAAAAAAAACAAACTGCTTCCTTGTTGCTGCTAACTGGAGACCGAGAACAGAAGAAAAAAAACGCAGGTGAGGTGCGGCCGGCTGTCTTCTTCGTTCGGGATTTAGGGCTGTCTTCTTCGTTCGGGATTTAGGGCTGTCTTCTTCGTTCGGGATTTAGGTGCAGGTGTGCGGCTGTCTTCAACTCTTCAAGGTATGTGTTTTTTTTATCTTTAGGTTTAAATTAGGGCTTAATTTATGTGATTTAGGTTTAAATCAGGGATGAAATTGGACGGATTTTTTGCCATAAACTTGTTGAAATTAGGGATTTAGGGATGAAAGAAGTAATGAGTAAAACGGAAACACTTAGTCAAGCATTACAAAAGAAATCCCAAGACATCCTTAATGCAATGGAGTTAGCTTCTGCAACAAAGGTTAGTCTAACTAATTTTAGAAACACTGGATGGGATTCTTTACTTGAAAAGGTTCGGTTTTTTGTGAAAGGCATGACATAGATATGCCTGATATGAGTTCTCCATATACTTCTACTCGGTATTGGCCTTGTAAAAAAGATCTTCATGTTACATTTGAACATTATTACCGGGTAGATTTGTTTACAGAGACATTGGACAAACAACTACATGAGCTGAATAGTAGATTCAATGAGCAAGCGACAGAGTTGTTATCTCTTAGTGCGTTTTTATGTTCAAAAGAGATTAATATTGATCAGATTGTTCTTCTTTTTGAGAAGTATTTTCCTAACGATTTTACAGAGAAAGAAAGGAATCTATTACGTGGTCAATTGGATAATTTTCAAGTTGAAAGAAAAAATAATCCCAAGCTAAGTGAGGTATCAACTCTTTCTGATCTTTGCAAAACTCTTGTGCAATGTCAGAAAAATAACACGTACAAATTGGTTGAAAGAGTGTGTCGGCTAATCTTGACGCTTCCAGTTTCGACTGCAACAACGGAGAGAGGATTTTCAGCGATGAAAATATTTAAGAATCGACTTTGCAATAAGATGTCAGATCAGTATCTAGCAAACAGTATGGTGATTTACATAGAAAAGGAGATTGCTGAGAGCTTTGATTCGGAGTCCATAATTGACGAATTCAAAAATCTTAAAGGAAGACGAGCAGAACTATAATTCTTCATCCAGGAGAACCGGCCACCGGGTACCCACCTTCCTCTTCTTTTTAATGTTTTCGTGTCTTTGTTCAATTGTTTGTTAAACAATGTTTACGTTTTAATGTTTGAGAACGTATTTTATTTGATATTAATATTTGACCCGATCCGACCCGAATCAAATCACCGACATCCGACCCAAACATAGAATTTTTTTTAGGTCCGGTACCTTCCACCCCCCCGAACATTTTTTTCAAGCTTCGCCACTGGGTATAAAAACGAATTTCAGTAAAAACCTATCATTTTTTCGAAACCCTAATAGCGGCACAGGAATTCCAGGTCGCCTACACCTAAAAATCAACCAATTTTTGGCTAGATTTCACTCCAATCATCTTCCAAGGTATGTTTCATACTTGTTTTTCAGATTTAGCTTAGTTTCTGATGTAGATCTGAGGTTTGAATCAAGAAATTTAGGGGTTTTCTTCATAAAAGTCAAATAAACCCTTGTTCTTGAGTGTTTGGTGCTAAAACGGTCGTTCTGATCATTGTTCTGATGTCCATTCACTGATTACTAGTTAGATTTTGAAGTATAAAGGTTTAAATCAGTGAATAAGGCTATTTTCTGATGATTTTAGAGGTCGAACAGTCATGCAGTTGAAACGGCATGGCAGTGCCGGTCCGAAACCAACATCAGATCATTGAATCAGAACTGCGATACCGAGTCGCACGGCAGTGCAACGTCAATTGTCGGAAACAAGCCAGTCACCGATCTCGATTGGCACGGTAGTGCGACAGACCGCACGACCGTGCGGTTGCTGAAACGACAACAGAACGTCGTAAACAGCCTGTTCCGGTGGCAGCAATGAAAATTTTATTTTCTTCTCTTATTTTGTTGTATTCTTGAATGCAGATGAACCACAGATTCCTCCAGTTCAGCAAAAACAAAACAAAAGAACGTCCCTGTATTGCCAGATTAGAAGCATTATGGAATCGAAGGGGACAAATTGGTGAACCGAGAAGAATCAATTGGGCCACCCTAACAACCCTTAACCAAGAAGAAAGGCTATCCAACATGATGTCACATCCAATGTCAAGGCTGTTCAACATTGAACGACCCATTTATCTTGAGCTTACATTGGAATTTTTCGCTTCGTACACTTATGATAAACCAAGAAATGAAAATCCAGACTTTAAGAATAGGGAGACGATACAGTTTGTAGGATCGTATTTGTCGACCGAATGAGTCAGTCTGAGTGTGTTTACACTATTTAGATGGCGGAAACATCTAAACAGATTAGAATCAGATAGAAAGGAGTAGAAAACAGAAAAGATTCACTTTTAACACTTGTTCTCTGTTATATATTCACTTGAAAAACTGGCAGCACTTCGTTACAACTTTTCTGAAGCGTACCCAAATGAGAACTACACTAGCCTATTTATAGGCTGAGGATTTCGCTTCAACCTGCTTCAAGCGAAATCTCATCACACGATTTCGCTTGAGGCTTACATTATGACCCTGAAGCGAAACCCTAATAATACTAACTTAAACTTACATTCATACCCCTACACTTAACATACTTGACATATTTAGACCCTAGACTTATGACGTAGGCTTTAGACATCATGTATCAACAAACTCCCCCTTGGATAAAGCCGGAGTCTTCAGTCTAGCTCTTCACATGGACTTGAACTTTTCTTCTCTAGGCTTAGGTTTCCTTGACAACATCTTCCTAAGCTTTTCATTATCATCAGCTCTTTTCTTTTCTTCAGCAGCTTGCCTTTGAGCAAATGTCTCCCGAAGATATCTATCTTTTTCTTCACGAGCTTTACGTTCCTTTTCAGCTTTCCTTTTGACTTTCTTCTCCAACGCCCACCAAGATGACTTCCATTTTGTTTCAGAATTGATATTCTTTTGAAAACACACATTCACAACTCTCTGAAACTGCATTGCTTGATCTCTATCTTTTGGCGAATGATGAATCTTGTTGATGAACAAGCATTCTATATCTTTTGCCGAGCAATTAACCAGCCACATTGGATCAAACACACGAACTTCTCTAAGTTCACCTCCTGCTCGATACGTGATCACTGCTTCAGTAGATAGACAACTATATACCCAATGTATAAATCCTTTATAGAATTCTTGTTCCATTGGAGGTACTGGTATAATCTTCATTGTCTTTGGCTTCTTAATATTAAGAATCCTTTCTACAGCACCAGTATCAGGATTAACTCTTGGAATAATCTTTGGACGATGAGGCTTCCAGAATCTGAATCCCTTAAAAGATTGAAATCTGATAAACCCCCACATTTGTATGTCATTCTTCCTTACAGGATATTCCAAAGCTTTGACCTGTGATAACTCCTCAACATCCCACCATGGGAGTGACATAAGATCATATAACTTTTCGAAATACTGAACACCACATTCTCTTCTGACTGCATAAGCATTCACGTGTGGTAGAAAACCCCAACTAATAATATCTCCCAAAGAAATACTTCGATCCTGTTGATAAAACTTCAATGGTCTTTTGAACTTTCTGTCATGATCAACCTTAAACCATTTCTTCTTCTCTTATTTCTCTAGGTCTTTCTTTGTACCATCAGGATTAAAGTTTTTAATAACTTCAGCAACTTTTCTCCTCAACTCGTCCCGATTCTCTTCAGTGAAAAATTCCATCAGTGTAGGCAACTGAGAAGTATCTTCATGAACACTTTCATCATCTTCCCAGTCTTCAACTTCTACTCTGTCATACAGATCAGCATCTTCAACATATCGATATTCATAATCATCATAATGATCAGCATCAAACTCATTAAGCTCTTTTTCTAAATCAGAATTCATTTCTTCTTCAAAATCAAATTTGAACTCTGGATGATCTCTTCGAGTCTTTTCTTTTATAATTTCCAGCGAATAGCTATGAAAATGCTCTCCTTCTTCCCGATATGTATCCAATCTAAGAATCAACTTTTCAGTTTGATCAACATTTTGATCATCACCATGCTCCCCCTCACTTGTTGCACTATCATGTTCAACATTTGCATCATCTTGTAATAAATCATCAATTGCTTCTTCAGTTGTTTTCTCAGAAATTTTCAGACCAGAAGCACCTTGATCTTGATCATCATCTCCATCATCATCATCACTACTACTTGCAGAGATCACATCATCATCTGCATCTTCTTCTTCATCTTCGTCATCATCCTCTTCATTCTCTTCAGTAAGAAGATCATCAATTTCAACATCAGCATCAAAAATACCAGAAATTGCTGTAAGAGGACGAACATTCAGAATATCATCAGAAACATCTACTGGAATAATAGCTTTTTCTTCAATTTCAAGACCCTTTCCTTTATCCTTCATTTGCTTATCAATTTCAGCCTGTTTCTTAGCTTTCTCTTCATCACGAACAAATTCATTGTATTTCAACTCTAGAGATGTACCCACCAACTTTTCCAACACTTTCTTCATCATTTTGCTTTCATGTTCATTTCGTGCTTTTATTTCCTCCAACTCTTGATTTTTCAACTCATAGTACTTGAGATGTTCATCCCTATTCTTCTTTTCTTCCAACAATTCTGCAATCTGAACTTTCATAATATCCATCTCTGCTTCATTAGATTCCAATTTCTTCAGCAAAGACTTGTTTTCAGCTTCAGTTGCCTTTAATCTCAAATCACGGATTTTCTCACGATTCTCCAACTTTTTACACTCAGCTACTAACTTCTTGTTTTCATCAGCTATGACATCAATTCTCTTTTCAACATGTATAATCTGTTCATCTGTTGCAAAAGTAATATTTCCAATATCATCAAGAGAAATATTTTCAGGAATACCAGCAAAAGTTTTATAACTAGAAGAACCAGGTGTAGTTTGAAGGATAGGTTGTGAAGAAGGTGGTGTTTGGATATTAACTTGTGGAGTAAAAATAGGTTCATGTGGTGGTGAGATATTTGGTGATGAAGTTTGATGTGGTGGTGAATGAGGTGTAATAGGTTCAGATGGTGGTATAGATTGATTGGTTCCTTTAGCTGTTTTCTTCTTCAAAACAATTTTTGGAATCTTGATTGTTGGACTAACAACTTGAGTCTTCTTCTGAGCAACTTTCTTTCGAGCTCCTCTCTTCTTTTTACCACTATCCGGAGTTTGAGTTTCAGATACATGTTCAAGTGAAGGTTCATAAGCAGCATCATCCTTCTCTTGTCTCTTTCTCTTTCTTAACAACTTTTCTTGTTCAGCTGCTTCTTTAATTTTTCTTTGACGTGCAATTTCATCAATGGTTTCATCAGAAGAACTAGAAGAACTTTCATCAACGTCTTCAATCACTACATTGTCAGCAGTTTTACTTTGTTCAGGAACAGATTCAGAAAGTCCTTTCAAAAACTCTGTAGATCGTGGAGAAAAATGAATATCTCCTTCAACATTTGTTTCAATTTCTGTTTCAGCTTCAATGTTGATTTCAGCTTCAGTTTCAACATTAGTTTCTGCTACAACTTCAACTGCTACTTCATCTTCAGGTTTATCAACCAATAGCGTTTTAGCAACCTTCTTACGTCGTTTCTTTGGTTGTGAAGACGAACCTTCTTCAGCTTGCACTTTAGGAGTTGCTTTCTGACTCCTCTTCTTTTGTTCTTTTACAAACCACACACTTCTTGAAAGTTTAAACTTTTCCAACTTCTTCAACTCATCAGCATAACCAGTTTCAGTTCTTTCATCTTCATTCCTCCAATGTTCATGGTTTACTGGATCAGGATCTTGATAATCTGGATTGCTGATGAAACCAAACAATGCAACTTCCTTCTCTGGTTCAGGATGGTTTGTATGATATCTTGCTAATTGAACAATAGAATCATTATTCATATGAGCCAGAACCAACAAGTCATTCTCCATATCTCGAACAATTCCTGGATAAGCATGATCAATCATCATTTGAATGAATCTAGGATATATCCAGCTTTTCCTTTTTGATGTCACCTCTTCAACAAGATAATGAAATACAATATGTGAGAAATTGTATTTCTTGTTCAAAACAAGAGCAACTACCATGTTCATGTGATAATCACGCATAGCATCGTAACTACCCTTTTGATGACTTAGAGCAATCAACACTGAATGAATAAAGAATTTGAACGGCTTTGTGAATTTTGATTTCAAAACATTAGCAGCATTCACATCTCCAATGTATCCCATTCTAAGCAAACATCCTTTTACCATTCTTTCGGGAAATGCCGTTGGTGATTTTTCAGAATCAGGAAAATCTAGAATCTCACGAACATATGCCTCTGTTATCAGAATTTGTTTCTTTTCATCAGCAACCTTAACAAGTGAAGTAATTACTTTGTTTTTCTCATCATATACAGCATGCTTCCAAAAGCGTTTGATGTGTGACTTATACACCATTCTTCTATCTGTTAAAGCTTTTTGAATCGGCAATCTTCTCATGAATTCCAGAATGCTAGAGAACTCCGACAACTTTGAACTCCTTGTCACATCAAGATCACAACAAGAGTTGTGAAGAGCCTTAAACAGAACATTCGAAGGCTGCACATCAAATACCACAAAAATTCAAACAAATTAGACATCAATTTTTTTATAAAATTTCAAATTTACTTATCATTTCAAGTGAAATACTTCATTACACTTGAAAATCATCTAAGCAAATAAGATCAGTTCAAGCGAAAATGATAATTGAACAAATTCCTTGAAGCGACACTAATAAAACTCTTGAAGCGATACTGATAAAAAAACTTTGAAGCGACACTGTTCAAAACCTTTGAAGCGACACTGTTCAAAACCCTGAAGCGACACTGTTCAAAACCTCAAAAAAAATTTTACAACATATGATCAAATTGATTACACAGTTCTGTTCTACTATCAATTCCGAGCAACATGATATGAATTTCATATATTTTAACCCATCCATCTGTTCTAGATCTACGATCGAAATTCTGTTCATCCGTCAAACTCTCAAACACACAGATCTGAAACAATCAAACAACACACTATCATCTACACTTGATTCTGACTACACACACATGTTTTGATTTGAATTTTATCAAGTTAAAACCCTAAATTTATGTGTTCTAACCCTAACAGACGCCGACACAACAAGAATCAACGAAAATCAGTACAAATCTTAGAAAATACTCACATTCACCATGATTATAGTTGAGTTTGCCAACTAGAATCACAAGATCTTGGTGAAATTTTGACAGAGTAACGGCAGAAAACGAAGATCAGATGAATTCGCTTGAGGTCGCTTTGTCAGACCTTGAAGCGAAATAAATGAGAAAATAATGACTGAAGCGACCTCGCTTACCCTTTTATACCCCTGAAGATTTCGCTTGAAGTTTAATTAAAAACCTCTTGAAGCGAAATCGTTAACCTGAAGGTATCGCTTGAAACAGATTTCAGTACAAATTAATTTCTTGAAGCGAAATCCTTTTGAAAAATGTTTTAACTTTTTAATTTTTCAGATTTTAATGTCACACCCAGTTAACCAAGTCCAAGTTAATGACCTTGGTTAACTGACTAGTCTGCCAAGTCCAACTCAATGACCTTGGCTGACCAAACTACGAAAATACCGGAATTCTTGAAAAAAATAAGTTCAAATTAATGAACTTTTAAAACATTTTAAACTTTCAATCTCAGTTTAATCAACAAACACTCTTACCAAACATTGTACTTCATCACAAGCTTACCCAGTCCTCATCAATCTCAGACATGATCTGCACTAGACTTTGAACTTCCGATTCCCAATGTCAGTTGTCGAAAATAAAATGAAAACTAAAATCTTTTTGAATTTTAAACTGAATAAACTGAAACTATGTACACACAATCTTTTTGTGAGCGTGTCAAGGGATCATATCAGCTGCCAACAAGATACAAGTACCGTTAAGCTGTTATTTCATTTTAAGCATTAAACAATTCACATAGATTGCCGATATACTGATCCTCTTAAATTCTCACAAAATTTTCAATCTGTTCGGGATACAGAATTAATGTTTTAGGACTTAAAACATCTACATGTGTCCCACCTCAGTATATACTCCCGTATCCAGACCCCAGTATTCAGTCTTACAGGTGAGTATACCTAGATGATATCTGTAAAGGGTTAATTGCGAGGGCCGTGAGAGCTCAGGTCGATCTTTCGATACGCAGAGAGATGACGGCTTCGACTTTTGGTGGGTCCCCTTTGGGGATCTTCTTTACAACAGCACATGATTAACAATTTTGCAATGTGTTATCATTTTTTATGCTGAGGGGAGGCTTATATTTCAAAGCAGCGTAAAGTATTCTCCGGGGACTAGGTCAGAAATTCCTTTCAGCAGAAGTCCCGGGATAATACCCCAGATATCACTAAGCATAAAGACCTAGTATCTCAGAATACGGGACCCTTCAAACAGGATTTCAGGGGTTACCTATATATCCTGGAGGTGTTCCCCACGTAAACGCAAGTAAAATTTATGTTTATATCCCAAACTAATCTACTAATTTTGTGAAAACCTATCGGCACATCTTTAGTGAGACTGCTTAATTGCATTTTATACATTCCAATTCTTTAGCGTACTGCACCTGTCTAGCTGATGTACTATCATTTCCCTTTTATACACAAACTCATTTTTACTTTTTCAAATGTTTTTGGTTTTTATAGATTTTATCATGTTTTTGTATTTTTCTGCGAATATCTCCCCCTAAAACTAAAACATATTTTTGTGTTTTTGTTTTTAACGAAAAGCAGAAAATAAACTGTACAAACAAATTTGACAACATGACAAAAGTTCACGTCAGATCTCCGTCCAATTCGGCATCACATTCAACAACCCTCCCAGATTGCAGATTTTTCATTCCATTCAAATTTAAAAGATAATAAAACCTCTTTTTATCAAATGATTTGGTATAGAAATCCGCTTTCTGTTCATCGGTGTGCACATATTCAATCCGAATTAATTTTTTCTCATTACAATCTCGAATAAAATGGTGACGAATTTCAATGTGTTTTGTTTTTGAATGGTGAACCGGATTTTTAGTAATATTAATGGCTGCTTCATTGTCCACAAAAATTGGAGTATCTAAGAATTGCAAACCAAAGTCACGCATTTGCTGTTGGATCCAAAGGATCTGCGAACAACAGCTGGAAGCTGAAACGTATTCAGCTTCACAAGTGGAAAGCGCTACAGTGGTTTGTTTCTTACACTGCCAGGTAACAAGTCGAGTTCCTAAGAACTGACACCCGGCAGTTGTGGACTTTGCGTTCTGTTTGCAGCTTCCGAAATCTGAATCAGCGAAACTGGATAAAGTAAAGTCACCTAATCTAGGATACCACAAACCAAAGTTTGGGCAGCCTTTCAAATACCGTAGTATTCGTTTTACGATTGTTAGATGTGACTGCTTCGGATTCGACTGATATCTGGCACATAAGCATGTCGGATACATGATGTCCGGACGAGAAGCTGTGAGATACATCAAGGAACCAATTATTGATCGGTACAATGTTTCATCCATCTTCACTCCATTTTCATCAGGACAAATCCCATGATTTTGTGCAAGGGGAGTGGATGCTGGACTGCATTCTGCCATATCAAACTTGTCTAGCACATCTTTCACATACTTTGACTGATGAATGAAGATTCCATCGGGCATTTGTTCTACCTGCAACCCGAGGAAAAACTTCATTTCGCCCATTGAGCTCATTTCAAACTTTTTCTTCATCACTAGCTCAAACTCTTTGCACATATCGTCGTTGGTGGATCCAAAAATGATATCGTCCACGTAAATCTGCACAATCAACAAATGGTTTTCTTTTTCTCTAATAAACAAAGTGCTATCTACTGTACCTCTTGTGAACCCGTTGTCCAACAAGTATGTCGATAGCATTTCATACCAGGCTCTCGGGGCCTGGTGAAGTCCGTATAACGCCTTGTCCAGTAAAAACACCTTGTTTTTGTGTTGTGGGTCTGTGAAACCTGGCGGTTGCCCCACATACACTTCCTCTTTGATAGTTCCATAGAGAAAAGCAGATTTCACGTCAAGTTGATATACTTTAAAGTTCTTCCATGATGCAAAGGCCAGAAAAATCCGAATTGCCTCTAGCCTTGCAACTGGTGCGTAGACTTCATCGTAATCAATTCCTTCTTGTTGACTGAATCCTTGAACTACCAGTCTTGCTTTGTTTCTCACCACGACTCCTCGATCATCTCTTTTATATTTGAAAACCCACTTTGTTTTGATTAACTTCTGATTTGGTGGAAGATCAACAAGCTCCCAGACACCCAGCTTTTGAAACTGTTGTAGCTCCTCCTGCATTGCATTAACCCAGCTCTCCTCGGTCAATGCTTCTTTGTATGTCTTGGGCTCTATCTGCGAGATAAAACATTTTAAAGAAACTTCTTTCTGCATGTCAGCAATAGATGAATAAAAACAAGTAAGAGCTTGATCTATTTGATGTCGAGTTTTAACACCACTTTGCAAGTCGCCAATGATCTGTTCTGAGGGATGATAGGATAAAGTTCGTGGCATTGCACTGTCAGGCACTACAACTTCCGATTCCAGATTTGAAATGTCAAGATCAACGATTTGATCAACAGTCTCTTCTGTTGTCTCATTTGGTTCCTCGTCAAAGGTAGGAGCGGGTTCCTCCTCTGAGTCGTCAGAAACGTCAAATGACGGAGCTGGTTCCTCTGGTTCCTCTGGTGGTATATGAACAGTTCCACTTGGTCCGGCTTCATCATCATGAGTACCCACGGTGGGCGTAGAAACATCTAGCGGTCTAGATTCTGGCTCTGACAATTGACTTTGTTGATACAAATACATTAGAGCGACTTCCTCCTCACTCGGCTCGGATGGCATATAAAACGATTCCCAGAGTTTATCGTAGTCAAATAGGAATTTTTGTCCGGGAAGTTATGGTGACGGAGTATGCTTCTGACAATCCACATGAAGCACCTGAATCACCTTGCTCAGACATGGTACGAACACCCTTTTTAGTGGGCTGGCATAACCTACAAAGAAACCTTCATTTGATTTTGCCCCAAACTTTCCGTCTTCATCAATAAACGTACACGGTGATCCGAAAGGTTCCAAGAACTCAAGATTCGGCTTGTAACGATGCAGCAACTCAAAACATGTCTTTCCATACTTCTTGACAGTAAGGACTCTGTTCAGTGTATAGCACGCTGCAGATACTGCTTCACTCCAGAAGAAAATAGGTAGTTTGGAATCTGCTAACATTGTACGTGCTGTCTCGATTAGGGTTCTATTCTTTCTTTCAGCTACGCCGTTTTGCTGTGGAGTATACGGCGCACTGAATTCATGAAGAATTCCCTTTTCATTGCAGAACTCGTACATTCTGTTGTTTTTAAATTCAGTTCCATTGTCGCTTCTAATTCTTCGGATAGGCAGTTTGTATACTGTTTCCATCTTCTTGAAAAGTATCATCAAAGACTCAAATGTTTGATCTTTCCGTTCTAAACACACAACCCAAGAAAATCTTGAAAAATCATCTGTAACCACCAAGCAGTACAAATCCCGACTGATACTCTTAACATTTACAGGCCCGAAGAGATCCATGTGCAATCTCTCAAGAGGTAACCTGACTGAATTCATGACCTTCAAAGGATGTGACTTTCGAACCTGCTTACCTTTCTTGCATGCAATACAATCATCATTTAAATGAAAATTTTTAAAGTTCACACCTTCAACTAAATCATTATGAACCAAAAAATTCATTTTGCGAACATGAATGTGACCCATCTTACGATGCCACATGATTGAATCCTTTTCTGTTGCTTTGTTTTTAGATACAAAACACTGTTTCTGATGAGACGTTGGCGTTGCTGTGCTCATATCAAGATAATAAAGATCATACTCGCGTGGAGCACGCAACAACACCATCTCATCAGGGATTTTAAACCCTGGTTTCAAAACCACACATTCAGTTTTTGTAAAATGTACACTGAAATCTTTATCACAAATCTGTGAAATACTGAGTAGATTGTTAGTCAACTCCACTATGTAGTTTACTTTGTCAAAAGATATTACGCCATTTGTCAAAGTTCCTTGACCAACAATTCTTCCACCTTGACTCCCAGCAAACCCTACATGACCTCCATTGATGGATTTTACATCATAGAGCAAAGCAAGCGTCCCAGTCATGTGCCTTGACGCACCACTATCCATGATCCATTTTGATAAAATTGACTTGGGCAGCCCCTGCACATATCATATCCAATTCATTCAAACAATGAACTCCATGACTTTTTAACTTCTGAAACACTTCCAAACACTACATCACACTTTTCATCAATCTTAGGAAAGTCAAATGTGACGTTTGGAACAACAGTTTCTACTTTTGATTTTAACACATTTTCTTTGATAGGAGGAAACTCTGCAAGAAACTTATCAAGCTCAGATTCAAATTTATGATTATCATTAACACCCATCTTTGATTCATAAAATTCCTTTACTCCTTTTACTTTTCTGTCAACCATTTTTCCGAAAATCTTTTGAACAGTGGGATTAAAAGCTTTTGAATCAAACTTTAACTCATTTTCCATTTTCTTTACCTCAACTGATTGTGATTTGGTTTCACCAACTTTTGTTTCATTTTTCAAAATATTTTCCATCTTTTTCTCCTCGACAGATGGTTTTGATTTTACAACCCAAAATTGATTCTCAAAAGTTTTCATTTTTGGATAAATCTTTGAAGTCATTTGGGACTTTGAAGATTCGCCAATCTCAAATGTTGATTTCAGCTTATCTTCTGACTTCAATGATTCACCCCTTTTCAAGATTCGAATTGGTGAAACCATCGGTTTTTTGCCCTTTGTATTAACTGGTGACTTAGGTTGAGATTTTTTAACAAATGGTTTAATGACAGGTTTTTCAAAAATTTTCTTGCATTGTTTTGCCATATGTCCGATTTCGTTGCAACGATAACAAATTCTTTTGTCATACTCGACAAAAGTTGACTTGAACGACTCTTCTTTCATTTTCTTAGCCATATTGAAATCATCAACTGCTTTTTGACTGAAAATGTATTCCTTCTCATCATCTACACTTGGACCAACAACAAAAACATCATTCATTTTATCTTTTGGCTTGACAACCTTCTTAGCCATCTTTTTCTCAAAACCAACTCCTTTGTTTTTAAAGTTGTTACCATTTTTCTTGTTACCATTACCATCCCATTCCTTTTTCCCAAAGTTGTTGACATGTGTTGTAACAAATGATTTTTTAGGTTTTGAAAAAAATTCTTTGTTATTAACCTCATCAATGTTTATTTCAACCAATTTGAAAACTTTCTCAACATTCTCAATTTTCACATTCTGAAAAGGATACTCGAAATCAGAATAAAGTTTATCTGTTCCAACCGTAGTGTATACTACCATAATCGGATCATCATTCGCACTCTTATCCGATTTTAGTATGAACCGTTCCAAGAAATTACCCTCACCTTCACATTCAGAACTGGAACTTTCCAAATGTGTTTTCACAGTTTCAAAATCTGAGTTATCACTCTCTTCATCTAACACTTTGTCAACAACGGTCTTTATAACCTGTGACTCATTGTCAGTGTCGGACGGAGAGAATGTAACATCAATGCTCTCAGGCAATTCATTCTCAATTGTTTTCAACTTGAGATTCAATGCAGATTCCACCCCATCTGGATACTTCTGAGTGTAATGATTCCACATTGGGGGTGGAACACTGTTAAAGACCGGATCATCATATAATTGCTATGGTACAATCTGTTCAAGAACATATGATGAAGCCACATAACTCATCAATTTTTTATCAATTCGCTCATTTTCAATTTTAGTCAATTCCAATTCCCTTTTTAATGATGCGATTGTGTCAAGATGAAAATTAACTTCCACTTGTTTATCAAAAAGTGTTGCTTTTGCAAGTTTTGTGGCTTTATCATTTTCAACACTTTCATCTTTAATCATTTTGATTGATTTAGTTAGTGTGTCATATGCTTCTTTAACTTGTCCTAAATCAAATTTTAACATGTCAGCATGTTCTTTCAATTCCTGAAACTTAGTGTCCTTTTCAAGACACTCCATGCACGGTTGTAAACACAGTTGGCATGGTGTTTCAGATATTGAATCCACTATCTCATCACATTCTGCTTCATGAACAGTTTCTAATTCTAGTTTACCGACATCTTTTGACTCTGACTCAGACAATTTGACTGATTCGTTTCCCTGAACTCCAGATTCCTCTTGTTTGACAGACTCACTACTGACAGACTTAGACTCCTCAGATTCTGAGTCTACCTCTCTCAGTTTCGCCATGAGAGCCTTGTCAGCAATTTCTTTTAAAGTATCTTCATTCATTTCCTTTGTTACATCAATCATTTCTTCTACAAATTCTTTCTTTTCATCATATCTTGGACACAATCCAGTCCTTGGTTCTTCAAAGAAACCTGCAAAAGATTCAAAAATTTTAGGAGGCATGATAGATTTCAAAGAACTAGCTAATACCTCCTGCTCAGATTGAGATTGATGAACTTCAGCAATTATTTCTTCAACATTGTTTGTATTTTCAGCAGAAACCTCTTCAGCAACTACAGAAACATCTTCAGTAACAATTTCCGGTTCAGACACTTTCTCAGAAATTTCCACAACTTCAGCCATCATTGCCTGTCCATCACTACCAGGAATATATTTATCCCAGCTAAACCCT
The DNA here is from genome assembly GCA_030545235.1 of Helianthus tuberosus. Lineage (NCBI taxonomy): Eukaryota > Viridiplantae > Streptophyta > Magnoliopsida > Asterales > Asteraceae > Helianthus > Helianthus tuberosus. Next base: position 128,839,449 of record CM060360.1, read on the forward strand.
GTAGCTACCTTTTCATCGTCTTGATTCACGATCATTGCCTTTTCCGGTTTATTCTCAATTTGTGGCCTTTGAACAATTTGTTGTTGATTTGGTCGGTGATAAATTGCTTGCTTGTAATAGTCTTTGGTGAATGGATTCTAATGGTTGTTCACTTCACGATTTGGACACTCTCTCTTGAAATGACCACGTTCCTTACACTTGAAACACGTAACTTTCGATTTATCAAACCCTAACTTCTGATCAGGACCTGAGAGACTGTTTCTACCAGTAATCTCCATAAACCGTTGTGCTCTTCTAACCAAACTCGCCATGCCCCATTTTATATCAATCAGTTCAAGCTCCTCCGGGTCAATCTGGTCGTAATCCTCTTTGGTCATATCAGGATTACCAATCCTACCCGCCACTAATCCTTCATACGCTTCAAGAACGGAAGCAAGTAATGCAATGTGTTGTTTCGCGGCTGTTTCAGTAATTTCATTTCCATTCTTAATATTCACCGCGATGTTGCAATGCACCCCAGAAACATAAGCCTGATTATTTGAACTTGTAGAGCTTTGAGGTGAAGACTGCTCTTGAGCTTTGAAGTTTGGATCATAGTTTGAGAATGGTGAAAAACTGCTAGATTGAGTAGTGTTTGCAGAAACACTTGAGGTATTATCAGCAATGAACCCTGTTTGTATTTTTGGACTTTGATTGGTTGAAACTGAAGGATTTCCTTTGTAGTACAGAGACACATCTTGTTGCACACTCGCTAAGTTCATTTTCTTGATTTTCAACAATTCCAGCTCTTGAGCTTCAATTTTTTCTATGAAAGCACTAAGATTCAAGTTTTCAAAGCCTGCACTGTTTTTCAACATCATCAGATATGTACCCCATTCTTCGTAAGGCAAAGCATCTGCCAATTTGTCGATTAATTCTTCATTTGTCTTTGTAATCTCCAATCTTTTCAACTCCAATACTAGATGGCAATACCTATCGATCAAACTTTTTGTTGTTTCACCTTTCATGTAAGTGAAAATGTCGAATTCTTTCTTTAACAACGCCTTTTTGTTCTTTATCATGGATTCGCTTCCCTTAAATTTTGCCTTCAATGCCTTCCAAATAGAATAAGCATTATTTTCATGTTGTAATAACACCAAAATATCTTCCTTGATTGCTTGTTCAAGAATGCTAATCATCTTTTTCTCTGCTTTGAAATCATTCTGTTCTGTTTGTGTTAAACTTCCAATTCCTTTTGGTTGTTCACGAGCATCTTTAGGTGGAACATATGGTGCCTCAACCTTCAACCAACTTTCAAAATGATTAGCCTGAACCCAGTTCTGAAATCTCCCAGACCAGCCTGAAAATTCATCTAAACTCATCAACTTGGGTGGTTTTTGCATTGTTCCCAATTCGTTCTCCATGTTTACGTTTTGTATAACACTGCTCGAAGTTTGTCCGGCTACCATACCACTGCCCGAGAAGAAATTATAAAACTCTTGGTTTTCCATTTTTAGTAATTTACCGAGTAATTTTTTACACACACACTGTTCACAAAATCAGACTATCGAACAAGTTCACGAACACTATGGACTTTACAGAATCTCAAGCGAAATCAAAACAAACACTTCAAGCGAAATCTTAGAAAATCAAACAAAATATGATTTCGCTTCAAACAGCAAAATCTCAAGCGAAATCTATGGTTTCGCTTCAACCCAACTTTTTATCCAAAAACAGAATTTTTCAAGCGAAATCTACAATTTCGCTTCAAGCAATCAAAATGTCTCAAGCGAAAACTATGGTTTCGCTTCACAAAACCAACAAACAAACTACTCGCTCAAGCGAAACCTGGTTTTCAAGTCATTTTTGTCAGTTTTAGTCCAAGTTTTAATCTGAGATTCTCAAGGCTTTGTTAAAACACACTTTTACACACACTGTGAAAAAATTTAGTCCATTTTGTCCGTGTTTTCGTCCAGAAATCAGTTTTTATGAGTAAAAACCTACTGATTCAAGTGAACACACTCATACTTGGCTCTGATACCAATTGTAGGATCGTATTTGTCGACCGAATGAGTCAGTCTGAGTGTGTTTACACTATTTAGATGGCGGAAACATCTAAACAGATTAGAATCAGATAGAAAGGAGTAGAAAACAGAAAAGATTCACTTTTAACACTTGTTCTCTGTTATATATTCACTTGAAAAACTGGCAGCACTTCGTTACAACTTTTCTGAAGCGTACCCAAATGAGAACTACACTAGCCTATTTATAGGCTGAGGATTTCGCTTCAACCTGCTTCAAGCGAAATCTCATCACACGATTTCGCTTGAGGCTTACATTATGACCCTGAAGCGAAACCCTAATAATACTAACTTAAACTTACATTCATACCCCTACACTTAACATACTTGACATATTTAGACCCTAGACTTATGACGTAGGCTTTAGACATCACAGTTCAGGTTGGGTAGAAAGTGGCATAAGTGGTCAGTTGCTAGACTTGGGAGAAGACTAGGAATATACCCAGCTGAAGACATCGATTCAGAACTTTTCACCGATATCTACAAGTTTGATAATGAGCAGCAACAAGCTAACTTTTGTGTGACATCTGTGTATTTTTAATCCCTGTACTGTTCCAAAAAACTTTGTATTTAATGAAATATGGTGTTTTAATTTCAATATTTGTTTAATTATTTGTGACATTACTACGTTTTCAATCATTGTTCAATTCTGAACTCTCAAACCTGTTCTAGAAGTGAAATCATAAACCGTTACGTAAACATAATCAGTTTAACGTGACGTACACTCTGGAACTGTGACATAAGCCAAGCATACCCTAAATACCCTTTACGTAACATAGAAATTAGTTTCGAAGGATTCGGTATGGCAAAAACATGTTTATTCGAACTTTAGAACTATTTGCGACAAAACTGCGAAACGAACGTTGGTGACCGCCCGGATAATATTTAAATCCCAAAAATATTCTGTTATGATTAAAATTTTATTTTTAATCATGTTCGTGTTGAAAAATAAATTAAAACGCTTAAAAACGTTATTTTTCAAAGTTTAAGCGTGTACCGCGTGTTACTGCGCAACACAGTGCTTATACTGCAAAACGCAGACAACGCAGCCAGTCTCGGCAACTGATATTTATTTCAGTAATATTTTGGCGAGTTTATTTTTATAGAATAATAAAAATAATATAAAACTCCATAAACCGGGATTAAAACACTAGACATTACACTTAACCTCCAACTATTACCTATTTTTACCATTCAAAAATTACATTTACCCCCCCCCCCCATATAATTCACGGTCACAAGGACCCACCATCTACTCCAAGATTTGATTTTTCTTTATTTGGATTTTGCTTGATTTTATGGACAAGTGTTGATGCATGTAATCTCCTTAAATCTTCCATATCTCTTTATACATCTTCTATGATCTTTCAAGATCACAACACCACACTTCACTCAATCTTTCTTCCTCTCTCTCTCTCTCTCCCAAACCGTAAACCCCACCACCATCACCATCACCATTTTCATCTTTTCAACTTTGTTCTTCAAGATTAAGCTCCATTCCAAGCTTTTCAAGTTGGTGTGAAGATCCAAAGGAGTTTCCAAAGTGCTTTCAAGTGATTTCAAGCTCCATATCATCAAAAACTCACTTGAATCTTGAAGGTATAAAGTTTATGTTTAAATCATATACTTGATTCTTGGTTGTTCTTGATGATTGGAAGTTTCTCTTGAATCTTGTAATTTTTCACGAACTTGAAATCTAAAAAGAAATGGGTCTTGATACAAAATAAAAATGGTAGTATGTATGTGTGTATATATAACCGAATATATATATATATGTGTGTGTGTGTGTGTGTATGAGATTTGAGTTTGATTTTTGATAAACACTTGTTTAGGATGTTTGCTTGCATGAACAAGATTATGTGCAAATATGTTAGAGATATAAAGGAGTGATTAAATCATGAGTTATGATTTGAAATAATGTTAGTATTTTGACATGTAAATGGCCAAAAATTTATTAGACAAATTTGGGAATTTTTAAGTTGTTGCTTGTTCTTGAATGATAGTTAAAATGCAAGTGCTTGATGATTTGAGCATGATATGATGAAAGTTCAATTAAATCAGTAAATAAACATGAATAAATCACATGTTTGATGTATTTTAATTCATATGAAATGATGATGATATGATAGTGTGCTTTAGACACTTGTACATAAGAATACATGTTGATTTAAAGCTCAAGAAATGATAAAAAAATGATTGTATGACAAAAATGATTTAGAACAGATTATAAACACTAAAAATAACATTATTTGGTATATTATAATGGCATGAGACTTTGTCATAGGTTTGATAGCTTTGCATGTTGTACATATAGCTTAGAAAGTGGTAAAATATGTGAAATTTGCATGATTTATGTGCTTTATGTGAGACCTGCACTATCATGAGTATAACCACTATTTTATTCAATAAATAACATGGGTTATGTTAAAATATCAAATCGTTACGACTTGGGATGGTTAGGGTAACGTTTGATGCAAAACTATGCGGTAAAACGGTTAAAAATCGGCTCTTCTGAGGATTTTTATAAAACTGTTTTAGATCAGTAAGTAAACTGATATTTTTGATATAAAAATAAGTATTTTAACTTATATTAAGTTTACTTGGTGTTTGGTTAGTCATACGTGACTTCCGGTGCCCAAAAACGTTACCGAATCGCTAAAATACGTGTTTTTCAACATACACTATAATGGGTTGTTCATGGGTAAATTTTATGTGTTACAATGTGTTATGTGTTTTATAATATGTGTATGATGACATGTTAATACTTGACAAGATTATGTGTATTACGTTATTATTAGTATGTTACATTTGAGTATATATATTACGACGCGCAAATCGTAGATATATTGCTTATAACATGATGAGGGTCACCAATAAAATCATTCAAGTAGCAAAGTTTTTAAAATATATATGAACTCATATATATAAATACACCAATATAATCAAAAATAATAACTTTTCGAGAAAATCTCAAAGTTATGTGAAAATTCTAAGTATTGGAGAAACTTATGTATTTTTGTGAGTTTTTGATTATTAAAGCGTTCTTATTTAATTTAGGACGAATAGACAATTTGAGGGATTGTATAAACATATAAAAACGCACTCAAAGGTGAGTACATAGTTCCCCTATTTTACGTTTTCAAATGTTTTGGGGTAAAGCATATGTGCATAACTTTACTTTTCGTTTTCATGACATTATACATGTTTTTCATATTACATATAATACACTATTTCAAAGACATTTTTATGGTATATTGACTTAGTATACCTAACATTTGGTTTCAAAGACATTTTATTGGCATATTGACTTAGTATGCCTATTACATGGTTTTACAAAGACATTTTCATGACATGCTTACATTGAAAAAGACATTTGGTATGTTTAACGGAGTAGTACATTCATTAACATTGATCACGCCGCTCGGTAGTATGTAATAGCGCTATAGGACTTGACAAATCCCGTTCCCGCTTTCTAGGTATTTCGGAAGGGGAATGACAGAATCCGAATACATTTTTTTTATAAACCTTGATCCTGATAAGGGTTTATCCGACAGTCTCAAGGCTTGAGTGTATGCGATAGACAACCCACATAAATGTTCATATCGATAAAATCAGTGGTTTTCAAAACATAACTTTTGTTTTAAACTTTTGTTTTAAACTTTTCTTTATACAAAAACCTTGTTTTGTACATGACATTTTGATTACATAAGACATTTGTTTATACATGATATTATGCATTTAGCTTGAGTAAATACTATTTATTCGCCATACAAGACATGGTTTATACTGGACATTGACATTGACATTTAAACAAGACATTATTTCATGGTTATTAATAAGTGATTTAAGTAACGAGACGTGTGTAACATGATAAAAGCATGGTGGATACGCCGCTGGTACTTCCTATATATAAGTGCTTTTATTGTATTGCATATCGTGGTGTTATCTAAACCACTTCTACAAAGACAAGACAAGACATGACATATTTTATACATATTATTTTCATTTGGTTATTTACTTAACCATACATCATTCTTTTATATCATTTGATTTTTCATATGATTTTATAAAAGAAAATATTTTATAAGGTTCATGACTACTTTTCATTAAACATTTATTTTAACATTCAAAGTCATGAATCTTCAACACTAAACCTATGTTACTCACAGGCATTTTTATGCTGACGTATTTACTTTCACATATGTTTCAGGAGTGATTATTTGATGTGAGCAACCTACACTTAGGGCGACTTGGGACTTAGCAATCTAAAATCAAGAAAGTTATCATCTTTTATGTTATGTGTTTTGTTTGAACTAAGACAATGTAAAAATTTAAGCTTGTAAAACTTAACTTTAATTATCATGTGTTTTGAAACAATAATTATGCGACACGACTCCCCGACGTTTCCGCCGCGGTTTGTTGTTTTACGCGGTCGGGGTGTGACAAGAAGAGTTGGTATCAGAGCTCATGGTTAAACGGGAATTAGGTTATTAGTAAAATTTTGACCTAGACTATAACCTTTCTAGGACCCTAACACAAGTTACCTTGTGTTTAGATCTTAAAACAATACTATCACCTATCCTTAGGTGATTACCAAAACAAGTACACAAATCTCAATTCCATTTGAAAATCAATCATCTATCCTTTGATGATTTGTTTTTAGGCTTTACGCCTTTAAAGTTTTCAAATCTCGTCAAAGTTTCGGTCTTAATAATGTGAACACGTGCAATGTGGAAGGGTGGTTGCCTGTACCCTGAGTTTTCTGTCTAAGGCTAGAGTGTTCGTACAAATCCACATAATCGGACCAGTCACTCTTACATGGGAACTCTTGGGGTGAGTGTCCACTTATAGGCTAAAGCATGTCTTCATTATGCATTATATAGACCTATTTACTTTGATTAGTCACTGTGTTGTTTGTTTGTTTTAAGTAATGGACAAATGACCACCTTCCTTTGTGTTGTCGATGTTTTCAATGCTCATTTTGACTGTCTTATGTCAATCTCACACATTTTCCTTGTGTTCCTTTTCTTTAGATGCCTCCTCGACGTGATCAAACCCAAGATGCCGAAATGGCAGCCTTGATCGCTCAGCAAATTGCTGCTGTACTCCCGAACCTAGTTACCCAGTTAAACCAAGCAAACAACAATAACAACGCGCATGTTCTGTGCAACTTTAAGACTTTCAATTCGGCTAAACCGCTTCAGTTTTCTGGCTCCGAAGGAGCAACTGGGCTCCTACAGTGGTTCGAGAGTCTCGAGAGTACGTTTCGTCACGTTCAATGCCCGAATGAGTGAAAGGTTGAGTTTGCATCAAGTGTGTTTCAGAAAAGGGCGCTTACTTGGTGGAATGGTGTGATGAGGGACAGAGGTGCCGACGTGGCAATGGCTCAAACATGGGAAGAGCTTTGCGCACTTATGATGAAGGAGTTTTGTCCTCGTCATGAACTGAGGGCACTGGAAAACGAATTCCACGATCTCAAGCAAGATAGTGGAGAGCACCGTGCCTACACAGACCGATACGAAGAACTGAGCCTGCTGTGTCCCACCATGGTCTCGCCTTTGGACAAGGCGATTGAGAAATACATAGATGGTCTGCCTGATCCTGTTCAGGATATTGTCACCGGCAGCAACCCTACCACAGTTAGACAAGCTATTGAGCTAGCTGCGACCTTGACTGAGTCTCAAGTCAAGAAGGGTAAACTCCACCGCAAGGGTGACAAGAAACCATCTGACAAGACAGAGAAGAAGAAGGGAAAGAAAGCTGAAACCTCAAAGAAATCTAGGAACATCAGGCTTCCAAGAACTTTGCTGTTGTTGCACAGACCAATCAAGCTGCTCCTACCCAGCCAGCACAACCACCTGCCAACAAACAGTATGTTGGTACTGCACCTCTTTGTAACAAGTGCAATGGTCATCATCAACCACACCTTCAGTGTCGTCTTTGCAACAATTGTGGAAGATATGGCCATTTGGCTAACACATGTCGCTCTCCTCCTGCTCCAAATCAAGCGGCACAAAACCCTGCCCAACAGCCAGCAAATCCTGCACGACCTCCTTTTCAGCCTGGGTCTTGCTACAATTGTGGAGATTTGACTTACTACAGGAACAAGTGCCCGAAGTTGGCTAATGCGAACCCGGCTCGTGGACGAGCATACAACATCAATGCCAATGAAGTGCGTGCTGACAATGAAGTGGTGAACGGTATGTTGTATGTTAACAACCAACTTTCTTCTATTATTTTTTATTTGGGTGCCGACAAGAGTTTTGTATCCCTAGCTTTTGAACCTTTGCTTGCAAAGCCTAGAACAAAACTAGGAAAACCCTTAACATTAGAGTTAGCCAGTGGTGAATCCTTTGTACTCGATTCCGTCATTCGAAATTGCCAGTTGAACCTCAACGATCATCTTTTTCCCATTGATCTCACGCCAATGCAACTTGGGAGTTTCGACGTTATAGTAGGGATGGATTGGTTGACCCAATACCGTGCAGAGGTGGTTTGTTTTGACAAGATTGTTCATGTGCCTCTTTCGTCTGGTGAAGTCTTAGAAGTTCGTGGAGATAAACCCGCTAGTAGCCTTAAACTGATGACAAGCACCCAAGCCCAGAGATACTTAAGAAAGAATTATCTGGCTTTCTTGGCACGTGTCGTAGAGGAGAAAGACAAGGGTAAAACTGTTCAAGACATCCATGTCGTTCGGGATTATCCTGAGGTTTTTCCTGAAGACTTACCTGGTTTACCCCCAACGTGTCAAATCGAGTTCCGTATTGACCTTGTACCTGGTGCTAACCCGATTGCTAAATCTCCATACCGTCTTGCACCGTTTGAGATACAAGAGTTGTCGAAGCAGCTGCAGGAGTTATCAGACAAAGGATTTATTCGTCCGAGCTTTTCCCCTTGGGGTGCGCCTGTTCTTTTTGTAAAGAAGAAGGATGGATCATTCCGAATGTGTATCGATTACCGTGAGCTTAACAAACTCACCATCAAAAATCGATATCCCCTACCACGCATTGATGATCTCTTTGATCAGCTTCAGGGTGCTACCTGCTTTTCAAAGATTGATCTACGTTCTGGGTATCATCAGCTTCGCGTATCCGAAGAAGATATTCCCAAGACTGCTTTCCGCACACGATACGGCCACTATGAGTTTACTGTTATGCCTTTCGGTTTAACGAATGCTCCTGCCGTCTTCATGGACTTAATGAATAGAGTTTGTAAGCCTTATTTAGATAAGTTCATCATCGTTTTCATTGATGACATCTTGATTTATTCCAAGACACGAGCTGACCACGAACAACATCTCCGTCTAACAATGGAACTCCTAAAGAAGGAACAACTTTCCGCTAAATTCTCCAAGTGTGAATTTTGGCTTAGGGAAGTTCAATTTTTAGGACATATTGTTAACGAACAAGGTATACATGTAGATCCCGCCAAAATCAGTGCGATTAAGGATTGGAATACACCAACTACTCCTACCGAGGTTCGTTCATTTCTGGGTCTCACGGGTTATTACCGCCGCTTTATTGCAAACTTCTCCAAGATTGTGGTTCCTCTCATAGCCTTAACACAAAAGAATAAACCTTTTAAGTGGGGACCCAAACAAGAAGAAGCTTTTCAGACCTTGAAACATAAACTCTGCGACGCTCCTGTGTTGTATTTACCTGAGGGAAACGATGACTTTGTCGTATATTGTCACGCATCAAATCTAGGTCTTGGTTGTGTTCTCATGCAAAGGAACAAAGTCATAGCCTACGCGTCAAGACAATTGAAAATCCATGAGAAAAACTACACGACTCATGATCTTGAGTTAGGTGTTGTGGTTTTTGCTCTCAAAATTTGGAGGCACTACCTTTATGGAAAAAAAATGTGTGGTTTTCACTGACCACTGATGTGTGTAAAATGCAACATATAAATTACATCAAATGAGGCATAAAACTAACCCTTTTTTAGTACTAATATTGGAAAAGAGTGTTTTTGTCTTCCTTTTGTATTTTCAGGATTAAATGAGCTCAAGAACGCAAAAGAAGCAAAAAGACAGCTAAATCCAACATAAATACAAGAAAAGGAACATTAGTGGACTGCCCGAACCCTCAACGGCACCTTCCAAAGCAAAATAGAGAAAACAGAAGGTTGAACACGCCCCGTGCTCAGCCAGCACGGGGCCGTGCCCAAGAAGCAGCAGAAAAGACAAACCTACAGAAGCTTCTATTGCCCATCACGGGGCCGTGCTCAGCGGACACGGGGGCGTGTCGAAAGTACAGCAGGCGCATTTATTGTAATTGCGAATTACAATTAATGAGGAGAGAGAGTGTCAGACGGACACGGGGCCGTGCCCAGCGGACACGGGGCCGTGTCCAGCTCTCTGTTCAGCCTATAAATAGGAGTGCTTGGATTCATTTCATCTCATCCCTTGGCACACCACCTCTCTCACACTTCATCCACCACCCACCACCATCACAACACCATCATCCACCACCATCATCCATTGTCCATCGTAGAGTGTGTGAGTCGTCTCGGGATCCAAGATTGATCGTAAGAGTTCTTGACAATCAAGGCCATGTTTGCCTAAGTCTCTTACATCACTTGGTGAAGACAAAGTGTATAGTATAATACTTTTTATTTCTAATCTTTTGCACTTTTTATTTGGTTTTGTATTAATGACTTTAATAACTAGTTACTTATGTTGAAGGTGATCTTTCCTTATCGTTTGTCCGTGGTGTCTTGGCATTATTTTACTGTCTATATAAAATAAAGGATTTTCACCATTCATATCTCCACGGTCTATATGGAGATATGTTGGCTACCTGGTAGGGGGTTAAGGGAACGGTTTGGTAAAGGTCTTGCCATTGTTCAGCGTTTAGAGGTCCTGCAATGGACCTGGGTCAAATTTAGTAGGACCTCCTTCAATACTTCACGGTATTGGATGGCGGGGGTCCAAACTCTTTGATCCCCTCATAAGTTAACTACTATTAATACTATAACCCGGCTATTTAGGACTGTATCCCTGCTGACTCAGACTACTTAGCCGAGGGTAACGTCACCGCCAAAAGCGGGGCCTACCACAATACTGCATTAATAACTTAATTCATTATCTTCCAATAATCCACCCCTTTAGGATTGTATCCCTGCTGACTCAAACTACTGGGGTGAGGGTAACGTCACCTTCAAAAGAGGGGCCTACTACAATAACTAAGATAATCTCTTAATTATGTGCAAAAGTGCGGAAATAATCAAAGGTTATACTAGATACGAGTCGGAACCAAGTGATTCATCTTGTCTATCTGTTTTTATTTTTATTTTTATTTTCAGCATTTTAGATAGTTTTATTTTTCTTAGTTTAAAAACATTTTTCTAAATTTTTATTTTGGTTAGACGTTGAGGATAAACCGGTACTAAAAGCTCTTGTGTCCTTGGACGACCTCGGTATCTTACCAACGCTATACTACATTCAACGATGGGTGCACTTGCCCATATGTGTGTTTAGTGTTAGTGAAATATCGTGTTTTATAAATTTAAAACTTGGCTAAAATAAGTGTTAAAAAGGGCTTAAAATATACACCTAATATATATAACACTTCGCACGCATCAAGTTTTTGGCGCCGTTGCCGGGGACACAAGGATTTTAAAAAAGTTTAAAATCGACGGCCTAATCAGTTTTTCAAAACCTTTTTAAAACGCGCGCACATTTTTCTGCATTTTAGTTTAGTTTGCATTTACAGTAGCCTGAACACGGGGCCGTGCTCATTGAACACGCCCCCGTGCTGCATATTTTTAGTTAGATACCCAGATACAGAGTCTGAACACGGGGCCGTGCTCGCTGAACACGCCCCCGTGCTCAACGTGACCAGTAACTTTAATTAAAACGCCCAGATACAGATTCTGTACACGGGGCCGTGTTCACCAGACACGGGGCCGTGTCCAGCCTTCTGTTTCAATCTTGTTTCATTTTCTGGTCCCGAGACTCAGTTGCGGTCTGCTGAGTGATTCTTATGGATCAATACTCAGGAGGTTACAACTACACCTATGATGAGGATGATTATAGGGGTAATTATTGCACAAATTGTCGTAATACACGTTCGATTCAAAATAATCACTCGTATCAACCATCCAATTCATACACTTACTATGAGGAGCCCAGGTACGAGCCATCAACTTCATACACATCCTATGAAGACCAAAGGTATGAACCTCCTCCCTCATACTCGTATTTTGATGAACCAAGGTATGAGCCTTCTTACTCATACTTTGTGGAACCAAGATATGAGCCACCACCTTCATATGCTTATTATGAGGAACCTTGGCATGAACAACCCACCTCATATGAGTATTATGAAGAACAAAATTACGAACCTTATCCATCATATGCTCACAATGAAGGACCATGGTGTGAACCATCAACTTCATATGGGTATTATGAGGAACAAAGGGTCGAACAACCGGATTCAAGCTTAGAAAATAATGATTCTTTTTCTATAACCGAAGTGACCGATAGGATATTAGAACACATTAGAGTTATCGATCGATGTATAAAAGAAGCTCGCGCAAGGGAAGAGGAGTCCCGCACAAGAGAAGAATTAAAAAAGGAAGAGATAACTAAAAATGAAAAAATGGAAGAACAAATAAGTGAAAACCCGACACATGAGCTAAGCAACGAAAAAGGTGAGTCCAATAACGTTAAAATCCAAGAAGAGTCTAATTTTGAAGAAATTAATCTCTTGACACCTTCTTTCGAAAATCATTGTTTAGTACCCACTCATGCTAAGTTTTTAAAAGAATTAAACACTAACACTAAAATTGACGAAACGGTAAGTGTTAAGTTAACTAATGATCAAACTTCACTAATAAAAGAAGACCCATTTGAAATTAACATCACACTGGTTCCATGTTTCTTTCAAAATTCGTTTATTAGTAATGTCACAATCGATAAAGATCTTTGTGTTAACATAATGCCTAACTACCTTTTCGAAAAATTAAGTATTAGTGATTTTTCTCCACTTCAAATACCCATTTTTCTATCCAATCGGATAGTAATAAAATCAATCGGTATAGTTGAAGATGTCTTGGTTCAAACAAATCAAATGGTAATCCCAACCGACTTTGTCATCCTCGATGACGCTCCTCTTGTGTTGGGACGACCATTTGTAAAAACTTACGAAGCTTTGAAAAACCGGAAGTTCAACAATTTACCTCTTCAATTAGGGGCATTTAAAAGAAGTGTCGATCTCGAACGATCAATGAAATATCCATTCGGCAATAATGACCCCCTAATTGAAGATGAAGATGAACCACCCGATACAAGTGAAGAGATTGACCACTTTGTTGAAGAAGAGGTCGCCATAGAACAAACTTTTAAAGTTCTTGATCGAAACGAGCAACCAAATAAGGAGTCTCCTAAAGACCCACCACTTGAGCTCAAAGAACTTCCAAAAGGTTTGGAATATGCTTTTCTAGACAAAGATGGTAAGTTACCTGTAATTATTTCGTCTAAATTAGATAACCTAGAAAAAGAAAAACTAATTAGTCTTTTGAAAAAACACAAAAATGCAATAGCTTGGAAACTTGTTGACATAAAAGGAATTAGTCCTTCTATGTGCACACACAAAATTTTGATGAATGATGACTACAAATCGGTCATACAACCACAACGGCGCGTAAATCCAAATGTTCAAGAAGTGGTTAAAAACGAAGTCATCAAATTACTTGACGCCGGACTTATATATCCTATTTCCGATAGTCCTTGGGTAAGTCCCGTCCAAGTAGTTCCAAAGAAAGGAGGTATGACGGTAATTACTAACGAAAAGAATGAATTAATACCAACAAGAACCGTCACAGGATGGAGAGTATGTATAGATTATAGACGATTAAATGAAGCAACAAGAAAGGATCATTTTCCTTTACCCTTCATTGATCAAATGTTAGAAAGATTATCCGGTCATAAATTTTACTGTTTCTTGGATGGTTTTTCAGGTTACTTTCAAATCCCGATAGCACCCGAAGACCAAGAAAAGACAACTTTCACATGTCCCTATGGAACTTTTGCTTATCGACGCATGCCGTTCGGTCTATGTAATGCCCCCGCAACATTCCAACGTTGCATGGTAGCCATTTTCCATGATATGATAGAAAAGACAATGGAAGTCTTCATGGACGACTTTTCTATCTTTGGGGATTCATACGACCAATGCCTCGATAACCTTGAACGAATGCTATCCCGATGTGAGGAAACTAACCTCGCCCTTAATTGGGAAAAATGTCATTTCATGGTAACGGAGGGAATAGTACTCGGTCACAAAATCTCAAGCGAAGGAATGGAGGTGGATCGAGCCAAAATAGATACCATTTCTAGATTACCTCCTCCATCCTCCGTGAGAGCTATTAGAAGTTTCCTAGGGCATGCCGGATTTTACAGACGGTTTATCAAAGACTTTTCAAAGATTTCAAGGCCTCTAACGAAATTACTTGAAAAAGATGCTCCTTTCATCTTTGACAAGGATTGCAATCAAGCATTTCTAACCCTAAAGGAAATGCTAGTCAATGCACCTATTATGATAGCACCTGATTGGGAATTTCCTTTCGAAACCATGTGTGATGCTAGTGACTTTGCAGTTGGAGCTGTCTTGGGACAGAGAAAAGAAAAGCATTTCCACCCAATCTATTATGCTAGTAAAACACTTAACGATGCACAAGAAAATTACACAACAACTGAAAAAGAGTTACTAGCTGTGGTATTTGCTTTTGATAAATTTCGTTCTTATCTTGTTCTTTCTAAAACTATAGTCTATACAGACCATGCAGCCATTCGATATCTCTTTAAGAAGCAAGACGCAAAACCACGTTTGATTAGGTGGATTCTACTCCTCCAAGAAATCGACATTGAAATCAAAGACAAAAGAGGAGCAGAAAATACCGCAGCAGACCATCTTTCGCGCTTAGAAGACCCAGCTTTGGAGGCAACCAGGGACGAGCAAATCAACGAAAAATTTCCAACTGAATCCCTGGAAATGGTGGAATTTAAGGAAGAACCATGGTACACCGACTTTGCTAACTACCTAGCTAGCGGAATAGTCGCAAAAGGGTGGCCACATCATCAAAGAAAAAAATTCTTTGCCAATGTGAAACACTATTTTTGGGAAGATCCATATCTTTTCAAAATGTGTGCCGACCAACTCGTCAGACGATGCGTACATGGTAGTGAAGCACGAAGAATTCTCCGCCATTGTCACGAAGGTCCTTACGGAGGACATCATGGTGCTGCCAGTACCGCACGAAAGGTATTTGATTCAGGATTTTATTGGCCAACCATTTACAAAGATGCTCAAAATCTTGTAAAGACATGTGATGCTTGCCAAAGAACAGGTAATATTTCTTCCAAAAACGAAATGCCACAAAATGGCATTCTTGTTTGTGAAATTTTTGATGTATGGGGACTCGACTTTATGGGACCTTTCCCACCATCGAAAGGAAACAAATACATACTTGTGGCAGTAGATTACTTGTCTAAATGGGCCGAGGCCGAGGCACTTCCAACTAATGATGGAAGAGTAGTGGTAAGATTTCTGAAAAAATTATTCTCTCGTTTTGGCACACCTAAAGCTTTAATAAGTGATAGAGGTACCCATTTTTGTAATCATCAACTTGAAAAAATTTTAACAAGATATGGGGTCTATCACCGGGTTTCGACAGCTTATCACCCTCAAACAAACGGACAAGCCGAAGTGACCAATAGAGGGTTAAAACGGATACTCGAAAAAACCGTAGGGTTAAATAGAAAGGAATGGGCTGATAAATTAGATGATGCTTTATGGGCTTTTCGAACTGCTTATAAAACAACGATAGGTACAACCCCATATAAGCTAGTCTATGGAAAAAGTTGTCACTTGCCAGTAGAAATTGCACACAAAGCTTACTGGGCAATCAAAAATGTAAACTTAGATCTAGAATTTGCTGGTAAAAATCGATTTTGTCAAATAAATGAATTAGACGAGCTTAGGAATTATGCATACTCAAACTCTGAGATTTATAAGGAAAGAATGAAAAATTGGCATGACAAACATATTAAACCTAATGAATTTCGGGTAGCAGATTTAGTTCTTTTGTTTAATTCACGACTTCGATTGTTTCCTGGTAAATTAAAGTCTAGGTGGTCAGGGCCTTTTTCCGTCACCCATATTTTTCCACACGGTGCAGTAGAAATTAAACCTCGAAATGGGCCACCATTTAAAGTCAATGGCCAACGGCTGAAACTCTATCAAGGATTTATTGAGGATGAGGAAGAAGAGATCTCGCTTCAAAACGTGGAAGAATAAAAACATCATGCCTGGTAAGTTACGAACGATTGAGGCGGCAAAATAAAGCGGTAAGTTTTCTAAACCATAGCTTATGGGAAAAAGGGGCACTCACACGCGCACGAAAAAAAAAAAAAAAAAAAAAAAAACTCGGCACGAGGCCGTGTCCGCTGGACACGGGGTCGTGTTCGCGCTGCAGACGGGATAAAACCCCTTTTTCAAAACAGTTTCTTCATTCCACACGCCCCGTTTCACCACAAAAGCTCTGGTTCCAGGCGATTTTTCGCGAAATTCCAACGTCTCTTACCGATCTAACAACGTCAAGGTATGATTCTATCACTCTTAGTAGTTAGATTAGTTACTTGCATGTAGTTAATACACCACAAATTTGGGGAAAAATCTAGGGTTCTTGATGTTCATCCGGATCGAACCTAAAATTTTTGCCTAAATCTGCTTGCATTTAGTTGGATTAGTGTTAGGGGAAGTAAATAAACTTAGATTGTTCATAGATTCACCCGATTTCTTACAAAAACCCCAAAACCCTTGTTCTTGAACCGAAAAAGACGAAATTGATAGGGTAAACGAGATATTTTGGGAAAAACGGTGTTTAGGGTTTCATTTTCGGGGGAAACCGCACCTATTGGACCAAAAATTTTCAAGTTTTCGAAACCGGGTCGAAAATTGAAGTTTTTGAGTAACAGACCTCTGGACACGGGGTCGTGTCCGCTGGACACGGGGTCGTGTCCAGCCCGCTGTTTGCAGTTTTGTCCGAAAACACTTCTGTTTCGTACTAATTTTTGGTGTATTCTTTCAGATGGCAAAGTTCACAAGGTTCAATGCAAGTGAGCTTGATGCAAGGGCAAGGTATGAGGTTCTTCAAACAAGACCCGAAGAGTACCCCAGAAGAGCTTGCACGGAGCTGTTAACCTTGGTAAACCAGCTGCACCGATTCAACAACATTGTTACGGGACCACTAGCTGTTGCATTAAACACTAGGCTTCAATCAGTACACCAATGTACCATGGAGTTCTACAGTACTTTCAACTTCGATTCAAGGTGTGACCCATTTGACAATACTGGGGTTGTATTTCGGTGTGGAGGAACAATGTACTCGATCTCCATGGCACAGTTTGGAGCCATAATAGGTCTATATCAAGAAGAGGAATCGGGAAAAGAAAGAAAATACCGGGGGATTACGAGACTTGGAGGTGAATGAAAGACAAGCCGCATGGGCTCAAATCGGTGAAGGAATCTACGACCCTCGTAGCACCAAGAGTACAAAGCTGAGGGATCCGCTCTATCGCTACATCCACAGGATCCTCACGTACTCTCTGAACCAACGACATGACAGTAGTGGTGTTGTAGGGTTGAAAGATTTGGTTGTCCTCCACTGTATCCACAACCAAAAGCCTCTTGATGCTCCGTATCTCCTGTTGAAAAACATGCATCTCAACCGCCTTGCTCGAGCTCCAACGCCTATCTTCTACGGAGGATGGGTGTACCGTCTTTTTAAGCATTACACGCGAATTCCAAGAGCCTTTGAAAGAAGCCCATGGTCGGGACGAGTTGACTACCACATTTGCCGAGCCATGAACTTACTCTATGAGGCGGAAGACAGAACAGTGAGTTTCCAAAGAACGCAAGGCTATGCATGGAACCCACAGGAGGCCCTAGTTCTTCACGCACCACCTCCCCACCACCAGTATCCACCCCATGGTGATCCGGGTCAATCCTCCTCACAAGGAGGCGGTTTTCCTAATTTTCAAAGCTTACATGATCTTATGCAGGAAAACCTCATGTGCACCAGGAACGCCTACAACCTCGCCAACAACACATACCAACGGGTCAGAGCTATTGAACGCAACATCAGTGATATACGAGACGATATCGGCAGCATCCAGGAGTACATGGCGGGGCATGGGGAAGGAGGTGATGATAGCGATGAAGATATGGATTAGAGGGTTTGGAGGAGCAGGAGCGGGTTGATGGCGAGCCCACAGGTTTAAGTCCCTTTATCTATCAAACGATTGGTGGCCTGCGTGCCAGAAGTTGAACAATTTACTTTCCTTAAACACTTTTATTTTCCGTTTTATTTTTCTTTTACTTTATGCTTGGAACAATTAACTTTGGTAATGTAGGATGTTTGTATTGCTTGGTGTGGTATTAAGTGTTGAAACAGGAACAAACCAAGGCTTGGGGTGTTAAGCCTCAGCACTTATAGGGCTAGGATGGAAAAATCGGAGGAAGAAACCTGTTTTTCAGGCTTTCAGACTGTCCACACGGGGACGTGTCCAGCCAACACGCCCCCATGCTCACCTCCCAGACCTGCTGTTTGGCTTCTGTTCAACAGAATTTTGTCAGACACGTGGCCGTGTTCAGTGAACACGGGGCCGTGTCCACCTTCTGTAAGTTCTTGTTACTGGCACCTGAACACGGGGTCGTGCCCACTCAACACGGGGCCGTGTTCAGTGCCCAGTAACACAAATTTTTGCTTTTTAAACACTATTTTACACATCTAATCAACCTAAAAATTTATTTTTGGGACACATTGAGGACAATGTGTAATTTAAGTGTGGGGGGATGCTAAAACCTTGAATTTTGCAAGTCCTAAATACAAGCCTTACACAAAACTCTATTGGAACCGCTAATCACCCCAAATTTTTTCAAAAATAACCTTTTTTTTACTTGTCTAGGTTTAACTCGGGAAATTCAAGATCTCAAAAAGGTTATATTTTTACAAATTTACAACCGATAGCGTAGTGATAAAAAGAACCAACATAAGAAAATTATGAAAAGGCATGACAAACTTATTTAAAATTTGATTATATATACTTGATCACATAAAAACCCATTCCCACAAAAGTGAGTTTTGAGCCTTTATTGAGCACACAATTACATATCATTTGACTAAATGCTCATTTTTCGTTTCTTGTGTGAATAGCTGCTTGGTTCTTACGACTCTAGAACTTGCCATGACAATACATTCCCGGTCCTTATCAACTTAAACCCGAGTAAGTAAATGATGGAGGCATTAGGACTAACCTTTTTCATTTCTACACCATTATTTTTCTTTTTCTTTTACCACCTACCCAAAAAATCCCCCTAGTTAGCCCCTTTGAGCCTAAACCTTTTCGTTTCATCACCCAAACAAAAACCCTTTCATCCACAAAAAACCTTTTTCATTTTTAACCCTTTATTTTAGTAACAAGTTCGGTTCTTCGTGAAAAAAAAAATTATTTTGATAATGATGAAGCAAAAAGAAAATAAACAAACAAAGTAATCAAAA
The DNA here is from genome assembly GCA_030545235.1 of Helianthus tuberosus. Lineage (NCBI taxonomy): Eukaryota > Viridiplantae > Streptophyta > Magnoliopsida > Asterales > Asteraceae > Helianthus > Helianthus tuberosus. The sequence goes on from CM060360.1 coordinate 128,859,077, forward strand.
ATAACTTTGTTTGAATAAAAGCTTCATTAAAAATAAAAAGTTGCAAAAATACGAAAACCGACACTTGTTACGCTTTTAGCCCTTTTTCTACTAACCACTAACCCAACCACCTACCTTTAACCCTAGCCAACCCTTAACCCACAAAGTCCTCTTGATATCTACAAAGGTATAAAAGTTAAAAAGGAGGAGGATTGATTTCTTGGCAAGCCTATGGTAGGAATAAGTTCCATGCCGCTCTCGAGTGATTCACTAAAAATACACCTTCGGCCGAGTGTGAGTGAATTCCCCGCGAGGTATGTGAACTTGTATATAAATAGAATTTTAAAAAGGCATGTTATGCCAAAATAAGTAATTTCTTTTATGAACAGTTCTAAATAAATCATTACGAATAGGAGTGTAAATAAATAAAAATAAAACCCAAAAAGATCTTGGAAATCCCGACACTCTACGACAAGCCCAAAACCTTCTCTTCTACCTATTCCATTTGGGAGTGTAAGCCACATATTAAAGAGTTTTGCTTGAGGACAAGCAAAAGTTCAAGTGTGGGGGTATTTGATGTGTGTAAAATGCAACATATAAATTACATCAAATGGGGCATAAAACTAACCCTTTTTTAGTACTAATATTGGAAAAAGAGTGTTTTTGTCTTCCTTTTGTATTTTCAGGATTAAATGAGCTCAAGAACGCAAAAGAAGCAAAAATACAGCTAAATCCAACATAAATACAAGAAAAGGAACATTAGTGGACTGCTCGAACCCTCAACGGCACCTTCCAAAGCAAAATAGAGAAAACAGAAGGTTGAACACGCCCCGTGCTCAGTCAGCACGGGGCCGTGCCCAAGAAGCAGCAGAAAAGACAAACCTACAGAAGCTTCTATTGCCCATCACGGGGCCGTGCTCAGCGGACACGGGGGCGTGTCGAAAGTACAGCAGGCGCATTTATTGTAATTGCGAATTACAATTAATGAGGAGAGAGAGTGTCAGACGGACACGGGGCCGTGCCCAGCGGACACGGGGCCGTGTCCAGCTCTCTGTTCAGCCTATAAATAGGAGTGCTTGGATTCATTTCATCTCATCCCTTGGCACACCACCTCTCTCACACTTCATCCACCACCCACCACCATCACAACACCATCATCCACCACCATCATCCATTGTCCATCGTAGAGTGTGTGAGTCGTCTCGGGATCCAAGATTGATCGTAAGAGTTCTTGACAATCAAGGCCATGTTTGCCTAAGTCTCTTACATCACTTGGTGAAGACAAAGTGTCTAGTATAATACTTTTTATTTCTAATCTTTTGCACTTTTTATTTGGTTTTGTATTAATGACTTTAATAACTAGTTACTTATGTTGAAGGTGATCTTTCCTTATCGTTTGTCCGTGGTGTCTTGGCATTATTTTACTGTCTATATAAAATAAAGGATTTTCACCATTCATATCTCCACGGTCTATATGGAGATATGTTGGCTACCTGGTAGGGGGTTAAGGGAACGGCTTGGTAAAGGTCTTGCCATTGTTCAGCGTTTAGAGGTCCTGCAATGGACCTGGGTCAAATTTAGTAGGACCTCCTTCAATACTTCACGGTATTGGATGGCGGGGGTCCAAACTCTTTGATCCCCTCATAAGTTAACTACTATTAATACTATAACCCGGCTATTTAGGACTGTATCCCTGCTGACTCAGACTACTTAGCCGAGGGTAACGTCACCGCCAAAAGCGGGGCCTACCACAATACTGCATTAATAACTTAATTCATTATCTTCCAATAATCCACCCCTTTAGGATTGTATCCCTGCTGACTCAAACTACTGGGGTGAGGGTAACGTCACCTTCAAAAGAGGGGCCTACTACAATAACTAAGATAATCTCTTAATTATGTGCAAAAGTGCGGAAATAATCAAAGGTTATACTAGATACGAGTCGGAACCAAGTGATTCATCTTGTCTATCTGTTTTTATTTTTATTTTTATTTTCAGCATTTTAGATAGTTTTATTTTTCTTAGTTTAAAAACATTTTTCTAAATTTTTATTTTGGTTAGACGTTGAGGATAAACCGGTACTAAAAGCTCTTGTGTCCTTGGACGACCTCGGTATCTTACCAACGCTATACTACATTCAACGATGGGTGCACTTGCCCATATGTGTGTTTAGTGTTAGTGAAATATCGTGTTTTATAAATTTAAAACATGGCTAAAATAAGTGTTAAAAAGGGCTTAAAATATACACCTAATATATATAACACTTCGCACGCATCAACCACAAAAGTCTCCAATACATCTTCAATCAGAAAGAACTAAACATGAGGCAACGACACTGGGTAGAACTTCTAAACGACTACGACTGCGAGATTCGCTACCATCCTGGAAAGGCGAATGTCGTAGCCGATGCGTTAAGTCGAAAAGAAAGAGTCAATCTTCATTGTGTTCGATTTCGATCTGATATTCAAACCCGCATCTTTCAAGCTCAACATATTTGTGTTAGACAAGGCTTGATGGGTAAAGAATTACTATGTCACATTAAACCTGAGCATGAATTGAGAGACTTTGGGATATTCTATTTCATGGGCCGTTTGTGGGTCCCAAGTATAGACAATCTTCGCACCTTGCTTATAGATGAAGCTCATAAGTCTCGTTATTCTATTCATCCTGGTGTAGACAAAATGTATAAGGATCTTCGAACCCAGTACTGGTGGCCGGGAATGAAGAAAGACATTGCCCCAAATGCCTTACTTGTCTGAAGGTTAAGGCAGAACATCAACATCCCTATGGATTATTGGAATAACCAGAGCTACTGGTTTGGAAATGGGAAAACATTGCCATGGATCTCATTACCAAACTACCACGCACTAATAGAGGTCATGATGCCATTTGGGTAGTAGTTGATCATTTAACAAAATATGCTCACTTCTTGCCAATCCGTGAGGATCTCTCTGCTGACAAGCTTGCCAAGATCTATGTAGATGAGATTGTATCCCGACATGGTGTTCCTTTGAACATCATATCAGACCGAGATGCTCGATTCTCATCTCACTTTTGGAGAACCATGCAATCTGCTATGGGAACCCGACTCAATTTGAGCACAGCTTATCATCCTCAAACGGATGGACAATCTGAAAGAACAATCCAGACATTGGAGGATATGCTTAGGGCTTGTGTGATCGATTTTGGTGGTAGTTGGGATTCGCATCTTCCATAGATCGAATTCTCCTACAATAATAGTTATCACTCCTGCATCAACATGACTCCTTTCGAAGCTTTATACGGTCGAAAATGTCATTCGCCGGTCTGCTGGAATGAGATTGGTGAAGCTCAACTCACTGGACCTGAACTCATTCTAGAGACTACAGACAAAGTCAAGAAAATTCGCGACAACCTCTTAACAGCTAGAAGCCGTCAAAAGAGTTACGCGGATAGACGACGCAAGCCTTTGGAATTCCAAGTTGGTGATCTCGTCCTACTCAAGGTATCTCCTTGGAAAGGTGTAATCAGATTTGGGAAGAAAGGAAAACTTGCACCACGATATGTTGGACCATTCAAGATCGTTGAAAGAATCGGAAAAGTAGCCTACAGACTTGAGCTGCCTCCTGAACTTGGAAATGTTCATCTAACTTTCCACTGGTCTAATCTGAAAAAAGTGTTTGGCTGATGAAAACCTCCACATCCCCCTTGATGAAATTCGTGTCGATAACACGATGCACTTCGTCGAGAAACCTGTGGAAATATTGGACCATCAAGTCAATAAGCGCAAGCGCATACGGATAGTCAAAGTTCGTTGGGAATCCAAACGTGTCCCAGAGTTTACTTGGGAATGAGAGGATCAAATGAAGGCGAAATATCCAGATCTTTTCCCACAAGTTTCTTCTAATTAAATTTCGGGACGAAATTTCCAAAAGTATGGGAGACTGTGACATCTGTGTATTTTTAATCCCTGTACTGTTCCAAACAACTTTGTATTTAATGAAATATTGTGTTTTAATTTCAATATTTGTTTAATTATTTGTGACATTAGTACGTTTTCAATCATTGTTCAATTCCGAACTCTCAAACATGTTCTGGAAGTGAAATCATAAACCGTTACGTAAACATAATCAGTTTAACGCGACGTACACTCCGGAACTGTGACATAAGCCAAAAAAATCCTAAATACCCTTTACATAACTTAGAAATAAGTTTCGAAGGATTCGGTAAGGCAAAAACATGTTTATTCGAACTTTAGAACTATTTGAGACAAAACTGCGAAACGAACGTTGGTGACCGCCCGGATAATATTTAAATCCCAAAAATATTCTGTTATGATTAAAATTTTATTTTTAATCATGTTCGTGTTGAAAAATAAATTAAAACGCTTAAAAACATTATTTTTCAAAGTTTAAGCGCGTACCGCGTGTTACTGCACAGTGCTTATACTGCAAAACGCAGACAACGCAGCCAGTCTCGGCAACTGATATTTATTTCAGTAATATTTTGGCGAGTTTATTTTTATAGAATAAGAAAAATAATATAAAACGCCATAAACCGGGATTAAAACACAAGACATTACACTTAACCTCCAACTATTACCTATATTTACCATTCAAAAATTACATTTAACCCCCCCCCCCCATATAATTCACGGTCACAAGGACCCACCATCCACTCCAAGATTTGATTTTTATTTATTTGGATTTTGCTTGATTTTATGGATAAGTGTTGACGCATGTAATCTCCTTAAATCTTCCATATCTCTTTATATATCTTCTATGATCTTTCAAGATCACAACACCACACTTCAATCAATCTTTCTTCCTCTCTCTCTCTCTCTCTCTCTCTCTTTCTCCCAAACCGTAAACCCCACCACCATCACCATTTTCATCTTTTCAACTTTGTTCTTTAAGATTAAGCTCCATTCCAAGCTAGTTTCAAGTTGGTGTGAAGATCCAAAGGAGTTTCCAAGGTGCTGTCAAGTGATTTCAAGCTCCATATCATCAAAATCTCACCAAAAACTCACTTGAATCTTGAAGGTATAAAGTTTATGTTTAAACCATACACTTGATTCTTGGTTGTTCTTGATGATTGGAAGTTTCTCTTGAATCTTGGAATTTTTCACAAACTTGAAATCTAAAAAGAAATGGGTCTTGATACAAAATAAAAATGGTAGTATGTATGTGTATATATATATATATATATGTGTGTGTGTGTGTGTGTGTGATTTGAGTTTGATTTTTGATAAATACTTGTTTAGGATGTTTGCTTGCATGAACAAGATTATGTGCAAATATGTTAGAGATATAAAGGAGTGATTGAATCATGAGTTATAATTTGAAATGATGTTAGTATTTTGACATGTAAATGGCCAAAAAATTTATTTGACATATTTGGGAATTTTTAAGTTGTTGCTTGTTCTTGAATGATAGTTAAAATGCAAGTGCTTGATGATTTGAGCATGATATGATGAATATTCAATTAAATCAGTAAATAAACATGAATAAATCACATGTTTGATGTATTTTAATTCATATGAAATGATGTTGATATGATAGTGTGCTTTAGACACTTGTACATAAGAATACAAGTTGATTTAAAGCTCAAGAAATGATAAAAAATGATTGTATGAAAAAAAATGATTTAGAACAGATTATAAACACTAAAAATAACATTATTTGGTATATTATAATGGCATGAGACTTTGTCATAGGTTTGATAGCTTTGCATGTTGTACATATAGCTTAGAAAGTGGTAAAATATGTGAAATTTGCATGATTTATGTGCTTTATGTGAGACCTGCACTATCATGAGTATAACCACTATTTTATTCAATAAATAACATGGGTTATGTTAAAATATCAAATCGTTACGACTTGGGATGGTTAGGGTAACGTTTGATGCAAAACTATGCGGTAAAACGGTTAAAAATCGGCTTTTCGGAGGATTTTTATAAAAATGTTTTAGATCAGTAAGTAAACTGATATTTTTGATATAAAAATAAGTATTTTAACTTATATTAAGTTTACTTGGTGTTTGGTTAGTCATACGTGACTTCCGGCGCCCAAAAACGTTACCGAATCGCTAAAATACGTGTTTTTCAACATACACTATAATGGGTTGTTCATGGGTAAATTTTATGTGTTAAAATGTGTTATGTGTTTTATAATATGTGTATGATGACATGTTAATACTTGACAAGATTATGTGTATTACACTATTATTAGTATGTTACATTTGAGTATATATAATACGACGCGCAAATCGTAGATATATTGCTTATAACATGATGAGGGTCACCAATAAAATCGTTCAAGTCGCAAAGTTTTTAAAATATATTTGAACTCATATATATAAATACACCAATATAATCAAAAATAATAACTTTTCGAGAAAATCTCAAAGTTATGTGAAAATTCTAAGTATCAGAGAAACTTATGTATTTTTGTGAGTTTTTTATTATTAAATCGTTCTTATTTAATTTAGGACGAATAAACAATTTGAGGGATTGTGTTAACATATAAAAACGCACCCAAAGGTGAGTACATAGTTCCCCTATTTTACGTTTTCAAATGTTTTGGGTGAAGCATATGTGCATAACTTTACTTTTCGTTTTCATGACATTATACATGTTTTTCATATTACATATAATACACTATTTCAAAGACATTTTTATGGTATATTGACTTAGTATACCTAACATTTGGTTTCAAAGACATTTTATTGGCATATTGACTTAGTATGCCTATTACATGGTTTTACAAAGACATTTTCATGACATGCTTACATTGAAAAAGACATTTGGTATATTTAACGGAGTAGTACATTCATTAACATTGATCACGCCGCTCGGTAGTATGTAATAGCGCTATAGGACTTGACAAATCTTGTTCCCGCTTTCTAGGTATTTCGGAAGGGGAATGACAGAATCTGAATACATTTTTTTTATAAACCTTGATCCTGATAAGGGTTTATCCGACAGCCTCAAGGCTTGAGTGTATGCGATAGACAAACCACATAAAGTTCATATCGATAAAAGCAATGGTTTTCAAAACATAACTTTTGTTTTAAACTTTTGTTTATACAAAAACCTTGTTTTGTACATGACATTTTGATTACATAAGACATTTGTTTATACATGACATTATGCATTTGGCTTGAGTAAATACTATTTATTCGCCATACAAGATGTGGTTTATACTGGACATTGACATTTGACATTGGACATTGACATTTAAACAAGACATTATTTCATGGTTATTAATAAGTGATTTAAGTAACGAGATGTGTGTAACATGATAAAAGCATGGTGGATACGCCGCTGGTACTTCCTATATATAAGTGCTTTTATTGTATTGCATATCGTGGCGTTATCTAAACCACTTCTACAAAGACAAGACATGACATATTTTATACATATTATTTTCATTTGGTTATTAACTTAACCATACATCATTCTTTTATATCATTTGATTTTTCATATGATTTTATAAAAGAAAATATTTTATAAGGTTCATGACTACTTTTCATTAAACATTTCTTTTAACATTCAAAGTCATGAATCTTCAACAATAAACCTATGTTACTCACAGGCATTTTTATGCTGACGTATTTACTTTCACATATGTTTCAGGAGCGATTATTTGATGTGAGCAAGCTACACTTAGGGTGACTTGGGCCTTAGCAATCTAAAATCAAGAAAGTTATCATCTTTTATGTTATGTGTTTTGTTTGAACTAAGACAATGTAATAATTTATGCTTGTAAAACTTAACTTTAATTATCATGTGTTTTGAATCAATAATTCTGCCACACGACTCCCCGACGTTTCCGCCGTGGTTTGTTGTTTTACGCGGTCGGGGTGTGACATTTTGGGCACAAGTGGCAGTTGGACAACCCTATGAGGCTAGAAAGGCTAAAGCTTCCCGACTACGAGACCCGCTACTTTGGGTTGTTCATCAGTTCATGACTAACACCATTTGTGGACGCATGGACAGTGTAGGAAACTGTCCCACTCCGGATCTTCTTTTCTTATATTCCATAGTGAATGGAGTGCACGTCAACCTCGCAGCTAGAATGGCTAAATTTTTCATGAACAGCGCGGGGAGAACTTCAAGCAGTGAAATCCATGGTGATGAATATGTGACTCAGCTGGCATACAATTTTGGTATTATGACGGATGATGTAGTCAGTGGTCTCACGATGGTTCATGCAGGATGAGACGTAGACATGAGATCTTTGAGAGCAATGGGTCTGGTAGTGGATATAGACAATGGCCCGAGACTGAGGGGTCTAAATGGGGAGATATGGGATCCGATACCCCCACAGGACGAAGACGTTAACATGGAGGAGCATTAGGTCCTAGAGCCACCACCACACAACCAGCCACCATATGGTCAGCCACAGCACGACCAGCATCAGCACCAATATCAATATCCGCCAAACTGGCCTCTTGGTATACCTTCCTATCCCGAGTTGTAGCAGCAGTTTCAACAGATGCAGGTTTCTCAAGACACTATCATAAATCTGTGAATGACTATACCCAATCCTCGCAGCTAGAATGGCTAAATTGTTCCTAAGGTTTTGTTTATCTCTCATATTTTACCAGGGCATAATTGCCATTTTCTGAACATAGGTCTTTAATGACTTGAGATGAGACCTTAGCAGCAGTCAATCATGGAACCAACATAATTTTCATCATAAACACTGAAGTATCATAAATCTGTGAATGACTATACCCAATCCGAAATTATTAAATCGGTGGTTTATCTAAAATTATCAGTGTTACGTGAATCCTATGTAATAGATAAAATCTTCGTTGTTTTACAAAAGGTTTTGAATAATCAAATTTGAACGTGATTACCCTTTACTTTTGTTTTTCAACAAATACGATCAACCTTAGTATCAATGAATTTTGAGCTGAACTGTTATGTCAAATTGGTTGTTAGATCGAATTTGACTGTCCAAGCTCTGATACCAATTGTTAGGATCTAAGGCTGTCATGGTTGTGTTTGTTTGATAATAATGAACAAATGGATGAACATAAAACAGAAATTAAATGCAGCAGAAATGGAAACAAACTTTATAACACAATCAAAGAGAAATAGTTTTGATAAACACATGCTTTTCATTAGTCAAAAGATTACAATCAAAAGGTTTACAATCAATCAACTAAATGCATGCTCACATACTAAACTCCCCCTCAGCCTGAGCTCACTGGTTGATCGTACAAGATGAATGGATTGGAGGAGAAAACCCGCTCACATAGAATAGTACAAACTATTCTATTTATAGTACAGATCGAACCATAGAGAATCAAAGCTGAGGTCACCAAGGCAGTGACATCTAACAAACTAACAAACTCTAAACACTGATATGATAAGTATTGTTACATATAAACACTATTAACATAAATACTGATGTATTATCTGTTGTTGAAGCTGAACCACTGTTGTTGCTGGGCAGTGGTTTACCAGTGGTTAATCAGGCCTTTGGTTCATCAGTGCTTGTCTTCAACAGGGCTTTGGTCTTTATCAGTGCTTTGATGCCAACAGTGGATAGTCTTTACAAGCAATAGTTGTTAGGCAGATCAGTGCTTAACTTTATAAGTCTGTTATAACCACTGTCATTGGAGGGAACTTAGATGGGCTGCTTATTATGGATCAACTGTTGGGAACTAGTTTTGGTTTTCCATATCATCTGTTCTTCAAGGTCTGATCACCTGGTCCAACAAATTTAAGTTGAGGGAAAATCGTAACTTGGCTGTGAGAAAAAAAACTAATGGCAAAAGTATAAATTTATACGGGCCAAAATCGTAATTTTGAACCGAGGGCAAAATTGGAATTTTTAGCTGGGAGAAAAAGCGTAAATTTATTTTTAAGTGATGGGTAAAAACCTAATTTTGAACTGATGGCAAAATCGTAATTTTAATGGGAAAAAACTAATGGCAAAACTGTAAATTTAACGGGGCAAAATCGTAATTTTGAACCGGGGGCAAAATTGAAATATTTAGCTGGAAGCAAAAACATAAATTTATTTTTAAGTGAGGGCAAAAGCATAATTTTGAACTGATGACAAAATCGTAATTTTAAAGTGAGATAAAATCGTAAATTTGTTGGGTCAATAGGGGAGTGCCAGATAGCTGCCTGGCACTATTCCCTTTGCCGAAAAATTAAATCGAGTCAACTAATTAAAAAAAAACCTTTATAGTTTTTCTAAAAAACTAAAACGATGGGAAAACGTAATTTTTAACTGAGGGCGAATCATAATTTTAATTTAGGGATAAAATCGTAAATTAAATGGACCAACGAGGGAGTGCCAGGCAGCTGCCATCATGACTGTAATTTTACAATGAGGCAAAATTGTAATTTCACCAGCAAAACAAACAAAAACGATGGACAAGATGTAAATTTAAGTTGAGGGCAAAATCGTAACTTGGCTGTGAGAAAAAAAAATAATGGCAAAACTCTAAATTTATATGGGCCAAAATCGTAATTTTGAACCGAGGACAAAATTGGAATTTTTAGCTGAGAGCAAAAGCGTAAATTTATTTTTAAGTGAGGGTAAAAACCTAATTTTGAACTGATGGCAAAATCGTAATTTTAAGGGGAAAAAACTAATGGCAAAACTATAAATTGAACGAGGCAAAATCGTAATTTTGAACCGGGGGCAAAATTGAAATATTTAGCTGGGAGCAAAAGTGTAAATTTATTTTTAAGTAGGGCAAAAGCATAATTTTGAACTGGTGGCAAAATCGTAATTTTAAAGCGGGATAAAATCATAAATTTGTTGGGTCAATAGAGAAGTGTCAGGCAACTGTCTGGCACTATTTCCTTTGTCGCCCATTTAGCCCAATAGACGTCAACCACTATTACCCCTCATGGGGTTTGTAGATATTGAATTAATTTTTTTTGTTAGCTAATACACGAGTTACTAACTAGAATTATAAAATTTTACTTATAGTTTGTATACTAAGGAATTAAACATGGCTTTAGAATTAGAATCTCACACTCATGTCACCACCTCGGTTGTCGACCGCCACCCCCGACATCGTTAACACGGTCAATATTTAATTTTGTGATATATATTTTGTATAAAAGGGTAGAGATGTTTCATGATAAACAATCAAACATGTTATTTCATTAAAATAAAAGGTTATTGGATTTTAATAATTTTAAGTTTCACCTGTTGGTTGATATTAATCTCAATTTTAAAAATTATTTCCAGGCTCCAACGATCCTAACTTATAAGAATTTGATATCTATTGATCATTTTCTAAGTGTAGTGCACTTGTATCTATTAATGAGGCTACAGGTGCACTTGAATCTATTGAGTATATCCAATCTTTATATGTTAGAAAGTTATCGATGAATGTCAGATTCTTACAAGTTAGGATCATTAGAAAGAATTAGGTGCTGTTTGTTTTTTCTGCGGAAAAAGGTCTGCAGTCTGCAGACCACATCTGCAGGCATCTGTAGGAGAAGAGGTGGACCAAATGTCTGCAGTCTGCAAGAAGAAGAGTGTTTGTTTTTTTATATATAAAAACTTCTTCTCACATTAAACACACACACAACACACAGAACCTCTCTCTCATCTCTCTCTCCCTGCCTCCCTTTACCACCACAACCACCGTCTGCAGTCTGTAAGGCGACCGGAGTTACCGGCGGAGCCGGTGGCTGCCGGCGGTTTGCTCTGTCGGGCAAGAAGCACCCCCTCCACCTCTGTTTTGATTGAACGACGACAACTGCACCCCCATACCCTCATTCTTCCACTTCTCCGGTGAATGACAAGCACAGAAATAAGGGGAGAGAGGAGAAATCGGAGAGAGAGAACGAGAAAGGAGATCGACGGCGGCGAATGCCGTTTCCGGCGACGAATCCGTTGTCGGCGGCGGCGGCGGTGGTGTTTCGTTCCGACGGGTTTCACGGTTACAGCAGTGATGTTTCAAATTTGGTTTGGGTTTCAGGAGTCTCGGCTCGGTGCGACAGGTTTGCTCTCATTTCAGTTTCGGGTTTGACCTTGGTTTGTTTCGGCTTGGTGTGGTGGCGGAGCAGGGGTGGGCGGCGGATGAGGTGGTGTCGAGGGTGGAGGTGGTGGCAGATGAGGTGGTGTCGGGGGTGGAGGTGGTGGCGGAGCAGGGGTGATGCAGGTATGTGTTTTGGCAGAGAGAAGAAGTTGGGAAGAGGTTGGAAGAGGTTGGGACATGTCTGTTGGGGAAGAGGTAGGGAAGACCTTTTTGGTAAGAAGTGCTTCCGGAAAACAAACAAGCTGCAGACATCAAACGTTTGCGCGCGTCTGCGCGACGCAGACATAAGTGGCCAGAAGCACTTCTAGCCAAAAAACAAACACCACCTTATTAAAATCGAGATTATTTTCGACCAACAAATGAAACTTAAAATTATTAAAATTCAATAGCTGTAAAATAAAAGGAGGCCTTTCGAGAAAAAGAAAACGGTGAGTAAGTTAGGCACGTGAGAGAGGCATGAGGACAGCGAGTCACGTGCATCCATCCTCTTCAGTTTCATTTTCCAATTTCACTTGCGTGCGGTCGGTCCCGCTGCCGGCTCCTTGTTTAGTACGGCGCAACGACACGCCGTTTTGTAACGGCCGTTAGATGGGGTAACGGCGTTGAAGCATTTTGTACCGTCCAACATCCATGTGGTTATAGAAAGGCGTTATCCAACGTTTTGTTGACAACACACATATCTCAAATGTCCTATTTGAAATGGTCTATTCACGATCATGATTGCTACATGGTGGGTGAAAGTTCTTTCTTTTTCAACTTTTTTTTTCTTTGGTTTAAAGATAATGTATCAAGGTCATATAAAAAGTTTGATGTTAAATCAAATATGTAGATTTTTAAGAGTTTTTTTTTTATGATTTTATGCTTCAATAAATTTGCAGGTATGTGTGTTTGAAGATACATAGCCAGAGACGGACCTTTCTCATAAAGGCCGGACCGAGTTATGGGAGACGCATATCCCAAACGCTCCGTCCCCCAATCGCCAACAGATGGATAACCAATAGGTGCGTCCAGCCGGATGACGTCATCACAGTTGACCAATATAAATACCCCCATCAAGTACAAACTCAAGTACGATTTTCTGAACATTCGTCCTACTTTCTCACTCTATTTTCTCTCTCTATCAAAACTTATCCTCACGCCGAAGGGTGGTCGCAGAGTGGCCCTCTCATCTCTGCGGCGAGCCTAACGGTTTGTTCATCTTGCAGGTTCAGATCTTCGTAGCATCCACAAGATCTAACTGAGATTACAGTCTTCGGCCCTAATCTTTGGATCTTCAGTGTTAAAAGTAATAATTTTTGTTTACGTTAATCTGTTTTATTCTAACTAAGTTTGATTCGTTGCTCTATGATTCGTGTGTTATACTTTCGAGTTAACTTTAAGAAAAAAATGAGATGACTGTATAAGATATCAGCTAGTAGAAATTCTGGATTCTTTTTAGTTAAGATTTAGGATCACGCCACTTGAACCTAACCAATTTGTATCTTAAGAGAATTTACGAATACTGGAATTATTTATTTTAAAAGCGGCAACTTACGCACCCGTATAATCTACTCTATAGTCCACAACGAGATTCGAACTCTCGACCTCTGAGAGCATCATTAAACACATCTAATTAGGCTAAATGAGTAAATGCCCTTTTGTGATTGAAATTAATTCACGTACTAGAAAAAGCTTCATTGGCCCCCTTATGATGAAGAACTTCAAAGTATCTTTTAGAAAATTGGGCCCCTTTGAAAGATATTAGGATACAGCACCTTCAATGGATGAGATATATAGTGAATGGACAAAATATATCCCCACAAGATTAAGGATGTCTGACATATATGTAATTCATAGGATAAATAATCATATAGAGATGTGATAATTTAGTTACATGATTTTTAAATATTAAGTTTTTCATGTTTGTAGCATTAAAATTATGACTTTATTATTAATTTGTTACATTTCACTATAAGTTTTTCATGTTTGTAGCATTAAAATTATGACTTTATTATTAATTTGTTACATTTCACTAGAAATTGTTGTTGAGTTTTAACTTTTAAGCTATATTTATAGTATGTTGAAATTAATAAATTATTATTTAACATAAACATTGAGACTAATATTAATATTCAGATATATTTTTGTTATTAGTTTTTTTTTAACGGCAAATTTTTTTTATTCCTGCCGTCTGTGGGACTTGAACCCAAAACCTCCCATTTTCCAAGTTGTTTAAAAGTTTTGCCTTTGTCAATGGACCACCACCTCATTGGTATATTTTTGTTATTAGTTGTAAGTGCAGTATGTCTATCACTTTCGTCAATCACGTATCGTAGCTTAATCAGATGAGACAAGACTGGTTCTGAACAGAGCAAAAGACAAAGTGGAAGTGTATTGAAGTCCATTCGTACGAATGGACATAGGGCCAATCCATACGGATGTGGAATAAACAAGATGTGGATGTTTATGAGTCCATTCGGACGAATCAGCCTGGCATGTCCATCCGTAGAAATGATGTCCATTCGTAAGTTCATTCATCCGGATGAGGTCCATCCATACGGATGGAGGCCATCCGTTAGAATTGTTTGGGACGGATGAGTTGTACCTATATATAGAGGTGTAGGGTCTTGTCATTTAGAGATCTTTTGCTGACTTGGAGAGGAGACTCTGTCAGTTTGTTTTCGTGGGTTTGTATTGTTACACAATCAATAGAAAACAACATTTAATTACTTCTTTGTGTCTGATCCACACACGTACTTGGATTCCGCACAAGATACGTGTTCATCACATTCAACGGTTGAAGATTCGATCCAAGGTCGAATCCACAACTGGTATCAGAGCGGATGATTGTTTGCACGGATTGAAGACATGAAGATTTAAGCAACTTCACCAGATTCAGAGTTGATTTCATCTTCTTCTACACACATCTTCTTCTACTCATCTTCTGCTCTTTCTTTTTGAACTTAAATCTCAGATCTACAAAGATTTCACGGTTAAAATTTGCTAAATTTTGAATATGTTGTGTGAAAAAACGTTTTTGAACAATCCTACAAAGTTTCAGATCAAAATTCTAACAAAAACGACCTTAAATCATTGAAAAACATGGATGTTCGTGTTCATGTGTGTTCGAACGGATCCACGTAGTCCATCTGTCCGGATCTGCTTTAGCCCATTCGTCCGGATCGACAAAAAGTCCATCCGTCCGAAACAAGCCTATCCGTTCAAAGCTTACATTTTCCCCATCCGTACGAATCAACTCAGGGTTGACCCGTACGAACTGATTTATCTACATTCGTACGAACTGAGGATTCTCCATCCGTACGAATCAGAAGTCAATCAAGTCTAAATCACAACAAACTTGGAAACCAAGGACTCAAATTTGAGACAAAACAAAGTTGGAAAACATCGGTTGATTTAACCAAACTGAAGGGGTAAGGTCCCAAAAACCTTGCTTCAAGTACTTGGGACCATACCACAACCTCATCCTTCTAACCCTCTTTAGACCTTGCGCGGTCATGCACTGGTCCTACAAAGAGAATTCAGAAGGAAAACAATATCCTACACCTGCGCGCCAAAAGGACGCTAACAATCCTTGCGCCAATCTCCATAACAGATAAGGATAAAAATCCTAGCAGTCGCTTCCCCATAAATAATATCCAGACTTGGATATTATCTACTTTACTGATACCAAACAATAAGGAGCCATAGGAATACAGTTGTATTCTTCTAGAAGGCTCCATCGTGCACCACCAGGCGGTTATAACTGAATAGCCAAGTGGCATCATCCCAGACTCCCTTGAAGTCACGATGATGGTACGGAATTAAAGAGAGATCTTCACTTGTCCATTTTCCACGTGGCAATACCCCAACCGTTGATCAAGATCACGATCCGTGTGCTCTCACACTCGTTAGTGATTAACGGAGGGAAAAATAACCGCTTACGGAAACAACACTTTCCGTCAATATTTCACCAACAGGTTTTCCCGCCCAAACTTTGGCTATAAATAGGAGGATAATTCAGGTATAATCTTCAAGTCACATTTACTTCACTTACACTTCTTCTTCTTCATCATCAAACCCTGTACTTATTCTCACGCCAGAGGGTGGTCACGGAGAGAACCCCCAATCTCCCTGTGACGAGTCTAACGGTGGTTGTTTTGCAGTTATTGTGAAGAGAAGGAGATCAGTCACCCACGAACCGAACGAGAAGAGATAAACCCTTTTATGCAGATTCAAACCCCCTGGTTCAGTTGATTCCGATCAATTAAACCAGTGTTTCTTCATTGGCGCCCACCGATTTCTCAGTTTCATTCATTTCTTCTCGTTTCGATTCATTTTTTCTTCATCCTCTGTTTCATATGGCAGAGAACTCGTCATTTCACCCATCAGGTCCTCGATCTGAAGTCGAGGGTTTTGCAACCCGAGATATCCAGATCGACGGAATCATGGGCAACGAAGAATTCAACAAACGTCATCTGGAAGAAAACGGCGCCCTGGTACAAACAGGAGTTCGTAACCGTCCAGACCTACTCCTGGAAAAAACTCCAGAGCACTGGTTCGCCAGGTTCTAGATCGCCATGAACCAATTTTTTGCACAAAATATCAGATCCGAGATGTTAAACAACAGATCCGATATTCAAGAAGTAAGTAAGGGAAAATTTGACACTACAGTATTGGACCCACAGTTAGCTTGTCAGTGGGACATCCAATCCAGTAGTCACAAAGAGATGGTACGAAAATCAGAAGATACCAATCACTAGGAAGCCAAACCAAAACAGATAAATATGGTACAAGGAGGTCCATCACGAAGGCCGAACAAGCGAAGCCATAATCAGCATTGGAGAGAGCAACAAGTTGTATTCCCTGTCGTCCCCGGAGTTCCTCAGGAAGAATGTCCAGTAATTATCACCGGTATCTTCGGCCATTACAGAACTTATTACATGTTCATAGATCCAGGAAGCTCGATGGATATAATCTATGAACAATGTTTCAAGCAACTTGATCCAGAAGATAAAGCACGCTTAGAACCAGTTGATTTCCCTCTCACTGGTTTCTGCAACGAAGCTGTTTTTCCGTTGGGACAAATCGCTTTTCCTGTGACTCTCTCAGATGGAGAACACTCGTGCACTGTCACAGTGAATTTCATGGTTATGCCAGCAACATCGCGCCATGACGTACTGCTGGGAAGACGATCTCAGAAAGAATTCAGCATGATTACCTCCATACCGCACGCTGCTTGCGGCTTTCCAACGGAAACTGGGGGTAGCAATTTTGTATTACAGCAAGGAAGTCATGTACGTGGATGATGAACCACCAGCAAAGGTTGCCAAACCTTCAACATCAAAAGAACCGGAAAATGGGTTCTCAATGAGGAGTATCCAAAACAAACCATCTTGTTAGGGCACGCCATTTCACCGACAATACGGATATAGTTGAAGGAACTACTTTCCAACAATAGAGATATCTTCGCCTGGTCTCCGGCGGACATGACTAGAGTACCACGAGATATAGCGCAACACTGTTTCAACGTCCGACCTTCAGCAGAACCCGTCCCGCAAGGATGGCGCAGTCTCAGCACAGAAAAGGCAGAAGCAATGAACAAGCAAGTAATAGAATTACTTAACGATGGGATCTTACGCGAAGTACAGTACCAAACCTGGGTCGCCAACCCAGTAATGGTTCAAAAAAAATGGCGGGTGGGACATGTGTGTCGACTTCAAAGACATCAACAAAGCCTGCCCGAAAGATTGCTATGCGCTCCCGGAAATAGATAAGAAGGTTGACTCTCTAGCATCCTTCCGCTGGAAGTGTTTTCTAGACTGTTATAAAGGCTACCATCAAGTACAGATGAAAGAGGAGGATGAAGATAAAACAGCCTTCCGTACAGATAAAGGTATCTTTTGCTATACGAAAATGTCTTTTGGTCTCCGCAACGCAGGGGCTACTTACCAGCGCTTGATGGATAGAGTCTTTGGGGAAGACATTGGTAAAACGGTGGAAGTTTATATGGATGACCTCGTCATCATGAGCCAAGAGGAGGAGACCATGCTCGCAAACATTCAGCGAACGTTTGATTCTTTGCGCGGCGTCAATTTAAAACTTAACCCAACGAAATACTCCTTCGGAATGGAGGAGGGAAAATTTCTAGGGTTCATAGTAACTGATGTGCGTGAGTGTTATTAGTTTTTAATGTATATGTTAAGCCCTTTTTAACACTTTTTAGCCAAGTTTTAAATTTATAAAACACGATATTTACTAACACTAAACACACATATGGGCAAGTGCACCCATCGTGAGCGTAGTATAGTGTTGGCAAGATACCGAGGTTGTCCAAGGACACAAGAGCTTTTAGTACCGGTTTATCCTCAACGTCTAATCAAATCAAAAGTTTAGAAAAAGGTTTTAAACAAGAAAAATAAAAACTAACTAAAATGCTGAAAAATAAAAATAAGAATAAAAACAGATAGACAAGATGAATCACTTGGCTCTGACTCGTGTATAGTGTAACCTTTGATTATTTCCGCACTTTTGCACTTTTTAAGAGATTATCTTAGTTATTGTAGTAGGCCCCTCTTTTTAAGGCGACGTTACCCTCAACCCAGTAGTTTGAGTCAGCAAGGATACAATCCTAAAGGGTCGGATTATTGAAAGATAATTAATTAAGTTATTAATGCATATTATGGTAGGCCCATCTTTTGAAGGTGACGTTACCCTCGGCTAAGTAGTCTGAGTCAGCAGGGTTACAATCCTAAGTAGCCAGGTTAGAGTTTTAATAGTAGTTTAACTTATGAGGGTAGCAAAGAGTTTGGACCCCCGCCATCCAATACCGTTAAGTATTGAAGGAGGTCCTACTAAATTTGACCCAGGTCCTTTGCAGGATCTATACACTGAACAATGGCAAGACTCTTACCAAAACGTTCCCTTAACCCCTGACCAGGTAGCCAACATACCTCCATATAGACCGTGGAGGTATGAATGGTGAAAATCTTTTATTTTATATAGACAGTAAAATAATGCCAAGACACCACGGACAAACGATAAGGAAAAATAACCTTCAACATAAGAAACTAGTTATTAAAGTCATTAATACATAACCAAGTAAAAAGTGCGAAAAGATTAAAAATAAAAAGTATTACACTAGACACTTTGTCTTCACCAAGTGATGTAAGAGACTTAGGCAAACATGGCCTTAATTGTCAAGAACTCTTACGATCAATCTTGGATCCCAAGATGACTCACACACTCTATGATGGACAATGGATGATGGTGGAGGATGATGGTGTTATGGTGGTGGTGGGTGGTGGGTGAAGTGTGAGAGAGGTGGTGTGCCAAGGGATGGTTTGAGCTTGAGCCAAGCACTCCTATTTATAGGCTGAACAGAAGCTCGGGCACGGCCCCGTGTCCAGTGGGCACGGCCCCGTGTCCACATCCTTCTCTGTCTTCATTAATTGCTCTTGCCTGTATTAGTTGACCACGGCCACGTGTCCGCTGGGCACAACCCCGTGTGCAGAAGCATATCTGTACTATCAAGATTTTCCTGGATTTTGTGAATCTTATAGTTGACCACGGCCCCGTGTCCGCTGAGCACGACCCCGTGGTGGGCGATGGAAGCTTCTACAACTTTGTCTTTTATGCTGACACTTGGGCACGCCCCCGTGCTCACTGAGCATGGGGCGTGTTCAGCCTTCTGTTATCTTGTTTTGCTTGGGAAGATGCTGTCATGGGGTCGGGCATGTCACGGTTGTTCCTTTTCTTGTATTTATGTTAGATTTTGTGACAACCCTCGAATTTACATGTAACCGTACAGTTTATTAATAATAATTAATGTGCTTGACGACTGTGTGGAATTACTTAACTGCTTTCTGATATCTGTGTTATGCTTACACGTATTTGTTAATATACTAATAGTGTACAGATAGGTCACTAAATAGTCCGTTATATTTTCCTAAGTGTTAGAAATTATAAACGTTGCAAAAATATATATGTAGGACGCTTTACGGATTAATTAAGCAGTTTAACGGAACAGTATCGAACCGAACAACCGGACTTTACCCGGAACCTAAAAATATTGCCAATGGCATTGTTTACACTTTTATGAGCTAGTTAGGGTCCCCGAATACCCTAACACCCTTTATGACACTACACACTTAATACACTAACTAAGTGTCATTAGATTTCAACTAGATCTTAACCACACCATTGCAAACCAACCTTACACCCCCCCCCCCATTGTTGACGGATCCAAGGGTGGCCCACACCCTTGATCTTGCTTGATTGTTGTAAGATTCTAATTGATCTTGCATGTACTTTTAAGAACACAATACCCTTTGGACAAAGCCTTAACTTGGTTATATGAGGGACATGGAGGGTTAAGCTCATTTCACACATTTCACCAACACCCAAATCCTCTTTCTTCTCTCCCTTGTCTACGGATCAAACCACACACCCACACTCCACCATTTTCATTCCATTCTCTTACAATCCAAGGGTTCCCTAAGGTGTCTTAAGCATACCAAAGAAGCTTGGAAACATCGGAAGTTGAAGGACCACTCTCATCTTCTTTTATCCATCACTTTTCTACACTCGAACCCTCCTAGCCTTGTGCTAGTGGTAAGAACTTAGATCCATTCATTCTTCATGTTATTTAAGTGGTTAATAAGTGATTTGATGATTAAAGTTATGAAACACTAAAGAACTTGCACTAAAGTCTTGAACATGTTGGTTAATGGATGAATATGTGTGTAAAACATGTAGATCTTGTGTCATTATGATGATTGGCTGATTATCTGATGTTGTGCTGAATAATATTAGTATGTGATATTGTTGTGGTCACTAAACTTGTTAACGGAATCGATCGAACACGATTTAGAAGGTTAAACACAAAAGAATCAGAATCTGTCCAACTTTTACAGCCCACTTCTGTTGGCTGTAAACAGGTCTTAACCTCAACGAAAAATCGATATTTTGAATCTAAAATATGTTATTATGAAATACGGTTCTAATGGCACCGGAATCGTAATTTTTGGACTCCGTTTACTATTTTTAAAGTGTTAATTTGTAACAGCTACTTAAGCTGAATTTTGACAGCAATAAATGGGTGTCGTACTATCAGTCATAACCTGAGTTTTGTGATGAATCGGACCATGAAAATTCTACTGTAGATGATAACTGAAGTATTTGTAATTACCCCACTGGAATTTCGCAAATCGGACTTACGATGAATTTTTAATAAATTGTTTCGTGGACTGTGGTCAGAAATACATAAATCTGGGTTCAGTCCCGAATATGAATTTTTATAAAATGTGGGTAATGAACCGGACCCCGATATTTTTACACAATAAAATATGGAATGTTTATGACGTTCTATAAAAATTTGGGAATTTTTGGAATAATCTAACTATTTTATTTAAATGTCCGAAAACAGCCGGTTTTGAGTATTAATGCTGAATTGACATAAGTTGTGACTTGCGTGTCTAAATGTCGAGTATGCTATCTGTGAATGATTTGACATGTTATATATGTTATGTGCATTATCGTATGTTTGATTTTGAGTGGGGAATGGACGGGAAACTTAGATGGGCATAAACTGTTACAGTGATGCATGTTGTGTGCTAGATACGTGTAGGAACTTTGTGTTCTATTTGAAAGCCACTAAATGACTAACTGGTAAATCATACTAGGACGTGATTGACCGACCTTGACTGTTAGCTATATTGAGAATCTAACCGAGCAAACCGAGGTGAGTTCACACTTTCTAAGGCATGGGATTCCCGGTGGTTTGGGAATGGGTTAAAGAATTAAAACTAAATCTACATATCCTCCTTGGGTAGGATTTGTACGGCCATCCTCCGTAGAATGGATGCCATTATTAAACCTACGAATTCTCCTGGTGCAGAATACGTACGTTCGTCCTCCTTGGGTAGGACAACAACCTTAAAACTAGCTAGACAAAACTCTATCATGAAGTCCCTCAATTTATATCGACTTAATCGCCGAGGCCAATGGCGAGCGGGTCATTAGTTAATAGCGCTATTAGGTTTAACAAACCTCACACCGTGCCGTTCGGACGGGCGTGTACTAATGGACTATGGCAGACTGTCAGTGATGATAGACACTGATATAGGGCACAACTTATTTGCGTAGCAGTCGATATCATTCCGTCTAGTAGTTCAAACGGGGAAAACCCCCACTGATCATGGTTATGGATTGGGTAAAGAAAAAGAGAAATGGTTAAACATACTTTCAACTACGGGGTAACCCCCACGGCAAATAAGCCAACGAAAGTCAAACCACGTTTTCAGAAACAACTTAAAACTAAACAACCAAACGTGAACTCACTCAACTTTGTTGTTGACTCGTTGTTACATGCCTTACAGGTCGCTAAATGCTTGGAGCTTGCACTTGAAGGAGTCGTTGTGGTGTACGGACTGTTATGTTCCGTGCTTAATGTTTAAATCCTTATGAACTTACTAAACTAGCGTTTTGAAACTTTAACTTATGAACTATGGACTTATGCTTTTGAACTCACGTTTATGCTTCCGCTGTTTAAACCAAACAAGGTTAACTAGCTTTGGTCACCAATCGTATTATGTTTGGTTTTATTTACTTAATTGTGTTGTTCAATATGATTGGTGGCTCGATCCCGGTCATGTCACGCCTCCAAGCGGTGATACTCCGCATGGTGGATTTTGGGGGTGTGACAGATTGGTATCAGAGCCAGGTTTATAGTGAACTTGGTTTAAAAAGGGAAAGGCTTTTTGATAAAACCAGACTATAACCTGTACAGTGCTCAACGATCCACAACGACGCTTCGCTCCACGTGCAAGACTCGACACCATAAGTGGTATGATTTATGTTATATTATCGGTTAGATAATTCTCACTGTGCATTAGATAATGTGATAATTGCTATTTGAACCTTGTGTGCTTACTCTCTAATGTCGTCCCACACTTACGCACTTTCGCGACACTTTCCTCACTTACGTTGCTTCGTTATGAAGATCATGAGCGGACGCGAAGGACGTATCAACCTCACTCAAGCCCAGTTGACGACTTTGATCAACGAACGAGTTGCGGAGGCACTCGCAGCTAACCCTGCAGGAGGTATAACCTGCCATATCAACCCACCTTAGGACGTTTAGATCCTACCTTCGCAAACTAACCCTCGTGCTTAACCTTGTCTTCTATTCTCACGCAACAGGACAACATGCTCAACCTCCTGTGTGCACGTTCAAAACTTTCATGGACTACCGACCTACTACTTTCAGTGGCACCTAAGGAGCAGTGGGCCTTCTTCACTGGTTTGAAAAACTTGAGTCTGTTTTCGAGATGTGTGAATGCCCCGAAGACCGTAAGGTGAAATATGCTATCGGAATACTTGAAGGAGCTGCGTTAACCTGGTGGAAGGCACAGGTTCAATTACTAGGGCTGGCAGTTGCTAATGCCACCCCCTGGAATGGTTTCAAGGAGCTGATCAAAGAGGAGTACTGCAGTCGGGATGACATCCACAAACTAGAGGTGGAATTTTTCAACTTGAAAATGACGGGGTCTGAGATTGAGTCGTAAATGAGCTGGCCATCTTGTGCCCTACCATGGTGGACCCTCCCATCAAACGTATTGAGCTATACCTCAAGGGCCTTGTACCAGAGATTCAAAGTCACGTAACTTCAGCCAACCTGAGTACCATTCAGCAAATTATCAAGTTGGCTCATCGTCTCACCGACCAGGCAGTGGAGCAAAACAGGCTACCCAAACATATCAGTGCCACATCTACTTCTGATGCACCTACCGACAACAAGCGAAAATGGGATGGGAACTCCAGAAAGGGTTCTACTTCAGTTCAGTCTCAGCAGCGAAAGACTGATGACTACCAGAGTCCTGGTCAGCAATCTTCTGGCAACCAAGGACAGGGTGGATACCGAGGGAACCACCCCAAGTGCAACCGGTGCAACAAGCATCACAGCGGGCAGTGCAACAAAGGTCGCTGTCAGAGATGTCAAAAGCTGGGTCATGAAGCTAAGGATTGCAGGAGCCCGCGTCCTGTGAATCAGAATCGCCAACAGCAACAAGCTCCACAGAACCAGCAGCAGCAACAACAACAGGGCAATAAAGGATGCTTTCAGTGTGGCGCTAAAGGCCACTTTAAGAGAAACTGCCCCCCAACTGAACCAGAATCAGAACAACAACAACCAAGGAAACGGGAACCACAATGGGAACAACAATGGAGGCAACAATGGAGGCGGCAATGGGGGAAACAACAATGGTAATGGAGCAAGGGGTCGTGTGTTCGTGATTGGTCAGGGAGAAGCAAGAAACGATCCCAACGTTGTGATGGGTAAGTTTCTTCTGGATGACTTCTTTGTTACTGTTTTATTCGATTCGGGTGTCGATACTAGTTATGCGTCCTTAAAAGTTAGCCAAATGCTTAAGCGCACTCCAACACTTCTGAACACCAAACACACGGTAGAACTAGCTAACGGTAAAAGTCTTGAAGCCACACACGTGGTAAAAGGTTGTAACCTCGTCTTAGCTGGTCAGACTTTCTCTATCGATCTTATTCCTATCACACTGGGTAGTTTCGACGTCGTTATTGGGATGGATTGGCTATCTCATCATCAAGCGGAGATTGTTTGCAAGGAGAAAATCGTCCGCATTCCTCGTTCTGGTGAAGAACCTCTCATGATTCGCGGCGACAAGAGTGGTGCTGTCGAAGGCATCATCTCTTTCCTTAAGGCCCAGAAGTGTTTGCGAAAGGGCCACACTGCCATTCTAGCACTCGTTACTGACACATCCACGAAGAGAAGAGAATTGAAGACATCCCTATTGTGCGTGATTTTCCCGAGGTATTTCCTGAGGAATTACCTGGTCTTCCTCCTCATCGCCAAGTTGAGTTTCAAATCGAGCTAGCTCCTGGAGCAGCGCCCATAGCTCGAGCACCTTATCGTCTAGCTCCATCAGAACTTGAAGAACTATCCACACAACCACAAGAACTATTGGAAAAGGGTTTCATACGTCCTAGCTCTTCGCCATGGGGAGCTCCAGTCTTGTTCGTGAAAAAAAAAAGACGGTACCTTCAGGATGTGTATTGACTATCGCGAACTTAACAAGGTGACTGTGAAGAATCGTTATCCTCTTCCACGTATTGACGACTTGTTCGACCAGTTGCAAGGTTCGAGCTATTACTACAAGATTGATTTGAGATCGGGATACCATCAGCTGAGGGTCCGAGATGAGGACGTCTCCAAAACAGCATTCAGAACTCGTTACGGTTATTACGAGTTTCTGGTTATGCCATTCGGGCTGACGAATGCACCAGCGGTCTTCATGGATCTCATGAACCGAGTGTGCAAGCCTTACCTGGATAAGTTCGTTATTGTGTTCATCGACGATATCCTGATCTATTCTAAGAGTCAGGAGGAACACGAGCAGCATCTACGACTTATGCTGGAACTTCTTCGGAAAGAATAGTTGTATGCCAAGTTTTCGAAATGTGATTTCTGGCTTCGCGAAGTCCACTTTCTAGGCCACGTAGTAAACAAGGATGGAATTCATGTGGATCCATCTAAGGTTGAATCGATCAGAAACTGGCCCGCACCCCGCACACCAACAGAAATCCGCCAATTCTTGGGTTTGGCCGGATATTACAGAAGGTTTATAAAAGATTTCTCCAAGATTGCGCAACCTCTCACTTCACTGACTCAGAAGGGCGTCATCTATCGTTGGGGTGATGCACAGGAGTCCGCGTTTCAACATCTAAAGGATAGACTTTGTAGCGCGCCTATCCTCTCATTGCCAGAAGGCACCGATGATTTCGTGGTTTATTGCGACGCTTCCATCCAAGGACTTGGTTGCGTATTGATGCAACGTGACAAGGTCATTGCCTACGCATCGCGCCAACTTAAAGTTCACGAAAGGAATTACACTACTCACGATCTGGAGCTGGGAGCAGTTGTTTTTGCGCTAAAGATATGGAGACATTACCTGTACGGTACAAAGTGCACCATTTACACCGACCACAGGAGTCTCGAGCATATCTTCAAGCAAAAAGAGTTAAACATGCGACAACGCCGATGGGTCGAACTCTTGAACGATTATGAATGCGCAATCAAGTATCATCCGGGCAAAGCCAATGTTGTGGTCGACGCCCTCAGTCGAAAGGATACCATACCTAGGCGTGTACGTGCTCTACAGCTTACCATCCAGTCTAACATTCCCGCTCAGATTCGCGATGCTCAGGTCGAAGCATTGAAAGCAGAAAACATCAGGGCTGAATCCCTACGAGGATCGAGGCAGCGGCTAGAACAAAAGGAAGACGGCGCTTACTATGTAAACGGACGCATCTGGGTTCCATTTTATGGAAACTTACGCGAGCTTGTGATGGATGAAGCACATAAGTCTCGTTATTCGGTACATCCTGGTTCGGATAAAATGTACCACGACCTCAAGACTACGTATTGGTGGCCTGGCATGAAAGCCCACATAGCAACCTACGTCAGCAAGTGCTTGACTTGTGCGAGGGTCAAGTCTGAATATCAGAAACCATCAGGCCTACTTCAACAACCGGAGATCCCGAAATGGAAATGGGAGCAAATTTCCATGGATTTCGTTACAGGCCTGCCCAGATCTCAACGCGGAAACGATACCATTTGGGTGATCGTAGATCGATTAACCAAGTCTGCACATTTTCTGGCCATCAAGGAAACGGATAAGTTTTCTACTCTTGCAGACATTTACCTAAAGGAAGTGGTATCAAGGCACGGAGTGCCAACCTCTATTATATCTGATCGTGATGCGCGTTTTACGTCTGAACTGTGGCAAGCAATGCACAAGTCTTTTGGCTCACGTTTAGATATGAGCATCGCTTATCACCCGCAGATGGATGGGCAATCTGAACGCACCATCCAAACCCTCGAAGACATGCTTAGAGCATGCGTAATCGACTTCGGCAATGGCTGGGAAAAACACCTCCCGTTAGTGGAGTTCTCGTATAACAACAGCTACCACACCAGCATTCAGGCCGCTCCATTCGAGGCATTGTACGGACGCAAATGCCGATCACCTCTCTGTTGGGCAGAAGTTGGTGACAGCCAAATCACTGGCCTAGAACTTGTGGTAGATACCACCGAGAAAATTGCTCAGATACGACAGCGAACGGCGGTAGCTCGTGACCGTCAGAAAAGTTATGCTGATAAGGGAAGAAAACCACTCGAACTCCAGGTTGGGGATCGAGTGCTACTCAAAGTCTCACCTTGGAAAGGTGTAGTCCGCTTGGGCAAACGAGGAAAACTCAATCCGCGTTATGTCGGACCATTCAAAGTCACCGAGAAAATTGGCAAGGTAGCCTACAGGTTGAATCTACCCGAAGAACTCAGCGGAGTTCACAACGTATTCCACGTATCAAATCTGAAGAAGTGTCTGTCAGAGGAGACCTTCATAGTTCCTCTCAAGGAACTCACAATCGACGACCAGCTGCGATTCGTCGAGGAACCAGTAGAGATTACGGATCGAGATGTTAAGATCCTCAAGCACACAAGAATACCTCTCGTTCGAGTTCGTTGGAATGCTCGTCGTGGCCCAGAGTATACCTG
This sequence comes from Helianthus tuberosus, assembly GCA_030545235.1. NCBI lineage: Eukaryota > Viridiplantae > Streptophyta > Magnoliopsida > Asterales > Asteraceae > Helianthus > Helianthus tuberosus. Next base: position 128,886,627 of record CM060360.1, read on the forward strand.
GGAACGAGAAGACCAAATGAAACTCAAGTATCCCCAACTGTTTAAGAAAAAACGCAACCACTACTGAGGCTGAAGCTACTACAGAATTTCGGGACGAAATTCCAAATCAACGGGGGAATGATGTGACACCCCAGGAAAACCTGGAAAACAACGCAACTTAACTAGCTTCCTCAGTAACCACGCGCTAAATTTCGGGACGAAATTCTCTTAACAGGGGGAGAATGTGACAACCCTCGAATTTACATGTAACCGTACAGTTTATTAATAATAATTAATGTGCTTGACGACTGTGTGGAATTACTTAACTGCTTTCTGATATCTGTGTTATGCTTACACGTATTTGTTAATATACTAATAGTGTACAGATAGGTCACTAAATAGTCCGTTATATTTTCCTAAGTGTTAGAAATTATAAACGTTGCAAAAATATATATGTAGGACGCTTTACGGATTAATTAAGCAGTTTAACGAAACAGTATCGAACCGAACAACCGGACTTTACCCGGAACCTAAAAATATTGCCAATGGCATTGTTTACACTTTTATGAGCTAGTTAGGGTCCCCGAATACCCTAACACCCTTTATGACACTACACACTTAATACACTAACTAAGTGTCATTAGATTTCAACTAGATCTTAACCACACCATTGCAAACCAACCTTACACCCCCCCCCCCATTGTTGACGGATCCAAGGGTGGCCCACACCCTTGATCTTGCTTGATTGTTGTAAGATTCTAATTGATCTTGCATGTACTTTTAAGAACACAATACCCTTTGGACAAAGCCTTAACTTGGTTATATGAGGGACATGGAGGGTTAAGCTCATTTCACACATTTCACCAACACCCAAATCCTCTTTCTTCTCTCCCTTGTCTACGGATCAAACCACACACCCACACTCCACCATTTTCATTCCATTCTCTTACAATCCAAGGGTTCCCTAAGGTGTCTTAAGCATACCAAAGAAGCTTGGAAACATCGGAAGTTGAAGGACCACTCTCATCTTCTTTTATCCATCACTTTTCTACACTCGAACCCTCCTAGCCTTGTGCTAGTGGTAAGAACTTAGATCCATTCATTCTTCATGTTATTTAAGTGGTTAATAAGTGATTTGATGATTAAAGTTATGAAACACTAAAGAACTTGCACTAAAGTCTTGAACATGTTGGTTAATGGATGAATATGTGTGTAAAACATGTAGATCTTGTGTCATTATGATGATTGGCTGATTATCTGATGTTGTGCTGAATAATATTAGTATGTGATATTGTTGTGGTCACTAAACTTGTTAACGGAATCGATCGAACACGATTTAAAAGGTTAAACACAAAAGAATCAGAATCTGTTCAACTTTTACAGCCCACTTCTGTTGGCTGTAAACAGGTCTTAACCTCAACGAAAAATCGATATTTTGAATCTAAAATATGTTATTATGAAATACGGTTCTAATGGCACCGGAATCGTAATTTTTGGACTCCGTTTACTATTTTTAAAGTGTTAATTTGTAACAGCTACTTAAGCTGAATTTTGACAGCAATAAATGGGTGTCGTACTATCAGTCATAACCTGAGTTTTGTGATGAATCGGACCATGAAAATTCTACTGTAGATGATAACTGAAGTATTTGTAATTACCCCACTGGAATTTCGCAAATCGGACTTACGATGAATTTTTAATAAATTGTTTCGTGGACTGTGGTCAGAAATACATAAATCTGGGTTCAGTCCCGAATATGAATTTTTATAAAATGTGGGTAATGAACCGGACCCCGATATTTTTACACAATAAAATATGGAATGTTTATGACATTCTATAAAAATTTGGGAATTTTTGGAATAATCTAACTATTTTATTTAAATGTCCGAAAACAGCCGGTTTTGAGTATTAATGCTGAATTGACATAAGTTGTGACTTGCGTTTCTAAATGTCGAGTATGCTATCTGTGAATGATTTGACATGTTATATATGTTATGTGCATTATCGTATGTTTGATTTTGAGTGGGGAATGGACGGGAAACTTAGATGGGCATAAACTGTTACAGTGATGCATGTTGTGTGCTAGATACGTGTAGGAACTTTGTGTTCTATTTGAAAGCCACTAAATGACTAACTGGTAAATCATACTAGGACGTGATTGACCGACCTTGACTGTTAGCTATATTGAGAATCTAACCGAGCAAACCGAGGTGAGTTCACACTTTCTAAGGCATGGGATTCCCGGTGGTTTGGGAATGGGTTAAAGAATTAAAACTAAATCTACATATCCTCCTTGGGTAGGATTTGTACGGCCATCCTCCGTAGAATGGATGCCATTATTAAACCTACGAATTCTCCTGGTGCAGAATACGTACGTTCGTCCTCCTTGGGTAGGACAACAACCTTAAAACTAGCTAGACAAAACTCTATCATGAAGTCCCTCAATTTATATCGACTTAATCGCCGAGGCCAATGGCGAGCGGGTCATTAGTTAATAGCGCTATTAGGTTTAACAAACCTCACACCGTGCCGTTCGGACGGGCGTGTACTAATGGACTATGGCAGACTGTCAGTGATGATAGACACTGATATAGGGCACAACTTATTTGCGTAACAGTCGATATCATTCCGTCTAGTAGTTCAAACGGGGAAAACCCCCACTGATCATGGTTATGGATTGGGTAAAGAAAAAGAGAAATGGTTAAACATACTTTCAACTACGGGGTAACCCCCACGGCAAATAAGCCAACGAAAGTCAAACCACGTTTTCAGAAACAACTTAAAACTAAACAACCAAACGTGAACTCACTCAACTTTGTTGTTGACTCGTTGTTACATGCCTTACAGGTCGCTAAATGCTTGGAGCTTGCACTTGAAGGAGTCGTTGTGGTGTACGGACTGTTATGTTCCGTGCTTAATGTTTAAATCCTTATGAACTTACTAAACTAGCGTTTTGAAACTTTAACTTATGAACTATGGACTTATGCTTTTGAACTCACGTTTATGCTTCCGCTGTTTAAACCAAACAAGGTTAACTAGCTTTGGTCACCAATCGTATTATGTTTGGTTTTATTTACTTAATTGTGTTGTTCAATATGATTGGTGGCTCGATCCTGGTCATGTCACGCCTCCAAGCGGTGATACTCCGCATGGTGGATTTTGGGGGTGTGACAGATTTAGCTGCCTTTTTGCTTCTTTTGTTAATTTGAGCTCATTTAATCCTGAAAATACAAAAGGAAGACAAAAGCACACTTTTTCCATCATTAGTACTAAAAAAGGGTTAGTTTTATGCCACAATTGATGTAATTTATATGTTGCATTTTGCACACATCAGTAACCAGAGACGGTTTTAAGGGCAATCCGGAGAAGGTACAGGCCATCCAACTAATGTCGTCGCCAGCAACAGTTAAAGAGATGCAACGACTTACGGGACGATTAGCAGCCTTGAACAGATTCTTAGCAAACCACGCCGTGAAATCTTATCCGTTCATTAGCACGTTGGGCAATTGCACCAAAAAGAGCCATTTTTAGTGGACACCAGAAGCGGATATAGCATTTAAACAAATGAAGGAATGTCTGATCCAGTTACCAACTTTAACAGCGCCACGAGAGGAAGAACCGCTAATCTTATATCTGTCAGCAGCAGAAGTAGCAGTTGGCGCGGTGTTAATGGTAGAAAGAGATGCCTTCCAAACTCCGATATACTACATTAGTAAGATGTTAACCGGCCCAGAGACACGTTACTCGATGATAGAAAAACTGGTCCTCGCACTGGTACACACATCACGAAGACTACGCCGGTATTTCTCTGGTCTTTTTATTATAGTACTCACTAATTACCATCTAGGCCAAATACTGTCTAAACCTGATGTCGCGGGACGATTGGCCAAATAGGCCATCGAACTAAGAGGATACAATATCCTATACAAACCCCGACCAGCCATCAAAGGACAAGTATTAGCAGACTTCGCCACTGAAGTTCCCATTGACAACATACAAGAATGCGAGGCGATCCAAAATCCTATTCCAGTCTTCGACGATAGGGTTTGGACATTGCACACAGACAGTGCCTCCAATGATGACGGTGCAGGCGCAGGCCTTTGACTGATTAGCCCAGACGATCACAAGCTTAGATACGCAATACGCCTAGACTTCAAGAGTACAAAAAACGAGGCAGAATACGAAGCATTTCTTGCGGGCCTCCGTTTGGCACTTAAAATGGGAGCAAAAAACCTCGAAGCACACGTCGATTCAAAGCTAGTGGCAGAACAAGTCAATGGTCATTACGACGCTAAGGGCGAAGCCATGGCTTTATATCTGGAGCAAGCACGAATGCTCATCAGCCAGTTCCAAACATTCAAGATCGTCCATATAAACAGAAGTGAAAATAAACATGCAGACGCACTGAGCAAACTGGCCGCCACCAATTTCAAACATCTAGCAAAAGAGGTCCGCATCGAGGTATTATCCAATCCATCTGTCCCTCTAAGGCAGGTAAACATCATCGAGGTCGGCAACCCATCCTGGATTTCCCCGATCATCATGTACTTGCAGCATGGCACACTTCCAGAAGGGAAAACGGAAGCTAGGAAGATACAAAACAAAGCGCTGAACTACGAAATGGAGGACGGTATCTTATACCGGAAATCATTCACGGGTCCACTCCTACGTTGTGTCGATTAAATAGATGCGCAGTACTTAGTCAGAGAAATCCACGAAGGGTTATGTGGAATCCACGTTGGACCACGCATGGTAGTGGCAAAGATAATGAGCGCAAGCTACTATTGGCCAGGGATGCATGTGGACGCAGTGGAACTATTGCGCAAATTCGCAGCATGCCAGCGCCATGCGCCAAAAACCCTCCGTCCAAAAAATCCTCTAGTACCGATCACTTCAGCCTGGCCTTTTCAACAATGGGGTATTGACCTCGTTGGTCCTTTCCCCGACACGCCAGGTGCAGTTAAATTCATCGTTGTGGTAGTCGACTACTTCACCAAATGGGTGGAAGCTAAGGCATTAGCGTCAACCACAGCAATGGTAATTCGCAAGTTCATATGGGAGCATATTATCTGTCGATTCGGAATGCCATTACGCATCATTTCAGATAACAGCACAAACTTTGCCTCGGAGGACCTCCAGAAGTGGTTCAAAGAAATGAACATCGAGCACAGCTTTGCTTACGTGGTGCACCCGCAAGCAAATGGGCAGGTTGAAAGTGTAAATAAACAAATAGTTGATGGCATCAAGGCAAGATTGGGCACCGCGCGAAGAGGATGGGCGGATTAGCTCCCTAGCATCTTATGGGCTCATTGCACCATGCCAAAAAACCAGTACAGGAGAAACCCCATTTAGCCTTGTATACGGTTCGGAGGCAGTAATCCCAGCAGAAATCGGATTCCCATCACCACGCATGATCGCCATGGAAAAACAAGATAATGACAAAGAACGAAGAATGGATTAAGACCTTCTCGAAGAAAGGCGTGAGAACGCAGCCATCGTAGAAGCAAGGTATAAATCCAAACTAGAAAAATATTACAACGCGCGCGTGCGAGTGTGCACCTTCGTCACAGGAGATTTCGTCCTGCGCGACAACGAAGCGTCCAACGCGGAAAATCCAGGAAAATTAGCACCTAAATGGGAAGGGCCGTACATTATCAATGAAGTCCTGGGCAAAGGGGCGTACACCTTAAAAAGGCTCGATGGAACAAACGTTCCCCGCACCTGGAACGCGCAGTAGTTGCGCAGGTGTTACATATGACAAAGCCAGGCTATTCGCCACAAGAGGACCAGACTTATACAGGTAATGTATTTATTCTAATAATTTCACTGTGTATCCATTGGCTCCACGCCTTATAAATACAAAGATTATCCTTACATATTCTACTGTTTATTACAAATTGCATGTAATTCCTTTTGGTAAACGCGAAAACAATATGGTAAAATATTGAAAGCCTTATGAACGGTCCAACGAGCACATGTCTCGAGCACAGTCCAGACCTACATGAGTTCAATACCATTCTTATTCGCTTTACCTAAACAAAGTAATTATACACATGTAACATATTGTAATTCAAACACAACTTATAACTAATATGCCACGCGCAACAAACACAAAACATGTATGCATAACATTGCATCAAAAAAAAGTTACTTGTGCAACAAAGCACTTTAACATTTATAGAACATGGCAATGTATCAAAACATTAGTTACAAATCAAACAAGCAACACACCAGGAAACATATCTAACACACCCAACGGAGTATGCAGAACTTCACCATACTCATAAAGGGGGCGAGGATCGACAATCCAGGGGTTCGCACCTTCCCCATCATCCACAGCAGGAACAGCTATATTCTCACCGGTCGGAGCCTTGGCCGGAGGAGTAACACAAGAACCACGGCGGCGCAGTTGGTACACAATGGAGCACTGGCCTCCCCAGTCAGCCAGAAATGCTTGGGTGACGACATGTGACGACAACCTAGTAACCCCCCGTTGTTATCATCTACAAGATAGGAGAGGGTTTGATTCCTCGAAGAATCAGGGAAAATTGCACCATGAATACCTCCATCCCTGACAGTAGGTTCAGTCAACGACCCAGAAAAAAGAAGCAGAGCGTCAACGGCATCAAAGGTTTTCAGAAGTTCGGAAATCCTCCGGCGTCGAAGCTGTCGCCTAGTCTTCATTTTTCCCCAAATTAGAAAAATCTTCACACCCAAGATGAATATGTAGGCCAGAAAAGGCTAGTGTCAACATTGAAAGAAGGGTTTGTGATGATTAAGTGTCAAATCAGTGGCCTTAGAAATGGCGCTGCCATTGCAAACGTCACATCACATTAAAAACCCTCTGATAAAATCTGCACGTACTCTCAAAGCTACAGTTCAGTGAGAAGACGAAGAGGTAATACAAAATACATTTCCATTCTTTGGTGACGTAACAATAGTCAACTCGCGATCAAAAAGCTTCTTGCCAAATGAACCGCTCATAAATAAAATAAAAGATACAAAAATATTCTTCAAGAAGATTTCCATTTTTTCAAAACTCTACAGCAAAAAAGCACCTCTCTCTCATAGTCCAGTGCTCCACTTATTTGCATAAAAGCAACACTAGACTGGGGGGGACTTGAAAAGGTAAGGTCCCAAAAACCTTGCTTCAAGTACTTGGGACCATACCACAATCTCATCCTTCTAACCCTCTTTAGACCTTGCGCGGCCACGCACTGGTCCTACAAAGAGAATTCAGAAGGAAAACAATATCATACATCTGCGCGCCAAAAGGACGCTAACAATCCTTGCGCCAATCTCTATAACAGATAAGGATAAAAATCCTAGCAATCGCTACCACATAAATAATATCCAGACTTGGATATTATCTACTTTACTGATACCAAACAATAAGGAGCCACAGGAATACAGCTGTATTCTTCTAGAAGGCTCCATCGTGCACCACCAGGCGGTTATAACTGAATAGCCACGTGCCATCATCCCAGACTCCCTTGAAGTCACGATGATGGCACCGAAATAATGAGAGATCTTCACATGCCCACTTTCCACGTGGCAATACCCCAACAGTTGATCAAGATCGCGATCCGTGTGCTCTCACACTTGTTAGTGATTAACGGAGGGAAAAATAACTGCTTATGGAAATAGCACTTTCCGTCAATATTTCACCAACAGGTTTTCCCGCCCAAACTTCGGCTATAAATTGGAGGATAATTCAGGTATAATCTTCAAGTCACATTTACTTCACTTACACTTCTTCTTCTTCATCAAACCCTGTACTTATTCTCACGTCGGAGGGTGGTCACAGAGAGAACCCCCATTCTCCCCGTGACGAGTCTAACGGTGGTTGTTTTGCAGTTATTGTGAAGAGAAGGAGATCAGTCACCCACAAACCGAACGAGAAGAGATAAACCCTTTTATGCAGATTCAAACCCCCTGGTTCAGTTGATTTCGATCAATTAAACCAGTGTTTCTTCACAAACCAAATCAATTTTGGAAACCAAAAGTTGATTTATCAAAACAAAACAATCAAAATAATTCAAGATTTTATCAAAGAACTGTTTCAAAAGGGCAAATAGTGGTCAAGCAACAAAAGACTTATGTGAGTGACATTAAAAGGAAAATTGATTCAACTAACAAGGTTGAAAATAAGAATGAAAAAGTGTTTGTGAAAAATGAAAAAGATTTTCCGAAGTTGAAAAATTCTTATTGTGTCACAATACCCAAGGTCAAACAAGTCTGGGTTGCATTATTCAAGTAATTGAGTAAGTAGAAAGTGCAGGTGCTCCTGAAGACAGCTGATTGTAAAGTTAAAGAGCGGAGCAGCCTGGCACCTGATGAAAAATTCTTATTGTGTCACAATACCCAAGGTCAAACAAGTCTGGGTTGCATTATTCAAGTAAATGAGTAAGTAGAAAGTGCAGGTGCTCCTGAAGACAGCTGATTGTAAAGTTAAAGAGCGGAGCAGCCTGGCACTTGAAAAGGCAAACCCCTGCTAATGAAAAACAGGGAGTGTTGGTTTGTTTTGTATATAAATAAAACATAAATAAAAAACCTAAAAATAGAAAAATTTAAAAATCAAAAATATGTTTTTATTTTGTCAAACTTTAAAAATGAAAAAAAAAATGGTGATTGAATATTCCGAAACCCTCACAGCTGAACAAACATGATTATTTCACAAGTGATTAAATGGTTTTAACATTGTTAAAAATCAATATGTTGTAAATCATGGGGGTACTTTCTGCAATAACATGTCGAGCAGAAAATGGATGGCAAGATGAAGCTATCTACATCGGTTTGTCAAATTTTTTAAATGTTTTGAATTTTAGGGGGAGTAAGAATTTTGAAAATACAAAAACATTTGGAAATTTGAAAAAACCAAAATCATGAAAAATAAAAAGAGTTTTTGTGTAAAAAGAGGAAATGATAGTACATCAGTAGACAATCACATCACACTAAAGAAATGGAAAGTCAAATGTGATAAACGGTCTCACTGATGATGTGCCAGTAGGTTTTTACACACTTAGTAAATTGATTTCGAGATATAAACCTAAAAAAAACTTGCTTATCTCGTGGGGAACATCTTTCGGATATATGGATAACCTCCGAAATTTCGTTTGAGAGATTGCCTGATTCTGAAATATTAGGTCTTTATATTGTTTGATATATGGGGTATTATACCTAGTCTTCTGATTTTTCGTCATCAATGGCCTAGACTTCGTATAATACTTTGCGTACTTTAAAAGCTTTCCCTCTGCATAAAAATTGAGAAAATATCGAAAGATATAAATCAAGTGCAGTTGTAAAGAAGATCCCTAAGTGGGATACACCTCAAAGTCGAGCCTTCATCTCTTTGACTGAACGATAGTTCATACCTGAGCTCTCAATGTCTCGCACTAACCCAGTGTACAGATATCAATATAGTATATTCACCTGTAAGACCGAATCTAGGGAATCTTAATACGGGAGTATATTCTGAGGTGGGACACGCGAATAAGTTAAGTGCTTAAAACACTAAATCTCGTATCTTGGAACAATTGAAGATTGTGTGAAAATTTAAGTGGATCAGTATACTGACAATCTAAGTGAATCGTTTAGAACTTAAAGTCTAAAAAAGGTCAACGGTGCTAGTGATTTGTCATAAACTGATATGATCCTCTGACATGAACTCAAACAAAAATATGTCTGTAAATATTTCTTTATTGCTTTTCATTAAAGAAAAATTACAAAAAGATTTTCGGTGAGTTTGAGCATAAACATGTATGAAAAAAAATCAAAAAGATTTTGTTTCTATTTTAGTTTCGAAAACCGATATCTGAAAGTTGAGTTTCAAAGTATATGTATGCTGAACATGTTTCAGAAAATAACCAAGTTCATTAATTTGAAAAATAAAAAACAGTTTGTGAAATCTCCAAGGTCATTAAGTTGGACTTGGAAGATTAACTGAGAGGGTTTTGGATGCTTAAATGTCAAATATAGAGCTATTTGATAGGGGGAGTAGAGTCGGGCAATCCTGGAAATTTACACATTGATACATTTATTCTTAAAGCCAGGTTAACGATTCTAGAAGATCTAAAAGCTTTCATTGTAAAATATTTGTGTTTAGAGCTAGGTTCTCGATCTTGGACCTAAATTGTCAAATATTTTACAAGTGGTTTGAAATTCTTATATTTTCATATGATAAGCCAGATTACGGTCCTGATAGCTGAGGCTAAGGAGGTGATGTGTGCAAAATGCAACATATAAATTACATCAATTGTGGCATAAAACTAACCCTTTTTAAGTACTAATGTTGGAAAAAGTGTGCTTTTGTCTTCCTTTTGTATTTTCATGATTAAATGAGCTCAAATTAACAAAAGACGCAAAAAGGAAGCTAAATCTAACATAGATACAAGAAAAGGAACAAACGTGGCATGCCCGACCTCCCCGAAAGCATCTTCCCAAGCAAAACAAGAGAACAGAAGGCTGAACACGCCCCGTGCTCAGTGAACACGGGGGCGTGCCCAAGTGCCAGCATAAAAGACAAAGCTATAGAAGCTTCTATCGCCCACCACGGGGATGTGCTCAGCGGACACGGGGCCGTGGTCAACTATAAGATTCGCAGAATCCAGACAAATCTTGATAGTACAGATATGCTTCTGCACACGGGGGCGTGGTCAACTAATGCAGACAAACTGCAATTAATGAAGACAGAGAAGAGGATGGACAAGGGGCCGTGCCCACTGGACACGGGGCTGTGCCCGAGCTACTGTTCAGGCTATAAATAGGAGTGCTTGGCTCATTTCCAAACCATCCCTTGGCACACCACCTCTCTCACACTTCACCCACCACCCACCACCATCACAACACCATCATCCATTGTCCATCATAGAGTGTGTGAGTCGTCTCGGGATCCAAGATTGATCGTAAGAGTTCTTGACAATCAAAGGCCATGTTTGCCTAAGTCTCTTACATCACTTGGTGAAGACAAGTGTCTAGTGTAATACTTTTTATTTTTAATCTTTTCGCACTTTTTACTTGGTTATGTATTAATGATTTTAATAACTAGTTTCTTATGTTGAAGGTGATTCTTCCTTATCGTTTGTCCGTGGTGTCTTGGCATTATTTTACTGTCTATATAAAATAAAAGATTTTCACCATTCATATCTCCACGGTCTATATGGAGGTATGTTGGCTACCTGGTCGGGGGTTAAGGGAACGGTTTGGTAAGAGTCTTGCCTTGTTCAATGTATAGATCCTGCAAGGACCTGGGTCAAATTTAGTAGGACCTCCTTCAATACCCACCGGTATTGGATGGCGGGGGTCCAAACTCTTTGATCCCCTCATATGTAAGCTACTATTAATACTTTAACCCGGCTACTTAGGACTGTATCCCTTCTGACTCAGACTACTTAGCCGAGGGTAACGTCACCTTCAAAAGAGGGGCCTACCACAATACGCATTAATAACTTAATTAATTATCTTTCAATAATCCGACCCTTTAGGATTGTATCCTTGCTGACTCAAACTACTGGGTTGAGGGTAACGTCACCTTCAAAAGAGGGGGCCTACTACAATAACTAAGATAATCTCTTAAATAGTGCAAAAGTGCGGAAATAATCAAAGGTTACACTAAACACGAGTCGGAGCCAAGTGATTCATCTTGTCTATCTATTTTTATTTTTATTTTATTTTTCAGCATTTTAGTTAGTTTTTATTTTTCTAGTTTAAAACATTTTTCTAAACTTTTGATTTGATTAGACGTTGAGGATAAACCGGTACTAAAAGCTCTTGTGTCCTTGGACGACCTCGGTATCTTGCCAACACTATACTACGCTCACGATGGGTGCACTTGCCCATATGTGTGTTTGGTGTTAGTAAAATATCGTGTTTTATATATTTAAACCTTGACTAAAGTGTAAAAAGGGCTTAAAATATACTTAAATCCATATCACACTTTACGCACATCAAGTTTTTGGCGCCGTTTCCGGGGACACAAGGATTTTAAGAAAGCTTAAAATCGACGGCCTAATCCGTTTTTCAAAACTCTTTTAAAACGCGCGCACATTTTTTTGCATTTTAGTTTAGTTTTGCATTTACAGTAGGTTGAACACGGGCCGTGCTCGCTGAACACGGGGCCATGCTGCATATTTTTCATAAAACACCCAGATACAGTAGCTTGAACACGGGGCCGTGCTCACTGAACACACCCCTGTGCTCAACGAAATCAGTAACTTTAATTAAAACGCCCAGATACAGATTCTGTACACGGGGCCGTGTCCACTGAACACGGGGTCGTGTCCACTGAACACGCGTGTCCAGCCTCTGTTTCCGTTTTTATTTTTGTTTTTTGATCTCGAGACTTGGATGTGGTCTGCTGAGTGATTCTTATGGATCAATACTGTCACACCCCGACCACGTAAAACGAGAAACACGTGGCGGAAACGTCGGGGAGTGTTGTAACAGAATTATTGTTTCACAACCATGGCGTACAAAGTTATATTTTATTTATCAAACAAGCGAGTTACATTGTCTTTTAAACGAAGGAAACAAAGTACACAACATTAACTAAACTAATCTTGCTTCTTTTATGTCACTAAGGCCCGAGTCCACCCTAGTGTATCCTGATCAAACCTACGCACCTGCTCCTGAAACACATGTGAAAATAGGTACGTCAGCATAAAAATGAATGTGAGATACATAGGTTTGTTAAAAATAGGATTCATGACTTGGGTTTTAGAAGAAAGGTTTAATAAACATTAGTCATGAATCTCGTTAAGTGTTTTCTTTTATAAATCATATGAAAACTCGATAAGAAGTCAGATTATATAAAAGAAAAGTGTGTGGTTAATGAAATAACCAAGTAAAATGGGTTGTATAAAATAAATCGTTTTGTAAAACAATGTCTTGTGAAAAATATGTTTATTTGTGTAAAATGTAATATGTCTATACTGAAAATGATTTAATTAACGCTACGATATGTAATATTATACAAGCACTTATATATAGGAAGTACCAGCGGCGTATCCACCATGCTTGTATCATATTACACACGCCTCGTTACTCAAATCATTTACCCAAACCAACCACCAATGTAAATTGTTCATGTATAAATCAATTGTCAAGTGTTATTGTGTAAACCATATCAAAATGTCCATGTCTAATGTAAATCACCAAATGTGTATATCAATGTTAAAATGTTTATGTTTAATGTAAATCATATAATGTGTATCCAAAAATATCATGTATGGCATGTGAAATATATCAACTAAACCATAGGTAAAATGCACAAAACAGGGTATTGAATTAAACATATTTTAAATCAAAGTTATGTTTTGTGGAATAAATGCATGCTATACTGATACAAACATCTATGCGGTATTGCTATAATGCATACATTCAAGCCTTGTGACTGTGGTGATAGACCTTTTTAACAAATTAAAGGTTTATCTGTGTTATGTTTATCGAATTCGGTCATTCCTTCCATCCAAACATACCTAGGATGTTAGGAACGGGAGTTGTCAATTCCTATGGTACCACTACCTACTAACGAATGGCGTAGCTAATGTTAATGAATGTATTTTTGTCCCATTTAAACAAACCAAGTGTCATACCAAAATGTAAGCATGTGAAAACAATGCACTAAGTATGTAATCAAATGAACATACATAGCGTGAAATGAAATGTAAAACAATGTACTAAGTATGCTAAGTAAACATACATAGCGAAACAATGTAAAGTAACTCATGTACTATAAATGTACTAACGAACATAGCAAGTATAAGATGTGAAAACACGGAAAGCATGAAAGTAACAAGTAGGCACATGTGTTTCACCCCAAAACAGTTTGAAAAACAGTAAAAGAGGGGTCTATGTACTCACTTGAGATTGCTTAGTAGTCCTTGAGTAACAACCAAACAATGCTAGAGATCACGGAAATCAAACGGCACCTAATATAGGTAACTATGATAATTAAACGGACCTATTTGGAGGATCGGATAGCATGAGGGTTTGTAAACCAAATAAGCGTGGGAACTTATGTAATATGGTTTAACAAAACCTACATACTAAAATGAAACCTAACCTAAGTGCTTACGACCCATTACGACCCGTTTAGGTAGCTTATGCTACTTTAACGCGTCGTTCGCGTGAAACGCGTTCGGACTGCCTAACTAGTCCTATGACAAATAGAATATGCCTTAACATGTCTAATATTGTTTCCAAATCAGTTTAGATGTCAAAAGTTATGTTACATATGTTTAAAATGAATTTTGGCGTCAAAGGGGTATTTTGGTAATTTAACTAAGGCATATAAACTACCTATCATACAACTAACTAAACATCGTGACCATAAGGTATAACCTCGGAAGGTTATTCCCTATATACTATGGTCACCTAATGTGTTTGGTCGGATCCTAATGATTGACCAAACGGGTCGGGTTCGAAAGTATAAGCGATTGTTTAGATCGCATACCTTACGACCCTATATAAGCACTAAACTAAAAGTGACGAGCTAAGCATGTTAAAACATGCTTAACTACGTTTTTTGAAAACAGGTTTGGTATCAAAATAAACTGTTTTGATACCTAAGAGTAGTTTGGTTACAAAATACGCAAGAATGCGCATTTTGGTCGAAACTACGACTCGTCACTGAGCCTAGATAACGTGGTAATCAGTAGGTATAGTCACTAGGTGTCACACCCCGACCACGTATAACATACAAAACGTGGCGGAAAACGTCGGGGAGTGTTGTAACAGAATTAATTGTTTCATAACCATGGCATTCAAAGTTGTATTTTATTTATCAAGATAAGAGTTACATTGTCTTAACAGGAAATAAAGAGTTCAGAACGTAATTAAACTAAGTCTATCTTCATTTTATGTCTCTAAGGCACAGGTCCGCCCTAGTGTCACGATCATCATCCTATGCAAAATCTCATGAAAACACATGTGAAAATAGGTACGTCAACATAAAAATGCCTGTGAGATACATAGGTTTTGTGAAAATAGGATTCATGACTTAAGTTTAAGAAAAAGTTGTTTATCAAAAGTCAGTCATGTACCTTGTAAATTGTTTTGTTTTGTAAATCGTTTAAAAAGCGATAAGATCGAATAATATGTATAAATAAAGAATAATGTGTGGTTAAATGTATAACCAAGTAAAATGAGTTGTATAAAATAAGTTATTTGTAAAGCAATGTCTTGTGAAAGATATGTTATTTATATAAAATGTTATATGTCTCAAATTGAAATGATTCAAATAACGCTACGAGATGTAATACCATACAAACACTTATATATAGGAAGTACTAGCGGCGTATCCACCATGCTTGTATCATATTACACACGCCTCGTTACTTAAATCACTTAAACAAACCACCAATGTATAAAGTCTATGTTTAAACCAATAGTCAAAAGTCCTTGTATAAGCCATGTCAAATGTTTATAAGTCCAAAAGTAGTCAAGTAATGTGAATCAAATGTTATGTATTGTAAGTAAAGTATTGTCACATAAACCAAATGTAGAAATGTACAAAACAAAGTATTTTGAATATATCAAAAAGTTATGTTTTGCAAAGTAATGCATGTTACATTGATACAAACATTTATGTGGTAAGTTAACGCATACATTCAAGCCTTGAGACAGTCGGATAACCCTTTCAGTCAAGGTTATCAAAAGTAATGTTTTCAGATTCAGTCATTCCTTACATCCAAACAAACCCGGGATGTCAGGAATGGGATTTGTCAAGTCCTATGGTACCAGTACTTACTACCGAGCGGCGTAGCTAATGTTAATGAACGTATAATAGTCTCGTTTGTGCAAACCAAATGTCATAGCAAAAGTGAACATGTTATATGAAAACAATGTACTAAGTATGCTAAGTTAACATACAAAGCAGAAAGTCATGTAAATCAATGTGCTAGCATGCTATCAGTCAACATACATAGCAGAAATGTAAAGTAAAACAATGTACTAAGTATGCACACAATGGACATGCATAGCATGAAATGTAATGTAAAACGATGTACTAAATACGCACACAATGGGCATACATAGCATGAAATGTAATGAAATCATGTACTATAATGTACTAACAACCATAGCAGGTATATGATGTGAAAACAGGAAAGCACGAAAGTAACAAGTAGGCACATGTGTTTCACCCCAAAACAGTTTGGAAAACAGTAAAAGAGGGGTCTATGTACTCACATAAACACCTTGAAAACATTTAAAAGAGGGGGTTCTATGTACTCACTTGAGATTTCTCAGAAGTCCTAAGATAAGCACCAAGCAATGCTAGAGATCACGGAATCAAACGGCACCTAATATAGGTAACTATGTTAATAAACCGGACCTAAATCGGAAGACTTAGATAGAATGAGGGTTCGTAAACCAAATGAGTATGGAGAATCGTGTAATATGGTTTAACAAAGCCTACATACTAAATGAAACCTAACATAAGTGCTTACGACCCATTACGACCCGTTTAGGTAGCTTATGCTACTTTAACGCGTCGTTCGCGTGAAACGCGTTCGGACCGCTTAACTAGTCCTATGACAAGTAACATATGCCTTAACATGTCTAGTATTGTTGTCAAATCAGTTTAGATGTCAAAAGTTATGTTACATATGTTTAAAATGAATTTTGGCATCAAAGGGGTATTTTGGTAATTTACCTAAGGCATATAAACTACCTATCATACAACTACTTAAACAAAGCGACCATAAGGTATAACCTCGGAAGGTTATTCCCTATATGCTATGGTCACCTAATGTGTTTGGTTGGATCCTAATGATCGACCAAATGGGTCGGGTTCGAAGGTATAAGCGATTCATTAGATCGCTTACCCTTACGACCCTAGACAACATGGTAATCAGTAGGCATAGTCACAAAGGACTATAATGTGACAACCCTCAAAAATTACATGTATTCCGTACAACTTATTAAATGATAATTAAAGTACTTGATGACTGTGCTGAATCATTTAACTGCTCTCTGATTACTGTGATATACTTACATGTGTTTGTTAACGTACTTGGCTTGTGCAGAAAACTTGACTAAATGGTCCTGAATATTTTCCTATGTGTTAGGAATTAATTTCGTTACAAAAATATATATATATAAGACGCCTTACGGAATAATTAAATGACTTAACGGAACAGTATCTGACCGAACAACCAGACATTAACCGGGACACCAAATATTTGTCTAACACACTGTGTTTTTATTTCTTGACTAGTTATGATCCCGTATATCATAACACCCGCGAAATTTCCCTACAAACTAATATATGGAATATTATACTTGTAAGTAACTAGTATTAACCATCTAGTTGAAATTTTACATCAAGACCCCCTCCCCCCTTTCAAATTTCGGTCATATCCATGGGGGACCCACCATATATTTCTTTTGATATTGGCTAGATTGTATGTACAAGAATCCCTTATAAATCTTTCCATATCTCTTACATATCTCTTTAAAATCTCTACATAATCTTCTAAGATCACATTCTTACAACACTCAACATCTCTCTCTCCTCCCTCATGAACCGTCCATCCACCATACTCCACATATTTGAGAATATTTTATCTTATTTGTTATGGGATTACTTGCTTGTGTAAGTGTCCAAAATATGTGAATGATGATTATAGGTAAGTCTTGAGATCACAACCATCATTCTCTAGATTTCACACTCTCTCACTTCATCTCTCCCTCTCTATTCGGTTTTCCCCAAACCGAACCCACCTCCCTCTCTCTTGTCATCTTCATCTTCATCACTCATAGGTCCATTCAAAGCTTAAAGTTCAACCATGGAAGGTGCATCTTGAAGGAGCTTGTTTCAATACTTTTCATCATCTTCTTCTTACCAACTTTACACTAGATTCATCCCTAGCTTTAAGCTAGTAGTAAGTCTCTTGTTACACTCTTGTTAATCTTGTTTCATCTCGTTTCTATGATCAAAGGGTGTAGTATGTTTACAACTAAAATACAAGAACACTAAAAATATAAACATAAAGGTTACATAAAGTTTACTTGTATATAAATGCTATTAGATGATGTTGTCATGGGTATATTGTTGGTTTAAGGGTAGGATAATACATATATGATGATTGATCGTCGAACTCTTGAAAAACCCGTTGTTCAGACACTTGTTAATATGTTTAGTAACATTTAAACCACAAAACAGCAAGCTGAGTAATGATTTCCAGCCGACTTCATCAGGCTGTAAACAGGCCATAAATTCAACGAAAACCCGATATTTTGAATCTAAAATATGTTATTATGAAATACGGTTCTAATGGCACCGGAATCATAATTTTTGGACTCCGTTTACTATTTTTAAAGTGTTAATTTGTAACAGCAACTTAAGCTGAATTTTGACAGCAATAAATGGGTGTTATACTTTCGGTCATAACCTGAGTTTTGTGATGAATCGGACCATGAAATTTGTACAGTAGATGAAAACCGATGCATTTGTAATAACCCCACTGGAATTTCGTAAATCGGACACTCGATGAATTTTTAATAAATTGTTCCGTGGACTGTGGTCAGAAGTACATAAGTCTGAGTTCAGTCCGGAATATGAATTTTTATAAAATATTGGTAATGAACCGGACCCCGATATTTTTACACAATAAAATATGGAACGTTTAAGTCATCCTTTAAAAATTTGGGAATTTTTGGAACAATTTAACTATTTTATTAAAATGTCCGTAAAACAGTCAGTTTTGAATATAAATGCTGAAATGACATAAGTTGTGACTCGCGTGTCTAAATGTCAAGTATGTTATCTGTGAATGATATAACGTGTTATATGTGTTATGTGCATCATCGTATGTTTGTTTATGAGTGGGGAATGGACGGGAAACTTATATAGGCATAAACCGTTAAAGCGATGCATGTTATGTGATAGATACGTGTAGGAACTTGGTGTTCTATTTGAAGTCACTAATAAACTAAGTGGTAATCGTACTAGGACGTGATTGACCTACCTTGACTGTTAGCTACTTTTGAGAGTCAAACCGAGCAACTGAGGTGAGTTCACACTCTTTCTAAGGCATGGGATTCCCAGGGGTTGGGAATGGGATTGAATAACTACTTGTACTGTCATTACTATTAAACTACTTTTTACTGTCCTCGGATTGAAGGGCACGTACGTAAAACCTACGTACACTCATACTTTTCACCGTCCTCGGATTGGAGGGCACGTACGTAAAACCTACGTACACCCACACTCGCTACGGTCCTTGGATCAAGAAGGGCACGTACAAACACGACTAGTCGACACATGGGAAGCCCCCACTAATCTTCGCACACATGTTTGGGAAACTACGATACGACCATTAATCATCGCACACATGTTTTGGAAACCGTGATCCGGCCACTAATCATCGCACACATGTTTGGGAAACCGTGATACAGATAACTAAGATACTTGGTTTACGAAATAAACAAATGATTCATGAACACTATAACTAAACAACCAACTGTGAATTCACTCAAATTTGTTGTTGACTCGTTGTTACATGCCTTGCAGGTCGTTAGGTATCTATGGAGCTTGCATCGGAGTGGGAAGAGTCGTTGTGGGACATGGACAACTGTGTACCATGCTAAACATTTGAAACGTTTAAACTCATGAATTGGTTTTAAACTTTATGCTTCCGCTTGTAACTCAAACTATGTTTTGTTTAGACACCAATTGTATTGTGTTGGATTTTACAAACTACTTACATGCTTGTTCAATATGATTGGTGGCTCGATCCTAGTCACGTCACGCCTCCAAGCGGTGATACTCCGCATGGTGGATTTTGGGGGTGTGACATATAACCATCGTGATTACAATCACGTTGCGAAGTTCAAACGAACTTCGCATTGACCATAAACTGGTCAATGCAGAAAGTCAAACAAAGTTTGACTTTCGGACTCGAAAAGCAATAAAAGAACGAAGGAACACTTACGAAGGGTCCCCGAATGCTAATCTAGATCAAAATAGCTCAGGTATGAAACAAAGGTTTCAACTTAGAGCACATTAGATCAGATTCTTGTGAGGAAAAGTGAAGGGTGGAGGTGGGTATTTATAGTTTTCGGTTCAGCGTTAGGATCGTTTCTTGGAGAAGAGGGAATGATCACATCCCTACACTTGTTGGAATGTTGTGGTAACTGATTTTGGCCACCATAAGAGATTAACATGTGGCACTTGACCTTTGGAGGGTGTTAGGGGCTGTTAACATGCGTTTAAAATGGCTTTTGCTGATCATAAGAGGCCTAGCATGACGCCAAGGGGGCTAGGTGTCACGCTAGGGTCCCCCTGATCAGCAAACACTTTCTAATGTTCACCTTTCAGTCCCCGTTGCGTATTAAGGCCATTTCCGACATGTTTAAGGCTTGTTAAATCGTTTTCAAGGCTCCACAAGGATGCCTAAACATTGTGGGCATGAAAAATGCTCAAAAATATCCCGGATGTCAGTTCGTTTGATCGTACGATCGCGATGTTCGCTTAATTATGACGGAATGCGCATAAGCGCGAAAAATGATCCAAATTGCGCGACGAATGGATTTTTCTCTTATGCCAAACACTAAAATAAAATATTTTAGTGCTTACATAAATTTTTGGATGTCCGGATGTATTCAGAACGTAAGTTATGCGCGAAAATGCAAACTTGTGCACTTTTTTGACGCTTTTAGTCCCTGAATGACCCAAAAGTTTATTTTAGCACACCGAACCCCTCAAAGCCTATTTCTAAGCTATATAAAGGATGTTTAAGGTGTGTTTAACTTATGGTCATGTTCTGGAATGTTTGTTATAGTTCAAATTGGCATACTTTCGCAGTTTGTCAAATTTAGTCCCTGTAAGCGAATTAACTTGTTTTTGCCATACCAAAGCCTTTAAAACTTATTTCTAAGTTATGTAAAGGTTATTTAAGGTATGTTAAGTATATGTTGATGTTCCGGAGTATTTGTCGCATTAAACTGATTACGTTTACGCATCAGTTTGCGTATAACTCTCTAGAAAGCGATGTAGAGTTTGAAATTGAATAAAAGTCAAAACATGAAAAATGTAAAACATAACCAAACAAACATTGGGATCAAATAACATTGTTTTATTGATAATTGAACTGTTCACAATGATAACAAGCACAGATGTTACAGTCTCCCCTACTTGTGGAAATTTCGTCCCGAAATTTATTTAGAGGAAACTTGTGGGAAAAGATGCGGATATTTCGCCTTCATTTGATCTTCGTGTTCCCAAGTAAACTCGGGTCCACGTTTAGCTTCCCAGCAAACTTTGACCAAAGGAATGTGCTTGCGTTTGAGCCACTTGACTTCACGTTCCATGATTTCCACTGGCTTCTCAACAAATTTCAGTGTTTTGTCAACACGAATTTCGTCAAGCGGTATGTGGAGGTTCTCATCAGCTAAACACCTTTTGAGATTGGACACGTGAAAAGTTGGATGAACATTTCCAAGTTCAGGAGGTAACTCAATTCTGTAGGCTACCTTACCGATTCTTTCGACGATCTTGAATGGTCCAACGTATCTAGGTGCAAGTTTTCCTTTCTTTCCAAATCTGATCACACCTTTCCAAGGTGAGACCTTAAGTAATACTCGATCACCGACTTGAAATTCCAAGGGCTTGCGTTTTGGGTCCGCGTAACTCTTTTGACGGCTTCTAGCTGTCTGAAGGTTATCACGAACTTTCTTAACCTTATTAGTTGTCTCTAAAATGAGAGCAGGTCCAGTAAGTTGAGCCTCGCCGATCTCATTCCAGCAGACTGGTGAACGACATTTTCGACCATAGAGAGCCTCGAAAGGAGCCATTTTGATGCTGGTGTGATAACTGTTGTTGTAGGAGAATTCAATTAACGGAAGATGTGAATCCCAACTACCACCAAAATCGATCACACAAGCTCTAAGAATATCCTCCAGAGTCTGGATTGTTCTTTCAGATTGACCATCCGTTTGCGGATGATAAGCCGTGCTCAGATTAAGTTGGGTCCCCAAAGCAGATTGCATGGTTCTCTAAAAATGAGAAGTGAAACGAGCATCTCTGTCAGAAATGATGTTCAAAGGAACACCATGTCGAGCTACAATCTCATCCACATAGATTTTAGCAAGTTTGTCAGCAGAAAAATCCTCACGGATTGGCAAGAAATGCGCTGACTTAGTAAGACGATCAACAACTACCCAGATGGCATCATGACCTTTCTTTGTGCGCGGAAGTCTAGTAATGAGATCCATAGTAATGTTTTCCCATTTCCAAACTGGGATCTCTGGTTGCACCAATAAACCAGAAGGACGCTGATGTTCAGCCTTAACCTTAAGACAAGTAAGGCATTTTGATACGTATAAGGCAATGTCTTTCTTCATACCAGGCCACCAATAGTGAATACGAAGATCCTTATACATCTTATCTGAGCCAAGATGTACAGAATAACGCGACTTATGGGCTTCATCCATAAGCAAGGTGCGAAGGTTATCTTGGCTTGGGACCCACAAACGGTCCATGAAGTAATACGATCCATTGTCCTTCAGTTCTAGATCAGGAGTTATGTGATAGGGAAATTCCTTATCCATCAAACCTTGTGAAACACAAGATTGTTGAGCCTGAGAAATGCGTGCTTGGATATCGGATCGAGCTTGAATAACAGATTGAACACGTACACAATGAAGCTTAGTACGTTCCTTACGACTCAATGCATCAGCTACGACATTCGCCTTACCAGGATGGTAGCGAATTTCCCAGTCATAGTCGTTTAAAAGCTCAACCCAACGTCGTTGCCTCATGTTGAGTTCTTTCTGATTAAAGATATGCTGAAGACTTTTGTGGTCCGTGAAAACCACACATTTTGTACCGTACAAATAGTGTCTCCAGATCTTTAGAGCGAAAACAACTACACCCAACTCAAGATCATGAGTGGTGTAGTTCTTCTCATGTATCTTCAACTGCCTCGATGCATATGCTATGACTTTGTTCCTTTGCATCAGGACATAGCCAAGACCCAATTTAGATGCATCGCAATAAACGACGAAATCATCATTGCCCTCAGGCAAAGTCAGAACAGGCGCGTCGCAAAGCTTCAGCTTCAAGTTTTGAAAAGCTTCCTCTTGTTTGAATCCCCACTCAAAGGGCTTGTTCTTCTGAGTTAGAGCAGTTAGAGGAACTGCAATCTTTGAGAAGTTTTCTATGAAGCGGCGGTAATAACCCGCCAGACCAAGAAAAGAACGAACCTCAGTAGGAGTAGTAGGCGTATCCCAATCCTTGATCGCACTGATCTTGGAGGGATCTACATGAATACCTTGTTCGTTGACAATATGTCCTAAAAATTGAACTTCTTTAAGCCAAAATTCACACTTGGAGAATTTGGCGAAAAGTTGCTCTTTCTTTAGGAGTTCCAAAGTAAGACGAAGATGTTGCTCGTGATCAGCTCGCGTCTTAGAGTAAATCAAAATGTCATAAAAAAAAACAATGACGAACTGATCCAAATAAGGCTTGCAGACCCTATTCATCAAGTCCATGAAAACAGCAGGAGCATTAGTCAAACCGAATGGCATGACTGTGAACTCATAATGCCCATAACGAGTGCGGAACGCTGTCTTGGGAATATCTTCTTCATGCACCCGAAGTTGATGATACCCAGAACGTAGATCAATCTTCGAAAAATAAGAAGCGCCCTGTAACTGATCAAAGAGATCATCGATGCGAGGTAGGGGATATCGATTCTTGATGGTAAGCTTGTTAAGCTCACGATAATCGATACACATCCTAAAAGATCCATCCTTCTTCTTGACAAAAAGAACGGGAGCACCCCAGGGTGAAAAGCTAGGACGTATAAAACCTTTGTCAGAGAACTCCTGAAGCTGCTTAGACAACTCTTGCATCTCAGACGGTGCAAGACGGTATGGAGCTCTGGCAATGGGATTTTCACCAGGTATGAGATCAATACGGAACTCGACTTGGCGTGCTGGGGGTAGACCAGGTAACTCTTCAGGGAATACTTCAGAATAATCCCGAACGACAGGAATATCTGAAATAGACTTACCCTTGCCTTTATCTGCTGTAACATGTGCTAAGAAGGCCACATAATTCTTTCGTAGATACTTCCGAGCTTTAAAACAAGACATGAGCTTGAGGCCCCCAGACGGTTTCTCACCTTGTACCAGTAGGATCTCGCCTGTCGAAAGTGGCACACGAACAACCTTCTCAGAACAAACTATCTCTGCACGATGCTTAGATAACCAATCCATACCCACTATAACATCGAAGCTTCCAAGTTGCATAGGCGTGAGGTCAATAGGAAAAAGATGGTCGTTAAGGTTCAACTGGCAGTTGCGAAGAACAGAATCAAGAACAATGGGTTCACCACTAGCAACTTCTACTGTCAAAGGTTTTCCTAGTTTCGTTCTAGACACGCGAAGCAATGGCTCAAAAGATAAAGACACAAAACTCTTATCGGCACCCGAATCAAAGAGAACAGATGCAGGCTGATTATTAATAAAGAACGTACCGTTCACAACTTCATTGTCTGCTTGTGCCTCTTGAGCATTCATATTGAAGACTCGACCTCGAGCCGGAGCTTGATTCTGATTTGGATTCTGGTTCTGGTTGGCTAGCCTTGGGCACCAGTTCCTGTAGTGGGTCAGATCCCCACAATTGTAGCACGAACCGGGAGGAAAATGAGGTCGTGCAGCTTGACCTTGTTGCTGAGCAAGAGGCTGAGCAACTTGTTGGGCTTGGTTCTGAACTGCCTGGTTCTGGTTAACAGGAATGCGACAAGTAGCGGCAAGATGACCAGATCTTCCGTAGTTGGTGCACTGACGACACTGGAGGTGTGGTGGATGATGGCCGTTACACCTGTTGCACAAAGGTGCATTGCCAAGATAAGGCTTCTTGGCTAGTGGCTGCGCAGGCTGATTTGGTGCAGCTTGAGCCTGTGCAGTAACGGCATAGTTTTGGGAAGCCTTTCGCTTCCTAGACCCTCCAGAATTCTTTCCCTTCTTGTTTTGACCTTTCTTGCTATCTTCCTTATCAGACGCCTGCTTCTTACCCTTGTCACCCTTTTTGTGCAGCTTCCCCTTTCGAACCTGCGACTCAGTCAATGTCGCTGCTAACTCGATCTCCTGACGGAGTGTGGCAGGGTTACTACCAGTAATGATGTCTTGCACTGAGTCAGGTAGGCCGTCAATGTATCTTTTGATAGCCTTGTCGAGTGGGGTAACCATAGTCGGGCAAAGCAGACTCAACTCCTCAAATCTACCAGTATATGCCATGTGCTCGCCACTGTCTTGTTTCAAGTCATCAAACTCTTTCTCTAACGCTCGCTGTTCATGACGAGGACAGAACTCCCTCATCATAAGGGCCCTATGTTCAGCCCAAGTTTGTGCTAGAGCAACTTCTGCACCACGGTCTCTCATAACCCCATTCCACCATGTGAGAGCCCTCTTCTGAAACACACTCGAAGAAAACTCGACCTTGCGATTGTCAGGACATTGCACGTGGCGAAAAGTATTCTCAATGCTCTCGAACCATTGAAGAAGCCCAGTCGCTCCCTCAGAACCACTAAACTTGAGTGGTTTAGCCGAGTTAAAATCCTTGTATTTGCATGGAGCATTGTTATTGTTGTTGGCTTGGTGCCATTGAGCAAAGAGATTTGGGAATTGAGCAGCCATCTCCTGCGCAATGATTTCTGCCAGTTCGGCAGTCGCTATCTGGTTTTCGCGTCGAGGAGGCATTCTAAAAGAGGAAAACATGAAAGGGAACGAGTGAGATGATTGGATGAAGAGAATGAGATGAAACAAAATTAACAAAAGAAAAGATGGTGGTCATTTGTCCGCATTACCAAGCAAACAAACGACACACAGTGACTAATCAAAGTAAATGGGTGAAAAATAATGTATTGCGAAGACATGCTCGCCTATAAGTGAACACTCACCCAAAGAGTTCCCAGGTAAGAGTGACTGGTCCGATTATGTGGATTTGTACGAACACTCTAGCCTTAGACAGAAAACCCAGGGTACAGGCATTCACTCTTCCAGTTTGCACGTGTTCACATTATTTAAAACCCAAAACTTTGACGAGATTTTGAAAATTTGAAGGCACAAGGCCAAAAACCAAACTGGAAGGGTTCAAAACCATATAATAGAGGGTTCAAAACCTTACAATAGAGGGTTCAAAACCTTGCAATAAATTATTCAAAAACAGAAGATTGTTTTTTAAAAATCGTTTCAGAAAAATTTGGTTTTTGTTTTGATAATCACCTAAGGATAGGTGATGTGCATGTTTTAAGATCTAAACACAAGATAACTTGTGTTAGGGTCCTAGAAAGGTTATAGTCTAGGTCAAAGCATTACTAATAACCTAATTCCCTATAACCATTGGCTCTGATACCAACTCTTCTGTCACACCCCGACCACGTATAACATACAAACGTGGCGGAAAACGTCGGGGAGTGTTGTAACAGAATTAATTGTTTCATAACCATGGCATTCAAAGTTGTATTTTATTTATCAACATAAGAGTTACATTGTCTTAAATAGGAAATAAAGAGTTCAGAACGTAATTAAACTAAGTCTATCTTCATTTTATGTCTCTAAGGCACAGGTCCGCCCTAGTGTCACGATCATCATCCTATGCAAAATCTCCTGAAAACACATGTGAAAATAGGTACGTCAGCATAAAAATGCCCGTGAGATACATAGGTTTTGTGAAAATAGGATTCATGACTTAAGTTTAAGAAAAAGTTGTTTATAAAAAGTCAGTCATGAACCTTGTAAATTGTTTTGTTTTGTAAATCATTTAAAAAGCGATAAGATCGAATGATATGTATAAATAAAGAATAATGTCTGGTTAAATGTATAACCAAGTAAAATGAGTTGTATAAAATAAGTTATTTGTAAAGCAATGTCTTGTGAAAGATATGTTATTTATATAAAATGTTATATGTCTCAAATTGAAATGATTCAAATAACGCTACGAGATGTAATACCATACAAACACTTATATATAGGAAGTACTAGCGGCGTATCCACCATGCTTGTATCATATTACACACGCCTCGTTACTTAAATCACTTAAACAAACCACCAATGTATAAAGTCTATGTTTAAACCAATAGTCAAAAGTCCTTGTATAAGCCATGTCAAATGTTTATAAGTCCAAAAGTAGTCAAGTAATGTGAATCAAATGTTATGTATTGTAAGTAAAGTATTGTCACATAAACCAAATGTAGAAATGTACAAAACAAAGTATTTTGAATATATCAAAAAGTTATGTTTTGCAAAGTAATGCATGTTACATTGATACAAACATTTATGTGGTAAGTTAACGCATACATTCAAGCCTTGAGACAGTCGGATAACCCTTTCAGTCAAGGTTATCAAAAGTAATGTTTTCGGATTCAGTCATTCCTTACGTCCAAACAAACCCGGGATGTCAGGAATGGGATTTGTCAAGTCCTATGGTACCAGTACTTACTACCGAGCGGCGTAGCTAATGTTAATGAACGTATAGTAGTCTCGTTTGTGCAAACCAAATGTCATAGCAAAAGTGAACATGTTATATGAAAACAATGTACTAAGTATGCTAAGTTAACATACAAAGCAGAAAGTCATGTAAATCAATGTGCTAGCATGCTATCAGTCAACATACATAGCAGAAATGTAAAGTAAAACAATGTACTAAGTATGCACACAATGGACATACATAGCATGAAATGTAATGTAAAACGATGTACTAAATACGCACACAATGGGCATACATAGCATGAAATGTAATGAAATCATGTACTATAATGTACTAACAACCATAGCAGGTATATGATGTGAAAACAGGAAAGCACGAAAGTAACAAGTAGGCACATGTGTTTCACCCCAAAACAGTTTGGAAAACAGTAAAAGAGGGGTCTATGTACTCACATAAACACCTTGAAAACATTTAAAAGAGGGGGTTCTATGTACTCACTTGAGATTGCTCAGAAGTCCTAAGATAAGCACCAAGCAATGCTAGAGATCACGGAATCAAACGGCACCTAATATAGGTAACTATGTTAATAAACCGGACCTAAATCGGAAGACTTAGATAGAATGAGGGTTCGTAAACCAAATGAGTATGGAGAATCGTGTAATATGGTTTAACAAAGCCTACATACTAAATGAAACCTAACATAAGTGCTTACGACCCATTACGACCCGTTTAGGTAGCTTATGCTACTTTAACGCGTCGTTCGCGTGAAACGCGTTCGGACCGCTTAACTAGTCCTATGACAAGTAACATATGCCTTAACATGTCTAATATTGTTGTCAAATCAGTTTAGATGTCAAAAGTTATGTTACATATGTTTAAAATGAATTTTGGCATCAAAGGGGTATTTTGGTAATTTACCTAAGGCATATAAACTACCTATCATACAACTACTTAAACAAAGCGACCATAAGGTATAACCTCTGAAGGTTATTCCCTATATGCTATGGTCACCTAATGTGTTTGGTCGGATCCTAATGATCGACCAAATAGGTCGGGTTCGAAGGTATAAGTGATTCATTAGATCGCTTACCCTTACGACCCTAGACAACGTGGTAATCAGTAGGCATAGTCACAAAGGACTATAACCATCGTGATTACAATCACGTTGCGAAGTTCAAACGAACTTCGCATTGACCATAAACTGGTTAATGCAGAAAGTCAAACAAAGTTTGACTTTCGGACTCGAAAAGCAATAAAAGAACGAAGGAACACTTACGAAGGGTCCCCGAATGCTAATCTAGATCAAAATAGCTCAGGTATGAAACAAAGGTTTCAACTTAGAGCACATTAGATCAGATTCTTGTGAGGAAAAATGAAGGGTGGAGGTGGGTATTTATAGTTTTCGGTTCACCGTTAGGATCGTTTCTTGGAGAAGAGGGAATGATCACATCCCTACACTTGTTGGAATGTTGTGGTAACTGATTTTGGCCACCATAAGAGATTAACATGTGGCACTTGACCTTTGGAGGGTGTTAGGGGCTGTTAACATGCGTTTAAAATGGCTTTTGCTGATCAGAAGAGGCCTAGCGTGATGATGCCAAGGGGGCTAGGTGTCACGCTAGGGTCCCCCTGATCAGCAAACACTTTCTAATGTTCA
The DNA here is from genome assembly GCA_030545235.1 of Helianthus tuberosus. Taxonomy (NCBI): domain Eukaryota; kingdom Viridiplantae; phylum Streptophyta; class Magnoliopsida; order Asterales; family Asteraceae; genus Helianthus; species Helianthus tuberosus. The sequence goes on from CM060360.1 coordinate 128,915,702, forward strand.
CCTTTCAGTCCCCGTTTCGTATTAAGGCCATTTCCGACATGTTTAAGGCTCGTTAAATCGTTTTCAAGGCTCCACAAGGATGCCTAAACATTGTGGGCATGAAACATGCTCAAAAATATGCCGGATGTCAGTTCGTTTGGTCGTACGATCACGATGTTCGCTTAATTATGACGGAATGCGCATAAGCGCGAAAAATGATCCAAATTGTGCGACGAATGGATTTTTCTCTTATGCCAAACACTAAAATAAAATATTTTAGTGCTTACATAAATTTTTGGATGTCCGGATGTATTCAGAACGTAAGTTATGCGCGAAAATGCAAACTTGTGCACTTTTTTGACGCTTTTAGTCCCTGAATGACCCAAAAGTTTATTTTAGCACACCGAACCCCTCAAAGCCTATTTCTAAGCTATACAAAGGATATTTAAGGTGTGTTTAACTTATGGTCATGTTCCGGAATGTTCGTTATAGTTCAAATTGGCATACTTTCGCAGTTTGTCAAATTTAGTCCCTGTAAGCGAATTAACTTGTTTTTGCCATACCAAAGCCTTTAAAACTTATTTCTAAGTTATGTAAAGGTTATTTAAGGTATGTTAAGTATATGTTGATGTTCCGGAGTATTTGTCACATTAAACTGGTTACGTTTACACATCAGTTTGCGTATAACTCTCCAGAAAGTGATGTAGAGTTTGAAATTGAATAAAAGTCAAAACATGAAAAATGTAAAACACAACCAAACAAACATTGGGATCAAATAACATTGTTTTATTGATAATTGAACTGTTCACAATGATAACAAGCACAGATGTTACACTAGGGACTATAACCATCGTGATTACGCTCACGTTATGAAGTTCAAACGAACTTCGCATTGACCATAAACTGGTCAACGCAGAAAGTCAAACAAAGTTTGACTTTTAACGCTAAAAGAATAAAAAGAACGAAAGAACACTTACAAAGGGTCCTCGAAAGCTTTGATTTCTCAAGTAGTCTCAGGTATGAAGTGGTCTCACTTCAACTTAGAGAACTCTCAAGAATTCAAGTGGGTTTTGCAAGTGAAAGGGTTGGGTATTTATAGGAATGTTGGAACCGTTAAGATCGTTTATCGAATAACGTGCTTCAATCTCATCCCTACATTTGTTGCAACACCTTGGTACCCAAATTGGCCCCCCATGACCAGGAAATGACAAGTGTGGGTGAGTTTTGAGTGGTTAACAGCTGTAAACAGCTGTTAAAACTGATTATTCTGATCTGGGATCCTGACACGGGCCGCATAAGGGACACCCCAGGGCTTACGCGGGCCGCTTGGGTCTTCTGATCAGAAGCAAACTTTCAAAAATGACAGTTTTGGTCCCTGTTATGCATTAAAGCCATTTCCGACACGTTTAAGGCCCGTTAAGCCAACGTTAAGGCCCTAAAATGATGCCTAAACATTGTGGACATGAAACATGCTCAAAAATATGCCGGATGTTGGTTCGTTTGGTCGTACGATCGCGATGTTTGCTTAATTACGATGAAATGCGCATAAGCGCGAAAAACGATCCAAATTGCGTGACGAATGGATTTTTCTTATGCCAAACACTAAAATAAAATATTTTAGTGCTTACATAAATTTTTGGCTGTCCGGATGTATTCAGAATGTAAGTTATGCGCGAAAATGCAAACTTATGCACTTTTTGACGCTTTTAGTCCCTGAACGACCCAAAAGTTTATTTTAGCACGCCGAACCCCTCAAAGCCTATTTATAAGCTATGGAAAGGATATTTATGGTATGTTTAACTTATGGTCATGTTCCGGAATGTCTGTTACAGTTCAAATTGGCATACTTTCGCAGTATGTCAAATTTAGTCCCTATAGGCGAATTAACTTGTTTCTACCATACCAAAGCCTTCAAAACTTATTTCTAAGTTATGTAAGGGTTATTTAAGGTATGTTAAGTATATGTTGATGTTCCGGAGTATTTTTCGCATTAAACTGATTACGTTTACGCACCAGTTTGCGTATAATTCTCCAGAAAGCGATGTAGAGTTTCAAATTGAATAAAAACCAAAACATGTAAAATGTCAAACATAAACAAACAAACATTGGGATCAAATAAATTTGTTTTATTGATAACTATACTGTTTACAATGATTTCAGACACAGATGTATTATGAAGAACAAAATTATGACCCTTATCCATCATATACTTACAATGAAGGACAATGGTGTGAACCATCTACTTCATATGGGTATTATGAGGAACAAAGGATCGAACAACCGGATTCAAGCTTTGAAAATCCCGATCCTTTTTCTCTAACCGAAGTGACCGATAGGATATTAGAACACCTTAAGGTTATCGAGCGATATATAAAAGAATCTCGCGCAAGGGAAGAGGAGTCCCGCGCAAGAGAAGAATTAAATAAAGAAGAGATAATTGAAAGTGTAAAAATGGAAGAACAAATAAGTGAAAAACCGACACATGAGTTAAACAACGAAAAAGGTGAGTCCGTCAATGCTAAAATTCAAGAAGAGTCTAATTTTGAAGAAATTAATCTCTTGTCACCTTCTTTTGAAAATCATTGTTTAGTTCCTACTCATGCTAAGTTTTTAAAAGAGTTAAACACTAACACTGAAATTGACGAAACAGTAAGTATTAAGTTAACTAATGATCAAACCTCGCTAATAAAAGAAGACCCATTTGAAATTAACATTACACCGGTTCCATGTTTTTTTCAAAATTCATTTATTAGTAATGTCACAATTGATAAAGATCTTTGTGTTAACATAATGCCTAACTACATTTTCGAAAAATTAAGTATTAGTGATTTTTCTCCACTTCAAATGCCCATTTTTCTATCTAATCGGAAAATAATAAAATCAATCGGTGTAGTTGAGGATGTCTTGGTTCAAACAAATCAAATGGTAATCCCAACCGACTTTGTCATCCTCGATGACGCTCCTCTAGTGTTGGGACGACCCTTTGTAAAAACTCACGAAGCGTTGAAAAACCGGAAGTTCAACAATCTACCTATGCAATTAGGGGCATTTAAAAAGAGTGTCAATCTTGAGCGATCAATGAAATATCCATTCGGCAATAATAACCCCCTAATTGAAGATGAAGATGAACCACCCGATACAAGTGAAAAGTTTGACCACTTTGTTGAAGAAGAGGTCGCCATAGAACAAACTTGTAAAGTTCTTGATCAAAATGAGCAACCAAATAAGGAGTCTCCTAAAGACCCACCTCTTGAGCTCAAAGAACTTCCAAAAGGTTTGGAATATGCTTTTCTAGACAAAGATGTTAAATCACCTGTAATTATTTCATCTAAGTTAGATAGTTTAGAAAAAGAAAAATTGATTAACCTTTTGAAAAAACACAAAAATGCGATTGCTTGGAAGCTTGTAGATATTAAAGGAATAAGTCCTTCCATGTGCACACACAAATTTTTAATGAATGATGACTACAAATCGGTAATACAACCACAACGTCGAGTAAATCCAAATGTTCAAGAAGTGGTTAAAAATGAAGTCATCAAATTACTTGACGCCGGACTTATTTATCCTATCTCCGATAGTCCTTGGGTAAGTCTCGTCCAAGTTGTTCCAAAGAAAGGAGGTATGACGGTAATAACTAATGAAAAGAATGAATTAATACCAACGAGAACCGTCACAGGATGGAGAGTATGTATAGATTATAGACGATTAAATGAAGCAACAAGAAAAGATCACTTTCCTTTGCCCTTCATTGATCAAATGTTAGAAAGATTATCCGGTCATAAATTTTACTGTTTCCTGGATGATTTTTCAGATTACTTTAAAATCCCGATAGCACCCGAAGACCAAGAAAAGACAACTTTCACATGCCCCTATGGAACTTTTGCTTATCGACGCATGCCATTTGGTCTATATAATGCCCCCACAACATTCCAATGTTGCATGGTAGCCATCTTCCATGACATGATAGAAAAGACAATGGAAGTCTTTATGGACGACTTTTCTATCTTTGGGGATTCATACAACCAATGCCTTGATAACCTTGAACGAATGCTATCCTGATGTGAGGAAACTAACCTCACCCTTAATTGGGAAAAATGCCATTTCATGGTAACTGAGGGAATAGTACCCGGTCACAAAATCTCAAGCGAAGGAATGGAGGTTGATCGAGCAAAAATAGACACTATTTCTCGATTACCACCCCCATCCTCCATTAGAGCTATCAGAAGTTTCCTAGGGCATGCTGGATTTTATTAGCGATTTATCAAAGACTTTTCAAAAATTTCAAGGCCTCTAACAAAATTACTTGAAAAAGATGCTCATTTCATCTTTGACAAGGATTGCAATCAAGCATTTCTAACCCTAAAGGAAATGCTAGTCAATGCACCTATCATGATAGCGCCTGATTGGAAATTTCCTTTCGAAATCATGTGTGATGCAAGTGACTTTGCAGTTGGAGCTGTCTTGGGACAAAGAAAAGAAAAGCATTTTCACCCAATTTATTATGCTAGTAAAACACTTAACGATGCACAAGAAAATTACACAACAACTGAAAAAGAGTTACTAGCTGTGGTATTTGCTTTTGATAAATTTCGTTCTTATCTTGTTCTTTCTAAAACAATAGTCTATACAGATCATGCAGCCATTCGATATCTCTTCAAAAAGCAGGACGCAAAACCACGTTTGATTCGGTGGATTTTACTCCTCCAAGAATTTGATATTGAAATCAAAGACAAAAGTGGAGCAGAAAACACTGCGGCAGATCATCTTTCACGCTTAGAAGACCCAGCTTTGGAGGCAACCAGGGACGAGCAAATCAACGAAAAATTTTCAACAGAGTCCCTAGAAATTGTGGAACACAAAGAAGAACCATGGTACGCCAACTATGCTAACTATTTAGCTAGCGGTATAATCGCAAAAGGTTGGCCACATCGTCAAAGAAAAAATTTCTTTGCTAATGTGAAACATTATTTTTGGGAAGACCCTTATCTTTTCAAAATGTGTGCCGACCAACTCATCCGACGATGCGTACATGGTAGCGAAGCAAGAAGAATTCTCCGCCATTGTCATGAAGGTCCATACGTAGGACATCATGGTGCCGCTAGTACCGCACGAAAGGTATTTGATTCAGGATTTTATTGGCCAACCATTTACAAAGACGCCCAAAGTCTTGTCAAGACATGTGATGCTTGCCAAAGAACAAGTAATATTTCTTCCAAAAACGAAATGCCCCAAAACGGCATTCTTGTGTGTGAAATTTTTGATGTGTGGGGACTCGACTTTATGGGACCTTTCCCACCGTCAAAAGGAAACAAATATATACTTGTGGCAGTAGATTACTTATCTAAATGGGCCGAGGCCGAGGCACTTCCAACAAATGATGGAAGAGTTGTGGTAAGATTTCTGAAAAAATTATTTTCTCGTTTTGGAACACCTAAAGCATTAATAAGTGATAGAGGTACCCATTTTTGTAACCATCAACTTGAAAAAATTCTAACAAGATATGGGGTCTATCACAGGGTCTCAATAGCATATCACCCTCAAACAAACGGACAAGCCGAAGTGACTAATAGAGGTTTAAAACGAATACTCGGAAAAACCGTAGGGTTAAATAAAAAGGAATGGGCCGATAAATTAGATGATGCTTTATGGGCTTTTCGAACTGCTTATAAAACAACAATAGGTACAACCCCGTATAAGCTAGTCTATGGAAAAAGTTGTCATTTGCCAATAGAAATTGCACACAAAACCTACTGGGCAATTAAAAATGTAAACTTAGATTTAGAATTTGCCGGTAGAAATCGATTTTGTCAGTTAAATGAATTAGACGAACTTAGAAATTATGCATACTCAAACTCCGAAATTTATAAGGAAAGAATGAAAAACTTGCATGATAAACATATTTAGCCTAATGAATTTCGAGTAGGAGATCAAGTTCTTTTGATTAATTCACGACTTTGATTATTTCCTGGTAAATTAAAGTCTAGGTGGTCAGGACCTTTTTCCATCACCCATATTTTCCCACACGGTGCAGTAGAAATTAAATCTCGGAATGGAATTCCATTCAAAGTCAATGGCCAACGGCTGAAAATCTATCAAGGATTTATTGAGGATGAAGAGGAAGAAATCTCGTTTCAAACGGTCGAAGAATAAAAGCATCAACATCATACCTGGTAAGTTGCGAATGGGTTGACATCTAGATCGGTAAGTTTTCTAACCAAGTTTTTGGGAAACAAGGGCACTCACACGAGCACTTAAAATATATATATATATATATATATATATATATATATATATATAATTGCTCGGCACGAGGCCGTGTCCGCTGGAAACGGGGCCGTGTCCGCGTGACTGTCGGGATAAATCACCTTTTTCATAACAGTTACACCATTCCACACGCCCCGTTTCCCCGAAAACACTCTGGTTCAAGGCGATTTTCTGCAGATTTTCGACGTCTCCTCTACTTCTAACAACACCAAGGTATGATTCTATCATCATTAGTAGTTAGATTAAGCATTTGCATGTAGTTAAAACTTCAAAAATTTGGGGAAAAATCTAGGGTTCTTGAACTTCATCCGGATCGAACCTCAAATTTTTGCTTAAATCTGTTAGCATTAGTTTAGATTAGTGTTATAGGGAGTAAATCCACTTGTATTTAAGGCTGGCAAATCGTGTCTTAACAGGTTTAACAAGTTTTTGATGGCGCGCACAACATAAGTTTCAAACATGATTACGACTCGTTTAACTATTTTCTACCTCATGTTTATAAAACAGTTTTATGTTTTATGTACAAAGATGAATAAATAATAGATCCTAACACTGTAATTTTAATTATTTTAAAAATTAAAAAAGATTTTTCAATCAAGCAGGTCTAATCGTGTCTTAACAGATACCCAATTGCCAGCCCTACTTGTATTGTTCAAAGATTCGCCCGATTTCTCACAAGAACCTCAAACCCTTGTTTTTGAACCGAAAAAGATAAAATTGAAGGAGTACACGGTTTGTTTTGGGAAAAACGGCACTTGGGGTTTCATTTTCGGGGAAAACCGCACCTATTGAACCAAAAAATTTCGAGTTTTCAAAACCGGGTCGAAAAATGAAATTTTTGAGTAACAGATGCCTGGACACGGGGCCGTGTCCAGCTCGCTGTTTGCAGTTTTGTCCGAAAATTCCACTGTTTCATGCTAACTTTTGGTGTATTCTTTCAGATGTCGATGAAATTTACATGGTTCAACGCAAGTGAACAAGATACTAAAGCTAGATACGACATGCTTCGAACTCGACCGGAGGAATACCCAAGACAAGTGTGCACGGATCTGTTGACATTAGTGAACCAACTTGACCGCTTCAACAACCTAGTCACTGGGACGCTGAGAGTCACCCTTACTACTCGCCTTCACTCGGTCACCGAATATACTTTGGAATTCTATAGCACCTTCGTGTTCAATTCAAGGTGCGACCCATTTGACAGTGATGGGGTGTCATTCCGATGTGGTGGAACTAGGTACTCGATTTCGATGGCACAATTTGGGTCGATAGTAGGGTTGTATGCGGAGGAAGATGCGGGTAATGAAGAAAACACCGGAGGAGTTCGAGATTTGGATGAAAACGAGCGCCAAGTCGCTTGGGCTCAAATTGGAGAAGGGCACTACAACCCGAACAGCACTAAGAGCACTAAGCTGAGGGACCCACTTTACCGTTACATCCATAGGGTCCTCGCTTACTCTCTTAGCCAAAGGCATGATAGCAGTGGCGTTGTTGGGTTGAGAGATTTGGTGGTCCTTCATTGCATTCATAACCGCAGACACCTAGATGTTCCGTACCTCCTGCTCCGTAACATGCATTTGAACCGGATTGCTACTTCACCAACCCCTATCTTCTTCGGGGGATGGATATACCGTCTCTTCAAGCATTTCGTGAACATGCCTAGGTCCTTCGAAAGGAGCCCATGGTCAGGAAGAGTAGACATACACATCTGCCGCTCCATGAGCTTGATCTATGAGGCTGAAGACGGGACAGTTAGCTTCCAAAGGATGCAGGGGCATGCATGGAACCCGCAAAAGGCACTCGTCCTTCACGCTCCACAGCATCATCAGTACCAGTACCAGTACCAGCCCCACGGTGAACCGGGCCAATCCTCCTCACAAGGAGTTGGTTTTCCTAACTTCCAAAGTTTACATGATTTATTGCAGGAAAACCTCATGTGCACCAGGAACACCTATAACATGGCGAGTAATACGTACACCCGGGTAGGAGCAATCGAGAGAAACATTTTCGACATCCAAGATGATATTGGGAATATCCGGGAATACATAGCGGGGCATGGTGGAGGAGGTGATGATGATGAGGACGAGGATATGGACTAGGCGGGAGGAGCGGAGGCGGAAGCGGTTGGTTGGTGATCTCATAGGTTAACCCCTTTTATCTTGAACAATTTCCGGCCTGCGTGCCGTGTGTTTAACAATTTACTTTCCTTTAACAATTTTTACTTTCTGCATTTGTTTTTCTTTTTAACTTTGTGATGTGGATGTTGAACTTGATAATTTAGGATGTCTGCTATGGTTTGGTGTAGTGTTTATTGATAAAACAGGTACATACGAGGCTTAGAGCACTGAACATTACTGCTACTAAAGCCGAAACAGGAAAACCGGAGCAAGAAACCATGTTTTTTAACTTTGCAGATTGTCTACACGGGGTCGTGTCCAGCCGACACGCCCCCGTTCCCACTTCCCCAGACCTGCTGTTTGTTTAAATCTGCAGACTTTTGCCAGACACGGGGTCGTGCCCAGTTGACACGCCCCCGTGTCCAACTTCTGTAAGTTTTCGTTACTGGCACTCCGACACGGGGTCGTGTCCATCGGACACGGGGCCGTGTCCAGACGCTCAGTAACATAAATTTTTGCTTTTTCACACCTTTTTACACATTAAATCAACCTAAAAACTTATTTTTGGGACACATTGAGGACAATGTGTAATTTAAGTGTGGGGAGGATGCTAAAGCTTTGAATCTTGCAAGTCCTAATCACAAGTCTTACACAAAACTCTATTGGAACCGCTAATCACCCCAAATTTTTTCAAAAATTTTCATTTTTTTTACTTGTCTAGGTTTAACTTGGGAATTTCAAGTTCTAAAAAGGTTATATTTTTACAAATTTACAACCGATAGTATCGTGATAAAAAGAACCAACATAATAAAATTATGAAAATGCATGACAAGCTTAGTTAAAATTTGATTATATATACTTGATCACATAAAAACTCATTCCCACAAAAGTGAGTTTTGAGCCTTTATTGAGCATACAAATACATATATTTAAACTAAATGCTCATTTTTCGTTTCTTATGTGAATAGCCGCTTGGTGCTTACGACTCTAGAACTTGCCACGACGATACATTCCCAGTCCTTACCAACTTAAACCCGAGTAAGTAAATGATGGAGGCATTAGGACTAACCCTTTTTATTTCTACATCATTATTTTTTTTACCACCTACCCAAAATCCCCCTAGTTAACCTCTTTGAGCCTAAACCTTTTCATTTCTTAACCCAAAAACAAACACCCTTTCACCCACCAAAACCCTTTTTATTTTTAACCCTTTGTTTTAGTAACAAGCTCGGTTTTTCTTATGACTTTTTCAAAAAAAATAAATAAATAAATAAAAATAAAAAATTTTGTTGATGATGAAGCAAAAGAAATAAACAAGCAAGTTCATCAAAAATAACTTTGTTTGAATAATAGCTTCATCAAAATAAAAAAAATGCAAAATTAAAAAGTCTTACGAAAATCGATGCTTTTTACGCTTTTCGCCCTTTTCTACTAACCACTAACCCAACCACCTAGCTTTAACCCAAGCCTATCCCTTCACCCAAAAGTCATCTTGATATTTACAAAGGTTTATAGTTAAAAAGGAAGAGGATTGATTGCTTGGCAAGCCTATGGTAGGAGTAAGTTCCATGCCGCTCTCGAGTGATTCACTAAAATACATCTGCGGCCGAGTGTTGAGTGATCCCCCGTAAGGTATGTGAACTTGTATATAAATGGAATTTTAAAAAGGCATGTTATGCCCTAATAAGTAATTTATCTTATGAAAAGTTTTAAATAACTCATGACGAATAGGATTGTAAATAAATAAAAATAAACTTAATAAAGAATCTTGGAAATCCCGACACTCTATGACAAGCCCAAAAACCTTCTCTTCTACCCATTCCATTTGGGAGTGTAAAGCCACATTATAAAGAGTTTTGCTTGAAGACAAGCAAAGATTCAAGTGTGGGGGTATTTGATGTGTGCAAAATGCAACATATAAATTACATCAATTGTGGCATAAAACTAACCCCTTTTTAGTACTAATGTTGGAAAAAGTGTGCTTTTGTCTTCCTTTTGTATTTTCAGGATTAAATAAGCTCAAATTAACAAAAGAAGCAAAAAGGCAGCTAAATCTAACATAAATACCAGAAAAGGAACAAACATGGCATGCCCGACCTCCCCGAAAGCATCTTCCCAAGCAAAACAAGAGAACAGAAGGTTGAACACGCCCCGTGCTCAGTGAACACGGGGGCGTGCCCAAGTGCCAGCATAAAAGACAAAGCTATAAAAGCTTCTATCGCCCACCACGGGGCCGTGCTCAGTGGACACGGGGCCGTGGTCAACTATAAGATTCGCAGAATCCAGGCAAATCTTGATAGTACAGATATGCTTCTGCACACGGGGGCGTGCCCAACGGACACGGGGGCGTGGTCAACTAATGCAGGCAAACTGCAATTAATGACCACAGAGAAGAGGATGGACACGGGGCCGTGCCCACTGGACACGGGGCCGTGCCCGAGCTACTGTTCAGGCTATAAATAGGGGTGCTTGGCTCATTTGCAAACCATCCCTTGGCACACCACCTCTCTCACACTTCACCCACCACCCACCACCATCACAACACCATCATCCATTGTCCATCATATAGTGTGTGAGTCGTCTTGGGATCCAAGATTGATCGTAAGAGTTCTTGACAATCAAAGGTCATGTTTGCCTAAGTCTCTTACATCACTTGGTGAAGACAAGTGTCTAGTGTAATACTTTTTATTTTTAATCTTTTCGCACTTTTTACTTGGTTATGTATTAATGACTTTAATAACTAGTTTCTTATGTTGAAGGTGATTCTTCCTTATCGTTTATCCGTGGTGTCTTGGCATTATTTTACTGTCTATATAAAATAAAAGATTTTCACCATTCATATCTCCACGGTCTATATGGAGGTATGTTGGCTACCTGGTCGGGGGTTAAGGGAACGGTTTGGTAAGAGTCTTGCCTTGTTCAGTGTATAGATCCTGCAAGGACCTGGGTCAAATTTAGTAGGACCTCCTTCAATACCCACTGGTATTGGATGGCGGGGGTCCAAACTCTTTGATCCCCTCATATGTAAGCTACTATTAATACTTTAACCCGGCTACTTAGGACTGTATCCCTGCTGACTCAGACTACTTAGCCGAGGGTAACGTCACCTTCAAAAGAGGGGCCTACCACAATACGCATTAATAACTTAATTAATTATCTTTCAATAATCCGACCCTTTAGGATTGTATTCTTGCTGACTCAAACTACTGGGTTGAGGGTAACGTCACCTTCAAAAGAGGGACCTACTACAATAACTAAGATATTCCCTTAAATAGTGCAAAAGTGCGGAAATAATCAAAGGTTACACTAAACACGAGTCGGAGCCAAGTGATTCATCTTGTCTATCTGTTTTTATTTTTATTTTATTTTTCAGCATTTTAGTTAGTTTTTATTTTTCTAGTTTAAAACCTTTTTTCTAAACTTTTGATTTGATTAGACGTTGAGGATAAACCGGTACTAAAAGCTCTTGTGTCCTTGGACGACCTCAGTATCTTGCCAACACTATACTACGCTCATGATGGGTGCACTTGCCCATATGTGTGTTTGGTGTTAGTAAAATATTGTGTTTTATAAATTTAAAACTTGACGAACGTGTAAAAAGGGCTTAAAATATACTTAAATCCATATCACACTTTACGCACATCAGGGGAGTCTGAGGATAAGCTCAAAGCAAGGGGAGCTTGCAATCGAAGAGCCAGGTAACTATCCTGAAAGAACGTGTAGAGATAAGAACCAGGTGTCGATCCTGAAAAGCACAGAAGCTTAACGAAAGGGGGAGCCTGGAGAGAGAGTCTGAAGATAGGGGGAGCATTCAGAACGCATATTCTAGAGGAGCTGTGTTAGAGAAATGGGGAGTCTGTGGAACTGAAATTGTTAAAGACTTCGTGAAGACTCAGAGAGAGGGAAAAGATAGTAAGCTATGAGATTGACTGTAGTAATATCCAAGGGGGAGTCTGTGAGTGCAGTATGTCTATCACTTCCGTCAATCACGTATCGTAGCTTAATCAGATGAGACAAGACTGGTGCTGACAGAGCAAAAGACAAAATTGAAGTGTATTGAAGTCCATCCATACGAATGGACATAAGGCCAATCCGTACGGATGTGGAATAAACAAGAAGTGGATGTTTATGAGTCCATTCAGACGAATGGACATATAGTCCATTCGTACGAATCAGCCTGGCATGTCCATCCGTAGAAATGATGTCCATTCGTAGAAATTCATTCATCCGGATGAGGTCTATCCGTACGGATGGAGGCCATCCGTTAGAATTGTTTGGGACAGATGAGCTGTGCCTATATATAGAATTGTTTGGGACAGACTCTATCAGTTTGTTTTCGTGGGTTTGTATTGTTACACAATCAATAGAAAACAACATTTAATTACTTCTTTGTGTCTGATCCACGCACGTACTTGGATTCCGCACAAGATATGTGTTCATCGCATTCAATGGTTGAAGATGCGATGCAAGGGCGAATCCACATTAGTACTGACTTATCCTGTTTAATTATAAAAAAATAATATCATTACAATATATATATATATATATATGGGAAGGTTCATTTGAGAAGATAATTTTATTAAGAATAAAAAAAACAAAAGGATACAATGGTAAAACACTAAATAGTTTTTTTCTCATCTCATTTATTATTATGTTTGACTAATTAATTAGTCATTAAGACTATCATCCTCCACACTAAAAAAAATTGCCCACACACGTCAAAAGTTATCCTACACATTTCGAAATTTATCCTACACATATTGAAATTTATCCTACACAACTCGCAATTTATCCTACACGCCTCGTATTTATCCTACACTATAAATGAATTTTTATTTTTATTTTTTGAGAAAAATATATATCTTAAAAATAAGTTACAAATTTAATATAGTTAGTTATTAAAGATGAAACTACCAATTAATGATGTATGTAAGTTTACCAATATACCCTTATAGTTACATTAAGTACAAATATTAAATGAAGTTTAATGAAACATTTCTATTGGTTGAAATTTCTTCTTTTTTCTTCTTATAAAGAATTTCTTCTCATTTGAACTCTCCACTATATATATATATATAGGGAGGAGCTCATGCGAGAACCACCCTTATTGCGAGAACCGCGAGAACCAATGTGAACACAACCTAAAATAGCTAAAAAACCCAACCCCACCCCCCCCCCCCCCAAAAAAAAAAACCTAAACCCCCCTCCCCCACCCCCCAAAAACCTAAAACCCCCCCACCCCAAGCTAAAATGCTAAAAACTAAACCCCAAAAAACCTAAAAAAATCAAAAAAAAATCTAAAATTTTTTTTTAATATTTTTTATGCTCAAATCGCTACTTTTAGTGGCAAAATTTTTTTTTTTTTTTTTTTTGCTTCGAAAAGTAGCGATTTTTATATAAAAAATAAATAAAAATTTGTGTGATTTTTAGCTATTTTTAGGCATTTTTGTTGTGTTCACATTGGTTCTCGCAATAAGAGGTGGTTCTCGCATGATCTTCTCCCTATATATATATATATATATATATATATTATAACTAGTATTAAAAAAAGGTATTTGTGTATTATTATTTCTGGAAAATTATAGTTTTTCAATTCAAAGCTATAGTTATTTTTACACTCATTACTAATCTTATGAAATTTTGTAAACAAAACGTGTGACAATATCCAGTTTCTTCAAATTTACATTCCTTGTAATTCTAATTTTGTTTATATTTTTTTAGATCATTTCAATTCCTACATAAATATCGTGCAAACAAATGGCTTCTTAATTTTGAAAACATCAAATGACAATAATATCATACACCTAAAATTAAGATCTCAACATGAAACAATTATGTTGTACTGCTAGCTTATTTAGTCGTGTGTTACACATACATAATAAAAATCATAGTTGACATTAACGATGTAACGATAAAAATCCATCAAGTAACAATAAGAGGGTGTTTGGATTACATTTTGAAGTGATTATTTGATTATTGCGTTTGTAAAATATAAATAATCACTTCAAAACACGTAAAATGTATTTTGAAATGATTATTTGATTATTGCGTTTGTAAAATACTCCGGCGGATGGGAGGTCCGTGCAACTCCCCCCCCCCCCCCCCCCCAATATAAATAATCTAAAAAAGTGTTTGGATAAAAAAAGTGATTATCTGTCTTCAAAACACGTAAAATGTATTTTGAAAACGCATAATCTATTTTGAAAATGTAACACCAAACACCCCTAAGTATAATTAAAGTATAAAACAACAACATTACTTAATAAAAATAAATGCATTTTAAAAAGTAATAGTATGAATAAAAGTCATACATATTAAATCCTTATAACATAATGTCAAAGATAAAGATTTTGTTTGATTTATTTTCCATTGCATCTTTTCTTCATTGTATCTCTAATTTGCAAGCCTTTTTCGGGTTAGGTCTATATAATATTCATGCACTCCATGTATTTAAATTAAATTCAATGCAACCTAACATTTAAATTCTTGAAGTTAATATTTTGAGTAAATTGCCAAAATTGTCCCTGAGGTTTGGGTATGTTTGTTATTTTCATCTAAAACAATTTTTTTGCACCATATAATCCTTCACTTTTGGGTTTTTTTTGTCATTTTCATCCAAACGTCGATTTTTTTTTGTCAAAATCGTCCTTGAGATTTGGGATTTTTTGTCATTTTCATCCAAATATTTTATAGAAAAAATAAAGCAAATTAGATGTTTGGATGAAAATGACAAAAAATCCCAAAAGTGAAGGACTATTGTACAAAAAAGTTGTTTTGGATGAAAATGACAAACATGTCCAAACCTTAGGGACGATTTTGGCAATTTACTCTAATATTTTTCAAATCATCAAATCCTTTTCCATTACTATCTATTAATTTACAATTATTATTACTATCTATTAATTTACAAACTGAATGAATAGTGTTCATTATAAATTATAAATTACGTAGTATATTATAAAAGATTAATTTATTATAATGATATTTTAATGTATAGAACTTATAATGATATTTTTATGTAATTATATAAGTTTAAATTTGATTTTTAGTGTTAACTTTTTAACAAAAGCCGCATCTATGTTTATTTTTTTAACATTACAAGTTATTTGCCTATGCGATGTGGTGGTACGTTACCGTTTGCATTAGATAGGTATCAGGTTGGTTCGTTACAGTACCAGTACGATACATACACTTGGTATAGAAATCAACACATATTTTACATGACCAAAAACGATAAAAACGAACACCGAATTGTCACCGATATTGTTTGTATGACACCGATCGGTTCAGAGTGTCACGGTACTGGTAATGTTATTCATTTATCGTCATAGAGAGGGTGGTATAAATGAAATTTTTTTTCAAAATTGAAAATCATAAAAATAAATACATGTACCAGTATCGATGTTCAGTATGGTACGGTTGCACTACGATGTCAGTTTATCGTTAGAAAAAACAATATAAAGAAACTCTTGTACCAAAAATGATGTTTTTCGGTACGGTATGGTAGCGATACGGTGTCAATTTACCGAAAGGAAAACAATTAAAAATAGATACTGGTACCGATACAGATGTTGTTCAGTTGGTTTGAGTTCGACATGGTATGATAGCGGCACATCATTTGTTGTCAATAAAATTTATATCGCAATATTGAAAAAATAAATAAACATAGAATGCAAACCAACCGAACCGATATTAACTGAACAACATATGTATCGGTATCACTATTTGTTTTTATTGTTTTCGATCAAAAAAAGGCCTTCCATTTCGATTACAGTAGGCTATTGTGGGTACCAATACCGTAATGAAACGAATAGATACCGATCGAGTTCCCGCCACAAAGCACGGAGGGAATCTCACTAGTTACATTCATTTATAATAGATACACATGTTGTGAAAACAATAGTCACAAATCATTTAATGTATCTTTGATGATGATTTAGAACATATGAGTATTTCTAGATCCCATTTGAAGAATCTCAAATTTTCACTGCTAAACCACACTATAAGATGCAATCCAGTCATTGTGGAACAAATTGAACAAATTATCAACTTTTAATTCACCAAATCACTAGCTTTTACGTTTATTTGTATTTTCCGAAGCTTGGTAACGGATGAAACCTATTACATTCATAAATCATAATACATAAATACTACAATCTATATAAAAAATAAAGGGTCAAGATTTAGTAATCATTTATGAATAAGCTGTAAATCACATCTGAATTAACGTACGAACATTTGCATGGGACATGCGTATATTCACACGCGTAAGAATGTTCACCAACGTGGCTATGTGCATCCGTAGATTCACATATTATCACTTATTATTAATATTATTAATATTAATTAATATCTATTAATAACACAATGGAAATGAACAGTGGTTTATTTCCATTGTCTTAGTCAGATGACATGCGTTGGTGAGTCAGTCACTTTAACAACACAGATGAGACACATAGATAGAGATATCTATTAATAAGACAATGGAAATGAACAGTGGTTTATTTCCATTGTCTTAGTCAGATGACACGCGTTGGTGAGTCAGTCACTTTAACAACACAGATGAGACACATAGATAGAAATATCTATTAATAAGACAATGGAAATGAACAGTGGTTTATTTCCATTGTCTTAGTCAGATGACACGCGTTGGTGAGTCAGTCACTTTAACAACACAGATGAGACACATAGATAGAAATATCTATTAATAAGACAATGGAAATGAACAGTGGTTTATTTCCATTGTCTTAGTCAGATGACACGCGTTGGTGAGTCAGTTACTTTAACAACACAGATGAGACACATAGATAGAGACAAGGAGATGGTCACTTTCACAAACAGATGAGACACAGAGATAAAGACAGGGAGATGGAGGACGCTGGCGCTCCGGTTTAAGCCTCCGCCTCCGACAGTCGCCTCAAATTGAGGACGTTAGCGCCGATGGCTTCATGTAACGAGGACGATTGGAATCGGCGACGGTGGATTCCGACAAATTCTGGTTAACTCCGGTGAGAACTGGGTGACCTGAGCCAGGTATCAAGATTTATCATCTTTATTTCGGATTTTTATATGATTTGAGTGGATTTGATTAACCATTCTTCTCCGCTTTGCCCTTATTTACAGAGAATCGCCAATTCTTGATGAACATTAGGATTCAAGCACTATGACCCCTTCTCCTTCTCCAAGATCCCATTATAAAACCCCTCTGTAAGTGTTCTTTTTTGTTGTAATTTCGAACCCTTTTGTTTTCTCCAAATGGGTAATCTTTAATTTGATGGGGTTTAGGGTTATTGATCTGGGTTTGTTTAGGGTTCAACTAAAGAGGGGCAACTTGTACAGATGAGCCGGCAACTTTCGTTCCGTACCAATTTTAAATGGTTTCTTTCCCATTTTGTAAAACTTTTGGTTCGACATTTGTGTTTCAGATCGGCACACGTGGTGGGGTTATTTTATTTGTTACCGATTTCATGCTCCGTGTTTCGATTGAAGGTACAATCTTAATTAGTAGATTTTTTATTTGATTTTTAAACTTCTTGATGATTTTATGGGGATTTTTAACTTATCACGTTTACATTTTTGGGGTTTCATGTGTGTGGCCTTTGACAACGTTGGTGATTTTTTGGGGATTAGTTCCTTTTCCATCCAATTAATTGTATGTTGTCTCTGCTTTTCCATCTTTTTGTTTGGTTAGTGTTTTATTATAGTTCATATGCTCTTTATCATTGGGTTTGTTTCTTGAATGTGTTTTCCTTGCAGGTGCGGCTTTTTGAGTTTCATTTCGTCTTCCATATGATCGTCCTTCGGTTTTCCTAGGTATGTTACAGCTACGTATTAGTTTTATGTTTTGATTTGTGGGTATAATTTGTTGTGTTCGCCGTTAGGATTTTGGTATTTGGGGCTTTAAACCGAATGCCCTGTTCTCAACGCCTCCCCTGTTTAAGGCACACATCTCCTTTTTAACCCAATCACAAACCTACCATAGAGAGAGAAGGAGAGGGCAAATGGATAAAGGGTTACGGTGGCTAACCCACCACCGTACCCGCTATCGTCGACGCACCCACATCTGGTGTGTGGGGTGTCGGTTTCCTCAAACGGCGGTTTCAGGTAGAAACGCCGCCATCAGCAATCACCGACGTTTCGATGAGGTGTCTACGGCGGCTGTTCCGGTCATGCCCTTTTGCATTGCATGTAGGTCAAACGATTTACTTTTTTCTTCTCAGATTGTGTAGATTTATGGTTGTATTCTTTGATATGCTATTTGTTTTTATGGATTGACCACATTATTAGCAGCAGAGTATTGCAAGAGTTGTGCTGTGACAAAACGACAGAGACTTGGTTGTTATGTTGTTCTTTTGACAGTATCTGAAAATGTAGAGAATATGATTTCAGGCACCTTATGTGTGTGCTGTTGTGCAACCAGGTAAAGAAATCATATGGTTTTGTGTTCTTTTTAGTGGTTTGGTCAAGGTGTAAGAAAAGTAAAACATATTTTGGTTTACTATATGTTTGGAGGCTCTTAACCTGGTCATAGTTAGGTGATTCTTTACATCTTGACCAAATAGTGTGGAAAAACCAAGTGAGGTCATTGTTTAGTTTTAAATCGCTATAATCCATTATACATGCTTAAAAGTTTTTCAAAATCAATAGATCGGATTCAAGATTTGCACAATGAATTTTTATATAAAAGCCCCCCGTTTATGATATAATTACTTATTTAAATTTCATGAAATCAGACAGGTCCAAATAAATTAATAAAGTAATCACAATTCCTTTTCTTTTAAATAAAACTTAATTACATTTTTCTACAAAAGGGGCCAAAATCGTAATTTACTCTTTCTAAAATTATAAATATTAGATAATAAACGTTAAACCTCCGGTTCTTAGTTCAAAACTGTAACCCGGTCAGTCAAAAGTGAAACGTATACTTTAAGTCGGCTAAACTTACGGACTTGCTTCGGTTTGGGCGGTTCGGTCGGGTTTCAACGGTTCATAAACACCCATAACTAATTCCATCTTAAAAGTTTTTTTCCAAATAATGAAAAGTGATTTGGACATTTGTTATAGGATGCTAAGTTGAAAGCTGCTAACATGCACATCTAAGTAAGGAGAGGAGGTCCAAATTACCAAAAAGGACTAGCGAAGATGCGAGCACTATGAGAGGAAATTGGCATCCCAATTGAGGTGAAATTTTTTCATCATTTAATTTCTCAACAATAACATTTTAGAAACAAGGGTAATCCTTTCTTTATGGAGTCAAATGTACCTTAAAAAAGGCAAAAAATGAAGAGGGAATAACTTAGATTATTAAAACTGTCTGTGAGCGAGGGTGTTTTGGATTTCGGTTCAAAGTGCTTCTTTGGGAGTAAAGAAGCCGTTTTAATAAGTAATCCCAAACACCCCGTGCAATGTCGTTGAAACTTGAAACTCCGTTTGTGTAACAATTTGTCTAATAAGCATTATCACTATGAAACTTTATAGGAGTTTTGTCATTTTGATGACTCTAGGCTCAAATTGGATATTTGCTTATGAATCATTATGTAGGTGTACGGACCCGAAGCAACGATGACCGGAATATGCAAACAAGCGATTGAATACATCACAGCCGCTGCCTAAACGTTACCGGGCTTTTGTGTTTCTCAGTTTTCTGTGGTTTGTTGCATTTATTGTGCATGGGTTGAATGGCAGAGGTGAATGGTTCAACATACCTGCTAATGCCATTGGCATACACCTTCTGAGATAGGCATGTCGGATCGCCTTCGATCTTACGGGCATGGACTATATGCATTTTGTTGACAAATTGATTAAGTTGTTTGTTTTGCATCATTTGTTTTATTTTTATATGTATGAAGCAGAAATACATTTTGTTTGTTCATATCAACGATGAAGATCAAAACGCAGCTATCGTCATTCTTTAAACCATCCCATTATTGAACAGGTAGCACCTTTTCTGAAACATGCAACAGGAAGCATAACAAGGAATGATTTGTTCATAGGTAAGGCAGGTGGTGTTTCATGAAGAATTTAGTAACAATTTAGAAGTTATTATATTTGTAACTATTTAGAAGTTATGTATTTGTAACAGTTAAATTTAATAGATTTGTATGTTTTACGAGTGTCTATACCGCCACGAATCACAAATTAACCAAATCGAGCCCCGCTAATCATAGGCGCAACGCGCCGGGTTGATAACACTAGTTTTTTTTTAAACGTAAACTTCATTAAACAACACTGAACCCGAAAATCGGGACGGCAAGAACAAAACAAACAAACAAACTACATATTTACAAATTTACACCAATCCTTCCAATCTAACTTGCCTTTTTTGGCCCTATGTTTAAACCAAAAGAAACTAACCACCGTAACTTCGCTAAAAACCTTGTCGACACTACACCTTTCACCATTGAATCTTAGATTATTTCTGACCTTCCACAAAACCCAACAAGCCGAGATCACAATGCCATGTAAAACCTTTCTTTCCGACGACGACCTTACACCCATATTGTGGATTTCGAGCAAGTCTCTAAAAGAAAAAAAACGAAAAAATTCGAGGTCCGGCACCAAAAGCTGATCTTTTCCCATAAACCCAAGGTGATCCACAGAGTCGAAACCCGCATTACAGAAACTGCACATATCGTTTATCAACACCACTCCCCTCTTTGAAAGTGCTTCGACCGTCGGGATCCTATCCATTTCCGCACGCCAAGCTAAGATGTAACATTTTTGGGGAACCCACTTGCACCAATCAATGACGTACCGGTTACTATAATCTTTCGTAGAGTCGAGATGTTTTTTTACGGCAACCGTCGAGAAACCCTCAGAACCGAAACCCAGCCAACTCCATCTGTCTGGATTATTAGACAATTTGATCGAACCCAAAGCCGCACTTAAAAGTTGCCATTCAACCCTTTCATCATCAGAATCTGGATCGTGCTTCCATAACCAAAAGTCATCACCATCAAGCCGATCACGCACACTACACGTCTTAACCACCTCCAAATGGAAAAGAGATGGGAACTTACCTTTCAAAGGAACATCAAATAACCAAGTATCAAGCCAAAACATTATGTTGTTTCCCATACCCGCCACTCCTTTAAACAGATTTCTAATAGGCATGTTATCGAACAAAGGCTTCTTAAGAGTCGAAACAATGTTACACCAAGTTCCACCATAAGATTTTTTCGAAGGAAAAAAATCCCATTCGGATCCTCTAGCATGAAGAGCATTTATAACTTTAACCCACAAATTATCTTTCTCGTTTTTATATCTCCATCCCCACTTGGTTAACAACGCCATATTCACATCTTTAAGGCTACGGAGCCCCAAGCCTCCCATCTTTTTAAGCGACGCAACTCTTTCCCACGCTACCCAATGCAACTTCTTTTCCTCTGACGAGCCCCCCAAAGGAATTTTCTTATTAAAGATTCCAAACCCTCCACTTATGGATCGTCATTTTATCACTTATGGATCGTCATTTTTCATTCACAAATCAATTTGATAGTTTCAAATTTTTTTTCTTAACTTTCTGTTGTATTGTGTGTATGTATGTAAATAAGAAAGGGTCAAGATTCAATCAATTATCGATCAATATTAATTAAAATTTCAAACTCAAAGTTACAATGCATCATTTTTGTTATTAAAAAGTGTTGTTTGATGGTACACACTAGTTGAGATTAAAGTCTATTTGATTAAAGTCTATTTTGGTGGGGCATAAAAGATCAACGGTGAGGGATGTTTGATCCAATTGGACCAGATTTCAAAGGGAAACAAAGCATGGGGGCACGTAGTTTTCATGGACCCCTAAGTAACGTAACGGGCCATGAGAAAGCACGTGCGTTAAGACTCCTAGGTTACTCTTTCTCGTGACGTTGTCACGTGGTCTACGTGAGTTTTGGGCCCACTAACCAACAGTTTTGCCATCATAGGCCCATTGCAACTGTACACTTCACCACTTCACCTTCTTGCTTTAATTTTAACCCATTTATATTAGGAGTAAATTACTATTTTGGCCCATGTGATTTAGCCACTTTAACTATTTCAGCACAAAAAAAAATCTTTTAACATATTAGACCCTGATGTTGCATTTTATAACGGTTTTGGCCCCTAACACTAACTTTGTTACCGTTTTGTAGTTAAATGTAAGGGTAATTAGGTCATTATGTACCTTAGGGGTTGTTTTTAATAATTACAAAGTTCTTTTAATATTTAAGAGATTATTAATGTAATTACTCAATTTTTTTTATTATTTTGTTATTTTCACGATTATTATTTAACAAAATATGTTATATATATACAAATAAATATGTATTTTCATTAAGCGTTTGGTTTTATAAACGTCGTTTTTAAAATCATTTGTTTTTTAACCTTTTTTAAACCGTCTGTCGTTTTTAAAATTATTCATTTTTAAATCGCTTGTATATTAAAATCATTCTTTTTAATGTTGTTTGTCTTTTAATGTTGTTCTTAAACGATTCATTTTATACAGTTCTTTTTAAAATCATTTTTTTAAATTTTTTAAACAATTCGTTTTTTAGTCATTATTTGCGTTTCTTTTTAAACCGTTCCTTTTAGAACCGTTTTTTATATCGTTCATTTTTGAAACTTTGTATTCAGTTTACTTATAGCCATTAAGGAAAAATAATTTTAGAAAATGAACGATTTCAGAAATCGAAAGAATTTAAAAAGGATCGATTTTAAACGAACGAGTGGTTTAAAAAACGAAGATTAAAAAATGATGTTTATAAAAAAATAAAACCTTAAAAAATAAGTTATCAAGTGTAAGCAACTAGAAAATGCACAAATTTAATAAACGAAAGGTGAAAAAAATAACGAATTTTGAATAACCAAACAATTCAAAGAAATGGAAGATTTGAAAAAGAAATAAACCATTCTAAAAAGAGTTTGAAAAATGAACGATCTTTTGCAAACTTTTTATTAGAATGTTCTTTTTTTCTCAAATCTTACATTTCTTTTGTTTTTTATACACGTCGTTTTGTAAAATTTAAATAATGAACGGCCTAAAAATGAGTAGTTTATAAGTGTTTAAAAAAATAAATGATTTAAAAAATGGTATAAAAAGAATTGTTTAAGAAAACTTCAAAATACAAACGACTTTAAAAAGAACGATTTTAAAAAACAAATTGTTTAAAAAGGAACAATTTCAAAACGATGAGTTAATTACTGTTTTCGTCCCTGTGGTTTGTCAAAAATCACTATTTCAGTCCATTAGCTTAAAAATTGCGATTTCAGTCCCTGTGGTTTCACTTTCGTAATCATTTCAGTCCCCGTGGTTTCACTTTCATAACCATTTCAATATATTTTTCTGTTAAGTACAGGGACTGAAATGGTTACGAGGTGGACTGAAATGGTTACAAAAGTGAAACCACAGGGACTAAAATCACAATTTTTAAACTAATGGACTGAAATAGTGATTTTTGACAAACCACAGGGACGAAAACAATAATTAACTCAAAAACGATAGATGGTTTAAACAAAATGTAAAATAACAAATTATTAAAAAAAAAATTTATAAAAATAAACGGTTAATGAAAATACTTATTTATTTGTATATTTAAAACATATTTTGTTAAATAATAATCGTGAAAATAACGAAAAAAAAAAAAACTTGAGTAATTGCATTAATAATCTCTTAAATACTAAAAAAACTTTGTAATTATCAAAAACAACCCCTAAGGTATATAATGACCTAATTACCCTTACACTTAACTGAAAAAAAGTAACCAAGTTATTGTTAGGGGCCAAAACCGTTATAAAATACAACCTCGGGGTTTGATATATTAAAATATTCATTTTTTAGATGAAATGATTAAACTGGTTTCCACAAGGGTCAAAACAGTAATTTACTCCCAAATAACAATAACGTAACAAAATATTAAAAAAAACTATATTAGCATTTAACCGATAGAATCGTATACTCATAAAGTCATAATACTCTACGTCTATATTTTAGACAATACTTGAACCCGTAATCATTGGTGACCCAAATAGCCCATTGGTGATAAACTTATAGGATTCATCAATATTATGCAATCCAATAGAGTCAGGTAAAGCATAACTTGAAATGAGTAGTTTACTTTTGAAATGAGTACGTAATAGTAGATGTTGGATTCAAATACGAGACCTCTGGTAAACCAAATGAAATTAATAGTATTTTTAATATATTATAATAATATATATTTTTTAATACCTTTATTATTCTAATATTATAATAATATTAATTATTAGATAGGTTTTGGGTCAACCGATACTAGTATCGAAAATACATATACGGCCCGGTTCGTTATCGGCATATGAAGGTAAAAACAGGCACCAGCCTGGTACAGTTATCGGTACATAAATGTAAAAACCGGCACCAGCCTGGTACAGAAAACGCCAACAGTTGGTACCGAAATTATTTTGAGAATCTTTTAGTTCGGGAAATTCGGTACTGCTACCCGTTACCATTTGCTCATCTCTGATCACGGGTACCGTACGAAAAACGACGGTATCGTGCAACTTTTTTTTGTTGATTTTCTTTAACTTTTAATGATTTCTGTAGGATCGTTTGCACGACCAAACGAGTCGTTCAGAAGAGTTCTAATCAATACGAGAGGCGGAAACAAACATATCGACTTTGAATCGGCTTGATATACACTCTAATTATCTTGTTTATTGATATAACAACGTTTTACAGCATGGAGACACTTCGGCAGCACCTCAGTACCGGAATCAGAAAGTTATAAATGACAACCCAAGCTCAGGTATTTATAGTGGTGGTCATTTCGCATGGAATGGGAATGACCCAATTCGTACGAAATGGCCTCTTCCATTTCGTGTGAATTGGTCTAAAACCTCTAAAACACTATAAACTAGCATACCGAGCTCCATTCTATCCAATCTAGATACAAGACGAAGTCGACAGACATATGCACCAACAGACTCCCCCTTGGATGTTGACGAAGTCTTCGGTGTCGAGTTTTCGGTATGACGAGTCTTCAGTCTTGATCAGTCTTCGTGCTCTCCCCAAAGTATCTGACAATGTAAGCATCCTATCTCTATCATCTTTCTTTTCAGCATCAACAACTAACCTCCCCCTTGGATGTTGATCTCATAATCTTTAAATTTCTCTTTCTCTCACTCTTCAGCAACAGCAACTGGCTCGGACAGCAGGATTCGAAACTGGCTCTACTATCTTCAGACTCCCTTTTGCTAGCAGACTCCCCCTTAAATTGTTCCGGGATCACAATCTGACATAGCTTTTGTTTTAGGATCAAAACCTGGCTCAACCTCTGCTCAGGCTTTATTCGGAAAGTCTTCAGGAATCGAAACATGGCTAACCTGCACATCCTCTACCCAAAACATAAATTTCACAATTATTTAAGATTTAACAATTTTAGAATATGTGTTAACCACTTGTAATTGTAACACTCAAGTTTGGTTTCAACTGAATGAACCATTTAATCATTTCAAAATCAAATCTCATTTCATACACCCTCTCCCAACCTGTTGTTCATCATGTTTAGCACTCGGAATTTTGAAAATCAACTTTTCAACATCAGTTGTCGAAAATAAGATGAAATAAAATCTTTTTGATTTTCAAAGTTTTATGCTAAAACATACTAATGGAAAGCAGTAAAAAAAATATTTACAGATAATATTTTTATGAGTTTGTGTAAGAGGATCATATCAGTTTTTGAGACAAATCACTAGCACCGGTAAGCTTTAAACATTTTAAGTTATAAACGATTCATTTAGATTGTCAGTATACTGATCCACTTAAATTTTCACACAAAGTTCAACTGTTTCGAGATACGAGATTAGTGTTTTAAGCACTTAAACTTATTCGCGTGTCCCACCTTAGAATATACTCCCGTATCCAAACTCCTATATTCAGTCTTACAGATGAATGTACACTAATGATATCTATAAGGGGTAAAATGCGAGACCATGAGAGCTCAGGCTATTGCTTCCTCAAAATCAGAGAGATGATGGTTCGACTTTAGGTGTGTTCCCTTTAGAGAATCTTTTTTTTTCAACAACACATGATTAGCATTTTTCAATGTTTCATCATTTTTTATGCTGAGGGCGAGCTTTAAGATTAAAGCAATGCAAAGTATTATACGAGGACTAGACTATTGCTCCCGCAAAATCAGAAGTCCAGGTATAATACCCCAGATATCATCACGCACAAAGACCTAGTATGTCAGAAATAGAAAGCCCTTCAAACAAGATTTCAGGGGTTACCTATATATCCGAGAGATGTTCCCCACGAAATAAGCAAGTTTGATATTTAGGTTTATATCTCGAACACAATCTACTAATCGTGTAAAAACCTACTGGCATATCATTAGTGAGACCGTTTATCACATTTTTAACTTTCCAATACTTTAGCGTGCCGTGAATGTCCACTGATGTACTATCATTTCCTCTTTTTCACAACAAAACTCTTTTTCATTTTCTCATGTTTTAGTCGTTTTTCAATATTTTTCAAATGTTTTTGGCTTTTTAGATTTTATCATGTTTTTTGATTTTTCAAATTTTCGAAATTTCTAAAATTTTTCGTCCCCCTAAAATCAAAAATATGTTTCAATTTTTTATTTTCAATGAAAATTTGAAAACAAACTGTACAAACAAAATGACAAACTGATTCGAATTGCTTCAATTCGCTATCCACTTGGCATAAACAATCAGAACTCCCCCCGACAACAAACTATTTTCCCATTATGATTTCAAAACACTTAAGTTTGTTTTAATCAAAATGATTTTTCCGGAAAATTAGTTTTGTTGAAACCACTTGTAAGATCGGGGAAATTTTTTTTCGAAATTTCTAAAATTTTTCCTCCCCCTAAAATCAAAAATATGTTTCAATTTTTTATTTTCAATGAAAATTTGAAAACAAACTGTACAAACAAACTGACAAACTGATTCGAATTGCTTCAATTCGCTATCCACTTGGCATAAACAATCAGAACTCCCCCCGACAACAAACTATTTTCCCATTATGATTTCAAAACACTTAAGTTTGTTTTAATCAAAATGATTTTTCCGGAAAATTAGTTTTGTTGAAACCACTTGTAAGATCGGGGAAAAACTCATCATTTTGTTTTCTCAACCATTTGTATGAAAGTTAAATCAAGTTCAACTGAATGACCTTGATTAACCACTTGTATGTGAAAACCCCCCCTTTCAACCATTTGTAGGTTCACTTATCAACCAATACCACTTGCAAACTGAAATATGGCAATTTTAAAAAATACTACCACTTGTAGGTCGAAATATCATTTAACAACCACCATTCACAAAAGTGATATTTCTCAAGAAAGATGTCGATTCATGCTCCACGATTACCAACTTGAGAGCTCTGGCAAGTCAGGATTTTAATTAGAAAAAGCTGTCACCCAAGCTTGACCAGCCTTGGGTGATTGTGACTCATCTTTAACCCACCATCTTTTTTATTTATAAAATTCTTTTGCACCTTTTACCTTCCCGTCAACCATCTTCCCAAAAATATGTTTTACTTTTCCATTAAACGCCTTTTCAGCATCAAATTCTTCCTTACCAGAGAAGAATTGATCTGAAATCTCAATTTTACCAACCTTTGATTTCAGGTTTTCTCTTGTCAATGACGGAAAGTTTTCTTCGTTCATTTCTGGAACGGAATTCTCATCATTTTTCTCAACAAATGACTCATCTGACTTTGACGAGTCAGATTCATTGTCAGAACTAGTTTCAGATTTAACAACCCATTTTTGTTTGTTCAAATCGACTTTTCTTTTGTAAAATCGTTTTGAACTTTCACCAACTTCGAAAGTCGAATTTTTTAATACTTTGAATTTTTCTGTTGGTTGTTCTGTTTTATCAACACATTTCTTTTTCAAATCTGAGTTAGAAGTAACTCCCTGTTTTGTATAAGTGGATCTGGGGCAATTCCAAGCAATATGTCCAACTTCTTGACATTTGAAACAGGTTCTTCGTTCAACTCTCTTCTTAGATTCTTTCACCATATTCTTTTTCCTTTCAGCAAGAAACTCTTTGTTTGACTGTCTCCAGAATGGTTTCTTCTCTTCTTCTACTGACCTTGTACCTGAAACAAATTTAGTTTTTGGTTTATAAGTTTTCTCATTTTTATGATTTTCTGGGGAAATGAAACCTAAAACCTTCTTTTTGAAATTACTGTTATGGTTTGGTTTCTTTTGAAAACCTGAACCAGAACTGTAACCTTTCTTCTTATTCAATCTCTGTTGAACTCTTGAAGTGTATTTTTTAGGTTTTTCAGCAAGATTTAAATCTTTTATTTCAGAAATATTAATTTCCGTTAATTTGAAAACCTTGTTGATCTTTTCAGTTTTAACACTTCTTATTGGAAATTCTTTATCAAAAAATAATTTGTCAGAATCATTCAAAGTATATGTTACCTTGAATGTTTCGTCTTTTAAATTATTTTTCGACATAAGAAATTCTTTATTGTAAACCCGTTTGACCGGTGAACTCCGACTCTTGTCTGATGAACTCGAACTTTCAGATTTAGACTCCGACTTTGACTCTTCATCCATATCCAATACCTGATCGAACACTTTCTTTAATAACTCAAACTCATGATCAGTGTCAGACGCTGTGAATGTGAAGTCAATGTTGTCTGGTAACACATCAATGGTTTCAGACTTTAACTTTATGTTGACTGCCTTTTTTAATTGTTCCTCATTTGGCTTTCTGGGAGAATAACTTTCCCAGATCGGAGGCGGACACTTGTTATACTTGACACCTTGTTTCTTACCAGTATCCGTATCTTCCGTCTTTTTATCTTGAAAAGCTTCAAGACCTGCAACAGTAGGATAAACTCTATCAATTAAATAATCAGAAGCTGTATAACTCATCAGCAATCGTTTGATTCTCTCATTTTCAATCTTTTCGATCTCCAAATCCTGCTTCAGCTTTGCACACTCTTCAATATAGCTATTGATGATCTTTTGCTTAGTCATTAATGTTGAACTCATCATCGTTTCAGCAGCTCCCATTTCTAGGTTTGTCTTGTTCAAACTATC
The DNA here is from genome assembly GCA_030545235.1 of Helianthus tuberosus. NCBI lineage: Eukaryota > Viridiplantae > Streptophyta > Magnoliopsida > Asterales > Asteraceae > Helianthus > Helianthus tuberosus. Next base: position 128,945,100 of record CM060360.1, read on the forward strand.
AACCGTTCTGTTCAGCACATCATATGATTCTTTTACATACTTCACATCAAACAACAATTTTTCTTTCAACTCTTCTAGCTCACTATACTTCTTGTCTTTCTCCTCACAATCTTTGCATGGTTCCAAACATTTTAGACAAGGTTTAGTGACCTCGACAATCTTTTCAACTTCAACTATTTTTTCAACTTCGACAATCTTTTCAACTTCAACGATTTTTTCAACTTTGACTATTTTTTCAACTTCGACTATTTTCTCCACCACCTTCTCTATCACATTCTGTTCTTCATCAAATTCTATTTTTACTTTACTCTCTTCAACTTCGGCCTTCTCTGTTGGTTTTTCTTCAACTTTTGTTTTCTCAGCTTCCAATTTTGCCTTTTCTTCAGCTATCCTTTTTGCTTCCAGTTCTCTCTTCAATCTAGCAGCCTTCTTCTCATTCAACATCTCGATCTTATCTGCAAAAAACAAATTAAAACTGAATGAGTCTAAACTTTTTCTAGCATTATTAATGTACTCTTCTTCATCATCAGTGTCTTCATCACTTTATGATGATCTGAAAATCTTCGTTCTTTTTGGCTTAGATTTGACTACTTCTTCTTCCAAGATTCGAGCAAAAAATGCTGAATCAGCTGGAACGTATTTGTCCCAGCTAAATCCCTCTGCCAATCTTTCATCATCTTGATTTACTAGATAAGCTTTCTTCTTTCCAGCTTCAATAGCACGGGATGATGACGATTGTTGAGCAATCTGATGATAAATCGCTTTTCGATGACAATCGTTGTTTCCAAACGGATCTTGTCTTCCGGTTGCTTCTCTGTTTGTACACTCTCGTTTAAAATGCCCCTTTTCTCGGCAACGAAAACAAGTAACCTTTGATTTATCAAACCCTAACGGAGATGTGGCAGCATCACAAAGATCATCTCTACCGGTGATTTGTTTGAATTTTTCTGCTCTTCTTACAGCACTGGCTAAACACCACTTGAGGTCCATCAACTCAAGTTCCTCAGAATTAATCTGGTCATAATCCTCCTTAGTGAGCATCGGATTTCCAATTCTTCCAGAAACTAAGCTTTCATAAGACTCTAACATAGTAACAAGTGATGCCATGTGTTGCTTAGCAATTTCTGGAGAGAGATTTTGACCATTTTGTATGTTTAATGTCACATTGCATTACAGATTTGTTGAACTCTGTCGTTGAGAACTTGGTGTTGAGAAATTCGGATCAAAACTTGAATACGATGACGAATATCCACCACTCTGAGTTGTAGTGCTAACATTTGTTCCGGAAGTACCATCAGCACTGAACGCAGTCTGAATCTTCGGACTCGGAGTAGTCTCAACTCTGCTTCCTCTATAGTATAAACTTTCATCTTGTTGAGCATTTGGATTATTCATGATAGCAGTTTTCTGAACATCTAATTCATGTTCTTCAAGCTTCTGAATGAACTTGCACATATTCATACTTTCAGATTTTCTCATATGCTTTAAAATCAACAGATATGTTCCCCACTTATCTTGTGGTAACGCATCAGATAGCTTATCAACCCATTCATCATCTTCTTTTGTTATCTCCAATCTTTTCATTTCCTGGACAAGATGACAATATCTATCGATAGTTTTCTTAGTCGTTTCCCCTTTACTAGCTGTAAATATATCAAAAGATTTCTTTAATAATGCACATTTATTTTTTTATCATATCAGCACTTCCCTTAAACTTTTGATTCAACGCTAACCAAATTGATCTAGCAGTGTTCTCATGTTGAAGCAAAACAAAGATATCTTCTTTTACTGCTTGTTGGAGAATGCTAATCATCATTTTCTCACTGGTGTATTTTAACTTCTCATTTGCTGAATAGTCACTTAAAGATTTTTCATTTCCACGGTCATCTATCGGTTTAACATAATCTTTGTCCAACGAAATCCATGCATCAAACTTATAAAGCTTGCACCCATGTTTCAAAATGGTTTTGCCATCCTTTAAAATCCTCGATGTACATAAGCTTTGGAGGCTTTTGAGACGTTCCCGTTTCATTTTCGATTTCAAGAGTTTCGGCAACTGTGATTGGAGCAGCTGGAGCGGTAGCAAACGCATTATAAAACTCTTATTCCATGTTTCGGTAAAAAAAAATTTCACAAGTTCACAAAGTTCAAGTGAATTGGAAGTTCAACCGAACTGGACTACTTTGATGCGAAATGCATTTGGTGCGAAATGAACCTTTGGTGTGAAATGGAACAAATAGAAGCGAACTGGGGAACCAAACTTCAATCCGTTGCGAAATGAAGTCACTTTCAAACGAAATGGGGAACCAATTCGTGCGAATTGAGTGTAATCTCACACAACCTGACACTTTGATGCGAAATGAAGTATATTTCAAGCAAAATGAGCCGATTCTGTCCAATACGTGCGAAATGGAAATCTGTTTCACACGACCTGATGGTTCTTTCAAACGAAATGGCAATTTCAAGCGAAGTGGGGAGCCATTACATGCGAACTGATGTCTCTATGGTCCAATTCGTACGAAATGAAATGCTGATGTCACACAATCGGGGGTGTTTTTGACAAAATTGATCAAGTTTTAGGTCGATTTTAGGTCTAATTCTTTCAAGGATTGTTTAAAACAGTATTACGCGTGTTATATGTGAAAATTAGCCCATTTTAACCGTAAAATCTTGTTTAATTTTGAAAAATCTTGTAAAAGTAGGTGTAGAAATCAGAATTTTGATGAAATCAAGCTGAAATCGGTAAGAACTCTTCATCCTGAGCTCTGATACCACTTGTAGGATCCTTTGCACAACCAAACGAGTCGTTCAGAAGAGTTCTAATCAATACGAGAGGTGGAAACAAACATATCAAACTTTGAATCAGCTTGATATACACTCTAATTGTCTTGTTTATTGATATAACAACGTTTTACAGCCTGGAGACACTTCGACAACACCTCGGTACTGGAATCAGAAAGTTACAAATGACAACCCAAGCTCAGGTATTTATAGTGGTGGTCATTTCGCATGGAATGGGAATGACCCAATTCGTACGAAATGGACAATGTCCATTTCGCATGAAATGGCCTCTTCCATTTCGTGTGAATTGGTCCAAAACCTCTAAAACACTATAAACTAGCCTACCGAGCTTCATTCTATCCAATCTAGATACAAGACTCGATACAAGACGAAGTCGACAGACATATGCACCAACAATTTCTTTTTTTTTTAGTTTCAGTGGTAGGGATGAGGTCAGTACCAACCGATACCGATACCAAAAATACTGGTTACGGTACTGGTATATGAAGGTAAAAACCGATAGGCGCCAAAAGTCGATATCGAATTTGTACTTAAGATTTTTCGGTTCTGGAAATTCGGTACCGGTACCCATACACCATTTGCTTATCTCTGACCACGGTTATCATACGAACAACAACATTATCGTACAACTTTTTTGGTTGATTTTCTTTCGGTTATCTTTTAGTGTTTTTTTCTATATTTTCTTTTTATTCTTGTCAGCGGTTCCGTGTGCAACGCCCTCGTAGTGATTTTAAAACACATGTAAACACACTAAATAACAAAAGAAATTCGCCGCAACGCGGCGATTGTGAAAAAACCTAGTTATTCTTTAACTGCAAATTTATTAGACAAATCCAACCCATGTAGAGCAACAAAATAAAATGATCATGACTTTATATAAGAAATATCACGATTATCTTGGGGTGGGATAAGGCTTTGGGACCAATAGGTCCTAGGTTCGAATCCCACAAAGAGAGTTTTTCCCATATTTATTGGATTTACTACTGAATTGATGTATAGACATTATGACTAGTGGAGATAGATATGATCGGGTGGTTCCACTGGTGATACGATAGTACTCCAGTGGTCCGTCAGTGATCCAAATTTACCGTTAAAAAACTATAGATAGTAGTGATGAAATACGGTAATTATTCTTTAACTGCAAATTTATTAGACAAATCCAACCCTTGTAGAGCGTCAAAATAAATTATGATTATAACTTTATATAAGAATTTCAAAAAGCACTAATGTGGACAAAATATGATGATCTTGACCGTAATAACACTTAAGCTTGATGGGCTAACATATTATATAAAGAAAGTAATAGTAACGGGATCCATTTTGTTTATTATAGTTTGTCACATAACATTCCCAAATCCTTTTCTTAATCGAGCATGTACCGTAACTTTTGAAAAAAATACAAACCTTACAATAAGAAAATGATGTTTTAAAACACCATTTACACAGAAAAATATAAAATGTAAATCAAAACTAAAACATGGTTTATAAGGCTCGATAAATTTATATCTACAAAATAATGGGCTTATGAAAAAGTAGTTTGATCCAATCCAAGCTCTTCTACTTATCTACAAAATAATGGGCTTATGAAAAAGTAGTTTGATCCAATCCGAGCTCTTCTACTGCTTAGATGTTTTACATGAAAGTCCCCACTATGAAAATACATTCACAAAAAACCCGCGCGATGCGACGACTGGACAACACGTTATTAATACGATAAAACACGTCTAAACTGGTTAACACCATTTATAACATGCACCACACGTTTAACTTGTGATCTTAAATATGATGGGTCAACACAACACATTCATGACCCTTACGTTAAAACAACATAATAATATAGATAAATAAATGTGGTAACATTTCACGTTTATTGTGTTTTATTACTTGCTAACTATGTTTAGATAGTAGTGGCAATAATCATGATAATGTGGCGTTTCCTGCATGTCATTGAACTATTTATATCTTATCGTGTTGATCAGGGCCGGCTCAACGTTTCTCGAGGCCTAAAGCGATCATGAAAATTTGAGGCCTTTATATGAGTTACTTTTGTGAGTATTTTTTTAATAGATCTTCTTATTTAAATAACATATCAACACAAAATATGTCAATCCTTAAAATTCCTTGACCCCTTATTAAGATTTCAGAAGTAGTTTTTTTTAACGGCAAAGAACGACGTGCCAACCACCTTGACACCGGGCGTTGTGGCCAAGGTCGACTACTCGACCACCGTCAGCCCCTTAACTCTCCCAGATGCGCGGAAACCCGACCTCCACCCAGGGCCGGCTCAACGTTTCTCGAGGCCTAAAGCGATCATGAAAATTTGAGGCCTTTATATAAGTTACTTTTGTGAGTATTTTTTTAATAGATCTTCTTATTTAAATAACATATCAACACAAAATATGTCAATCCTTAAAATTCCTTGACCCCTTATTAAGATTTCAGAAGTAGTTTTTTTTAACGGCAAAGAACGACGTGCCAACCACCTTGACACCGGGCGTTGTGGCCAAGGTCGACTACTCGACCACCGTCAGCCCCTTAACTCTCCCAGATGCGCGGAAACCCGACCTCCACCCGCCCGAAGACACAACAGTGGAATAATCGGTAAAATTTTTGCCTCCCATACAAGTTGAGCCGGCGTCATCCGTATTCGCTCTTCACCCGTATTTACTTATACAAACAGATAATAGTCGGTGCGTAAAACTAGAGGCCCTTAAAATTGTTGGGCCTAAAGCCCTAGCTTTACTTAGCTTATGCTTAAGCCGGCACTGCCTCCACCCGCCCGAAGACACAACAGTGGAATAATCGGTAAAATTTTTGCCTCCCATACAAGTTGAGCCGGCGTCATCCGTATTCGCTCTTCACCCGTATTTACTTATACAAACAGATAATAGTCGGTGCGTAAAACTAGAGGCCCTTAAAATTGTTGGGCCTAAAGCCCTAGCTTTACTTAGCTTATGCTTAAGCCTGCACTGGTGTTGATGTGTCTTTGCGTGCTATATGTATTAAGGACTTCAAGTCCAAAGTAAGTGATACATTAAGAGTGCTCCAAAAATATTTAATCGTGTGGATGTGTCTTCGCGTGCCATATGTATAAAGGACTTCAAGCCCAAAGCAAGTGATACATTGAGATTAGTGGTGGATTCAAGAATTTTTTTCACTGTGTTTCTTTTGGTAGATTTTCATTAATCCTTATTAATTTTTTTTTAAATCATACAAAATTTCCACTGTTTTTTCATTTTTTCCAAACTGAGGGGGTTACCGGGAACCCCCAAAATACCTCTGGATCCGCCACTGATTGAGAAAAATGTGTTTATAATACACGCATCTACGTTTATGAAAAAAAAAATTTGGTCCACCTCGCCCCGTACGGTGTAGTTCTCACGGTTCTTACAACTCGAGTTGGTTCTCATTTTAGCGGTCCCCTATATATATATATAGGACAAAGATCCGTTAGGAACCACCCTTTATTGCGAGAACCGCGAGAACCAGTGTGAACACAAACAGTAATTCCTAAAAAAATCTAAAAAACACCCAAAATTTTTTTTTTATTTTTTTACTATTTTTTTTGAAAAATTCGCAATATTTTGTTAATAAAAAAAATAAAAAAAAATTTCAAAAAAAAAAAATAATAATAATATTTCGAGTAACAGTTATCCATGCACATGTGCATATGTATCGTTTCTTTGTCAAATTCCGTAATTCATTACAAATAATAGTCAATTGCACTTTCATTTACACTACCACGTGTAATACATTACTTTTTACGTTAACAATGTTAGAAATGCACATGTGCATCTATATGTATCAACAATAAATAAGGTGTTTTGGTACACTACTTTCTCTTTCATCTATCATTCCATCCATAATACACAAGCATGCACATGTGCATTTTTGTCATGTCTTTGACAAATTCCGTAATTCATTACATATATTAGACAATTGCACTTTCATTTACACTACCATATGTAATACACTACTTTTTACATTACCAATATTAGAAATGCACATGTGCATTTATATGTATCAACATGAAATAAGGTGATCCGTCAGTGATCCTAATTTGCCGTTCAAAAAAAAAAAAAAACATGAAATAAGGTGTTTTGGTACACCACTTTGAATACACTTTCCCTTTCATATATCATACCATCCATAATACACTATCATTACCTCCTACCATCCATAATACAATACCATTACCTCCTACCATCCATAATACAATACCATTAACAATATTTTCACTTTATTACATGTATGTAAACACCATTTATACCATCCAATCAACATATTACATAAAAAATTGACAACTATAACCAAACCATCAACCACTAGATATAACTAACCAAAAAACATGTATATGGGTCTACTTCTCCATTCAAAATCACAAACTTTTTGTACCAAAACACGTTATATCATGGTTATACCTAATTATGCACATGTGCATTTTGAATATTGGTAATGTAAAAAGTAGTGTATTATTAATGGTATTGTAAATTAAAGTGCAATTGTCTATTCCTGATAACGTATTACCGAATTTGTTGAAGTAATGATACATATGCACATGTGCATGGATAACTGTTACTCGAAAAAAAAAGTGTTTTTTTAATGGTAACGAAATATAGCGATTTTTTATTAAAAAATATTAAAAAAAATAAAAAAACATTTTTGAGTGCTTTTTTGTTTTTTTTAGATTTTATTTTGTGTTCACATTGGTTCTCGCGGTTCTCGCAATAAGGGTGGTTCTCGCATGAACCTTACCCTATATATATATATATATATATATAGGGGATCGCTAGAATGAGAACCACCACGAGTTATGAGAACCACGAGAACCGCGCCCCGCGGGTGGCCGTCGGCGACGAAATTTTTTTTACACCTAGATCCGTATATTTTAGTGGGGGGTTTAAATTTTCGGTTCAAACGACGCGCCCGAGGGGGTAGTTTTTTACGCCAAAAGTTTGGGTTTTTTTAATTTTTCTTTTTTTTTTTACCAAACTTTGGGCGTAAAAAACTACCCCCTCGGTCGCGCCGTTTGAACCGAAAATTTAAACCCCCCCACTAAAATATACGGATCTAGGTGTAAAAAAAATTTCGTCGCCGACGGCCACCCGCGGGGCGCGGTTCTCGTGGTTCTCATAACTCGTGGTGGTTCTCATTCTAGCGGCTCCCTATATATATATATATACATACATATATATACTAGGTTATTACCCGGGATTGCTTCTCGGGATCGGGAAACTTAGTTATATTAATTATTATTTGTTATTAATACGACCTCATTATATCAAGCATCTCATTGGATTCAACAACAATGACTTCAAATCACTGGATTAGATCAATAAACTTTGTATCGGGTCACAAATATCGGTGATTAGTAGATCATCTGGTATCTCTATAATGGCTTCACCATCATTATCATCTCCAACGTTTCCTTCACCAATATCAATAAGCCATTTTGCAAATTCTCTGATAAACTACATATTTGAACTTTCAGCTCCAATAGTTAGACGCATGTTTTTAGTCAGCCGTAACAGTCTGCATTTTGACCATATATATGAAGAGCTTAAAGATGCACTAACAATTTCTTGTCTAGTACCATTAGGAATAACAGGTAAGATTTGTCTAAAGTCACCACCAAATACAATAACTTTACCTCCAAAAGGAATATCCGAACGAATACTCCTACCTTACGAAAATACGTCGGTCATCGTCCTATCTAAAGCTTCAAAGGCATGTTTGTGTACCATCGGTGCTTCGTCCCATATGATTAATTGGGTTTCCTTTAATAATTTGGCAATATCACTATTTGGCTTAATATTGCACATTGAATCCTCTGTTAGATTAATGGGGATATGGAACCGAGAATGAGCTGTCCTTCCATGGGAAAGTAATAACGAAGCAATACCACTTGAAGCCACATTTAAAACTATTGAGTTTCTACATCGAACAGTTGAAGCCAAAGTCTTCCATAAGAAGGTTTTTCCAGTTCCACCGTAACCATAGACAAAAAAGGCCTCCTTTACGGCATACAACTGCTTCCATTATTTCATCAAAAACCGCTCGTTGTTCATCTGTAAGAGATTGATGCAACCTGTTAAACTCAGCTTGTACTTCATCTACGTCATGTGACAACTCTTCATTGATCAGACGATTAGTAGCATCACATAAGGAATCGTCATCAGGGTACGACATAGTGAGAAACCTTCGTAATGATGAACCATTGGAAATTAAATAGTTTTCAATTTTCAACAAAGTAAGGTTCTTAATCTGATATTCAGGAAGCACTAAACCTAACAAATCAAAAAATTAACATTATTAATTAAAAAATAGAAATGTAGTATGTGAAATAAAAAAGATAGATCAGAACCTGAAATATTAGTTTCTTTTTTACGTCTATAAACAATATCACCAACTAAGTATTTCCACGTGTTCTCCCAAACAAATTCTGGTCGTGAAAGAGTATTTGACAAAGGCAGGGGTAGCAAATAACGCTCGGAGAACCCAGATGTCCTTCAAAACTTGCTTCTTTAATGGCCTCAACGTATTCATTGTCATCATCTAAGAGTCCCATCGCATAACAAGCATCTCTAAAAGTCGGGAATAATTGGCCGTTAATTGTACGTATCTCCTCGAATGATCTTGTAACATTCCCAAAATTTCAAATTTAAAATAAAGTTGAATTAGGTTACTATACTTAATGTAAATGCATTATATAGTTCAGGAGTTATACCCAAGATATAGCAACTCTCCTAAAATATTTCCGACACCTCTAATATATTTAGAATATCCTTAAGTGTCTTAAAATACACCCCGTATACGAGATTTGACCCTATATACCTTTAATTTCATAAAAATAAAAAAAATAAAAAAAATTGTGGCGCTCGCGGGCCGCGACAGTTCAACATCAGGAGAAGACCCAGTGCCGCCACATGTCGATGACTCAGCCACTTTCTACCGCCCTAATTGTCCTCGCGGGCCGCGTAAGATCTTGGTGTGGTCTTCGTGGGACACGACAAAGCTCCTGAGCAGCCCTATAAATAGCAACGAAGGATTCAGTCGACAAACCGCTCATTCTCTTTTTCTCTCTCGAATTTTCTCATAGTATAAGCTATACTCGGGTATAATACCCCCTAATTAGCGAAGCTCTGCCTCGTTGTAAGTATTTTAAACCCCGGTTACGTATTAGATACGTTGCCCGATTGATCTAGTGCTCTGTAACGGCTGTCGAGGTTCTGCCCGACGTAGTCGTCGGAGTTCTGTCTCGGGGAGGGTATAACTAATGTAAATTGGGTTATTATACTAACACATGTGCATTGTTTAATTAATAGATTATAACCAGGAAGTCACCAAGGAAAGACCTAAAATAGCAATGTGAGTAATCCTTCTTTTTATAAACTGTTCTTACAAAACCTTAAATAATTTTAAGTGTAATTAGCAGTGATTGAGTCTTGTAATTCTTCAATTACTGCCGGTATTATGAGGTTTTGAATACATTACTTAATAATCTTCACAATTGAACAATGGGTTAGCCAATTTGTGATATGACCATAGCCACAGATTCGGTCGAGTGGCAAGTACTGAATGAGTAATTGTGTAGAAATAAACATTGTAATAGCTCTCAATAGTGTTAAAAGATAAAACTGATTCACTCACCAGTGTTTCCTGCTGATAAAATGTTTTTAAACACGTGTTTCAGGTAACTTAGGATGAAGCCAATAAAAGCCAGCTGGAGAGCACTAAAGGCTTAGAAAAGTGGCAATAAAAGTTACCTAATTAAAAAGGAGAATTGTTTTCAATAATTGGGGTTATTCCCTATAAATGTACCATAAATGAAAATCGGGTTTTATCCCACTTGTTATTATAAATATAAAAACATAAAAAAATTGGGTTTTATCCCATTTATTTATTTAAAACATTATGGTGTTTAACTCTGATGAAAATATTTCCCAACTACAGTCCTGATGAAACTTTCCGCTGCCAAATTTATAAACACCTATACCACCGAAACTGGCTCACGGCCGCGCGCTCCCAGGGTAGGGGTCGGGGGTTGTGACAGAAGGTGGTATCAGAGCCATGCCACTGGTTTAAGCCCTTTAGGTGTTCTTCCAATACCTAAACCCTTAACCATTTGTGTTAGGAAATTAATATCTTATGTGTTATCACGTGAACATAAAATCTTAACATGTTTATTATGATTTTTATGTTATTTCATGAATTTTGAATTCCCAATATGTGTTACCCATATCTCTATTTTAAAAGTTATGATGTATTATATATAAATGATATATATTAATAATATAATGTCTTAGTAAATTTTGTGATATCTTATATATCTATCATATCCATATATATATGTGGGAACATAATGCAATATAAATTTTATAGTAATAATAGAATATTAATATTAATATTTTAGTATTAATAAATGCAATTCAGATATGATACTTTGTAAAATAGCATAATTTAAATATTTAGATAATATGTATTGTACCTAAATGATTTTTACAAATTCTCAGGGTATGTAAAATAGACTATAAAAAGGGAATATATTCATAATATAATATTCAATTCTGTATCTTCATATTTATGTAAATAAAACTTAAAATAAATTATAATAATATTATGATATTGATATTAATATCTTAACCAAAGATGTAAATTCACACCTTTAGGTACGGTATCACTATATAAAATATTATTCAATGAAAGTACGATATTTTATGATATAATAAAAAAAAAAGTTTTACTCAATTTAAAGATATGTATTTATCAAAGTTTTGATAACACATATAATTATATTAATTTTGTTAAAATATAATGTTTCGGCATTATTTGAAAACAATAATTAAAATCCTTTGTCAATCACTTATTAATTCTTTAATCGTATTACTAAAAATTAAATACGTAGATTATTCATCAAAATTTGATAAATTACGTACTATTCATAAATTATATATATAGTCAATATTAATGATAATTAACATGCTAGAGAAATTTTTAATAAACGCTCCTTAAGAAAAGTCTTTAATATGTACTGTCATTATTTATCCTCATTATTATTATAATACAATATTATTAAATTCTGTTTTAAATTAAAACTAATAATAATAATGATATTTTGGAAAAATAAAATAATTGGCTCTTGAATAAAGCTATGTTGAAAGAATTTTATAAAACAAATTTCTTAATTTAGTTTATACAAATCATAAACAAGAATTATTGTAGTTCGTAATTCATACGACAATTTTAAAACTTAAGCGCGCGCGCACACACACACACACACACACACATATATATATATATAGGGAGAAGATCATGCGAGAACCACCTCTTATTGCGAGAACCGCGAGAACCAATGTGAACACAACCAAAAATGCCTAAAAATAGCTAAAAATCACACAATTTTTTTAATATTTTTTATATAAAAATCGCTACTTTTCGAAGCCAAAAAATTAATTTTTTTTGCCACTAAAAGTAGTGATTTGAGCATAAAAAATATTAAAAAAAAATTTTAGATTTTTTTTTTTAATTTTTTAGGTTTTTTTGGGGTTTAGTTTTTAGCATTTTAGCTTGGGGGTGGGGGGGGGGGGTTAGGTTTTTTTTGGGGGGGGGGGGGGGAGGGTATAGGTTTTGGGGGGGGGGGGGTTAGGTTTTTTTAGGTTTTTTTGGGGTTTTTGTTTTTAGCATTTAGCTTGGGGGGGGGGGGGGGGTGGGGGTTAGGTTTTTTAGGTTTTTTTAGCTATTTTAGGTTGTGTTCACATTGGTTCTCGCGGTTCTCGCAATAAGGGTGGTTCTCGCATGAACTCCTCCCTATTTATATATATATACAATGGAAGATATAAAATATTTTATAAGACAGTATTTATGAAACAAGAATAAGTATAACAACTTGATACTGTAATGCCTATATATCACTTGGAAATAGCCTAAACCTATTTCTTAGATTATATATAAATTAGATATGTGTATATTTTATATAACTTGTATCAATAATGTTCCATCTATGCAATAAAGACATGTACAAAAACATTTAGTACAGTATAACGATATGGTTTAAAATATATGTACATATATCTCAAAAGAAACAATTTTTAATATTTGATAAGTTTAATTCATTTCTTAAATTATATGTACATATATTCTAAGATGAGAATGATACTTTATATTAAATTTTGTATTCTCTGTTGTGATTCTTTAATAAATAGATATAATAAAATAAGAATTTGAATTAACCAACCTATTAGTTAAAGGTTAAAATGGTCTAAAAGAATCCAGAAAATTTATAATTTTAATAAATTTATTCCTTTTGATAAAATTCATTTTATTCCAAAATATTGTGTTCAATGAATTAATATAAATTTATTTTGTTATTATAAAGGAATAACCAAAGTTATGGGGATAAACATGATGATTAACACAATCAATTATGTAATCGGATTCTTATAATTTGATATTATATTACAGGAAATTTTAAACTTTATATTTATACGTATATATATACAAGATACAATTCTCCTAGTAATATATATACAATATAATAATCAAATGTCTTTTGTAGAAGGACAAGCCTTTATATAACAGAAGAAACAAACCTACATGTTTACTCAAAATTTATTCTTTAAAAGATACCTAAGGATATCTGTATTAGCACCATCTCTTGAAAAACAATAAATGGGTCAATGACAGAAAACCTCAGAATTTCATATAAAGCTTTTATCTTTATTGAATACCTATCCCGCCATAAGCCCTGGAAATATAATTAAATTAAGGCAATATAAAAGCTATTACATCAAAGGAAGAAACAACACATATAAGATATGCATTTTCCTTATATTTTGATAAGATATATAGTAAGAGAAAATGTTAAAATATAACATGCATATATGTTACCCTAAAATATATAATTATCAACACATAATATTGATAAGTATGACTATATTTGTGCTAAACATGGTTTGAGCAACAAAATATGCCTGTATAATTGTTGAATTCTATGATATCTGAACGTGTTTGTAATTCAGATGTCAAAGGAAATAGCATGCGATCAAGAAATTCAGGCTAATAATGAAAAATCTTTGGACAAAAGTACTATAGAAAATATAATAGCACAAGGAATATCAAATGCCATACCCTCGATCACAGAAGCTATTAAGATTTATGTGCCGATAAACGAGAATCCTACTATACACTATAAGCATACTCATCACTTTAAACCTAACCCTATTAACAATGGAAGTCATGATATTCGTATCAAAACTCCATCCTCCAAGTGAAAGAAAACCACAACCTATAACTACTCTTATAAGGAATTCTGCTCTGACAAAACCAATGAGAACCAAGAAGCGGGATCATCAATCACGCAACATACCTGCAACAACTATAATCAGAAAAGTTCAAAAAGACGCCATTCTAGGAAAATACACCGGTGTAGTTTTTGCAAGAAGGCTGGACATGCAGAGGAAGTATGTAGAAAGAAAACCAACGTCTGTTTCAACTGCGGAGATCCAGGCCACATTCGTCCCTACTGCCCGAAACTATCTAAGGCACCCGAAAACAAAGATCGCAACCTAGATGAAGCTAAGGAAAACGCATAGATGTTTACAACACCGGAGGCAACATCAACTTTTAGAATAAACACCTTTATGTTTTGTCTGCACTTAAGTATTAGTTGACTTTTGATTCCAATCAAAACTTCATCAATAAAAGGTCTTTATTTTTCTTTTATAAGAGCCAACTCTTATTTGTCTCATCTCTTGACAAATTCCTATGTCATACGTGCATTGCTTGCCATACATGTGAATTCACTTCAAAAGACCATTTATTCTTGAATTCTAATAAAATATTTTGTTATACTCACTCTGATAATCTATATGATTACACAATGCTGATTTTTGATATCAAGTCAACAGATTTCTTGGAAAATTCCCTTTTCTTTTCAGAGTTACTTTTCAAAACTACTTACCAAATTTTCATGGAAACCATTTCTTGCCAAAACATATATCCATTGTTGGAATATGTCCAAACCAAGCTCAATTGTTTGAACTTGTTCACAATATACATTCAATTCAAAATCCCATATGATGAATTGAGATCATCATATTCGAGATAATCTCATTGTTTGAACCATAGTAAACTTGTTTAAAGTTTTCGATTTTGATGTATCATTTGTTAAAACACGACACCTTGTGGTGACGATTTCTTTGAAACTTGAACTCCTTTCACGCCTGAGGTACGAATTTATCTATTTATTGATTCATTATCCTAAACTAGTCTTAATACAATAGTGTGTTAAGATAAAGGTACCTAAATTCTTATTTCAACGTACCTCCAACATTTCTTTCATCTTTGAATTAATCCTACAATATTCATTTCTTACTTCATATGAACAACCTATCTTTTGAATATCCAGATTCACGTTATTAAAACTTTCAGTCAATTTCGAGAACGGTGAATTCGTTCGATCACCGTAATCATTGAATTCTTTCAATCATTACAACACCTTGCGGTGTCTGTGTAAATTGTAGCTTGGACTAATTAATATTACTAATCATATCAGTTCATACTTAATTTGTTTGACTCATCATTCAAGTAGTATGGATACAATTATGTATTAAGACAATGATACACTAAATTCTATTGTGTTTTCGGTGTATCTCTGCCATTTCAATATATGTCACTGATTTTTGTTATGATAGTTGACAAATCATTTTTTTCTTACTTCTATTCTCATTTGATATTGTTAGTCTACCTCAATTGATGATCAAAGTAAGTTCTCTTTTGACCTTGAATCCTCTTATTTCTGAAAATCATTGCATTTCGAATTTTATGTATATCAAATCTCTCTATTGACTTGTGAAATTAGTTACCTTGATAATGATATCATTTCATTCAGTTAACATTAATTCCTAAAACTAAGTTTTAAGACCATTGAATTCCAATTATCCTATGATATCTTTTAATTCTATCCTAGACACCTTGATAATCAACTAAAAGAAGTGACGTAACCCCGAGAAGATATCATAGCCCAAATCTCGAGGACGAGATTTACGCTATGTTCCCGAGTTTCATTTAACAAGGGAAGAGAAAGGAATTAAAAGGAAGCGAGTAAAAAATGTGTTCCAGAGTTTTTTTTAAGAAGGGAAGTGGTGAGAAAAGAAAGGAAACAAGGGGATGATTGATGCAAATAATCATCCTCCCAATTTGGAGAGATTTGGTGAGAAAAGATTATTATGAATCTAAGACTTTTTTAAATTTCCTAAATTACCCTCTAATTCATTGTGTGTTTACATAGATGTTTTTTGTTAAAAGGGTATAATAGTAAAATTGTAACTTTCTTTTCTTTTCCTCCCAACTCGGGAACACATAAAATGTTTAATTTCTGTTGGAACCTGAAGGTTTATTCATGTAGGTTAGCATAGTTTGAGGGTTGATTATGTTTATGTTTAGTTTACTTGTATGGGCCGGTTTTGTTAGTGTTTGGGTCTTTGGTCTTGTGTCGCATTGAGCTTAGATTATCGGTCCAGTTGTTATGTATATAAGCACATCACAACCTCATTATTTAGGGTTGTTGATTGCGTGGATAGTGGGGCGACACAAGGAGCCAGTTGCGAGTTCTTTTGCAAGTTCTTGTATCAGTCTACGTTTATCGTTGAATGCAAGAATTCATTGGTTTGTGATTTCTATTGTTCTAGATTATTTATCTTTATTATCATTATATAATCTTGAATCATCTTGTGATTGATTTCCGCTCCTTCACAAGATATTGTTGATATCATTGATTGATCCTGCAAGGGTTTTACAATTGGTATCAGAGCCAAGAAACCATTCTTGGTTCGGTTTTGATATCAATCAGATTCAAGATTAAGCTGTTATTACTAATCGGTTTGTGGTGATTGTTTTGCAGCGATATATTTAATCTGTTCTTGACAGATTCATCGAAATAATACTAAATTTGGTTTGTTGATTTCTGGAAAAGGTGTTTGCTGATTTTACGGAAAGTTGGTGGTCAAGAAATTCAAAGATTACGATATCTTTGAATTTTGGAAGTGCTGGAAATCCGGGATTACGAGTCAACAGTTCTTATCTCTTATCTGTTTTGCAGGTTTCGACTCGCAATCATCTAGTTGCGGCTCATCACGTTCCAGTTACGACTCGCAACCATCACGGTTACGGTTCATCCTGTTTCAGTTACGACTCGCAACCAGAAGTCAGTCTCCACTCGCAACCGAAGCTGTTACGACTCGCAACTTTGGTTTCGGCTCATCCTGTTTTTGTTACGACTCGCAACCACAGCAGTTACGACTCGCAACCACAGCAGTTACGACTCGCAACCACAGCAGTTACGACTCGCAACCACAGCAGTTACGACTCGCAACCACAGCAGTTTACGACTCGCAACGACACTGATCTACGGACTTTTGGACTGTTGACCTTTGGACTTAAAACAAACTTAATTAATTAATTAACTGATTAATTAATCATGTCATCTAACAACAGTGAACTGTCCGCCCTTAAAGAACAACAAGAATTGGATTCAAAGCTTGGTACCACAACACGCATTCCTAGGTTAACTGATGCTAATGATTTTCCTGAGTGGAAGTGGCGTTTTGAAAATCATCTGAAGGTTAAGGATTATAAGCTGTGGCGTAGCATTATGCGAGGTCCTAGGGAAATTATGATGGAAAGCTCAACTGAACCAGGTCTTAAAGTAAAGAAACCTAGGGATCAGTACACTGAAGATGATGTGCTCATAGTTGAAGAAGATGATCGAGCTCTTTCCTACTTAACCATGGGTTTGGGTCCTGATATTGCTGTTGGCTTTCGCACCTGCAAATCTGCCAAAGAATTATGGGATTCTCTGATCGAAGTATATGAAGGAAACGAAGATATGAAAGAGAGCCGAAGAAATCTGCTACAACAAAATTTCAACAACTTCAACCATATTTATGGTGAAACGGTAGACAATCAGGTTCAGAGGTTTGTGAAGCTGATTACCCAAATGCAAATGGAAGAAATTCATACAACAAATGCATCCACAAATCGCCAACTTCTTAATGCACTACCAAAGAGTTGGGATCATCATGTTGCTATGATCAAGAAGACTAAAGATCTCGCTCGATGCACTCTGTCAGAGATGATCTCTCACATTAAGGCATGCGAACTGGATGATAAGCAAAGAGAAACAAATTACAAGAACAGTATGCTAGCTGCTGGTTACTCCATTGCTCCCGCTTCCTCTAACAACAGCAACACAACATTATTGTCTCAAGGTGGTTTTCAGATGTTTCGAAATACTTCATCCGCTACTCCAACTTCAGCTAAGGTGCACTCATCTGGATCCACTAATCAAGTCGTCTCTCCAGTCGTCTCTCCAGCTCCTTCTGCTTCAATTCCAACTGCTGCTTCTGCTTCCGCTGCTAACAACGAAATGATAGCCTTCTTTGCTAAACAATCAAAGGAAAACTTGGATATTGCAGCTTCAGTGATCAACTGTTTGAATGCTTTTATTGCAGGAAAACTTGACCCACCAAAGTGGTGTTCTGATGATCTGAAACAGATTCATCCAGATGATGTTGAAGAAATGGACATCACCTGGCAGATGGCGATGGCAGCTTTCAGAGCCCAAAAGTTTGTGAAAAGAACAGGTAAAAACAAGTGGGGAAATGCATGGGATGGAGCTGCTAAAGTGCCTTTTAATCTTCGTTGCTTCAACTGTCATGAGGAAGGACACTATGCTTGAAACTGCCCACAGCCACGTATAAACAGAGACCAAACTCCTGCAACTCCTGCCCAACCTGCAACTCCTAATCGAGAAAGAGCTCTTGTGACCACTACAAGTATAGCAGATGCTGCTGCTTCTGGAAGTCCTGTGCCGCAAGGATTAGCTCAAGCACTGGTGGTTCAGCCCAACGTCAACTTTGATTGGACTTCAGAAATTGAGCGTCTGAACATATCAGCTCCAGAGAATCAAAATGCTACATCCAACATTGCTTTCATGACTACAAGTGAACATAGCCCAAAGCCAGAGGAAGAGACTGTAGCTGATGATTTTGCTTTCATGACTCAAATTCTTTCAGCTCCTGTTAAAGGTCTCACCAAAGAAGAGGTAATTTCTGTTTTCTGTACTCCTGAGTGTAGGGAAAGGGTTGAGGCTTACAGAATACACAACGCTGAGCTCATTCAAGATTATAATGACATAAAAAATAAAAATTTTACTTTGTCTAAAAATGAGAAGCTTTATAAAGAAAAGATTGAAGCTCAGCGAAAAGACATCATCAAACTAAAGGATGATGTGAGTGTAAAAACAGCCCATTTCCTAGAAGCTCAAGAAAAGGTATGCATTTTAACTAAGGAACTGGAAGATATTCAAAACAGATATCAAATTAATGAATTAAATTTCAAGAAGTTTGATTCTTCCAGTAAATTGGTTAAAAATCTTTGTGATCAACAACTTGCATACAAGGAAAAGAAAGGGTGTGGTTTGGGTTTTAATAAGGCTCCTCCTCCTTATAATGACAATTATACTTATTTACCTATGACTGAGGAGGAGATGGAAAATGAAAGTAAAATGACTTATGGTCCCAAAAATAATAAGTCATCGTTAAATGACAGACAAATTGAGAAAAGGAAGTCTGCTCCATTGAATTTTGTTCACAAAGGCACAATTGATCCTAATGTTTCATCTTCGTGTGCAGATGATAGCTCTGAAGTAAAGTGTGATGATGTTCATGGGAGTGAACCGGTTATTAGTTCAAATGTTTCTGAACCATATTTTGAATATTATTCTGAACCAACTGAGTCGGACATTGCTTTTACTAGTTCTTTGTTTGCTTCGTTTTCAGCTTATGTTTCGTCTTGTGAGCCTGATGTTTTGGGCAAAACTGATAATGTTTGTGTGGATGATTTGAACAATAAGTGTGGTGATGGTTGTTTTTCAACTAATGTTTGTGATCCTAACATCTCTAATGTTTCAGCTTGTGAAAATGTTTGTGAAAATGTTACAGGTGAGGTCCCTCAGGATGCATTCAGTGAAACCACTGAAACGACTTCTCAAGAAAATCAAGAGTATCCTGATTCTTCTTCCGAATCTGTCTCAGTGGGTGTCCCTAATGTTGAATCTAGTGGGACCCCATTGGAAACTGTGTTAAACAATGAACCAGAATCTGTGTCACATGATAAATGCTCTGAGAAAATGCATATTGATGAAACTTCTTTAGGCTCAGAAAAGGAACCTGAATCAGTTTCACATGACAAATGCATTGAGGAAGAGCATATTGTTGAGACTTCTTCTTGTTCGGGAAGTGAACCTGAATCGGTTTCAGATGAGAAATGCCTTGATAAAATGCATTTGGATGAAACTTGTACATGTTCAAATTCGGAATCAAGATTAAGTAACAATGAAAAGGATGCTGATCTAAGAGAGAAATCAGTTGAAGAAAAGTTGTCTAAAGAAAAACCACAAGTCAAACATGTTCAGAAAACTAAAACGTCAAATCACACGAAATCAAGCAAACAGAGTCAAAACGTCAAGAATATTCAAAATGTGAAACGTCAAACATGTTTTAACTGTGGCATTGCTGGTCACATTGCCAGAAATTGTGGCAAACTCCCAAGGACACCGAACAAGAAAACATCAGAGCGAAATCAGAAGGTCACGTCTAATCGATATCACTGTTCGAAGTCCATGATGTCTGCAAAGACTACGACAATGAAGAACACCTATCACAGGACTAGACCTTCTGATCAGGATTGGAATGCAGCCAAACGCTATAATCAATATCAGAATAGACAAACAAATTTTCAGCGAAATCGAAGTAATTCTTTTGGTAACGCTTATGAAAGTTTCAGTTCTAACTGGTCAAGACAGTTTTGGAAACCTAAAGCTAATGGCATGCAATCCAATTCAATGAAATCATGTCATCAAAATGTCGCAAAAAGGGATGTTTCAAAATTTCTGAATAAAGATAATTTAGTGTGGCAGAGAGTGACGTATATTGATGCACAAGGAAAACCCAGATCCACTATGGGCTGGGTTCCTAAATCTAACTAATCCCGCTAATCGTGCAGGAACAGCTGTGGAGGACTACCGTGCGCCTCTGGTACATGGATAGTGGCTGTTCCAGGCACATGACAGGAGACTTATCCCAACTGGAAAATATCAAAGAGTTTAATGGTGGATATGTCTCATTTGCGGGAGGAGAGTCAGGCAGAATCACGTTAAAAGGAACTGTTCGAAACGGTGTCTTAAGTTTTGAAAATGTTAATTATGTTCCAGAACTGAAACACAATCTGTTAAGTATTTCGCAGATTTGTGATCGAGGGAATTCAGTTCATTTCACGAAGAAGGGATGTCATGTTCTTAAGCCAGGGATTATTATTCCAGAAGATTGGTTCTTGATGACGGCTGAAAGGAAAGGTAATGCTTACGTCATTGATATGAACAAGAAACCGTGTGAAGAGATCACTTGTCTATTTTCAAAAATTTCGGAGCATGATGGTCTGTTGTGGCATCGTCGACTTGGGCATGTGAATATGAAAAATCTGAACCGTCTAGCTAAAGGTCAACTGGTACGTGATCTTCCAATCAAGGACTTCATGTTGGTGGAGAAATGTGTTGCTTGTGCTAAAGGAAAAGCTCATCGAAAACCTCACAAGACTAAACCAGCACCTTCAACAAAAGCTGTACTCGAATTACTTCACATGGATCTTTTTGGTCCAGTAAATGTGCTGAGCATTGGGAAGAAAGCTTACTGTCTGGTAATCGTCGATGATTACTCTCGCTACACTTGGGTGTATTTTCTCAGCCACAAAAATGAAACTGCTGTCTTGGTAAAACAATTCATTACTTTGGCTGAAAATCAAGCGAGTACTAAGGTGAAGGCTATTCGATCAGACAATGGGACAGAATTCAAGAACGTTACTTTGGATACTTTCTGCATTGATAAGGGAATCGATCGTCAATTCAGTGCGCCTCGAACTCCACAACAAAATGGAGTGGCTGAAAGAAGGAATCGTACTCTCATTGAAGCTGCACGCACTATGCTGGCTGATTCAAAACTTCCTAGCTTCTTTTGGGCCGAAGCAGTTAGCACGGCTTGTTATATCCAGAATCATGCTTTAGTAAACAAACGTCACATGAAAACCCCTTATGAGATTCTGGAAGGACTTAAACCTTCGGTTTCACACTTTCGTATCTTTGGTTGTCCATGTGTATTATTACTAATGGACTCAAATGGAAAGTTTGAAGTCAAAGGTGACGAATGTTACTTTGTTGGATATGCGAAAGGCTCTGCTTATAGGGTATACAACAAAGTAACTAAAAAGGTCGTCGAGTCGTGCAACATTGAATGGCTTGAAGAGAATGCTACGGACGCTAGAGTTGGTCCAGATTGGTTATACGATTATTCTGCTCTGTTTAAATCATTTAACATTTTGTCAAGTGATGTTTCAGTTGCAGGTGTGTCTATTCCCAAACAACCATTGTCGTTTGAAGATACGGAAGACGAAGCACAGATGCAAGATAGAGTGAGGCATCATACCATTGATCCACCGGGAATGGTGTTTACGCAACATCCTACACCAAATCCGACGGTCAATCGATCTCCTGAGGGTGCATCAACTAGTGACTCTGCTTTATTTCCTGAACCAATTCCTGAGGATTGTGTTGTCACTTCTCCTGTAGTTCATACTACTACAGCACCTAATGAGGGGGAGTCCAGCAACACCACCACTGAAGAGGAGACTGTACCTGATTTGGCCATACCTACGAGCGTTCAACGCAATCACCCAATCGAGAATGTGATTGGTCCTGTAAATGCAGGAATTTTGACCAGGAGTCAAACAGGAACCATTAACACTTGCTTATATTCTTGTTATCTTTCTCAAATCGAACCTAAAACTATTGATATAGCTTTGCAGGAACCTGGCTGGGTAGATGCTATGCATGAAGAGCTGAACCAGTTTGAAAGACTTGGAGTATGGAAGCTCGTCAAGTTGCCAACAGGAAAACGTAAGCTTGGAACTAGGTGGGTATTTCGAAACAAGCAGGATTCTGCAGGAGTCATCGTTCGAAACAAAGCAAGGCTGGTGGTTCAGGGATTTAGACAAATTGAAGGACTGGATTATGATGAAGTATATGCTCCGGTTGCAAGACTTGAAGCCATCCGAATCTTTTTGGCTTACGCGTCATACATGGGATTCACTGTTTATCAGATGGATGTCAAAACCGCGTTTCTCTATGGAAAGGTGAAGGAGGAAATTTTTGTCGAGCAACCACCAGGGTTTGTGCATCCAGATTATCCTGACTATGCTTACAAGCTAGACAAGGCACTGTACGGGTTACACCAGGCTCCTCGAGCTTGGTATGCCACACTAACAGAGCATCTGTTGGCTCATGGGTATACACGTGGCACCATAGACCAGACTTTGTTCATCAAGAAAGTAGGACGTGATCAAATCTTGGTTCAAATCTACGTTGATGATATCATTTTCGGATCTACAAGTGAGGATCTTTGCAAGGAATTCGAGGGAGTTATGAAAAAGAAGTTTGAAATGAGTGCTCTTGGGGAAATGATACTGTTTTTGGGTCTACAAGTCAAGCAGAGTTCACAAGGAATTCTTATTCATCAAGGGAAGTATGTGGATGATGTGCTGGCAAAATTCAAATTCACGGACGCTAAGCCTGCTGAAACACCTATGGCAGAGAGACCACTATTGACTGAAGATGAAGAAGGAGAGTCTGTCAATCAACGTCAATATAGGTCCATGATCGGGTCATTGATGTATCTCACAGCTAGCCGTCCGGACATTATGTTTGCTGTTTGCAACTGTGCACGCTATCAGGCTAATCCTAAAACTTCTCATCTTACTGCTGTTAAAAGGATCTTTCGGTATCTTAAAGGCCGACCTCGGTTTGGCCTGTGGTATCCGAGGGATTCCAATTTTGACTTGTTTGCTTTCTCTGACAGCAATTTTGGAGGTACTGACAGTGACAGGAAATCTACATCTGCGGGATGCCAATTTTTGGGTGATCGGCTCATTTCTTGGCAATGCAAGAAACAACAAACAGTGGCGATATCTACAGCTGAAGCCGAGTATGTTGCTGCTTCTGCGTCTTGCTCTCAAGTGGTGTGGATGCAACATCAATTGCAGGATTATGGTTTGACTTATCTTAACACTACTATTTACTGTGATAATGATGCTGCAATACAAATTGTTCGAAATCCTGTCTTTCACTCCAAAACCAAGCACATTGATATTAAAGTTCATTTTATCCGAGACTGTTTTGACAGAGGTCTTATTACTCTTGACCAAATCGACACCGATGCAAATGCTGCCGATTTGTTCACCAAACCTGTCAGCAGCTCAAAATTCAGAGTGCTTGTGGATTTTCTGAAAATGATCCGTTTTACTGATTGAGCATGTTTTTGTTTTTCGTAGATAAATTTGTTCATAAAGTTTTCTATTCTTAGGTAGTTTTTATTTATGCTCAAATTTAGGGGGAGAATTTCTGAAAAATACAAAAACATTAAAAAATTGAAAAAATACAAAAACATTAAAAAAATTGAAAAATACAAAAAGAGGTGTGGCAAGACTGGGAAATGAAATAAATTTTCACTTTATGGTCGAGGGCTGACTCATGTAAGACCAGTATCGAAATAGTTTGACTCTAGTATGATGTGTTGGTAGGCTCTATCCTTAAGACTGGAAACATTGACTGCTTCTGTTTAGAACTAAAAATTGTACATGACCTCAGGAAAGAAAGTCACTTGGAATTAGCTCATTTCTATTTGAATGTTTGTATGTTGTCCCGATACACACAATTTTGGTCTGACTCTGAAATCTTCTCTGAAAAAGTCGTGTATCTCCTCTGCTGCATCCAGATATATGCTGACCTGGAGGTGCTAGGCAACGACAGCTTCTGCTGCATCCAGATACATGCTGACCTAGCTGTACGTTGTCGCGCTATAGATCAATTAAACACCCGAAAGAGGCCCTCTAGTGCCCAAAAGAAACCCTATAAACCTATGTCAAATTGAGAAAAACTCATTTGATCTTGTATATTATATCATCTCTACTTAAGATCTATTCTGTTCTCTTCTCAACCTAGTCCCAGTTAAGATTTCAGAGATCTGGATTGGACTTGTGAAACATGTGGTAGGGAAGCTACTTGCATGATAGAGTGTGCTGTTATAATTTCGGGATTTGATTAGTATTTGTTTTGAGTGTTCATTGTTAAGATATCAAAACATGATAAATTGAGTTACAGACAGTTATATGGAAAAGGTCTAGGGAGATGAGTTTAAGAGGACAAGTATACTGGCAATTGTCTAGATCATTCAGTAGTAGATCCGTGTTGATAAGTGAAGTCGAGCCCGAAACCTTGTGATTTGATCCCTGAGTATCTATGCAAATTTCCTTATTTTATTTTGTAAATATTTTGTTATTTATTTTTGTTTTTAGGTTTTATTTGCAAACAATGCTCAAAAGGTTTAATGGATTATTTTCATTAAAAATTAAATCAGTTTTGAATTGGGTTAAAAATTGGTTGATAAATCTGTTTAGTCAAGAGCCCATATTTGTCAAGCCCAAATGTGTTAAATCTGTGAGCCCAAGAGTTAAAGGCCCATGATCTGTTTTGTGGTATAAAAGGGCGGTTGCGAGTCGAGACCTCATTTCTCACTCGCAACCAAGTCTGATTCTCTCTCAAGCTCCGGTGATCTATTGAAGATTCCGATTCAATCTCCGGTTGCGACTCATTGATCATCAAGGTATAATGACGTCATTATTCAAGTTTTTGCAGGAATTATGAATGATTGTTGAATATTCCGATGAAGATTTGAAGATTCCGATGAAGATTTGAAGTTTCCGATGATGTTTCCGATGAAGTTTTGAAGATGTTTGACTCGCAATCAAGAACACTTATGACTCGAAACCAGGGGTTACGAGTCGCAACCTCAAGATTGCGACTCATGGTTGCGACTCGTAGACAACTGGTTGCGACTCATGGTTGCGACTCGAGACCTTTTGGTTGCGACTCATGGTCTCGAGTGAACAGTAACAGTGTTTGTTTTGGCTTATTTTTATCACTGTTATATTTGAAAGTTGGAAACTTATTTGAGTTATGTTATGTGCAGAAAGATGGACTTGAAATTTATATCTTCACACAATCAGGTCGGATATTTGGCTCCTCCACCAGAGAAACACAAGAAGCTGTACACGTCATTGATGAAAGGCTTAAATAACTGTCGGATTGTTCATGCTCTTCGTGAGAATCCGGTTGTTTATGAAGATCTTATTCAAGCTTTTTGGAAGAGTGCTAAAGTAGAAGTCGTTGATGGAAAGGGAGCTATCGTTGCTGAAATTCAAGAAAAGAAAGTTATAGTGACTGAGCAGATGATTAGAGAAGTGCTAAGATTTAATGATCAGGAAACAGATCCTATAGAACTTCCAGCTGGAGCAGTAGAAGCAATCTTGCCTCGTTTGAGCTACGAAGGAAAGTTTCCACCCTTGGTAAAGAAGTTTGTGCATCCATACTGGCGTCTGTTGCTGCATATGTTTCTTGTGTGCATGACAGAAAATAGAGGGGGAATTGATCAGTTGAATACTACTCAGTCTGCGGCTGTGATTTGTGTAATTACTAATGAGCCGTTCAATTACTCAAAATATGTTTTGGAAGCTATGAAGAGAAATGCAATTGGACTTCGGAAGGATAAGTTTCTGATGTATCCGAGATTCTTGCAGATGATTCTGAATGATCAATATCCAGAATTGAAGAGATCTGGTAATACGTTGGAATTGAAACCAATGGGTCCATCATGTTTTGGTGCTCTTACTGCTAAGAAGGGTACTGAGAAGAAATATGAAGGTTTGATTAAATTGGAGAAGTTTGGTCAGTTTGCAGAGACGGAAGATGTTAGTGAAAATCCGGAAATAGCACAATCTGTTTCAGTGGATAGTGTACCTGCAAGAGCTATTGTTGCTGAAGAACATGATATTCGTATGGATGCTGAAGATCAGCCTGAGACAGAGATTTTAACAATAGACTCTGACGATGAAGGTGTTGAAATTATGTGTGATTCTGATGAAGATGAAGAGCTTCCTCCTGAAGCTGAAGTTGATACTGCTGTTTCTACTGTTCCACCCGTGATTACTGCTGAAAGTTTGGCTTTGTTACTCAAATCTGTAACTGACAAGATGGGAAATCCTCCTTCTGATCTTGCAGTGTCAAGTGAAAAGCCTAGTGAAGACCCAAAGGATTCTGATTCCATGCCATTGAAGCGGAAAAGGAGGGATCCTCGGCCCGGAATGTATGTTGAGCATAACAAAGATCAACCCGTAGTTACTGATGAAGATGATGAAGGTCTTTATGACTTCGAGTTTGAGAAGAATGTCACCGATACCACCGCTGCTACTGAAGACATCTTTGATTTTGATGCTGATGCTCAAAGAACTGATATGGATATTACTACTGATGATGTTCAGGTTACTAGTATTGAGGTTGATGCCAGTGATGAGACAACATTACCTAGTGCTACTGAAGCTGCAGGTTCTTCTAAAGTTGATCTTGATATGCCTAGCAGTTCAAGTGGTAAAAGACCTGAAGAGCCATTTAGAATGCCGTTTGATGATGATTCGAGTGATGAAGATGAGTTTATCAGCATGAGAGATATGAAGAAAAGAATGGTTGTCCTTGAGCAAGATTCCATTCATAAAGATGCGAAGATTATTCAATTAGAAGATATGGTTGTGAAGAAAGATCAACAGATTGAGCAACTTCAAGGAGATGTTAGTTTGTTGTTTAACATGGTGTATGATTTGCGTGGAAAGTTGGAGAAGAAATTTGGACAAGAGTTCTCAGATCCAACTGATGTTGAAAAAAGGAAAAAGGCGTTTGAAAAGGATGATGCTGAAAGAAGTGCTGCTATGGAACATTACTTTAGAAGAATCATTGATCCTGTTGCAGACAAAGAGAAAGCTGAAAGAATCAAGAAGAAGAGAGAGTTTGTAGTTATGAAGAATCGGAATCTAAATCCAGACGATGATGATGCTCATGCTACTCATCATTTAATGGATGTTGGTGAAACTCTCTATGATAAGGTTGGAAATCGTTCTGGTGTAGTTAGCTGGGGTTATGATCATGATCGTAAAAGATGGTGGATTAAAAGAAAAGTTGGACCTGTTGAGTGGTACAAACATCCAGGCCAGTTTCAGTCATTTACTAAAGTGGACTTGACAGACTTGTCTAGAGCACCTTATGTAGATGATAAGCCTGGAGGAGTTGGTTATAGGTTTTTCGAGAGGTTGAAGAGGGAGGTTCTTAAGGGTTTTCCTTCAATGCGTACTGCAGAGTCCATTGTTAAACCAGCTAAAGGCATTAGAGATCCATATACGAACAAGCGCTTAAAGATTGTACGCTGGCCTGTTACTGATAAAGAGAAGACAATTCCGTTGGTGAAAAAGATTCCAAAGGGTGCTCTAAAGACTTTACATTTTTGGTCTTATGATGAGCGCTTAGGGCAGGCAGTGATTGTTTGTGATGATGATGTGTGTTTTTACTTGGTGGATCAGATTGATTTACTGAACGTTGCTCATGAAGATTTGGAAGTGCTGGCTCGTCATCAAATTAGAGCTACTGAGAAATATGAAGAAATTGCCAAAGCTTGGACTAAAGCTGTTGCAACATCTATTCATATTCATACAAAGGGGTTCGGTGGTATTAAGGATCGGGTGCAAGATGATACTGAAGGTTAAAGTGTCAAAAACCTGCATGCATAAACCTAGGGGGAGATTGTTGGAACCTGAAGGTTTATTCATGTAGGTTAGCATAGTTTGAGGGTTGATTATGTTTATGTTTAGTTTACTTGTATGGGCCGGTTTTGTTAGTGTTTGGGTCTTTGGTCTTGTGTCGCATTGAGCTTAGATTATCGGTCCAGTTGTTATGTATATAAGCACATCACAACCTCATTATTTAGGGTTGTTGATTGCGTGGATAGTGGGGCGACACAAGGAGCCAGTTGCGAGTTCTTTTGCAAGTTCTTGTATCAGTCTACGTTTATCGTTGAATGCAAGAATTCATTGGTTTGTGATTTCTATTGTTCTAGATTATTTATCTTTATTATCATTATATAATCTTGAATCATCTTGTGATTGATTTCCGCTCCTTCACAAGATATTGTTGATATCATTGATTGATCCTGCAAGGGTTTTACAATTTCCTTTCATTTCCTTTTCTTTTCATTAAACTTGGGAACACGAATATAATCACATCTTTTCCTTTCCATTCCCTTATAATTCCACTTCCTTTCTCTTCTATCGTTAAATGAAACTCGGGAACACAGGCTTAAAACAAGGTGGGGAGGATGTAACATTCCCAAAATTTCAAATTTAAAATAAAGTTGAATTAGGTTACTATACTTAATGTGAATGCATTATATTGTTCAGGAGTTATACCCAAGATATAGCAACTCTCCTAAAATATTTCCGACACCTCTAATATATTTAGAATATCCTTAAGTGTCCTAAAATACACCCGTATACGAGATTTGACCCTATATACATTTAATTTCATAAAAATAAAATAAAAACAAAATTTTTGTGGCGCTCGCGGGCTGCGAAGGCATAGCCTTCGGCTTACGCGGGCCGCGACAGTTCAACATCAGGAGAAGACCCGGTGCCGCCATGTGTCGATGACTCAGCCACTTTCTACCTCCCTACTAGTCCTCGCGGGCCATGTAAGATCTTGGTGTGGTCTTCGCAGGGCGCGACAAAGCTCCTGAGCAGCCCTATAAATAGCAACGAAGGATTCAGTCGACAAACCGCTCATTCTCTCTTTCTCTCTCGAATTTTCTCATAGTATAAGCTATACTCAGGTATAATACCCCCTAATTAGCGAAGCTCTGCCTCGTTGTAAGTATTTTAAACCCCGATTACATATTAGATACGCTGCCCGATTGATCTAGTGCTCCGTAACGGCTGTCGAGGTTCTGCCCGACGTAGTCGTTGGAGTTCTGTCTCGGGGAGGGTATAACTAATGTAAATTGGGTTATTATTCTAACACGTGTGCATTGTTTAATTAATAGATTATAACCAGGAAGTCACCAAGGAAAGACCTAAAATAGCAATGTGAGTAATTCTTCTTTTTATAAACTGTTCTTACAAAACCTTAAATAATTTTAAATATAATTAGCAGTGATTGAGTCTTGTAATTCTTCAATTACTGCCGGTATTATGGGGTTTTGTATACATTACTTAATAATCTTCACAATTGGATAATGGGTTAGCCAATGTGTGATATGACCATAGCAACAGATTCGGTCGAGTGGCAAGTACTGAATGAGTAATTGTGTTGAAATAAACGTTGTAATAGCTCTCAATACTGTTAAAAGATAAAACTCTTCTTGATTAAACTGGGATTCACTCACCAGTATTTCCTGATGATAAAATGTTTTTAAACATGTGTTTCAGGTAACTTAGGGTGAAGCCAATAAAAGCTAGCTGGAGAGCACTGAAGGCTTAGAAAAGTGGCATTAAAAGTTACCTAATTAAAAAGGAGAATTTTTTTCAATAATTGGGGTTATTCCCTATAAATGTACCATAAATGAAAATCGGGTTTTATCACACTTGTTATTATAAATATAAAAACAGAAAAAATTGGGTTTTATCCCATTTATTCATTTCAAACATTATGGTGTTTAACTCTGATGAAAATATTTCCTAACTACGGTCCTAATAAAACTTTCCGCTGCCAAATTTATAAACACAGATACCACCGAAACTGGCTCACGGCCGCCCGCTCCCAGGGTAGGGGTCGGGGGTTGTCACAGATCTAGGTCCTTTAAATTTATTGATTAGTATCCTCAAAAAATAAGGTTTGCCCAATGCAGGAGACACAGAATGAATCCGGCCAACACACTGGTAACTCTTACGTACCTGCCAACATCTATCTTTAAGTATCCAAACAATTTTGGAAGGAAACTCAACATAAGTCAGCTTTCTAGCATCTTCATTTGTCTCATTCAACTTCATCCATTGCACAGATATTGAAGAAGCAACAACAGGCTTGCTTAAAACATTATCAATGTCATCATCCGCACCATACACAACATTCTGTTGGCCCGGCAAATGAAAGGGAAGCCTCATAACAGCAGGATACCTATAATGAACCTTATTAGAGAATATTCTCCAGGATGCCTCACACGCTGAAATATATCTACAATCATAAAACTCCTTGATCTCGTCTTTAGGCTTTTCCTTAATGGTTGAATTTGTATCACCAGAAACTACCGCAGTAGCCATATCAGGGCCTTTGTTAATGTACTTGAACAAAAATTTCACTGAACCAGCTTGATTACACCATTCAACATTAATGTGTGCTTGATATATTTTCCAGAGTCTTTTGTTATAAGGAACAACATTTCTGTTGTCTAATCTAACACTAGATTTTATAACTGTATAACCTGAATCTCTTCTTCTGTATACAGGAAAACCACTTGAAGCAATAGTTGTATGTGGTGTGAATTTCTTCGGAAAGTTTTTTGAACATCTTTTATCAACCATGCAAGGACAATTCAAATTAGCATTCCCACAAGGACCATGAATCATATAATCAGTCACAAGAGAATAAAGTTCAGGATCTTCTTTTTTATCGGGAATCTCAACAGAAATAAATGGATCTATGTGATCTATGGTTGGAAGTTTGTGATCGACCTTCATGAATAAGCATGCATTTATGTGCATGAGGAAGACCACGCTTTTGAAATTCTACTGTATAAACAACTAAATAAAAAGGAAAAATAAATAGATTTAGTAGTTGATAACCTTGATTACAAATATATATCAGAGGATAAGATGTGAAAACGAAATAACATACCAGTGTTAATCTCACCGAAATACTTAGAATCCTTCAAATCTTTGAGTAAGGAATCAAGCTTCATTTTGAACAATCGACACAATATGTCAGGCCTGTCTTCGGCTTTAATGGTTGAATCTTTTAGAAATATTTTTTACTTCTGGCCACTTAGGATTACACGTTATAGTTATAAAGAAATCAGGGTACCCATACCACTTACATAAGGCCATTGCATCGAGGTAATTTTGTTGCATGAATCTTGCACCACCAGTAAATGAAGAAGGAAGTATAACAGGCTTTCCAGTATCTGTTAAAACTTCCTTACCTTTAGATTTATGCTTTTCAAGATTCTCAAATGTTTCAGAGCGAAGGTTCGCTTGTTGCCTCCGGATGTACTTTAGTCTTTCACTCTCAATCATTGTGTACGCATCAACCAAAAACTGTTGTAATAACCATCGCCCATTTAAAATTAAGGAAAATCCATAAGTTCTATCGTGGATCCTACATGAAAAAAATTCTATCATTGTGCACTTTAGTTTTATTTTCCTTTGTGTGGACATAAAATCTCTATGAGGAATATCAACTCTATAACCATCATCACCATATGGGAAAAGTAATGGATATTGCAGAGTAAGATACGATGGGTGTAATTCGCTAATACGCTGGAGCATTCCCGACTGAGTCTCGACAATAATATCACGATGGTCTATAGCTTTATCTATGTCTCCGACAACCAAAGCAGCAACTTCAGATGTGGTGGGTAAGTTATATGTCCTACTGTCACGGCCCCGACCCGGTTTGACCCGTTTCATGAGCCGCGGGACAGAAATCCCGTGGTATTTAATTAACAGCGAAAGTTTTCTTCAGGATCTTTTAAAAACTGCAATTTCCCAATTATTTTATTTCACAACTCGGGATAAAATCCCGGTAATTTACAATCATAAGATTTCACAGAGAAATCTTTTTTTTACAAAACATGTTTCTTTATTTTATATTGAGCCACTTCCTTAAGCTTGTAGTGCTTCTCGGCACTTTTCCTTGATCACAACAGATCACCTGAAACATGTTTGAAAAAGGTTTTGTCAGCGGGAAATACTGAGTGAATCATTCTTTTTAATAAAATGACACGTTTGTTATAATTTACAGTATTAAGAGAGATTACAATGTTTCAGATATCAACCAACTACCCACATTATTTGTCATCGACTCGTTTCGGTGACTGTGGTCATATCACTATTGAGTCCTGTCACCCAATAGTGAAGAAT
The DNA here is from genome assembly GCA_030545235.1 of Helianthus tuberosus. Taxonomy (NCBI): domain Eukaryota; kingdom Viridiplantae; phylum Streptophyta; class Magnoliopsida; order Asterales; family Asteraceae; genus Helianthus; species Helianthus tuberosus. Next base: position 128,978,013 of record CM060360.1, read on the forward strand.
ATCACTAATTAGGTTCACCCACCTAAAGTGATAAAAACAGTAGTAATGTGCACAATACGCCACATACCGGCTGTAATTTGGTGATTACATAAACTTAATCACTGTAATTATAACTTTGAAAATATACATGATTTTGAAAGTAACTTGATAAAAAGAGAATGACTCACATTGTAGATTTAATTGAGCAGAGCCTAGCTTACTGATTAGCCTTTTTAACCTAAATTTAATAACAGGCACACAATTCGGTTAGTAACTTAATACAGCATTTACGATAACTCACGAGATTAAACCCTCACATCGAATGACAAAGTGCGATACTTAAACACCCATTGAATTAACAACGAATGACAAAGCATAAACCCTAATGTGGGCAGCACTTAAACATCCATTGGAAAGTTTAATCGATCGGACATTGAATCGTATCAGCGATCGAGTTATTACCCTGTATTGCGGCATCAATTCGTGATCCGTGTGTGTTTTTAGAAGTGTTTCTGCTATAACTCAGTCTACGTAACGAATTTCTTCGTCGTTTCAGTGCCAGAAATCAAGTCCCAGACTCTACTATTTATACACAAATTTGACCCCGGCTTACGGACCGTAAGCCTCATCCCTTACGGTCCGTAAGGGACATGAAGGGTCATAGGGTAGCCCCGTGTGTGTGTAGGCTTGCTGAGTTGACAGTTTCGTAAAATTCAATTTTGACAACGTTTTATGTGGATAATCGTAACTAGGGTTTACCCCCCCCTGAGTTTTAGGGGCCCTGATCTTGATTCTGATTATTCTGAAAATTTTAGGGTTTGTGCAGAATCACTTGGGTGTCTCAATTAGGGTTTCCTTTTAGACAATTAAAATAATAATTAAGATATTTTGATAGGAGTTATTACATTCTCCCCACCTTAATAAAATCTCGTCCTCGAGATTTACTGGAATAATTGAGGATACTTTCGCTTAATTTCTGATTCCAGTTCCCAAGTGTATTCGGGTCCTCTCTTTGAATCCCATTTTACTTTAACTAGCACTAGTCGTTTGTGCTTGAGAAACTTCACTTTTCTGTCTTCTATCTGAAGAGGTTTCTCAACAAATTTTAATTTTTCGTTTACCTCTATATCTTGGAGAGGTACTACCAAAGATTCGTCTGATAGACATTTCTTGAGATTGGATACATAAAATACATCATGTACTCAAGCTAACTCCTCTGGTAGTTGTAAACGATAAGCAACTGGTCCTATACATTGGATCACTGGAAATGGTCCTACGTATCTGGGACATAGCTTTCCTTTCTTACCGAATCTAACAACTCCTTTCCAAGGAGAAACTTTCAAAAGTACTTTATCTCATACTTGAAACTCCAATGGCTTTCGTCTATTATCTGCATAACTCTTCTGGCGATCTCTGGCCGTCTTCAGCCTTTCCTTGATTTGTATAATCTTGTCGGTCGTTTCTTGCACTATCTCCAGACCTGATAATTGACTTTCTCCTATTTCTGCCCAACAAACTGGAGTTCTGCACTTTCTTCCATACAGTGCTTCGAATGGGGCAGTTTCAATACTTGAATGATAACTATTGTTATAGGAGAATTCGATCAAAGGTAAGTGATCGTCCCAATTTCCACCAAAATCTATTACACATGCTCGGAGCATGTCTTCTAGAGTTTGGATCGTCCTTTCACTTTGCCCGTCTGTTTGTGGATGATATGCAGTGCTTAGGTTTAGTCGAGTTCCCATTGCTTCTTGGAAACTAGTCCAGAATTGGGAAGTGAAACGACTATCTCTATCTGATACAATGGAGAGTGGAACTCCATGTAAGGATACAACTTCATCTACATACAACTTTGCCAATCTTTCCATGCTAAAGGTTTCTTTCATTGGTAGAAAGTGAGCAGATTTGGTTAATCGATCCACAATTACCCAAATCGCATCATTACCTTTTCAGGTTTTGGGTAACTTAGTAACAAAATCCATTGTTATGAGTTCCCATTTCCATACAGGCATTTCTAACTGTTGTAATAGACCTGAAGGTTTCTGATGTTCTGCCTTAACTTGTGAACAAGTAAGACACTTAGAAACATATTTAGCTATATCCTTCTTCATGCCTATCCACCAGAAATTCTTTCTTAAATCTTGGTACATTTTATTGTTTCCAGGGTGTATGGTATACCTAGATTTATGGGCTTCTTCTAAAATCTTATTTCTTAATTCTCCCTGCTTAGGTACCCATATTCTTCTTTTGTGGAATCTCCAAATTCCATCAGCTTCTTGTTCTAATTCTTTTAATCTTCCTTTCATTCCTTCAGCATCATCCTTGATTGCTGTAGTTTGAACATTTTTCAATTGTTCCATTAAATCTAATTGTAGATTTAACCTAAGAGCACAGACTCGTCGTTGCTTCTCATGATACTTACGACTTAAGGCATCTATAACTACATTTGCCTTTCCTTCATGATATGGAATATCACAGTCGTAGTCACTTAGGATTTCCATCCATCTTCTTTGCCTCATATTTAACTCTTTTTGCCCGAATATATATCTTAGACTTTTATGATCTGTATAGATAGTAAACTTACTTCCATACAGATAATGTCTCCAGATTTTCAGGGCAAAAATTACGGCTCCTAATTCTAAATCATGAGTCGTATAGTTTTCTTCGTGCCTTTTCAATTGTCTTGAGGCATACGCAATTACCTTCTTGCGTTGCATCAGCACACATCCAAATCCTAGTTTTGAAGCATCACAATATACTTCAAAATCTTCAGTTCCTTCTGGTAAGGCTAAGATTGGAGCATTGGTTAATTTCTGTTTCAAAATCCTAAAGGCTTCTTCTTGTTTAGGTCCCCATTCAAACTTAACTGCTTTACAGGTTAGCTTAGTTAATGGTACAACTATCTTGGAAAAATCCTTAATAAACCATCTATAGTATCCAGCTAAACCTATAAAACTTCTAATTTCCATTGCGGATTGTGGAACCTTCCATTTGGTAATTGCCTCTATCTTAGCAGGATCTACATGAATGCCTTCGTGATTCACCATGTGTCCTAAGAATTGCACTTCTTGCAACCAAAATTCACACTTTGAGAATTTGGCGTATAATTTTTCTTTTCTTAACAAAGTTAAGAGTGCATGCAAGTGCTGACAATGTTCGTCCTAACTTTTGGAATAAATAAGTATATCGTCAATAAAAACAATAACAAATTTATCCAAATATGGTTTACAGATTCTATTCATCATGTCCATGAATGCTGCAGGTGCATTCATTAGTCCGAAGGGCATGACTGTAAACTCGTAATGACCATACCTAGTTCTGAAAGCAGTTTTAGGTATGTCTTCTTTTTGTACTTTCAACTGATGATATCCGGAGCGTAAGTAAATTTTAGAAAAATATCTAGCTCCTTGAAGTTGATCGAAAAGATCATCAATCCTAGGTAATGGGTATCGATTCTTAATTGTAACCTTATTCAATTCTCTATAATCGATACACATTCTCATCGAACCATCCTTTTTCTTAACAAACAACACTGGTGCTCCCCAAGGGGATGAACTAGGTTGTATGAATCCTTTACTTAGTAATTCATCTAATTGCTTTTTCAGTTCTAACATTTCTGTGGGAGCCAACCGATAAGGTGCCTTGGCTATCGGTATGGTTCCGTGAATTAGATGAATCCTAAATTCTACCTCCCTATCTGGTGGTAACCCTGGTAACTCTTCTGGGAATACATCTGGGTATTCCGAGACTATAGGAATCTCCTTAAGTTCTTTACCCATAGTACTAATGATTACTGAAATCATATATAATATTCCTTTCTTTCGTTCATAACTAGCAACTTTCATTACTGATATGAACTTCATGGGCTTACGTGGTTTATCTCCTGTAATCATAATTACTTCTCCGGTAGGTGCACGAATTTCTATGGAATTCTTATCACAAAGGATTCGAGCATGGTTGGCTACTAACCAATCCATTCCTAACACAACATCAAATTCGGCTAATTTCATAGGTAATAGGTTTGCAAGGAATTTATGACCTGAGAGTTCTATACTTTTCTTTTGCAAAACTTTATCTATGCTAACAGAATTTCCGTCTGCCGTTTCGACTGTAAAAATCTGCATAAGTTTGGTTAAGGGTAAGTTAAGATCTTGGCAGAATGAAGTATTTATATAACTTTGGTTTGCACTAGAGTCAAATAATACTTTTGCATACACGTTGTGGACTAAGAACGTACCCGCTATCACATCTGGAATGAGTTCCACTTCTTGAGTGGTCAGCTGGAATGCTCTGACATTCTTCTTTGTAGCTCCGTCAACTGTCTTGGCTTTGTTGTCTGCTGGTTTGACCAATTTAGGGCATTCTGTTTTGAAATGTCCTGCTTCACCATAGTTAAAGCAGACTATGGTTTTCCTTCTGCAGTTTTCTTCCCGATGTCCTACCACTTTGCAAAAATTGCAGGTTACATTACATCTTCTGTAATGTTTCTTTTTGCAATTCTTGCAGAATGGCGAAGTTGAAGATTGCCCTGTTCCTCTTCTTTTGAAGCTATTATTACCCATACGAAAGCCTTGGGTAATTTTCTGAGCCAATTCCTTTTTCTTATTTTCATCTCTTATGCGAACCAGTTCATCGGTTAAAGTAATAGCTAATTCTACCGCATCATCAATAGTACAAGGTCTCGTAGCTTTAACGATATTGCGAATTTCGCTAATCAGTCCCCAAATATAGCGAGAAATGAGTACCGGTGCTGGCGAAGCCAGTGTTGGTACCACTCTAGCATATTCAAAGAATGTCGAAGTATAACCGCGACAATCTACACCCATCATTCTATGGTTTAAGAACTTATTTGCCATTTGATCTTTTTCATATTCGGGACAGAATTTTCTTTCTACAAGACTCTTAAATTCTTCCCAGTTCATGGCATCAGCTATCATCCTTCCTTTTGCTTGTAACACCGTGTTCCACCATTCTAGCGCCCCTTCTTTAAAAAGATTTGACGCGTACATGACCTGATCATCCTGAGCACATTTACTTATTGTAATCACTGCCTCGATCTTTTCTAACCAACGCAGTGCTGCAGTCGCTCCTTCATTGCCTGCAAACTCAGAGGGTTTACAAGCAAGAAATTCTTTGTTAGTGCAACCAGGCGTTGCAGCTTTCATTTTCTTAGGGAGCGGAGCCTGCCGTGGATTATTATCATGATTAGTATGATTACCGCCTCCATTTACACTATTGCTGAAGTTATCTTCAGAAATACGTTTGCTAGGAATGATTTGTTGAGGTTCGATTGGATTTCTAACAGCAGCAACTATTGCTGGAATAGCATTGGCTATTCCCTGAGCAATAATATTTTCTATCTCTTGTCTATTTAGAAATTGATCCTCCGGGTGTTGCTCAGATTGATTAACCTCGTTAACTGGTTCATTATTAGTGTTTTCCATTTGATAATATATTTAATTTTATTTGTATCAAATAAATAACAATTATACACAAAATAATCATACTAATTTCACCATACACATATAGCCAAAACTATCGATTTCTCGATTTCCATTTATATTTAATAGTATGCTTCAATACACACCATTATCTTACACAAGTTTTATTTTAGGTTATTTCACAAGCTATATGATTATTATTGCTATTATACAACCACAGTCTCATAAACCCCTTATCCCTCGTCAGCTAATATTTTAATAACGGCGCTCCCTCTCATCATACTTCCAGGAATTCTGTTCTCCTACTTCCCGGATCCTATTTCCTGCATCCATTAACTCCTTGCCAGAGTGGCGGAGTTCAGCTAAATTCTAATTGATCATAGGTGGATTAGGTATAGGTTCTGGGTCAAATTGAGGAAGAAAGGAATAAGGACTATTGAGTAGGTTTTGGAATTGCCAATCATTCGTCCACCATTCGTCCATTCCTAGAGGTTGGGTGTGGATTATAGGTTCTGGGATTGCTGGTTCCAAGTTTATAGGGAGTTGAGTTTCAATAGGACGAGTAAAAAAATTTTCATTGACAGGCTGAATAGTATCACAACTTGCCAATATAAAATCTAGCTCTTCCTGCAATGTCATTTCCTGGGTTTGCTTAGAGCTTTCTCCAATTTCTATCTGGGTTTGTCTAGAACCTCCTCCAATCTCCATTTCTATTTGCTTAGAATATTCATCAAACTGTATTCCCATCTGCCTAGACTCTTCCCCGACTTCAATTCCCTTCCCTTTATCTAAAGGATTTTCTATTTTGGGAATCTTTCTAGGGAGGGGTTTCCTCCTACGAACACGCCTCCATCCCATAAATCTTCTCTTTTTCTTGGGCTTGGGTTTCTCAGGAGGCGGAGCATTAAATTCAATAGGTTCTTCTATATCTGGTATATACCTGTTGAAATCTCTGGAAACCTCTATTTTTACCGGATAGAGATTTAAATTCTGAAGGGCGTCAGACAAGTCACTCATGCTGTTTAGCACACATGCAAAATACACACAAATACTAAGTTAAAATTTCATAGATAACCTTTAAATATTATTTCATATCGTGTGACTACAAAACAACTGAAATTTTAAAACACACCAGGATTTACTTATTTATTTACTGGATGTGGGTTCTGAATTTGTAGGTGATAAAGGTACTAAAAACTTTGGTCAGATTATTTAAAGATTTGCATTTACTGCTATAGTGGCTAACATATAGAGATCTGCCCATTTCTCATCTAACTTGTCCTCCCAAGGTGATTTACTGGTTAATTCCTGAGTTTCCTGTTTAATCTTCTTTTCTCGGATTTTCTTTATTTTCTCCTGACTTTTCTTAAAAATCAAACTCTTTTATTAGGAGAAAGTGGTTCCTCATATTGTGCCTTTCGCACAAATATTCCTTCTTCAGGAATTACAGAGTGATTTGAGGATTTGTTTTGGGATGAACTTCCCTTCTCGTTGGATGACATATCTAATTTAAGATAGATATTTGACAGATTTTGTTTACCCATACTGTACACAAATATTCAATTAAGAAAACACATAATCACATAATGACAAGTAGAAAATTAAGTATTTTCTAAATACTTAATAGGCTTAAATCAGTGGCTCTGATACCACCTTATTTCTGTCACGGCCCCGACCCGGTTTGACCCGTTTCAGGAGCCACGGGACAGAAATCCCGTGGTATTTAATTAACAGCGGAAGTTTTCTTCAGGATCTTTTAAAAACTGCAATTTCCCGATTATTTTATTTCACAACTCGGGATAAAATCCCGGTAATTTACAATCATAAGATTTCACAGAGAAATCTTTTTTTTACAAAACATGTTTCTTTATTTTATATTGAGCCACTTCCTTAAGCTTGTAGTGCTTCTCGGCACTTTTCCTTAATCACAACAGATCACCTGAAACATGTTTGAAAAATGTTTTGTCAGCGGGAAATACTGAGTGAATCATTCTTTTTAATAAAATGACACGTTTGTTATAATTTACAGTATTAAGAGAGATTACAATGTTTCAGATATCAACCAACTACCCACAATATTTGTCATCGACTCGTTTCGGTGACTGTGGTCATATCACTATTGAGTCCTGTCACCCAATAGTGAAGAATATCACTAATTAGGTTCGCCCACCTAAAGTGATAAAAACAGTAGTAATGTGCACAATACCCCACATACCGGCTGTAATTTGGTGATTACATAAACTTAATCACTGTAATTATAACTTTGAAAATATACATGATTTTGAAAGTAACTTGATAAAAAGAGAATGACTCACATTGCAGATTTAATTGAGCAGAGCCTAGCTTACTGATTAGCCTTTTTAACCTAAATTTAATAACAGGCACACAATTCGGTTAGTAACTTAATATAGCATTTATGATAACTCACGAGATTAAACCCTCACATCGAATGACAAAGTGCGATACTTAAACATCCATTGAATTAACAACGAATGACAAAGCATAAACCCTAATGTGGGTAGCACTTAAACATCCATTGGATAGTTTAATCGATCGGACATTGAATCGTATCAGCGATCGAGTTATTACCCTGTATTGCGGCAGCAATTCGTGATCCGTGTGTGTTTTTAGAAGTGTTTCTGCTATAACTCAGTCTACGTAACGAATTTCTTCGTCGTTTCAGTGCCAGAAATCAAGTCCCAGACTCTACTATTTATACACAAATTTGACCCCGGCTTACGGACCGTAAGCCTCATCCCTTACGGTCCGTAAGGGACACGAAGGGTCATAGGGTAGCCCCGTGTGTGTAGGCTTGCTGAGTTAACAGTTTCGTAAAATTCAATTTTGACAACGTTTTATGTGGATAATCGTAACTAGGGTTTACCCCCCCTGAGTTTTAGGGGCCCTGATCCTGATTCTGATTATTCTGAAAATTTTAGGGTTTGTGCAGAATCACTTGGGTGTCTCAATTAGGGTTTCCTTTTAGACAATTAAAATAATAATTAAGACTTTTTGATAGGAGTTGTTACACCCGCCGTCCTTTTTCTCTTCTATAAATAAGTCGCAGACTAAGGTTGGCCTCTGGAGATTGGTGAAAATGGTCTCTGACCATCCTATATGTCTTAACCAACATATTTTGTGAATCTAATAAAGCCCTCAAATACTCGATCATTTCGACAACAAGTTCTTTATCAGTAGGCGATGAAGGTTTGGTTCTTTTGCTGTTAAAAGAAAAAAACAACAAAACATTAACATAACTATAATAGTATCTCGTTTTATAAAAACTTAAAGAATATGTTGAGAAAAAGTAACATTTAAGTTTACCTACAACCACTGATGAGTTTAGATTGAATAAACCAAACTACTGTTTAGTACTAAGTCAAACAACTGATAGAAACCTTGTAAGCACTGCTAGTGATTAAAACACTGATGGTACTTAACAACTGATAGTGAACTACTGATGGTTAACAACTGCTATTGTAGTAAGCAGTGGATAGAGAATCAGTGATTAAGGATTAAGTGTTAAGGAAGAGAGCAGTGGTTAACAACTGCTGATACCAGCCCAAAACTTATAGAATATGTTGAGAAAAAGTAACATTTAAGTTTACCTACAACCACTGATGAATTTCGAATGAATAAAGCAAACTACTGTTAAGTAAAACAACTGATGCAAACCTTGTAAGCACTGCTAGTGATTAAAACACTAATGGTACTTAACAACTGATAATGAACTACAGATGGTTAACAACTGCTGTAGTAGTAAGCAGTGGATAAAGAATCAGTGATTAAGGATTAAGTGTTAAGGAAGAGCAGTGGTTAACAACTGCTGATACCTGCCCAAAACTTATATAATATGTTGAGAAAAAGTAACATTTCAGTTTACCTACAATCACGGATAAATTTAGAATTAATAAAGCAAACTACGGTTAAGTCAAACAACTGATGGAAACCTTGTAAGCACTGCTAGTGATTAAAACACTGATGGTACTTAACAACTGATAGTGAACTACTAATGGTTCAATTTCTAGTTGTTATCTAACAGAATAAAAATGGAACTTAGAAATCATTCGTACCTGAATAATGTGACAACTGTCAAATTTCAGGTATCCGTACAATTAATTAACCATGATTAGTGCTTAATGACTGTGCTGAATTTGCAATTAACTGCTTTCTGATTGCTGCCATATACATACATGTGCATCACATATTGCTTAATGTCATATCATTATTGCATGATAGCTTATTGACTCAAATGATGCACTAGACACAGTTAGCACAGTTATTTGATAAATCAGGAAAATGCTGACAGAACTCAGCACATACACAGATAGTGCATTGAGACACAGAATGAGCCAGAAACTAAGCACCACACTAGTATAGTGTGTAGGAAAGTAAAGATCACAAAACTGCATTCCTAGAGATAGTTTAAGTGCCGGAAAGTGCCTAAAACTCACCGAAAGTGCTGAATTCAGCAAAATTCAGCAAAAATCAGCATTTTAACAATCTAATTTTATGCAGAAATATGGTAAAATGGTCCTGAATGCTTTCCTAAGTGTCGGGAATCAAAAGTGTCACAAAAGGTAACATAAAGCACACTAAACTGCATAGTTTAGCACTTTAACGAACCAGTAACCAACCGAACAACCGGACACTACCCGAAACACCAAATTTACACTAGAAGCACTGTTTTAACATTACCAAGCTAGTTATAGTCCCCGAACATCATAACACCCCATACAAATATCTAATAACTAAAACACTAAACTAATGCTTGGATTTCAACTAGTAAGTAACTAGTTTAGTTAAAACCTATCCTACTACCCCCCCCCCCCCCCCCATGTCTACGGCCCTAACAAGGGACCCATTTGGTTGATTTTATTTCAATATTAAAATGGATATGCATGTGCTTTACTAAACATAGTAACCAAGGGTTAACACTTGAATTTGGTTATAAGTAAGACATGTAAGATCATGAACTCATTTTCACACACACTAACACACACAAACTCTCTCCTCTTCTTCACCCTTGTTCTTGGCCAACCCCAAGCACACACACCACCACCATCGTTCATCCATTCTTAACCAATCCAAGCTCATAAAAAGGTGTTACAGATCATACAAAGAAGCTAGGAGCTTTCGGAAGTGCAAGGACCTTCTCTATTTGCTTTTACCCACTTGTTTTCTTCACTTGATCATCCCTAGCCTTGTGCTAGTGGTAAGAGTCTTGATCTTGCAAGTTTACTTCTATTTTAAGTGGTTAAAAGAAGAATCATACTTATAATCTTGAAGAACACTAAGATACATAAGAAGTAATCTTGAACATAAGCATGAATAATAAAGAAACTAAGTTGTTTATGTGTTGATTTGCTTGATGATTGTTGTTTGTTCATATATATGACGTGGATCATCATATGATATTGCTAGATCATGATTAAAAACATGATCTAGAAAGATGAGAAAGTAGAAATGTTGAAGGATGATGGATCATACACACAAAGATCATGAACTTGAAAGAACATAATGTTTTCTTGAAAAACAATGATCAAAGTGAGTAGTAACACTTGTAGATCTAAAGATTTATGGATGATTTCTAAAGAAACCAAGTTGAAAATATAAGTTTTATTAAATCTTGGTTCTTACATAAACAAACCTTATTTTTAGTGGTTAAACAAGTGTAGAAACACTTGTGTAACAAGAAGAATTCATAAAGAAATATTTTTAGAAAACATGATCATAAGTTGTAAAGATCCATATTCTTTAAAAATGAAGTTTTTAAAGAACTAAACACACTTTAAAGGATAACAAGGCTTATTAATGACACTAGTAAGTTCCTACAAATTTTTACAAATATTCATGTTCATAAATTGGTAGATTATTACTTATTTTTGGCAAATCGGTAAGTAAAGGTTGTTTATTATTGTTTGTGGACTGATTGTGATGATTTTTACAAAAGAAAATGATATGCTTGAAAGCATGGAAACCTCCATTTTTAGGGGAAACTATGGCAAAATTTTCTAAAAATTTAAACACTTAGAAAAATATTTCTAAACAGGTATTTACAAGTGTATTTCAAACCATAAATTGTTACAAAAACTTTGCCATAATTTTGTTTACAAAAATTATAATTATTGGATGTTGGTTTTTATAAATAAAAGTGACTAAATATGTATTTAGGAAATATAAATTTAGATGACACCATGTGTGTGATTATTTGTATATTTTGTGTATTAGTTATATTATTTTAGGACATGAAATAATATAACACATCAAAATACCAAGAATTACAATCCAAAATATTACCAAAATTCCAAGAAATAAATATACCCATTTACACAAAATATTGGTGAAACCGAACTATGGAATAAGACTTACAAAATATTCCGGAAATTTATTCACAAAGTATATTTTGGTAAATAATATTTTAGACACCAAGGAAATGAACATATGATTTTTACAACTACTACAAGAATATATCATATTTTTGACAAGGGAAAATATATTATTTTTGACATATATGAATATATATTTTTCTTGAAACTTTTAGAAGATATATTATTTTTAAGAAATGTATATTTTCTTACACAAACACGAAATACAATATTTTTGAGGTGAAAGATATATTTTCCCGAATAAATAAGAAATATATCATTTTTGGAGAAAAATGAGTTCATGTATATATTTTCAAAGTTAGGCATGGAAATATATTATTTTTTAAACTTATGAGAAAATACAAATATTTTGCCGAAAGAAAAATTATAAATAATTTTTCTAAATAATATATATTAAAATATATATTTTTGGAAATATATATTGGTGGACTTTTATTAAAGATAATATTTTGGAGAAATTAATACAAAAATTAAGTATAAGAATACTTAATGAATACAATAAAAATACGTATTCTCATACGTATAAATACACACCGGAATACTACCCTAATACATGGCAAAATATACAAGTATAAGAATACTAATACAAATACCCCCATCCTTGGGAATGATACACAAGTATAAATACTTGGGAAGTATTAAGTTAAAATAAATGTTTTAACAATTATTCCAAAATTTAATAAATAAAGTTTAAGTTAAAATATTAATTATTTTAACAAATAATTATATAACTTGGAATAATACCAAAGACACAAAAGAAACGCAACTCAAATACATTAATACTAAGTCAAGGCACGACCCGCTCGTCTAATAGATCATAGTACGTTGTAGGTAGTCGTGTTCACCCGAAGGAGCTTGAGTTACGATTGTTGAAGACGCAAGACTGTGAGTTCATGTCCCCCTTTTCTTTAAACTGTTTTGTTTTATAACTTCGAGGGTGAAGTACATGTTACAAAATGATTACATACAATTACAATTGGTATGGTTAGCTTTGGAAAGTACAGTAAATCATGTGATTGGGTAGGCGCACTCTTAAGACCATTAATCCTCATGTTAGGACTTAGGGGCATGAGTGATAGATCTATTTGGGTGTAGTGAGTCCACACCTGTGTGGACCAGGGTGGCCCATGAGGTGACTATGCCTTACAGCCGGAGGCCCAATACAAATCCGCTAGGTTTGAGCCATCCTACGCCGTTGCACGCATGTTAATATCCTTGCAAACCATTAATCGGTCTGTTTCCTTGTTCTTCTTTCATACCGGGATTTACAAAACATACATACATAAAATGATGTCAAAGGTTTATTCATACACACAAACAAACACATGAACTCGCTCAACTTTTGTTGATGTTTTCAAAATACATGTATTTCAGGGAATTAATAGTGGATCCGGCGGGCGTTGGATGTTTCAAGTTGCTTTAAGAATAAAGGATGTCATCCATTGTCTTAGGGTTTGGTTAGTGTGTCTTGCTCCTGGACGAGACACATCTACCAAAGCCTGATTTTATTTAGAGTCTTTTGATGAGTCCTTAGGGAACTCTAAACAATTCATATGGTTTGTAAAACTTAAACTTGGAGTCTATGTTTCAAACAATGATGTTGTGATGTTTTTAACTTAATTTAATCGATGACCATCTATGGTTTTATTATATAGTTGTTGTTATGATTGAATGCAATGATATTAAGAAAGTCACACCATAATCACGCTTCCACAAAAGTCAGGGTGTGACAACTTGGTATCAGAGCTTCGATTGTAGCGAACTAGGATTCCTTCTTGAGTCTAGACTACAATCATTAGGGCTCTCACGAAAATATTTTCACAACATGTTTTCATTGCATACACGGAACGCCAAGATCCAGGAAAAACAAACATTTTTACAAACGAAAAGACACGAAACACATTTCAAGGTTTATGTTTGTGGTTCAGTCTGGGAGACTGGGTGGTTCAGTCTGAGAGACTGGGTGGTACAGTCTGGGAGACTAGGTGGTTTAGTCTGAGAGAGTAGGTAGTTCAGTCTGGGAGACTGGGTGGTTTAGTCTGAGAGACTAGGTAGTTCAGTCTGGGAGACTGGGTGGTTTAGTCTAGGAGACTAGGAAGGATACATGATTACATGATTACCTTGTCATTGATTACATGCTTAATAGTTTATATATGTGCATATGTTGTGATTGTTTGTTACAGACACTATGTCATCATCTGAGAGTGGATTGTCCGATACTGATGACCTATTCTGACGATGAGATCGTCCCTGAGCCAGAGATTTTTACTTCTGATACCAAGAGTGACCCGGAGATGATGTCTGATGATGACGACGACTTTCAGCCCTTTGCGCTGCCCGACTTCGGAGATGATTTACTGATTACTGATGGTATACCGGACGAGGATCCATTTGTTATTCCCATTCCTATGCATGATCATCTTATCATCGGTCATCCCGATGGTGAGCATGTCGTGGCACCGATCCTCGCTCCCGTTCCCCTCATGGTCATTCCTCCTGAGGATTGGGAATTCGATGATCTTTTTGACGATGATTTTGATTTGTTTGTTGATGGTCCCCCTGATGATGCCCATGGGGATGGGGAGCTCGATGAGGACGTTGTTGATGTTCCACTTCTGGGGATTCCTGTTATCGAGATTTCTTCTGATTCTAGCTTACACTCTGTCTCAGATTCCTTTGCATCTGTGACATCTTCCGCCCTACAGGCAGTTGGTTTGCGACGATACTCCACTGATACTAACGATGATATAGCCATGTCGGCTGCACCGATTCCTCCACATGACATTAAGCCTAGACTTGAGCTTGATTTTATCCTCGATGATCAGCCTGTTGATGCACCCGCTGATCCTGAACCGATACATGCACCCGATCCTTTGCCTGATCATGAGCCTGTTCCATTTGGCATACCTGACATTGCACCACTTATACCGGATCCAGTTCCTGCACCCGTTGACATTGCACCTTTTCATCCAGAGACTCTACCGGGGAGGACACTTCTAGAGTCAGATGTGCATCGTGTCGACCTGCTTATTGTTTTCTTGCAGGATATACCCGCACCCCGTCCAGGGGAGGGCACTTCTAGCCAGCAGCCTGGCCATGACCCTCATGTATTAGCAGCTTTCCCTCACATGCCTCAGTCTGCACCTTCTGCTCATTTTACTTCTTCACCACTAGATGAGCCACCGAGATGGTTCCCACCTTACACCATGCCGATTTCTAATCCCTACCATCCCTCACATTTTACTGGTTATACATGGGATGAGTTACTTCTATCATTGCAGCTTCAGTATGAGATCATGAGTCATAGGATTTTAGAGCTTGAGATGATACCGCGACCTTTGCCATGTCCGTGTCAGCCTGCATTTGTTCCTCGTTCATCACCATCCCCATTTTCACATCCTCCTGCACCACTTACTCCATTTCCTGAGTTTGATACTCGATTTCTTACTGTTGAGCAGCAGATTAGTTATCTGTTGTGTCATGTTTATGATATTGAGGAGGAGCTAGCTCATGTGCGCTGCTTGCTTTTTGTTCCTCCACCACCACCATCAGCATAGTCGGATTTTGGTTTTATGTAGCTAGCTTGCTTTTGATGAGAGCACCGCTATTGAGCCTAGCTAGTGAAGCCTTTTGGAGACCACTTTTGACTGTATGACTGTTGTAGACTGATAGACATTTTGGACAAGGGTAGTGTAACCCTGTGATCCCTTTTGATATGATACTTTGTAAAACTTGTAACAATATGCGTGGTCGATGATTAACGGAAAGCTCAATCGTAATGTTCTCATTAAATACGTTGTGAAACTACATGCTTGCATTATAATTGTGTTGGTTACCTGATTGCTTGCTACAATAATTGCTACTACATATATATACTATATACTTATTATTTGAGTAAGATATGACCTATACAATCTTCTTTTTAGAAGATGGCTCCTCGAAGGAACAATCAATTGCCCACAACAGAGGCAAAATTGCATGAACGGATTTCACAAGCAATCGCACAACATGAGGCCTTACGCTCTGAACACAGCGGAGGTACCTCAGGAAATAACCCACCTCACGGTAATGTTTAAGTCACTCAAGACACATTACGATACGTTTGGACATTCCATGTGCGTTTGCGAATGCTTTCTGTGAATGATGTTGCTTGTATAGGATGTACTTACAAGCCGTTCCTTGACTGTAAGCCTCTGAATTTTGACGGCACTGGAGGTGTTGTAGCTTTCGTTAGATGGGCTAAGAAGACAGATTCTGTCCTACGAATGAGCAAGTGTGCACCAGAGCACCAAGTCACTTACATTTCTGGACTATTCCTAGATGGAGCTCTATCATGGTGGAACCTTCAGGTTCAGACTCTAGGAGAGGATGCTGCGTATACTATGACTTGGGATGAGATGAAAGAGCTGATGCGCAAGAAGTACTGCTCGAGGGCAGAGATTCAGAAATTGGAAACCGAATTTTGGAACCTTAAGATGGACGGTCCCAAGATTGCTGAGTACATGTAGAGATTCCACGATTTATCTCGTGTTGTTCCCTACATGGTAGAACCGAGTTCAAGCGAGTTGAACGCTTCATCTGGGGATTGGCACCCCAAATTATGAGCATGGTGACTGCTTCGAAGCCTCCAACGATCACTGAGGCCAATGATTTGAGTGTGGCATTGACTGAAGAAGCAATTAGATTGAACAAGTTTTCGATCTCTAAGGGAAAAAAAGAAGGAGACTCATGTTGAGTCATCAGGAGAGAACAAAAGGAAGTTCTCCAATTTCAAGAAGGGTACCCAAGGAAACAACAGTGGTAATAATAAGAGAGATGCGAATCCACCAGCCGAGGTTAAGACTGGTGCTGCTACTTCTGGTGCTGAGATTAGAGGAAAAGGATATATGGGCACCCTGCCCAAGTGTGATGTGTGACAGTTTCATCACGCTGGACGATGCAGAGCTGGAAAGTGTGAAACGTGCGGAAAAGTTGGCCATGCCAAAGAGACATGCTGGTATGGTGCCGGTCATGGGAATAATGGTCAAAGAGGAAACAGAAGTGGTAATGGCAACGGAAACCGTGGTGGCAACGGTTACGGCAACAGAAACCAAGGTGGAAATCAAGGAGGTAATGATAATCGTGGTGGTTCTGGAAACCAAGTTGGTAATGGAAACCGCAACCAAAACAACAACCAGGGTGGTACTGGAAACAAGCAAGGATGCATTAGTTGCGGAGATGTCGGGCATTTCAAGCGAGATTTGTAACGCCCGGCTCTTTTGTACTTTCCATTTATAGAAAGTTTTGTTCGTATTTCTATTTTTGGAAATCTTGTATTCTTGTAATCGACTTTTCGTGGTAATTGTTGTAAAATCTAATACTTGGATCATAAATAAAATTCGTATTTCTTTTCACATTCTACATATTCATACATACTCATACGATCGAATTCATTGTACATCGAATCCTTATTCGTGATTCATACGCATACGGTACTTATTTGTGATACATGTCCATGCTTGTCGTTAAATGGTTGATACCTAAAAACCCCCCAATAATATGCGTATTTACACAACGATTAATCATCTAATATGT
Source organism: Helianthus tuberosus (assembly GCA_030545235.1). NCBI lineage: Eukaryota > Viridiplantae > Streptophyta > Magnoliopsida > Asterales > Asteraceae > Helianthus > Helianthus tuberosus. The sequence continues at coordinate 128,995,396 of CM060360.1, forward strand.
GACATATACTTGTCACTTACAAACATATTACATACTTATACATCACACTTTTTACCTAGTTAAATCATGTTTTATTTCATATTATACCTTGTTACAAGTTAGGGGAAACATTGTTGCATATTATTACACAACTTAATTAACAAAATTACTCATTATAAGGTTAAAATAAATAAATAAATAAATAAAGAAATGTGGCAGCCCCAAATCAACAAAACTCAGCCCCATATGGTTGGGTTTTTGGGCTTGTTTAAAGGTTTAACCCATTCTAAACACTTCCAAAGCCCAACCCATTGAAACCCTAATCCCTTCCCTATATAATGAACACTTCCCCACTCCTTATTCCACTTTTACAAGCCTCCAAACACTTCAAAAACATCTCAAAACCGTAGCTGAGTTTCCACTTTCGGCCAGATTCAGCAAGCTTCACAAAAGTGAGCATAACTCACTCATTTCTTGTCCGTTTTAGCCCATTCTTTTTCCTATGTGCTTGGATTTTCCTTAGCTTCGATTCCATGGGTCTTTCACAGTAAATAAATCCCTGGAACTCCGGCAAAAAGGCTCCAAAGTCCACTGATTGTTTTTGTTTTCATGAAATCTTTGTTAAACTTAACCAAACTTGAGTTTTCTCATCTCAAACCTATGTCCTAATGCTTACAACCTCTCTTATGGTTGGTTAAGCTTAAAAACAAGGTTGAGACACTATAAATCAGAGGTTAAAACCTCAAATACTTTTTGTTTTGTTTAGGGTATTTCACCCACAAGTCATGTTCAAGCTTAGTTCTTGATGGGAAGTGATTATGGAACAACTTGGGTTGTTCCAACATAAAATCCTCACATGATTTGATGATTTCTCTTAGTTTAGATTAGTTACATACTTGTGTTAATCCTAGTTCTTGACCCTCCTTGGTTGTCTTTACATCAAGTGAAGTGGTGAACATTCAAGGGGTCCCTAAATGGAAGCACGTTCTTCCTACCCCATACTTGACATCCATGATAACTCGAGGTGCCTAAATGAGGATTCTAATCTTCTACCTCCTACATGAATTATTGGACTTAATAATATGTAATACTTAACCTAAATATGTATACACACTTATTCGAACCTTTAATGTTAAACTTGTGTTTATATGTTAGAGTAGTAGGATACCATCTAAGACTTAAAACTCCAAGTATGATTCTAATGGGCACATTACCCATGAAATACAATATAACCCTAGTGGTTAGTGTCATATAAGAGTATAAGTCAAAGATGATTATTTTTAATATCCTACTTTATGTTATGTTAAACTCCAAATTTATAATCTTCCGTTGTACGCCAAACTCACACACCTACGTTTCCTCGTGTAGAAGGACTAGGTGCTCCAAATTAATCCATCCACCAACTCACTCGCGGGATTTCAAGTAGGAAAGCTTGCAACCACCGTGAGTATACTCGATCCCTTTCCCCCTTTTTATTTTGGGATGCAACATGTACATTATGTAAACAATCTTTGAAACTAGAAACTAAACATACTCAATCCTTGTACAAACATGAAACTAATGTGCTTTACTTATGATTCTTGTATGCTCTATTTGAACGATTTGGAACGTATATGCTCATTAACTTTGCTAGCCCACCTTAACAATTATAGCGCTATAGGATTTACGCACCGCCCGTTAAACTTGGGGTATTGTTAAGTTAAACATTTACCATCCCGCTATCAATTGGGATTACGCTATTTTATGCGTTGGATTCTTGGGTTTGATCATAGTGTACGCCAAAATTGCATACTAGTAATTCACATATTATGAACCATGTTGGATTTGAGTTTTTATTCTATTATGCTATGTAAACAAACTTGTATACTCGCTCATTGCCTTTGCATTGAAACTCTATTTTAATACATGTTGCAGGTTGATTAATGAAGTATGGATGATTGATGAAACAAGTGTAGGGTGGACTAGATACACACCTTTAATCTATTTATCTTTTGTCGATTTGAATTTGAACAATGTTGTTATTTCCATTTTTAAATGTTGTATGACAATTTAGTTCTTGCAATGAAATTCGAGTTTAATTAAATATTGTCACATAGTGTTATGATGTTTTGAGCAATTTGTTCGTCTTATCCCGATGTTTCTGCCATCGGTTGGGGTGTGACAGATTGGTATCAGAGCCATAACTATAGGGAATTAGGAAAATTGCCATGCTTTTGCCCTAATCTATTGTTTTAGGAAATTTTGCCTCGTATGTGTTGTTTAAAACTTTTGTATTCTACCATGCATGCTTCCTAGCTACACTTCTTGTTGATTTAAATTTATATGCCTTTCCTAAGGTTAACATGAATACACTTTTGTTTATTTATACTTTTGTAACACAAACGAGACAACTTTACCAAAATAGGCGTGAAACCCACAATTTGGTAAACGACTCTCATTCTACCTTAAACTATTTTGCACGAAATTTCACCATTAAGCTAGGAGTGAAATCCACAACTTAATGGTAATTTCCATTTCAACTCTAGTGGACCCTTGTCATAGTGTCGAAATTTTATTTTGACCCGACAAGTACCAACCACATTTAGGGTACGAAATCGTCAAGCTAGGGGTGAAACCCGCATCTCGTCGATTAAGTCCCATTCCTCGATTTTCAATCTCGCCAAAGTCCCGATTGTCTCAATCAATTAGAGATGTGTAGTAACCGGAAGGGTAAGATACCGTTAATCGCTTCTCGACGAGAGTATCTTACCTATAGGCCAAAGCACGTTTTCTCTAATTCGAAAGAACCTTCGACCCACTTTGGAATAGTCGACGTTTCTCTACCCGAAACAATCCTATGTTTTATTGAGCCTTTCTTTTATGTATCTCAATTTATATGTGATTTTATACTTGAACGTTCGTTCATTTCAAAATTTCGTTTTAATCATTTCGCACGTTATCGCAATCACAAACAATAATAATGCCTCGTGAACAAACTAAATTTACAATGCTTTCAATTACATGTGTTATGCTATGTTGGACTCATGACTATGCTATATGTGACATCTAAACTCTTTATGTTATGTGAATCAATTTGAAACTTTTATGCTATGTGACACTTTATGCTATGTGAATCAACTTATGCAAACGATTTTTCGTAAACAAACGTTATGATCAAGTCTCACCTATTCGTTCTTTTGAATCTTAGATGTCTTCTCGTCACTCCAACTCGTCTAAGAAGTCAAAGTCCCGTGCTACGAAGAAGATGATGGCTTTCATGGCCGATCAATTTGCGCGCGTCGTTCCAAAGGTCATTTCCGAAATTCGAGCTTCTGAAACTCCGAACTCTTCCGTCGACTCTAAGGTCGAAACACGCAAGCCCGCTTCGTTCAACTTCAAGCACTTTTCATCGTGCAATCCCAAACCATTCCCTGGAAATGATGGGGTGACCGCCATGCTCGAGTGGTTCGATAGCATAGAGGTCACGTTCATCAACAGCGATTGCCCTAATGAGCTCAAAACGCGTAGTGCGACTGGGGTATTCCAAGCCCGAGCTCTCGAATGGTGGACGAACGAGAGGAACATTCGTTCGAACGAACTGGCATATGCGTTGGCATGGGAGGAAGTAAAGGCCCTGATGATGGATGAGTTTTGTCCTCCGCATGAGCAACAAAAGTTGGAGGAAGAATTTTGGGCACTCAAGCAAGTAGGAGATGAAAACCTAGCTTACACCACCCGTTTCAAACAACTTAGCTTCATTGTCCCCCATCTTGTCCTGACCACTGCTCGCAAGATAACTAAATACATCCATGGGTTACCCTCTGCTATGCGCGATACGATCGAGGCTGCCAAACTCGACAATATCAAAGCTGTTTATCGTTTGGCCGCTTCTCTGAACAACAACCGTGTACGCGATAAACAAGCCGCAAACCCCGCTTCTTTCAAGCCAGCCAACCAAATCACCCAACAGTCGAGTGGCAATAGGGGAAAGAAGCGAAAGCAATCGAACCCTGTTTGCAATGCGATTGTACCACCCGTTAACCCAAACCCTGTTGCTCCTGATAACACCCAAAAGTCGTACACTGGGATTCACCCCAAGTGTGCCACTTGTAATTTCCATCATCCCGCAAACGCTAGGTGCCGTCGTTGTGACAATTGCAACCGTTATGGACATACCTCCAACTTTTTTCGCTTCAATCAACAACAACAGGCCCATCCAGCTCAGCAAGCGCAACAAGCCCCACAAGCTCAGCAAGCACGACAGGCTCCACCTGCTCCTCAAAACGCAAGACCCGCTAGAGCTTGTTTCAAATGTGGAGACGCCAATCATCTTCGTCCTCAATGCCCACTATGGAATCAAGAGCAACTACAACCTCCTCGTGGACGCTGTTTCAATCTGAACGCGAACCAAGCGCGCAACGACAATAATGTCGTTAACGGTACGTTCCTTGTTAACCATCTTTATGCTTCGATACTATTTGATACTGGTGCGGACAAAAGCTTTGTGTCCTTAGAATTCGAATCATTGTTAAATTGCACGCGCTCTAAACTACCTAAGTCGTTTTCCGTTGAAGTCGCCAATGGCAAGTCCATCTCGGTCGATTCCGTTCTTCGTGATTGTCGTCTAACTATTAACGAACACGTCTTCCCTATTGATCTCATACCTATGCAACTGGGTAGTTTCGACGTCATCATAGGCATGGATTGGCTTCAAAAGAACCATGCTGAAATCGCTTGTCACGAGAAGTACGTTCGTTTACCCCTTCCTTCTGGTGATGTTTTACACGTGTATGGAGACCGGCCTTCAAAGGGACTGAAGTTGATGTCCTGCACACAAGCGAACAAATACTTACGCAAACAGTACTTTGCCTTTTTAGCCCACGTTGTGGAGGAAAAGGGCAAGGGAAAGAGTTTAAGTGATGTTCCAGTGGTGCGCGACTTCCCTGATGTCTTTCCTGAAGATTTACCTGGTCCTCCTCCACCTCGATCCGTTGACTTTCGCATTGACCTCGTACCTGGTGCGACTCCTGTTGCCAAGGCTCCTTATCGTCTTGCACCTTCTGAGATGCAAAAATTATCTACGCAGCTTCAAGAACTCCTCGATAAAGGCTTCATTCGTCCAAGTACCTCACCTTGGGGTGCACCTGTGCTTTTCGTTAAAAAGAAAGACGGCTCTTTCCGTATGTGTATCGATTATCGCGAGCTCAACAAACTCACTGTCAAGAATCGTTACCCTCTTTCGCGTATCGACGATCTATTTGACCAACTTCAAGGCGCTACTTGTTTCTCCAAAATCGATCTTCGTTCTGGTTATCACCAACTTCGGGTCCTCGAAGAGGACGTACCCAAAACCGCTTTTCGCACTCGCTATGGACATTACGAGTTCGTGGTTATGCCTTTTGGTTTGACCAACGCACCCGCTTTGTTCATGGATCTAATGAATCATGTTTGTAAGCCCTATTTGGATCGTTTCGTGATCGTCTTCATTGATGATATCCTCATTTACTCTAAATCTCGAGCCGATCATGAACGTCATCTTCGTCTTATACTCGAGCTCTTACGTACTGAACGCTTATACGCTAAGTTCTCTAAATGCGAGTTTTGGATTAAGGAAGTCCAATTCCTTGGACATGTTGTTAGTGAAAAAGGAATCCACATCGACCCTGCAAACATCGAGGCTGTAAAGAATTGGACCGCGCCTAAATCTCCTTCCGAAATCCGTTCTTTCTTAGGATTGGCGGGTTATTACCATCGATTCATCTCGAATTTTTCAAAAATCGTCGTTCCCCTTACTTCGTTGACCCAAAAAGAGAAACCTTTTGCTTGGGGTCCTGAGCAAGAGGAATCCTTTCAGACTCTCAAGGACTTGCTTTGCAACGCTCCTATTCTTACTCTTCCTGATGGAAATGATGATTTCGTAGTGTATTGCGATGCATCGAACCGTGGTCTTGGTTGCGTTCTCATGCAACAAGGCAAGGTCATCGCTTATGCATCTCGTCAACTCAAGATACATGAGAAAAACTATACTACCCACGACCTTGAACTTGGCGCAGTTGTTTTTGCGTTGAAGATTTGGCGACACTACCTTTATGGTACTAAGTGTGATGTTTTCACGGACCACAAGAGCCTTCAACATATCTTCGACCAAAAGGAACTGAACATGCGTCAACGTCGTTGGGTGGAATTGTTAAACGACTACGACTGCGAAATCAAATACCATCCAGGTAAAGCGAATGTAGTAGCTGACGCCCTTAGTCGCAAAACACATATGAAGGGTATTCGTTGTCTCCAACTTGTGAACGATCTTCCACGCCACATTCGCGAAGCTCAATACGCCTCTATTAACGAAGGTAACTTCCATATTGAAATACGAGGCGCTAAAGAACACGATCTCGTCTCCAAGGCCGATGGTATCCTATACCTCGACAATCGTGCCTGGGTCCCTGATCGCGAAGAACTTTGAGACTTCATCATGAACGAGGCACACAAATCCAAGTACTCAATTCATCCTGGTGCCGACAAGATGTATCATAATCTACGTACATCCTATTGGTGGCCTGGTATATAGAAAGACATTGCCGTTTACGTCTCTAAGTGTCTCACGTGTTCAAAAGTCAAAGCCAAGCATCAACGACCTTCCGGTCTACTCGAACAACCTGAAATCCCCGTTTGGAAATGGGATAGCATCACGATGGACTTCATCACTAAACTCCCTCGTACATCTTCTGGTCACGATAGCATTTGGGTGATCATCGATCGTTTGACCAAGTCCGCTCAATTCATTCCTATTCGTGAAGATTTCAAGGTCGAGCGACTTGCTCGCATCTATACCGATGAAGTCATACGACATCATGGTATTCCTCTCGACATCATTTCTGATCGCGATGGTCGATTTACTTCGCGTCTCTGGCAAACCTTTCAGTCCGCTATGGGTACTCATTTGAATCTAAGTACGGCTTTTCATCCTCAAACGGATGGACAGACTGAACGTACTATCCAAACCCTAGAGGACATGCTTCGTTCGTGTGTCATCGACTTTGGTGGTAGTTGGGATGTGCATTTACCTTTGATCGAGTTCTCGTACAACAATAGCTACCACTCCAGTATTAAGATGGCTCCATTCGAGGCATTGTATGGTCGCAAATGCCGATCTCCTTTAAACTGGCACGAAATTGGTGACAAACATTTTACTGGCCCTGAGATCATACAAGAAGCAACGGACAAGATTCACCAAATCCGTGATAATCTACTCAAAGCTCGAGAACGTCAAAAGGTCTATGCTGATAAGGGACGCAAACCAATGGAACTCAACGTTGGAGATCATGTTCTACTCAAGGTGTCTCCTTGGAAAGGAGTGGTTCGGTTTGGTAAAAAGGGAAAGCTTGCCCCTCGCTATGTTGGTCCTTTCAAGATACTCGAAAGGATTGGTGCGGTGGCTTATCGACTCGATTTACCTCAAGAGCTCAACAATGTTCATCCAACGTTCCATGTCTCAAATCTAAAGAAGTGTCACGCTGAAGAAGGACTTCAAGTTCCTCTCGAAGATCTCCAAATAAACGACACTTTGCATTTTGTGGAGAAACCCGTCGAAATCATGGATCAAGGAGTCAAGTTATTGAGGCGCAGTAAAATTCCTATCGTCAAGGTTCGATGGGAAGGTAAAAAAGAAGTACCCTCATCTTTTCCCTACGTCTTCCTAAATTTCGGGATGAAATTTCCTAAAGGAGGGGAGACTGTAACGCCCGGCTCTTTTGTACTTTCCATTTATAGAAAGTTTTGTTCGTATTTCTATTTTTGGAAATCTTGTATTCTTGTAATCGACTTTTCGTGGTAATTGTTGTAAAATCTAATACTTGGATCATAAATAAAATTCGTATTTCTTTTCACATTCTACATATTCATACATACTCATACGATCGAATTCATTGTACATCGAATCCTTATTCGTGATTCATACGCATACGGTACTTATTTGTGATACATGTCCATGCTTGTCCTTAAATGGTTGATACCTAAAAACCCCCCAATAATATGCGTATTTACACAACGATTAATCATCTAATATGTGACATATACTTGTCACTTACAAACATATTACATACTTATACATCACACTTTTTACCTAGTGAAATCATGTTTTATTTCATATTATACCTTGTTACAAGTTAGGGGAAACATTGTTGCATATTATTACACAACTTAATTAACAAAATTACTCATCATAAGGTTAAAAAAATAAATAAATAAATAAAGAAATGTGGCAGCCCCAAATCAACAAAATTCAGCCCCATATGGTTGGGTTTTGTGGGCTTGTTTAAAGGTTTAACCCATTCTAAACACTTCCAAAGCCCAACCCACTGAAACCCTAATCCCTTCCCTATATAATGAACACTTCCCCACTCCTTATTCCACTTTTACAAGCCTCCAAACACTTCAAAAACATCTCAAAACCGTAGCTGAGTTTCCACTTTCGGCCAGATTCAGCAAGCTTCACAAAAGTGAGCATAACTCACTCATTTCTTGTCCGTTTTAGCCCATTCTTTTTCCTATGTGCTTGGATTTTCCTTAGCTTCGATTCCATGGGTCTTTCACAGTAAATAAGTCCCTGGAACTCCAGCAAAAAGGCTCCAAAGTCCACTGATTGTTTTTGTTTTCATGAAATCTTTGTTAAACTTAACCAAACTTGAGTTTTCTCATCTCAAACCTATGTCCTAATGCTTACAACCTCTCTTATGGTTGGTTTCACACCCCGACCACGTGGAACATACAAAACGTGGCGGAAATGTCGGGGAGTGTTGTAACAGAATTAATTGTTTCAAATCCATGGCAATTGAAGTTTCGTTTTATTGATTAAAGGTGTTACAATGTCTTAACAAACAAAGAAATACAACATAATTAACTAGTCTTGCATCTTTTATTGTCACTAAAGCCCAAGTCTGCCTATGTGTATCTTGATCATCTTATGCAACAGCTCCTGAAAAACACATGTGAAAATAGGTACGTCAGCATAAAAATGCCTGTGAGATACATAGGTTTTGTGAAAATAGGTTCCATGACTTATGTTTGAGAAAATGTTTAGTCATGAACCTTGTAATTTGCTTTGTTTTGTAAATCATTTGAAAAACAATGAGTTCAGATGATATGTATAAATAAGTGAATAACGTATGGTTAAATGAATAACCATAGTAAAATGGATTTGTATAAGATAAGTTGTTTGTAAAACAATGTCTTGTGAAAAGTATGTTATTTGTATAAAATGTTATATGTATCAAACTGAAATGATTCAAATAACGCTACGATATGTAATACCATACAAACACTTATATATAGGAAGTACCAGCGGCGTATCCACCATGCTTGTATCATATTACACACACATCGTTACTTAATCACTTAATCAAACCAAACAATGTAAAATGTCTATGTTTAAATCAATTGTCAAAATGTCTATGTCAAATATCCAAGTCAAATGTCTATGTCAAATATCCATGTCAAATGTCTATGTCAAATATCCATGTCAAATGTCTATGTTTAAACCAATAGTCAAAAGTCCTTGTATAAACCATGTCAAATGTTGATAGTCCAAAAGTAGTCAAGTAATGTATAACCAAAATGATATGTATGGTAAGTAAAATTTAGACTACTTAAACCATAAGTAAAAATGAACAAAACAAAGTATTGAAGTAAAACTTGGTTTAAATCAAAGTTATGTTTTGTAAGATATATGCACGCTATACGGAATATGAACATTTATGCGGTGTTGTGAAAATTCATACATCCAAGCCTTGAGACAGACGGATAACTATGTAAAAGTGAGTTATCAAGAGAATATGTATTCGGATTCGGTCATTCCTTTCATCCCCTTTCCCTGGGATGTCCGGAACGGGATTTGTCAAGTCCTATGGTACCACTACCTACTAACGAACGGCGTAATTAATGTTAATGAATGTATAGTATAGTTTAAACAAACCAAATGTCATACCAAAATGTAAGCATGTTTTATGAAGATAATGTACCTAGTATGCTAGAGTAAACATACAGGGTAGAGCTGTAAAACCATGTGTCCATATGTTACTAGAACATATGCAACAGAGATGCAGTATAAAACAATGTACTAAGTATGCAAAGTCATCATACAAAGTAGAAAAGTCATGTAAAACAATGTACTAAGTATGCAAAGTCATCATACAAAGCATAGAACACCATGAAATCATGTACTATAAATGTACTAATGAACATAGCAAGTATATGACGTGAAAACAGGAAAGCTTGAAAGTAACAAGTAGGCACATGTGTTTCACCCCAAAACAGTTTGGAAAACAGTAAAATAGGGGTCTATGTACTCACTTGAGATTGCTCAGAAGTCCTAGGATAACCACCAAGCAATGCTAGAGATCGCGGAATATCAAACGACACCTAATATAGGTAACTACATTAATAAACCGGACCTAAATCGGAAGACTGGGTAGCATGAGGGTTTGTAAACCAAATGAGTGTAGGAACTCATGTGATATGGTTAATCAAAGCCTACATACTAAATGAAACTTAACCTAAGTGTCTACGACCCATTACGACCCGTTTAGGTAGCTTATGCTACTTTAACGCGTCGTTCGCGTGGAACGCGTTCGGACCGCCTAACTAGCCCTATGACAAGTGTTATATGCCTAAACATGTTACATAATCAGTTATGTGACAAAGGTTTAGGTTACATATGCTAAATTACCAATTATACATGAAAAGGGTATTCTGGTAATTTACCTAAGGCATATAAACTACCTATCATACAACTACTTAAACGATGTGACCATAAGGTATAACCTCGGAAGGTTATTCCCTATACATTATGGTCACCTAATGTATTTGGTCGGATCCTAATGATCGACCAAACTGGGTCGGGTTCGAGGTATAAGCGATTTATCAGATCGCTTACCCTACGACCCTAGACAACGTGGTAACCAGTGGGCATAGTCCCAAGGGACTATGACCAACGTGATTACACTCACGTTGCGAAGTTCAAACGAACTTCGCATTGACCATTACTGGTCAACGCTGAAAGTCAAACAAAGTTTGACTTTCTGACTCGAAAAGCAATAAAATAAGGAAAAGAACGAAAGAATACTTACCCAGGGTCCCCGAATGCTAATCCCGATCTAAGAACTCAGGTATGAAACAATGGTTTCAACTTAGAGCTCTCAAATCAGAATTCTTGTGGGTTTAGAAGCAATGGGGGTGGGGTATTTATAGTATTCGGTCCACCGTTAAGATCGTTTCATGGAAAACGTGCCATGAATCCAACCCGTACACTTGTCGGAACCTTATGGTGGCTAGAAATTGGTTCTTATCAAATGACTAGACAATTAGGAACTTGTGGTTGTGGGTTAATCTGCTGAAAACAGGCTGTTAAGTACTCTGCATCTGGTCTGCAGACCCCTAGCGCACCGCTACGCTAAAAGTGTAGCGCACCGCTAGGCTTAAGTTTGGCAGATTTACACTTTTGGTCCCTGTCATGCATTCAACCCATTTTCGACACGTTTAAGGCCCGTTAACCCCATTTCAAAGCTCTAAAATGAAGTTAAAGTATAGGGAACTTAAAATATGTTCAAAAATATGTCGGATGTCGGTTCGTTTGGCCGTACGAACGCGATGTTCGCTTAATTACGACGGAATGCGCATAAGCGCGAAAAACGAACCAAATGACGCGACGAATGGATTTTTCTTATGGCGAACACTAAAATAAAATATTTTAGTGCTTACATAAATTTTTGGATGTCCGGATGTATTCAGAACGTAAGTTACGCGTAAAAATGAAAACTTGTGCACTTTTTGACGCTTTTAGTCCCTGAATGACACAAAAGTTTATTTTAGCATACCGAACACCTCAAAGCCTATTTCTAAGCTATGTAAAGGATATTTATGGTATTTTTAACTTATGTTCATGTCCCGGAAGGTCTGTTACAGTTCAAATTGGCATACTTTCGCAGTTTGTCAACTTTAGTCCCTGTAAGCGATTAAACTTTGATTTCATCACACCAAACCTTCCAAAACTTATATCTAAGTTATGTAAAGGTTATTTAAGGTATGTTAAGTCTATTTCACTATTACGGAGTGTTCGTTGCATTAAACTGGTTATATTTACGCATCAGTGCGCGTATAACCTTCCAGAAAGCGATTTAGAGCTTGAAATCGAACAAGAATTGATATGTGTAAACGATACACATATTTTTACAAATCCAAAGTATGAAATACAATATTTCATTGGTTTGGCATTTGTTTGATGGTTGAAATGACACAGGTGTTACAGTCTCCCCTACTTTAGGAAATTTCGTCCCGAAATTTAGTTTTAGAGGAAACTTGTGGAGACAGCTGTGACGGTTTTGCCTTCAGACAAATCCATTGAGCCCTTAAGTAAAACTCTGGGCCATGTTAGGATTCTTAGCAAAGATGTCAACCCTCAAAGTGAAGTTATTGTAGTAACAAAACATGGAGTTTTGAACTACGGACAGAGAAACGTTTCTTATGAAGACTTATCATAGGAAACTGTGTGTGTGATTGAGATCAGAATTGGGTAGTGTGAGAATAAATGACATTGGTCGAAGTCCAAGACTTCTCCCGTATCATTACTCTTGTCACTGTAAGTCTTAACACATGACAAAACTTTCTGTGGTTTCTGTGCATTGAATTCCATAATTATGTAGGCCTCCATAATTACGTAGTTCCTTGCACAGTCCGCACAGTTTATTTCATAATGCGTATGGGGAAAAATTAAACGAATAATCTCTTGAACTAGACCTCACGAGGGTCTATCTAACTACATAAACACATGATACATTTAACTAGATTGTCGAACCAATCTATTTAACTTAACTACTCAAGAGAATTATTTAACTACTACATCGACGTAGGATGTATTTAACTACTACACCGACGTAGGATGTATTTAACTACTACACCGACGTAGGATGTATTTAACTACTACACCGACGTAGGATGTATTTAACTAGATTTTCGAACCAATCTATTTAACTTAGATCGACGTAGGATCTCTTTAACTACTACACCGACGTAGGATGTATTTAACTAGATTGTCGAACCAATCTATTTAACTTAGATCGACGTAGGATCTCTTTAACTACTACACCGACGTAGGATGTATTTAACTAGATTGTCGAACCAATCTATTTAACTTAGATCGACGTAGGATCTCTTTAACTACTACACCGATGTAGGATGTATTTAACTAGATTGTCGAACCAATCTATTTAACTTAGATCGACGTAGGATCTCTTTAACTACTACACCGACGTAGGATGTATTTAACTAGATTGTCGAACCAATCTATTTAACTTAGATCGACGTAGGATCTCTTTAACTAAATTACCTACGGGGAATATTTAACTACATCGACGTAGGATGTATTTAACTTATCATCACATGTTGCCCTTAAACTTTGGAATAGTACTTTATAATCCAAGGGACTTAACTACAACGTAGAAGTCCATTAAGGATTTAAGATAGTACCTTTTTGAATATCCTACTACGAATCCCTCATATGAAGGTATGAAAGATTCTACGAGGATTTGGATAGCGAATATCCAGAGTATACATAAACACAAAATGCTTAAAGGGAAAGATAAGATGCATAAACACATAGTCACATAACCACAAAATTGTTTATCTAGATCTTTAATTTGTTATCTTTGGACGCGGATACTTAAAGCACACCAGGAATCCAATTCGTTGATTTCATTTGGCACTTTAATTATTTCAAGAATCTATCTATAAGGATAGGATAATCTTTAAAAGAAATTCGGCTTTGTCCCTATTGAATTGTGATGTACGTATTGAATCATACAAAGAATTCAATTTAAGGACTCCGATGAATGATACCCATCCACAAGGATCTAATTATGAGGATAGAAAGATCCTACATAGATTTTGGAGTTTGTGTAACGAGAGTGTTCCGACACCTTGCACTAGGCGTGCTTACGTCGATACACAAGGTAGAAAGTTCATGAGGTTGAGGCGCCAGATATGCCAAGCGACATATGAAGCAGAGTTTGAAGGTTGAGCAATAGCAGGATTTATAACAGCTTTGCTTTGGATTGCAAAGCGGCACATGTTAACCAAATGTCTCCATCGTCCACCGTGGGTACATTTGAAACAAGGTATTTGATTTGAATAATGACGATGGCATTGATTGCACCAAGGAGCAGTTCCCTTATACAGCTTCATCCCTGAGGCGTGTCATGGTGATAGCTAAGTCAACGGTCCTTTGGAGTAAGTCGCCTATTCGCTGGGTAATTGCAGCACCTGGTTCGGACATTGTCATTGCGATGAAGAAGCATCTTGAAGATAACAAAAGGTATAGGAGGAAACAAGCGAAAGATAGTCAAAAGGAAATGACAAGGTATTTAGATTGTGACCATTTGTTTGTTACCAAAGGCAAACAAATGAGACAGTGACTAATCAAAGTAAGCGGGTCAAAAATAATGTATCGCGAAGACATGCTCTCCTATAAGTGAACACTCATCCCAAGAATTCCCAGGTAAGCACAACTGGTCTCGCGTCTGATGAGATGTATACGAAGTGCTTGCCTAGACAGAAAACCCAGAATACAGGCATTCACCCTTCCAGTTTGCACGTGTTCACATTATTAAAAACCCAAAACCTTGACGAGAGTTTTGAAAACTCAAAGGGGTTCAAAACCATATAACAGAGGGTTCAAAACCTTACAATAGAGGGTTCAAAACCTACTAATCAATCATCCTAGAACAGATGATTAGTTTTCAAAGCGGTTTTGAAATTTATGTTCTTGTTGTGGTCGTCGCCTAAGGATAGGTGACGGTATTGTTTTATAACTAAACGCAAGTAAACTCGCGTTAGGGTCCTAAGAAGGTTATAGACTAGGTCAAAGCATTACTAATAACCTAATTCCCTATAACCATTGGCTCTGATACCATCTTTTCTTTCACACCCCGACCACGTGGAACATAAAAACGTGGCGGAAATGTCGGGGAGTGTTGTAACAGAATTAATTGTTTCAAATCCATGGCAATTGAAGTTTCGTTTTATTGATTAAAGGTGTTACAATGTCTTAACAAACAAAGAAATAGAACATAATTAACTAGTCTTGCATCTTTTATTGTCACTAAAGCCCAAGTCTGCCTATGTGTATCTTGATCATCTTATGCAACAACTCCTGAAAAACACATGTGAAAATAGGTACGTCAGCATAAAAATGCCTGTGAGATACATAGGTTTTGTGAAAATAGGTTCCATGACTTATGTTTGAGAAAATGTTTAGTCATGAACCTTGTAATTTGCTTTGTTTTGTAAATCATTTGAAAAACAATGAGTTCAGATGATATGTATAAATAAGTGAATAACGTATGGTTAAATGAATAACCATAGTAAAATGGATTTGTATAAGATAAGTTGTTTGTAAAACAATGTCTTATGAAAAGTATGTTATTTGTATAAAATGTTATATGTATCAAACTGAAATGATTCAAATAACGCTACGATATGTAATACCATACAAACACTTATATATAGGAAGTACCAGCGGCGTATCCACCATGCTTGTATCGTATTACACACACATCGTTACTTAATCACTTAATCAAACCAAACAATGTAAAATGTCTATGTTTAAATCAATTGTCAAAATGTCTATGTCAAATATCCAAGTCAAATGTCTATGTCAAATATCCATGTCAAATGTCTATGTCAAATATCCATGTCAAATGTCTATGTTTAAACCAATAGTCAAAAGTCCTTGTATAAACCATGTCAAATGTTGATAGTCCAAAAGTAGTCAAGTAATGTATAACCAAAATGATATGTATGGTAAGTAAAATTTAGACTACTTAAACCATAAGTAAAAATGAACAAAACAAAGTATTGAAGTAAAACTTGGTTTAAATCAAAGTTATGTTTTGTAAGATATATGCACGCTATACGGAATATGAACATTTATGCGGTGTTGTGAAAATTCATACATCCAAGCCTTGAGACAGACGGATAACTATGTAAAAGTGAGTTATCAAGAGAATATGTATTCGGATTCGGTCATTCCTTTCATCCCCTTTCCCTGGGATGTCCGGAACGGGATTTGTCAAGTCCTATGGTACCACTACCTACTAACGAACGGCGTAATTAATGTTAATGAATGTATAGTATAGTTTAAACAAACCAAATGTCATACCAAAATGTAAGCATGTTTTATGAAGATAATGTACCTAGTATGCTAGAGTAAACATACAGGGTAGAGCTGTAAAACAATGTGTCCATATGTTACTAGAACATATGCAACAGAGATGCAGTATAAAACAATGTACTAAGTATGCAAAGTCATCATACAAAGTAGAAAAGTCATGTAAAACAATGTACTAAGTATGCAAAGTCATCATACAAAGCATAGAACACCATGAAATCATGTACTATAAATGTACTAATGAACATAGCAAGTATATGACGTGAAAACAGGAAAGCTTGAAAGTAACAAGTAGGCACATGTGTTTCACCCCAAAACAGTTTGGAAAACAGTAAAATAGGGGTCTATGTACTCACTTGAGATTGCTCAGAAGTCCTAGGATAACCACCAAGCAATGCTAGAGATCGCGGAATATCAAACGGCACCTAATATAGGTAACTACATTAATAAACCGGACCTAAATCGGAAGACTGGGTAGCATGAGGGTTTGTAAACCAAATGAGTGTAGGAACTCATGTGATATGGTTAATCAAAGCCTACATACTAAATGAAACTTAACCTAAGTGTCTACGACCCATTACGACCCGTTTAGGTAGCTTATGCTACTTTAACGCGTCGTTCGCGTGGAACGCGTTCGGACCGCCTAACTAGCCCTATGACAAGTGTTATATGCCTAAACATGTTACATAATCAGTTATGTGACAAAGGTTTAGGTTACATATGCTAAATTACCAATTATACATGAAAAGGGTATTCTGGTAATTTACCTAAGGCATATAAACTACCTATCATACAACTACTTAAACGATGTGACCATAAGGTATAACCTCGGAAGGTTATTCCCTATACATTATGGTCACCTAATGTATTTGGTCGGATCCTAATGATCGACCAAACTGGGTCGGGTTCGAGGTATAAGCGATTTATCAGATCGCTTACCCTACGACCCTAGACAACGTGGTAACCAGTGGGCATAGTCCCAAGGGACTATGACCAACGTGATTACACTCACGTTGCGAAGTTCAAACGAACTTCGCATTGACCATTACTGGTCAACGCTGAAAGTCAAACAAAGTTTGACTTTCTGACTCGAAAAGCAATAAAATAAGGAAAAGAACGAAAGAATACTTACCCAGGGTCCCCGAATGCTAATCCCGATCTAAGAACTCAGGTATGAAACAATGGTTTCAACTTAGAGCTCTCAAATCAGAATTCTTGTGGGTTTAGAAGCAATGGGGGTGGGGTATTTATAGTATTCGGTCCACCGTTAAGATCGTTTCATGGAAAACGTGCCATGAATCCAACCCGTACACTTGTCGGAACCTTATGGTGGCTAGAAATTGGTTCTTATCAAATGACTAGACAATTAGGAACTTGTGGTTGTGGGTTAATCTGCTGAAAACAGGCTGTTAAGTACTCTGCATCTGGTCTGCAGACCCCTAGCGCACCGCTACGCTAAAAGTGTAGCGCACCGCTAGGCTTAAGTTTGGCAGATTTACACTTTTGGTCCCTGTCATGCATTCAACCCATTTTCGACACGTTTAAGGCCCGTTAACCCCATTTCAAAGCTCTAAAATGAAGTTAAAGTATAGGGAACTTAAAATATGTTCAAAAATATGTCGGATGTCGGTTCGTTTGGCCGTACGAACGCGATGTTCGCTTAATTACGACGGAATGCGCATAAGCGCGAAAAACGAACCAAATGACGCGACGAATGGATTTTTCTTATGGCGAACACTAAAATAAAATATTTTAGTGCTTACATAAATTTTTGGATGTCCGGATGTATTCAGAACGTAAGTTACGCGTAAAAATGAAAACTTGTGCACTTTTTGACGCTTTTAGTCCCTGAATGACACAAAAGTTTATTTTAGCATACCGAACACCTCAAAGCCTATTTCTAAGCTATGTAAAGGATATTTATGGTATATTTAACTTATGTTCATGTCCCGGAAGGTCTGTTACAGTTCAAATTGGCATACTTTCGTAGTTTGTCAACTTTAGTCCCTGTAAGCGATTAAACTTTGATTTCACCACACCAAACCTTCCAAAACTTTTATCTAAGTTATGTAAAGGTTATTTAAGGTATGTTAAGTCTATTTCACTATTACGGAGTGTTCGTTGCATTAAACTGGTTATATTTACGCATCAGTGCGCGTATAACCTTCCAGAAAGCGATTTAGAGCTTGAAATCGAACAAGAATTGATATGTGTAAACGATACACATATTTTTACAAATCCAAAGTATGAAATACAATATTTCATTGGTTTGGCATTTGTTTGATGGTTGAAATGACACAGGTGTTACAGTTGGTTAAGCTTAAAAACAAGGTTGAGACACTTTAAATCAGAGGTTAAAACCTCAAATACTTTATGTTTTGTTTAGGGTATTTCACCCACAAGTCATGTTCAAGCTTAGTTCTTGATGAGAAGTGATTATGGAACAACTTGGGTTGTTCCAACATAAAATCCTCACATGATTTGATGATTTCTATTAGTTTAGATTAGTTACATACTTGTGTTAATCCTAGTTCTTGACCCTCCTTGGTTTTCTTTACATCAAGTGAAGTGGTGAACATTCAAGGGGTCCCTAAATGGAAGCACGTTCTTCCTACCCCATACTTGACATCCATGATAACTCGAGGTGCCTAAATGAGGATTCTAATCTTCTACCTCCTACATGAATTATTGGACTTAATAATATGTAATACTTAACCTAAATATGTATACACACTTATTCGAACCTTTAATGTTAAACTTGTGTTTATATGTTAAAGTAGTAGGATACCATCTAAGACTTAAAACTCCAAGTATGATTCTAATGGGCACATTACCCATGAAATACAATATAACCCTAGTGGTTACATAGTGTCATATAAGAGTATAAGTCAAAGATGATTATTTTTAATATCCTACTTTATGTTATGTTAAACTCCAAATTTATAATCTTCCGTTGTACGCCAAACTCACACACCTACGTTTCCTCGTGTAGAAGGACTAGGTGCTCCAAATTAATCCATCCACCAACTCACTCGCGTGATTTCAAGTAGGAAAGCTTGCAACCACCGTGAGTATACTCGATCCCTTTTTCCCCTTTTTATTTTGGGATGCAACATGTACATTATGTAAACAATCTTTGAAACTAGAAACTAAACATACTCAATCCTTGTACAAACATGAAACTAATGTGCTTTACTTATGATTCTTGTATGCTCTATTTGAACGATTTGGAACGTATATGCTCATTAACTTTGCTAGCCCACCTTAACAATTATAGCGCTATAGGATTTACGTACCGCCCGTTAAACTTGGGGTATTGTTAAGTTAAACATTTACCATCCCGCTATCAATTGGGATTAGGCTATTTTATGCGTTGGATTCTTGGGTTTGATCATAGTGTACGCCAAAATTGCATACTAGTAATTCACATATTATGAACCATGTTGGATTTGAGTTTTTATTCTATTATGCTATGTAAACAAACTTGTATACTCGCTCATTGCCTTTGCATTGAAACTCTATTTTAATACATGTTGCAGGTTGATTAATGAAGTATGGATGATTGATGAAACAAGTGTAGGGTGGACTAGATACACACCTTTAATCTATTTATCTTTTGTCGATTTGAATTTGAACAATGTTGTTATTTCCATTTTTAAATGTTGTATGACAATTTAGTTCTTGCAATGAAATTCGAGTTTAATTAAATATTGTCACATAGTGTTATGATGTTTTGAGCAATTTGTTCGTCTCATCCTGATGTTTCCGCCATCGGTTGGGGTGTGACAAGATTGCCCAAAGAACAATCAAGCCCAAGGAAGAGTTTTCAACATTGGAGTTAGGGAAGCTCGTCAAGATCTGAACGTAGTCATGGGTACGTTCCCTATCAACCAACACTTTGCATTTGTACTATTTGATACTGGTGCCGATTATAGCTTCGTATCCCTAGAATTTAAGAATATACTTGGGTTAGTTGCCAGTAAGTTAGAAATTCCGTACTCGATAGAGCTAGCTAATGGAAAGCTAGTAGAGGCAAACAAAGTAATTAGAGGTTGCGTAATAGAGCTCGGAGAGCATGAGTTTACGCTTGATCTTCTGCCAGTCGAGTTGGGAAGCTTTGACGTGGTAGTTGGAATGGATTGGTTATCGAGTAACCGAGCTGAGATCGTATTTCATGAGAAGATCATCCGCATTCCGTTGGCGAATGGAGAGACGATTGTAGTGCATGGAGAAAAGCACGATACACCTCTAAGGATTATCATCTGTTTGAAGGCCCAGAAGTTTTTGCAGAAAGGATGTGTTGCCTTTTTGGCTCACATTGTTGATAAAGAAGCCGAAGAGCCAAAGCTGGAAAATATCCCTGTGGTAAGAGACTATCCTGAAGTCTTCCCCGAGGACTTGCCAGGATTGCCGCCGCAATGGCAAGTCGAATTCCACATTGATTTAGTTTCAGGCGCCGCGCCTGTAGCTAAGGCACCTTATCGACTTGCGCCTTCCGAGATGCAAGAGTTGTCGACGCAACTTCAGGAGCTCTTGGACAAGGGATTTATTAGACTAAGCTTCTCGCCTTGGGGAGCTCCAATTCTGTTTGTCAAAAAGAAGGACGGTAGTTTCCGTATGTGCATTGACTACCGAGAGTTAAACAAGTTGACCATCAAGAATCGGTATCCCTTGCCGAGAATTGATGATCTCTTCGATCAACTTCAAGGTTCAAGTTACTACTCCAAGATCGATCTTTGATCAGGTTATCACCAGCTGAGGATACATGAGGAGATTATACCGAAGACTGCCTTTAGGACTCGTTATGGACATTATGAGTTTCTAGTAATGTCGTTTGGTCTGACAAACACGTCGGCAGTGTTTATGGATCTGATGAACCGATTTTGCAAGCCATATCTCGATAAATTCATGATTGTATTTATCGATGATATTTTGATCTATTCAAGGACGAAGGAAGAGCATGAGCAACACCTTAGAGCCATTCTAGAACTGCTCAAGAAGGAGAAACTGTACACAAAGTTCTCGAAGCGCGAGTTCTAGTTGCGTGAGGCACAGTTCCTTGGTTATGTAGTGAATGAAGATGGAATCCATGTGGATCCCACCAAGATCGAGGCGATTAAGAGTTGGGAAACTTCGAAGACACCAACCGAATAAAAATATGATTTTCACAACTACGAATAAAAATATGATTTTCGATTAAAAATATGATTTTCACAACTACTACAAGAATATATCATATTTTTGACAAGGGAAAATATATTATTTTTGACATAATATGAATATATATTTTTCTTGAAATTTTTAGAAGATATATTATTTTTAAGAAATGTATATTTTCTTACACAAACACGAAATACAATATTTTTGAGGTGAAAGATATATTTTCCCGAATAAATAAGAAATATATCATTTTTGGAGAAAATCGAGTTTATGTATATATTTTCAAAGTTAGGCATGAAAATATATTATTTTTGAAACTTATGAGAAAATACAAATATTTTGCCGAAAGAAAAATTATAAATAATTTTTCTAAATAATATATATTAAAATATATATTTTGGAAATATATATTGGTGGACTTTTTTTAAAGATAATATTCCGGAGAAATTAATACAAAAATTAAGTATAAGAATACTTAATGAATACAATAAAAATACGTATTCTCATACGTATAAATACACACTGGAATACTACCCTATTACATGACAAAATATACAAGTATAAGAATACTAATACAAATACCCCCATCCTTGGGAAGGATACACAAGTATAAATACTTGGGAAGTATTAAGTTAAAATAAATATTTTAACAATTATTCCAAAATTTAATAAATATAGTTTAAGTTAAAATATTAATTATTTTAACAAATAATTATATAACTTGGAATAATACCAAAGACACAAAAGAAACATAACTCAAAGACATTAATACTAAGTCAAGGCACGACCCGCTCGTCTAATAGATCATAGTACGTTGTAGGTAGTCGTGTTCACCCGAAGGAGCTTGAGTTACGATTGTTGAAGACGCAAGACTGTGAGTTCATGTCCCCCTTTTCTTTAAATTGTTTTGTTTTATAACTTTGGGGGTGAAGTACATGTTACAAAATGATTACATACAATTACAATTGGTATGGTTAGCTTTGGAAAGTACAGTAGATCATGTGAATGGGTAGGCGCACTCTTAAGACCATTAATCCTCGTGTTTGGACCGAGGGGCATGAGTGATAGATCTATTTGGGTGTAGCGTGCCCACACCCGTGTGGACCAGGGTGGCCCATGAGGTGACTATGCCTTACACCCGGAGGCCCGGTACAAATCCGGTAGGTTTGAGCCTTCCTACGTCGTTGCACGCATGTTAATAGCCTTGCAAACCATTAATTGATATGTTTCCTTGTTCTGCTTTCATACCGGGATTTACAAAACATACATACATACAATGATGTCAAAGGTTTATCCATACGCACAAATAAACACATGAACTCGCTCAACTTTTGTTGATGTTTTCAAAATACATGTATTTCAGGGAATTAATAGTGGATTTGGCGGGCATTGGATGTTTCAAGTTGCGTTAAGAATAAAGGATGTCATCCGTTGTTTTAGGGTTTGGTTAGTGTGTCTTACTCCTGGATGAGACACATCTACCAAAGCCTGATTTTATTTAGAGTCTTTTGATGAGTCCTTAGGGAACTCTAAACAATTCATATGTTTTGTAAAACTTAAACTTGGAGTCTATGTTTCAAACAATGATGTTGTGATGTTTTTAACTTAATTTAATGGATGACCATCTATGGTTTTATCATATAGTTGTTGTTATGATTGAATGCAATGATATTAAGAAAGTCACACCATAATCACGCTTCCGCAAAAGTCAGGGTCCAAATAATATGTTAAAAAATGATTGATAGTTATATTACAGGTGGCATACAACAAATGTCCTAAAACAGTAAAATAGATTAAAACCTTTAGATATCCCTTTATAAGGATCTTCATCAGTGCACAAAAACACATCGTCTTCATCTGAATCCAAATTCAGCATAGGTACAAGAGTATTATCACGTTTCTTGCGCTTGAGGTTACGTTTACCAGAAGACAGCCGTTAAGGATAGAGGTACTACCCAATATCGGCTGATTGTTACTGCTAATAATGCTAGAAGTAATGGAATATCGACGGTTGCTATCTAACGGTGTACCTATGTTTATGCTGTTATCTAAACATTCAATATTTGAACATACATGTTAGTACATGTATGTTGTTTAGTAACGTATTTATCAAAAGAAATAATAAAGAAACAAAATACAAACCTGGTGTAGTTGAAATTAAAGAACCAGTAGCATTTCTAACTACTCGAAGTGCAATGGAGTACATATATTGGTCTGTAGTATCAGAATATACCAGCAAATTTGCATTATCAGAAAAGATGTTATGAACATTCGTTGATGATGACGATGCATTCTTTGATTTCTTATTATCAAGTATTAATTTTCGAAGCTTACGCCTTTCAACCGGTTAAGTAACTGAATAAGAAAGAAAGTATAATATGTACGAAACACAAGAATCAGTCCCCTTGAAAACATAAAACGGAAAAAATATACTTATAATCAAATTCAAGAGCTATTACCACTTGTGATATCTGAAAGAGGAGATCTATTTGAGATATCTGAAAGAGGAATTCTCATAAGAGGACCTACAAAAAAAACCAAGTAGAATTATCATTTCAATCTGAAATCTGATTTTGTTTTGGCAAATGATGAGTTATGAAGTTAGCATTTCACTTACTGTGTAAAATTCGTTGAGATGAATTAGCAGCCGTAGAAGATGAACGTGAATTCCTTGACATTGCATACGTGAGAGAAGTGTGACAATTGCCACTTTCTGGTAAATTACTTACATTTAAAGCAATGAATTACATTATACAAATACGTGATTAGAATATCCGAAATGCATGATTTCATGATATACATCTTAGAATACTTATGGAATATTCATTTATGATGCACATGATTCATTTTTAGTGGTTACATTTGAAACAGTGTAAAAAGTGCATCGAAACAACTAGAGTAGTGCCTAGTAAACTAGTGTGCTGACAAAAACCCAGGATCCGCAGAAACTAGTGTAACGATATTTTTAGGACTCAGACGAAAGTCCAACATCAATTATACAATAAACCCTAATTGGAAATGAAAGGGTTTGGTCTAATATATTACCAATGTCCGATAGCACAAAAAGTGCCCAAAAACTGCCAAAAAGCACCAAAAGTGACCATTTCAATATTTTTTTTCGCAAAATTCAGCATTAGTGTTTTTATTACAAAGTGCAAAATGGGTTGTTTAAACTCAAATTCCATATGAAAATACATAGGGAACATCATATAAATAAATAACCAAATTTTCCCTATAATTCATATAAGTTAACCTTTCGACTATCTTCTTGCGGAACGAGCGACAAAAGACTATCCGAACTACAATTTGACATATGTAGTGAAATAGTGAAACTTGGTAATCCATAAAAGCCTAAACATTTTAACCTTAACAAAAATTACCATCACATTTTTACCACAAAAGCCCCCCCCCCCCCCCCCCACTCTTTGTTTTTTTTTTTCTTATTTTAATTAATGGATACTTATCCAAATCTTAAGTGGATCATGAGGTGGAAGAGTTAGTCATGAGGTGGAAGGGTTAGTGATGAGGTGGAAGACTTATAACACTCTTCATTAATCACTAACACAAATTACAACTCTTTTACACCTTTATTTTTCACACACTTAAGAACTCTCTCTTCATATCTTCATATCTTCATCAAGAACACCTTCAAAAACCCATCTTACTTAATCACTTTCTTTGATGATCAACATGGATTTTCATGGAACATAGGATGATCTAAAGCATTTGCAAGCTAAATCAAGCATTTTCATCCATCCAAGAGTCTTCTACCAACAAGATCTTCATCTTCTTTGTTTCTTAACATCATCTAGATCATCCCTAGCCTAGAGCTAGAAGTGAGCTTCTAAATTTATTTTTCTTACTTATTTATGTTATGATTATTATTATAAGTAGAAATAAACAAAATAATCATACATAATAATACGAAGATACAAAGAGGCAAAAATACAAATCATGATATGTATATGTTTGTTTATGTTGTGATTAAGATTGTTATTTGCATATTTGATCTTGTTGAGATGATTAAGACATGTATAACTTGTTAGATGATGTTCTAAAAATATGATCTAACAAGTACACATGAATATGTTAAAGTTTTTTTTAAAAGATAATGGATGATCAAAATTTATGGTGTAATTAAAATATCTAAGGTTTTTATTATAAACAAGACTTTTTACAAGATTATAAAAAGTAACATACAACATGAGATTTTTATAAAAGTTGTTAAAAGTAGAAGTAAACTTGGTTTTTGAACTAGTTAGCATATGTTATGATCATGTTCAAAACCCTACATGATTTTGAGATCATCTTGATAAGATTATGTTATAAATCTTATTAGAAATCTTATGTGTATTGTTTATAAAAGTTATGAGTAACTTGTTGATGTTGATTTGAAAAGAAAAAAGATATGTTTATTAAACATGGCAAAGTGCTTAAAACAAAGGTTATATGGCAAATTTTTCTTAAAAACATTATGTTATAAAAACTATCATTTTTGGTTAAATCTTTACAAGATTTAAAAAGATCTTAAAGAAAGGTTTTTATAAAAAGAAAAGAGTAGATAAATATATATTTTGAGAAAATATATATTTGGACATTTTAACAAATTATGTGATATGTAATAATTGATGTATTAGTTATATATACCAAAGATAGGAACTTGATTAAAATGGTGATAATAAACTCAAGACACCTTATAATTAAAGACATATTACGGACAATGCGAACGATCGGACATAAATTATGGTCAAAACGGACGACGGACGAACTTATGGACATATTACCAATCCGAGGACTTAATACGACATCTAGACGATCTTTCGACACGGACACAAAAATTACGTTACCATTAACAAAATTCAGACATTTTGAAAACTTATAAAAACTATTATGTTGTTATTTCCTAAAAAGTATAATTAGTAAATTTTTATAAAAATAAAAGACTTATATTTTTCAAATGGGCTATAATTTTTATATAAATGGGCTTATACTTTTTAAAGAATTTATATTAATAATGGGCTTAAACTAAATACATGGGCTAAGCCCAATACCAAACTTATGGGCCCAAAAGCCCAACACTAATTAAGCCCAACACTATTTAAGCCCAACACTATTTAAGCCCAACACTATTTGGGCCCAATATCATAATTTCTTGGGCTAAGTCCAATGACATAAATTGTAAAAATACAAGTATACAATTGATTCATACTAAGCACAAAATCAAGAGGACTAGATCCGACTATATGACATACAAGATACACGATTACTTATATATATATATATATATATATATATATATATATATTTGGAAAAATATATATATAATGGTTAAACAATAAATGCATCTAATACAAAGTTCAACGAACAATAAAGACATACAAGTCTTACGCATATTTAAGACACAAGACTTGTACTCAAGTTAATTACAAAGACTGAAGTATCTAACAAATATAACAACGATTGTAGGTCGCAACACTGTTCAGGACTACCGCACGTGAAATCATATTTACTTCTACTCACTGACGCGATACTGTGAGTTCATGTCCCCTTTTCATCTTAAATACTTTTCAAGCTTTACAACTATCGGGGAAAATACATGTACAATAGTATGATAAGTCAAGGAATGAAACACCTTAGATCATGTGAGAAATTAGGGCCATAACTAAAGCACCATTAATCCAGTTTGGACCAAGGAACAAAGGGTTAGATCTAATGGGTTTTGGCGAGCCCCACTCATGGCCATTCAATTGCCTAGGAGTGCGTTTGTTGCCCTACGACATGGTGTCAATACAATTAAAATCGTCTAGGGTTGGATTGCTTCCTATTTCGTCACACATATTAATGTCCTTGCAAAACATTAATGATCACGATTTCATTGACGCTTTTCATACTATATTTGATTCAAATACAAATACATTCTACATTTTTCGGATGCTTCATACACAACTAAATTGCATGAACTCGCTCAACCTTTGTTGATTTTTCTACTTAAACATGTATTTCAGGGAATTAGTGGACCTTGTCAGGGATTCTAATTCAGGAAACAAGTATCAAGACTCCGTGCCATCTTTTGAAGGGTTTATCTATTATACCGCCGCTTTGCGGTGTTATAGTGGACAAAGCCTTAATGTTTAGAATTTTCGTTTTGGATGTATGAAATAATAACAACTTATTTTCTTTGAATGGTTTGTAAATTATAAACTTAATGTATGTTGCGCATCTTTTGAACAATTATAGTAATGGCAATGGAGTATGTTTTATTCATTTAGTATGTTTACTTATATCGTTATGCAATGAGAACCAACAGATCACACCTCGCGCTTCCGCTACGAGTAGGGTGTGACAAGAAGGAGAAGGATTCAAAAGAAGAAAGAGTAAAAGATCAGGAACATTAAAAAAATAGAAACAAACAGTGGTTTTTAAATTTTGAATTATAATATGTCATACCTAGGGATTCACATATCCTCAATTAATTATAATATTCTATTTTATCATTTTCTAATTAAAAATCATTTCATGAAAAACAAAATAAAATTGTTTCAAATTATTGAATTAATTATTTCAAGGAATCTATTAAGAAAACATTAACAAAAAAATTTGTAATCTTTGTAGAATGTAAATCGGGTGTTCATCGGTTAGGTTTATGGTTTATTTGATATGATTTATAAAATATTATTATCTTTATTTAATAAATAATTAAGTTAAACGGTTTATTTTTCAGTTATCCAAACAAAACAAATAAAATAAAATGTGGACCAATAAACCGAATAAAATGTGTTTCGGTTTACGTTTCTTACTTGGTTACAGTTTTTCTCAACACCCTACTTGGAATTACTTAGACAAAATTTGAAGTATATAAATAAGCTATTGAATGAGATGACTTAAATAAATTAATGGGAGAAAGAGGCACAAATTAAATATTTTTTAAAAATTGTAATATATGACGGATACTTATTAAACCTTAGTGGCCAGGGATAATGGTAAAAACCAATAAAGAACAACCACATCCACTGATAATACTATATAAATTATGAGATAAGATGATAAGATTAGAAATGCTTAAAGATAACAAATGTTTGTAGATAAAAAAGTTGTTATTTGGGTTTATACAATATATATTATAAATTGTTGCTTTTCTTCATACACATTAGTTTTAAACATAAATATTGAATATTGAACATCTCAATATTTATTTAACATATACATTATAATATACAAAGAAAGGTCATACTCATTATAATATTAGAATAAAACAGTATAATAAGCAGATAAGTTTTAGGGAATTCAAAACCACACAATCAGTCCAAAACATAACCGCACCAAACACCCAAAACCAACAAAACAAAAACCATAAATTCAACATGGCAAAAGCATATGAAATCAACACGTAAATGTTTTCGAAAAGACAGAGAAAACTATTTCTCAATCTTCGGAATCAAAAGCTTCGAAATACTAGCATCTTCATCCTGAGACAGTTCATCACTCATGCGGCGCTTTGTCAAGGAACAACCTAATGCATCATCTACGTCGCACACTTCAAGAATATTACATTTTGTTTCGTCAGAAGAGGGATTCGTATTGCCTACGAGTGCTTTGGATAGAGGTGTAACATTGTCACCGCTGCATGACATTTCATCCTGATATAAAAAGACAATAAGTATTAATGTTTCGAAAAGTTTAGTACAAATAACCAAATTCTTATATTACCTTCATAAGGTCAACAGGAGTAGACAAACTGCAGGAATCTGGAACATCCAACGATTCGGACTGCTCATGCTTTAAGTACATAATACGCAGTAACATAAAATACACACAATGGTATAAATCTATTTCAAAACGATATGACTATGAAATGAAAAGAATGACAAAATGAAGATTTAAACCTGGTTAAGATTGAATTTGGCGTAGAGCGCGGCAAGGATCTCATCATCGTTAGTGGCCATTGCAATACCATAGTTTTCAACCTGATGCTCAATGCTATAGTCTTTAACATTTATGATGAACGCATACTTCTTTCCAATCAATGTGTCAAAAATCTCAGGATATGGGTTCGGTATCTCTCCAGAATTAACAACCTATGATTTTATAAAAATTAATATAAATTACTATGAGCACAATGATTCCATAATTGATAACCTACAATTTTATAAAAATTAATTTTAAATTATATTTACTACATGGCCAAATAACTGAATGCATGTATTTATTACATGATCTTGGATTGCAAGTAACTCTTTGGCTGATTTCTTAAGAATCTTGTAAGCTTTGTAATCAAAGAGTGTTAAAGACACAGTATCGGAAGAGTCTTGCACCCTGATAGGTATCTTGAAGCTATCAAAGTTAAAAACAAATGAAAACAATAGTATTACTAATAAGAGAAGTGTGGTTCATATTAGTATTTAGTATAACGAAATAAAACTGTAATCTCAAACCGCAGAATATAGTAGATGTCAACTGCTTCACATTTATCACTTGTACACACCAAAGCTTTTGTACGATCAACATCAAATGAACCATCCACATTCTCTTTCGTTACAAATCTTTCCTCCACACTGGACTTACAGTGGTTACAACCATTGTAATACCAAAGTTTATCAGTGCATATGGCTGTGATTGTGCCGATAACCAAAACCTTCTTTGTCTATCAATATCAAACAAAAATAATAAACCTTAGAAAAGACTATAAAAAAACTCAGCATGTAAAATACTTATAAGAAAATACACACCATTAATATGGTTCCAAGGAAACCAAAAATCATGAAATCAGGGTTATTAAGGAACTCATCTTCAACACTTGAGATAACGTAAGAACCAACATGCTCATTTGATGAAGATGAATGCAACATCTGTGCTTGTAATCATTGTGAACAGTTCTTTTATCAATAAAACAATGTTATTTGATCCCAATGTTTGTTTGGTTATGTTTTACATTTTTCATGTTTTGACTTTTGTTCAATTTCAAACTCTATATCGCTTTCTGGAGAGTTATACGCAAACTGGTGCGTAAACGTAATCAGTTTAATGCGACAAATACTCCAGAACATCAACATATACTTAACATACCTTAAATAACCTTTACATAACTTAGAAATAAGTTTTGAAGGCTTTGGTATGGCAAAAACAAGTTAATTCGCCTATAGGGACTAAATTTGACAAACTGCGAAAGTATGCCAATTTGAACTGTAACAGACATTTCGGAACATGACTTTAAGTTAAACATACCATAAATATCCTTTACATAGCTTAGAAATAGGCTTTGAGGGGTTCGGTGTGCTAAAATAAACTTTTGGGGCATTCATGGACTAAAAGCGTCAAAAAGTGCACAAGTTTGCATTTTCGCGCATAACTTACGTTCTGAATACATCCGGACATCCAAAAATTTATGTAAGCACTAAAATATTTTATTTTAGTGTTTGGCATAAGAAAAACCCATTCGTCGCGCAATATGGATCGTTTTTCGCGCTTATGCGCATTCCGTCGTAATTAAGCGAACATCACGATCGTACGACCAAACGAACCAACATCCGGAATATTTTTGAGCATGTTTCATGTCCACAATGTTTAGGCATCATTTTAGGGCCTTAAAGTTGGCTTAAGGGGCCTTAAACGTGTCGGAAATGGCCTTAATGCATAACAGGGACCAAAACTGACAATTGTTGAAACTTGCTTCCGACCAGAAGGGCCAGGCGGCCCGCGTGAGTTTAGTGAGTCCCCTTACGCGGCCCGTGTCAGCTTCCCAGATCAGATAAGATCAGTTTAACAGCTGTTTACAGCTGTTAACTCATCCACACTTGCCCTTTCCTGCTCTTGAGGGGCCATTTTGAGTTACCATAAGGTTGCAACAAGTGTAGGGACAAGATCAAAGCACGTTATTCGATAAATGATCCTAACGGTCTTGCAAATCCTATAAATACCCAACCCTTTCAACCCCAAAAACCCACACCTTTGAAATCTAAATTTGCTGTCTAAGTTGTTGTGTTTAACACTTCATACCTGAGAGTATTCGGATTCAAACCTTCCATTCTTGGACCCTTTGTAAGTGTTCCTTCGTTCTTTTATTCTTTTAGCGTTAAAGTCAAACTTTGTTTGACTTTCTGTATTGACCAAGTTTATGGTCAATGCGAAGTTCGTTTGAACTTCATAACGTGAGCGTAATCACGATGGTTATAGTCCCTAGTGACTATACCTACGGATTACCACGTTATCTAGGCTCAGTGACGAGTCGTAGTTTCGGCCAAAATACGTGTTATTGCGTATTTTGTAACCAAACTACTCTTAGGTATCAAAACCGTTTATTTTGATACCAAACCTGTTTTTCTAAACTTAGTTAAGCATGTTTTAACATGCTTAGCTCGTCACTTTTAATTTAGTGCTTATATAGGGTCGTAAGGTAAGCGATCTAAACAATCGCTTATACTTTCGAACCCGACCGGTTTGGTCGATCATTAGGATCCGACCAAACACATTAGGTGACCATAGTTGTATAGGGAATAACCTTCCGAGGTTATACCTTATGGTCACATCGTTTGAGTAGTTGTATGATAGGTAGTATATATGCCTTAGGTAAATTACCAAAATACCCTTTTTACGCCAAAACTCATTTTTAGCATATGTAACATAACTTTTGGTATCTAAACTGATTTGGCAACAATATTAGACATGTTAAGGCATATATTACTTGTCATAGGACTAGTTAAGCGGTCCGAACGCGTTTCACGCGAACGACGCGTTAAAATAGCTTAAGCTACCTAAACGGGTTATAATGGGTCGTAAGCACTTAGGTTAGGTTTCATTTTGGTATGTAGGCTTTGTTAAACCATATTACACGAGTCTCCATACTCGTTTGGTTTACGAACCCTCATTCTATCAAATCCTCCGATTTAGGTCCGGTATATTAACATGGTTACCTATATTATGTGCCGTTTGATTTCCGTGATCTCTAGCATTGTTTGGTTGTTACTCAAGGACTACTAAGCAATCTCAAGTGAGTACATAGACCCCTCTTTTACTGTTTTTCAAACATTTTGGGGTGAAACACATGTGCCTACTTGTTACTTTCATGCTTTCCATGTTTTCACATCATATACTTGTTATGTTCATTAGTACATTTATAGTACATGATTTACATTACATTTCATGCTATGTATGTCCATTGTGTGCATACTTAGTTCATTGTTTTACATTACATTTCATGTTATGTATGTCCATTGTGTGCATACTTAGTACATTGTTTTACATTACATTTCACGCTATGTATGTTCATTTGATTACATACTTAGTACATTGTTTTACATTACATTTCATGCTATGTATGTCTATTTAGTGCATACTTAGTGCATTATTTTACATCACAATACATGCTATGTATGTTCATTTGTTGCATACTTAGTACATTTGTTATTCATCACATGCTTACATTTTGGTATGACATTTGGTTTGTTCAAATGGGACAATATACATTCATTAACATTGATCACGCCATTCGTTAGTAGGTAGTGGTACCATAGGAATTGACAACTCCCGTTCCTAACATCCTAGGTATGTTTGGATGGAAGGAACGACCGAATTCGATAAACATAACACAGATAAACCTTTAATTTGTTTAAAGGTCTATCACCACAGTCACAAGGCTTGAATGTATGCATTATAACAATACCGCATAGATGTTTGTATCAGTATAGCATGCATTTTTTCCACAAAACATAACTTTGATTTAAACTATGTTTACTTCGATACCCTGTTTTTGTGCATTTTACCTATGGTTTAGTTGATGTATTTCACTTGCCATACATGATATTTTTGGATACACAATTCATGATTTACATTAAACATAAACATTTTGACATTGATATACATCTTCAGTGATTTACATTAGACATGGACATTTTGATATGGTTTACACAATAACACTTGACAATTGATTTATACATGAACAATTTACAATTGTGGTTGGTTTGGGTAAGTGATTTGAGTAACGAGGCGTGTGTAATATGATACAAACATGGTGGATACGCCGCTGGTACTTCCTATATATAAGTGTTTGTATAATATTACATATCGTAGCGTTAATTAAATCATTTCAGTATAGACATATTACATTTTACACAAATAACATATTTTTCACAAGACAATGTTTTACAAAACGGTTTATTTTATACAACCCATTTTACTTGGTTATTTCATTAACCATACACCTTTCTTTTATATAATCTGATTTCTTATCGAGTTTTCATATGATTTATAAAAGAAAACGCTTAACAAGATTCATGACTAACTTTTATTAAACCTTTCTTCTAAAACCCAAGTCATGAATCCTATTTTCACTAAACCTATGTATCTCACAGGCATTTTTATGCTGACGTACCTATTTTCACATGTGTTTTCAGGAGCAGTCGCTTAGGATGATGATCGTGACACTAGGGCGGACATGTGCCTTAGAGACTTAAAATAAAGATAGAACTAGTTTAATTAAGTTCTGAACTCTTTATTTCTTGTTTTGAGACAATGTAACACTCTTGTTTGATAAATAAAATGTAATTTTAATTGCCATGGTTGTGAAACAATAATTCTGTTACAACACTCCCCGACGTT
This sequence comes from Helianthus tuberosus, assembly GCA_030545235.1. Classification (NCBI taxonomy): domain Eukaryota; kingdom Viridiplantae; phylum Streptophyta; class Magnoliopsida; order Asterales; family Asteraceae; genus Helianthus; species Helianthus tuberosus. Next base: position 129,029,321 of record CM060360.1, read on the forward strand.
TCCGCCACGATTTGATGTTCTACGTGGTCGGGGTGTGACAGAAGAGTCGGTATCAGAGCCAATGGTTATAGGGAATTAGGTTATTAGTAATGCTTTGACCTAGACTACAACCTTTCTAGGACCCCAACACAAATTATCTTGTGTTTAGATTTTAAAAACATGCACTTCACCTATCCTTAGGTGATAACCACAACGGGAACATCAAGTTCGAATCCGCTTTGAAAATTAATCATCTGTTTTTGGATGATTGATTACTAGGTTTTGAACCCTTCCAGTTTGACTTTTGGCCTTGTGCCTTCCAAATTTTCAAAATGTCGTGAAAGCTTTGGGTTCTAAATAGTGTGAACACGTGCAAACTGGAAGAGTGAATGCCTGTACCCTGGGTTTTCTGTCTAAGGCTAGAGTGTTCGTACAAATCCACATAATCGGACCAGTCACTCTTACCTGGGAACTCTTGGGGTGAGTGTTCACTTATAGGAGAGCATGTCTTCGCGATACATTATTTTTGACCCATTTACTTTGATTTGTCAATGTGTTGTTTGTTTACCTTGTGGTAACAAACAAATGACCACCATCTTTGCTGTTGTCTATTTTTGTATCATCTCATTCTTTTCACCCAATCATCTCACTCGTTTCCTTTCATGTTTCCTCTTTTAGAATGCCTCCTCGACGCGAGAATTAGATAGCGACTGCCGAACTGGCAGAAATCATCGCGCAGCAAATGGCTGCTGCTTTCCCAAATCTTTTTGCTCAATGGAACCAAGCCAACAACAACAATCATGCTCCATGCAATTTCAAGAGTTTCAATTCAGGTAAGCCACTCAAGTTTAGTGGTACTGAAGGAGCAACTGGGCTCCTACAATGGTTCGAGAGCACTGAGAGTACGTTTCGATATGTTCAGTGTCCTGATAATCGCAAGGTCGAGTTTTCTTCGAGTGTGTTTCAGAAGAGGGCTCTTACGTGGTGGAACGGGGTTATGAGAGACCGGGGTGCTGAAGTTGCTCTAGCACAAACTTGGGCCGAACTTAGGGCCCTTATGATGAGGGAGTTTTGTCCTCGTCATGAACAGCGAGCTTTGGAGAGAGAGTTTGATGACTTGAAACAGGACAGTGGCGAGCACAGGGCGTATACTGATAGGTTTGAGGAGTTGAGTCTGCTTTGCCCTACAATGGTTACCCCACTCGACAAGGCTATCGAAAGGTACATCGATGGTCTACCTAACTCAGTACAAGACATCATTACTGGTAGTAACCCTACCACACTCCGTCAGGCGATCGAGTTAGCAGCGACATTGACTGAGTCGCAGGTTCGAAAGGGAAAGCTGCACAAAAAGGGTGATAAGGGTAAGAAGCAGGCGTCTGACAAAGAAGATAGCAAGAAAGGTCAAAACAAGAAGGGAAAGGATTCTGGTTCCTCAAGGGGGTCTAGGAAGCGAAAGGCTTCCCAAAATTTTGCTGTCACTGCCCAAGTTAACCAGGCAGCTCCCAACCAACCTGCACAGCCTCCAGCGAAGAAGCGTTATGCAGGGAATGCACCTCTGTACAATAGATGCAACAGTCACCATCAGCTGCAACTTCCGTGCCGTTTCTGTACTAACTGTGGGAAGTCAGGTCATCTTGCTGATGTTTGTCGTTTTGCTCAGAATCAGGCAGTTCAGAACCCGGCTCGACAAGTTGCTCAGCCTCCTGCTCAGCAACAGGGTCAAGCTGCACGACCACACTACCCACCAGGTTCTTGTTACAACTGTGGGGATCTGACCCACTACCGTAATCAGTGTCCAAGATTGGTGAACGCAAGCCCAAATCAGAATCAGGCTCAGGCTCGAGGGCGAGTCTTCAACATGAATGCACAAGAGGCACAAGCAGAAAATGAAGTGGTGAACGGTACGTTCTTTATTAATAATCAGTCTGCATCTGTTCTTTTTGATTTGGGTGCCGATAAGAGTTTTGTGTCATTATCTTTTGAGCCATTGCTTCGCGTGTCAATCAGAAAGAACTCAACATGAGGCAACGACATTGGGTCGAGCTTCTAAAGGACTATGACTGCGAAATTCGCTACCATCCTGGTAAGGCGAATGTCGTAGCCGATGCATTGAGTCATAAGGAACGTACCAAGCTCCATTGTGTTCGTGTTCAATCTGTTATTCAAGCTCGATCCGATATCCAAGCACGCATTTCTCAGCCTCAACAATCTTGTGTTTCACAAGGTTTGATGGATAAGGAATTTCCCTATCACATAACACCTGATCTAGAACTGAAGGACAATGGATCGTATTACTTCATGGTCCGTTTGTGGGTCCCAAGCCAAGATAACCTTCGCACCTTGCTTATGGATGAAGCCCATAAGTCTCGTTATTCTGTTCATCCTGGCTCAGATAAGATGTATAAGGATCTTCGTACTCATTATTGGTGGCCTGGTATGAAGAAAGACATTGCCTTATATGTATCAAAATGCCTTACTTGTCTTAAGGTTAAGGCTGAACATCAACGTCCTTCGGGTTTATTGGTGCAACCAGAGATCCCAGTTTGGAAATGGGAAAACATTACTATGGATCTCATTACTAAACTTCCGCGCACAAAGAAAGGTCATGATGCCATCTGGGTAGTTGTTTATCGTCTTACTAAGTCAGCACATTTCTTGCCAATCCGTGAGGATTTTTCTGCTGACAAACTTGCTAAAATTTACGTGGATGAAATTGTAGCTCGACATGGTGTTCCTTTGAACATCATTTCTGACAGAGATGCTCGTTTCACTTCTCATTTTTTGAGAACCATGCAATCTGCTATGGGGATCCAACTTAATCTGAGCACAGCTTATCGTCCGCAAATGGATGGTCAATCTGAAAGAACTATCCAGACTCTGGAGGATATGCTTAGAGCTTGTGTGATCGATTTTGGTGGTAGTTGGGATTCACATCTCCCGTTAATTGAATTCTCCTACAACAACAGTTATCACTCCAGCATCAACATGGCTCCTTTCGAGGCTCTCTATGGTCGAAAATGTCGTTCACCAGTCTGCTGGAATGAGATCGGTGAGGCTCAGCTTACTGGACCTGCTCTCATTTTAGAGACAACTAATAAGGTTAAGAAAGTTCGTGATAACCTTCAGGCAGCTAGATGCCGTCAAAAGAGTTACGCGGACCTAAAACGCAAGCCCTTGGATTTTCAAGTCGGTGATCGTGTATTACTTAACGTCTCACCTTGGAAAAGTGTGATCAGATTTGTAAAGAAAGGAAAACTTGCACCTAGATACGTTGGACCATTCAAGATCGTCGAAAGAATCGGTAAGGTAGCCTACAGACTTGAGTTACCTCCTGAACTTGGAAATGTTCATCCAACCTTTCACGTGTCCAATCTCAAGAAGTGTTTAGCTGATGAGAACCTCCACATACCACTTGACGAAATTCGTGTTGATAAAACACTGAAATTTGTTGAGAATCCAGTGGAAATCATGGAACGTGAAGTCAAGTGGCTTAAACGCAAGCGCATTCCTTTGGTCAAAGTTCGCTGGTGATGTGTGTAAAATGCAACATATAAATTACATCAAATGAGGCAAAAAACTAACCCTTTTTAAGTACTAATATTGGAAAAAGAGTGTTTTTGTCTTCCTTTGTTATTTTCAGGATTAAATGAGCTCAAAAACGCAAAAGAAGCAAAAAGACAGCTAAATCCAACATAAATACAAGGAAAGGAACATTAGTGGACTGCCCGACCCCTCAACGGCACCTTCCAAAGCAAAAAAGGAGAAGACAGAAGGCTGAACACGCCCCGTGCTCAGCCAGCACGGGGCTGTGCCCAAGAAGCAGCAGAAAAGACAAATCCATAGAAGCTTCTATTGCCCATCACGGGACCGTGCTCAGCGGACACGGGGGCGTGTCGAAAGTACAGCAGGCGCATTTATTGTAATTGCGAATTACAATTAATGAGGAGAGAGATTGTCAGACAGACACGGGGCCGTGTCCAGCGGACACGGGGCCGTGTCCAGCACTCTGTTCAGCCTATAAATAGGAGTGCTTGGATTCATTTCATCTCATCCATTGGCACACCACCTCCCTCACACTTCATCCACCACCCACCACCATCACAACACCATCATCCACCACCATCATCCATTGTCCATCGTAGAGTGTGTGAGTCGTTTCGGGATCCAAGATTGATCGTAAGAGTTCTTGACAATCAAGGCCATGTTTGCCTAAGTCTCTTACATCACTTGGTGAAGACAAAGTGTCTAGTATAATACTTTTTATTTCTAATCTTTTGCACTTTTTATTTGGTTTTGTATTAATGACTTTAATAACTAGTTACTTATGTTGAAGGTGATCTTTCCTTATCGTTTGTCCGTGGTGTCTTGGCATTATTTTACTGTCTATATAAAATAAAGGATTTTCACCATTCATATCTTCACGGTCTATATGGAGGTATGTTGGCTACCTGGTAGGGGGTTAAGGGAACGGTTTGGTAAAGGTCTTGCCATTGTTCAGCGT